>OX451736.1:484174957-484774957 GCA_948472305.1 Vicia faba | reverse complement strand
ATCAGCTTCCATGGTAGACCAGTAGTAGCCTGCCCTCAGAATCTTCTTAGCCATCGTATGTCCGCTCAAATGGATGCTGAATGTGCCACTGTGTATCTCCATCATGATCAACTCTGCTTCAGCTTTGTCTACACAACAAAGTAAAACACAGTCATGGCTGCGCTTATAAAGGATGACATTGCTTAGGAAGAACTTGGCAGCAAACCTCCTTAAGAACTTTTTGTCATTGACGGAAGCTCCTTCAGGGTATTCTCTAGTCTGGAGATACCTTTTGATTTCATGAAACCAAGGTTGTTTCACTACTTCTTCGGTATTAATCTCATGACAGTGCGCAGGTTCGTCCATTCGCTCGATGGTGATTTGGGGAGCCTCGTTATCCCAATTGAGTTTCAACATGGAAGACATTGTAGCCAGAGCATCTGCTAGCTGATTTTCTTCTCACGGGAAGTGCTCGAAAGTAATCTGATCGAAATGAGGCAATTATGTCAAGACGTGTTCTTTGTATGGGATAAGATTAGGATGCTTGGTGTCCCACCCTCCTTTGACTTGACTGATAACCAAAGTCGAGTCCCCAAATACGACCAAAGATTTGATTCCCAAGTCTATAGCAGCCTTGAGACCAAAGATGCAAGCTTCATATTCAGCCATGTTGTTGGTACAACTAAAGCAAAGTCGGGCAGTGAAGGGTGTATGCCAACCTTCCGGAGAAATGAGTACCGCACCGATACCGTTGCCAAGTGCATTAGAAGCACCATCAAAGTACAGGGTCCATCGGGATCCTTGTTCAGGTCCGTCATACGGTCCGTTACCTTCAATGTTGTCCAATGTCATGATGTCCTCGTCAGGGAAGTCGAATCTCATAGATTGGTAATCTTTGACGGCTTGATGAGCTAGATGGTCAGCTAGTACACTCCCCTTTATAGCTTTTTGGGTAGTATACTGGATATCATACTCAGTCAGGATCATTTTCCATCTAGCGATTCTTCCAGATAAAGCAGGTTTCTCGAAGATATACTTGATCGGATCCATTTTGGAAATCAGCAAAGTGGTGTGAGTCAACAAATACTGCCTTAGCCGGCGAGCAGCCCATACCAAAGCGCAACAAGTTTTCTCGAGCAAGGAGTAGCAAGTTTAACAGTCAGTAAACTTTTTGCTAAGGTAATAAATGGCATGCTCTTTTCGGCCAGACTCGTCATGTTGGCCCAGCACGCACCCCATTGAGTTATCCAAAACAGTCAGATACATGATTAACGGTCTTCCCTCGACGGGTGGCATCAAGATAGGAGGTTCTAGTAAATACTCCTTGATTTTATCAAAAGAAACTTGACAATCATTGTTCCATTCAACCACCTGATCTTTCTTCAATAGCTTGAAGATTGGCTCACAGGTAGATGTCAGGTGAGAGATGAACCTGGCGATATAGTTTAGGCGTCCCAAGAATCCTCTAACCTCCTTTTCAGTGCGGGGGGCAGGCATTTCTTGTATAGCCTTTACTTTAGCTGGATCAACCTCAATGCCTTTGTTACTGACAATAAATCCCAAAATTTTACCAGACCTAACTCCAAAAGTGCACTTGCTTGGGTTCAGTCTGAGCTTATACTCCTTCAACCTGACAAACAGCTTTTGCAAATGATTAAGGTGTTCTTCTTCTGTCTGTGATCGAGCTATCATGTCGTCTACGTAAACTTCGATCTCGTGATGTATCATATCATGAAATAAAGCTACCCTGGCGCGTTGATAGGTTTCCCCTGCATTCTTCAGTCCGAATGGCATCACTTTGTAGCAGAAGGTACCCCATTGCGTGACAAAAGTAGTTTTCTCCATGTCCTCGGGGGCCATTTTGATCTGGTTGTATCCCGAGAATCCATCCATGAAGGAAAAAAACCTTGTGTTGAGTTGTGTTGTCAACCAAGATGTCGATATGTGGCAGTGGAAAATCGTCTTTAGGGCTAGCCCTATTTAAATCTCGATAGTCCACACACATTATGACTTTGCTGTCCTTCTTAGGCACGGGAACAATGTTAGCAACCCATTGAGGATAGGAAGTAACAGCCAGAAAGCCAGCATTGAATTGCTTCATTACTTCAGCTTTAATCTTCTCAGACATGTCAGGTCTCATCCGGCGGACCTTTTGCTTGACCGGTGGACAGTCTTCTCTTGTAGGGAGACGGTGAACCACGATATTTATGTCTAGTCCCGGCATGTCTTCATAAGACCAAGCGAAGATTTCAACATATTCGTTCAACAACTACACTAAGAGCTCCTTGACACTTGGTTCCAGGTTGGCACCCACTTTTACTTCTTTCCTGTCTTCCTCTGTCCCCAAGTTGATGGTTTCTAGCAACTCTTCGGAGGCAAAATGGCCCTCTCTTCTTGTTGTAGAAGTCTGGCTAATTCTCCCGGTACTTCACAATCTTCGTCAACTTCGTACTCAGCATGATTGACCAAATCTTCAGAGTTATCGAAGGCTAAAGCATAATAGTCACCCATGGAATCCGGAGTGGATGGGTACCTGCATTTGTAAGTGTGGGTGTGTGTAAGGGATAGCCATCCTTAAACAAACAAAAATGCAAAAGGAAAAAAATGAACACAACAGTTTATAGATGAAAAACGTCCAATGATTCATTAAAACATGGCATATGATTATGAAGAAAATCAAACCCTTACAAATGGACCTACATGCCCCGGGCAAGGCATGAGGTGAAAATAGTGTGCAAATTGTTTAGTTATTACAGACCATAAATGGGAAATTGTTCAAAGATAAAATTACTGGTTGATAAAGGTGATGGGAATAAAATCCTTTGCTTCCCAGTTGCTCAAAACCCCTTCGACGGTCGGAAAGATCCAATCTTCAAAGTGGCTCTCTTCATCCTCATCTTCTACAGCATTGATTCCATGGTGAGAGATCTTGACGGGTGGCCCTCCAGCCTTGGAGCGACGCATAGCCTTTTGTCCTGCAGCAGTAAACCCTAATCCAAACTTGTCCGTCTTATGGGGAAAATCAGGAAATTTCCCCCACACTGTACTCTTCCCTTCTTTAATTACATCCTCTGCGTCCTTGAGAGATGCCATCCTAGATACATGCTTGGGAACGACAAGCACCTCAACCATTGTCTTCGCAACTGCTATCTCGGGAGAAACTTCCTCAAAATGTTGGAAAGGCGTTTCGATGAACTCGCCATCCAACTCCACATAGCGGAAGGAATTGAGATGACTTATCATGTACTCTTCCTCGTCGTGCACTGTTATAATCTTACCCTTAACAGGATATTTCGGCATTTGGTGCAAAGAGGAGGTAACTGCCCCGGCATAATGAATCCACGGTCTCCCTAACAAACACGAGTATGACGGACGGATGTCCATCACATAAAAGGTGGAGTTGAAAACTTTTGTGCCTACTTTGATGGGAATATCAACCTCTCCATGAACCATTCTTTTGGAACCATCAAAAGCCCTAACAACGATGTTACTAGGTTTGAGGGTCAAACCTTGGCAATCCATACGGTCTAAAGCTTTCTTCAGCAGCACATTCAAGGAAGAACCAATATCAACAAAGACATGGGCGAGGGTGGTTCCCCTGCATTCAACTGAGACAAGTAGCGCTTTGTTGTGTTTCCTTCCTTTGGGAGTCAAGTCAGCATCGGAAAAGCCCAGGCCATTATCAGGAGTAAGACTGGCCACACATTCCTGAAACTGGTCAGCCGAAGTCTCTTGGGGTACATGTGTCGCCTTCAAGAATTTGATTAGGGCCTTAGCATGGGCCTCAGAACTGAGTAGAAGAGCCAACATTGAAATTTTAGAAGGGGTCTGCCCTAGCTGTTCCACAACGTCCTAGTCACTTTTTCTGATTATTTTCAAGATTTCATCCATTTCTTTCTGAGTGGTTTCGGGGATAACCACAGCATGAGCCTTCGTCCTGACAGGAACTTCTAGTATCCCTTTACCCTTATTGGTAGTATCAGCAGATGGTCTTACTTCAGGAGTATCCAATTCTTTAATCATTGGGCCTTGCACAGATGGCCTAACAGGTACAGAAGCTTTCAAGGGTCCGAAAACTGCTCGAGGGGGAGCAATCTCCGGAGAAAAGATCCGGCCGCTGCGGGTTATCTTGCTTGTACCCGCAATGTTCCCTATATCAGGGTTTTCTTCTTCAGAATTTTCTTGGACTGCCTCAATTTGTTTGATACCATGGTAGAAGATTTCTCCCCCATAGTTCCATGGTATTGTTTTGTTGGATTGGTACGGGACAGGTCCCGGCATGGTGATCTTTAATGGTACACATTTAGAGCTGGGTGTAATCCTGACAGGCCTTTTGCAAGCCTTGGGAGGATTGTCGGAAATGGTTATGATTGCAATATCGTTGGTTGAAGTAGCAAAAGTAGCAGGAGTAACAGGATTGAAGGTATCAACAGGGGTTTTTTGGAAAAGTATCTCTTGGGTATCCATCAGGCGTTGGACACCTGATTTCAACATTGGGCAGTCAGCTCGTATGTTCAAACAAAAATAACAGTCCTTCCCGCAGCCTGGGAATATCCCGGCTCTCATCAACTTCTCTTTAATCTCTAACAATGGAGTCAAAAGATTAGCAACATCAGTAACATGGAGGTCTTCTATAACAGCATGAACATTGTGGCCGTGCTTGGGCATCGGAGCAGATATCACATTGGGCTTCTCAGGTGCATCTAATTCTACTTCTTTGGCATCAATTAAGTCCTGGATTTTGTTCTTAAGCACCCAACAATTATTGGTATCGTGCCCAACAATGTCGGAATGGTAAGCACATTTGGCATTGGAGTGGTAGTATGGAGAGGAGGTGTTGGGGTTCTTTGGCGCTTCCTTCAAACTGGTAAGATTCGGCTTCAACAAATGAGGGAGTACCTGAGCGGGCGTCATGTTGATCCGGGTGAACTGCCGTTGTGGCCTTCCACCCGTTGTTGATTAGGTCTCGACTGATTGTTACGAGGTTGATCATTTGACGAGTTTTGAATCATCACAGCCCCTACAGTCGGCTGGCGCTCGGTTCTTCCATGTCCCTTCTGAGAATACACAGCTGATGCTTCCTTCTTAGCTGGGAAGGGTTTCTTAACAACTGTGGATGCGGAAGCATCCTTTTGAATCTTGCCACTTTTAATACCGGCCTCGACCCTTTCGCCGGTCAAAATCAGTTCAGTAAATCCCACGGAAGAACTCCTAATTAGATGGTTGAAGAAGGGGCCAGACAGGGTCCCAAGAAACATGTCAACTAACTCCATATCTGATAGCGGTGGCTGCACCCTTCCAGCCAGATCACGCCACTTTTAGGCGTACTCTTTAAATCCTTCATTGGAAGCCATCCCCATACTTTGTAACTGAGTACGAGTGGGCGCCAAATCAGCATTGTATTGATACTGGCGGTAAAAAGCAGCTGCTAAGTCTTCCCAATTGTGAACCTCTGATCTCTCGAGCTGATAGAACCAGTCCAACTGCGTTCCTGACAAGTTGTCTTGAAAAAAGTGCACCCAAAGGTCTTTATCAGATGAGTGGGGTTGGATCTTTCTGACATACGATCTCAGGTGCATCTTTGGGCATGACAGACCGTCATACTTGGCAAATGTTGGAACCTTGAACTTGGGAGGGATAACAATCCCAGCTACCAGCCCTAGTTCTTCAAAATCCAAACTGGGCACTCTCTACAACTCCATAGCTGCCAGTCTATCCTCAAGATTCTTATATTTATCATCCGCTGGAGGATACTATTGTTCGGAGTAGTCTTCGTCTTCTTCCTCTTCCTCCTCTTCAACCTCAGATTCAGAAGGTACAGCAGTCCCTTTCCCTTTACCGGCCCCTTCGTTAGACGTTGAGGGGAACTCAAGAACCTTTCTGGCATTGCTTTCAAACCTTCTTCCAAAGGTGGCTACTCCAGGTCTCTTTTTCTTTTTCTCTTTATTCTTCTCCAACAGAGCTTTGAGGTCCTCTTGACCCTTTGCCAAGGTCATGAGGAGTTGCTGGAATTGTGAATTTTGTGCCTGAAGATCCTTTACCGTCTGCTCCAAATCCATCTTGCTGAAATAAACAGCAGAAAGATAAGGAAACCTGGTGTGAAGACCTGATTATGCATATGATGAATGGTATGTTATTCATGTAATGCTTTCAAGGATTCAGAAATTCAATTTTTTTGCAAACAAGAAGAACGCACGTCATATTAAGAAGAAATTGTTAGTACATAAGTGCCCCATGGGAAAAATATTAAAAAATTCTTAATGTAAAAAGACATTGCGCATCCTCTTTGGTGCGATGTAAGTGTTGAGAGTTTCCTCCTCATGAAGTCGGCGGGTAAGCTCCAAAACCTTCTTCTCACTGGAATAGAAGTTGGCTTCAAAAGTATTCTGCTCTTCCTTGAGTTGGATCCAACTCTTTTGCATTTCTTCCCATGATGTTGGCATGTCAGGATGTAGGATGGTGTATGGAACCTCTCCTTCCATAACAGGCTCTTTGATCAAGGGGAGAATGTGAGGGTATGCCATCATAAGATTATGGGAGCGGGTTCATACCCACTTGAGATAAGGCTCAAGGGGGATGGAATTCTTGTGCCCCGGTGTCTTACTATCCACTTTGTTGGTCATCCTCCAAGCTCTGATGAACCTTTGTCGAAGTCCTTGCGCATCGTTGTCGAAGTCAAAAACTAGGTCAGGAATCAGCATGTCATGAGGGCCATCCCTCTGAGCATATCCAAACTGTCTTAGAGCTAAACAGGGGTTGTAGGTAATGCCTCCCCTAATGCGAAGTAGTGGGACATTAGGGAATTCCCCACAACGATCAATGATGATGACATTTTCTCTGGACCGAGAATACCAATGAACATCAGAATGTGTGAGGGTCATCAATCATTGCGACCACCTTAAACCCTGCTCATTCTTCAAAATTGATTGTGGAAGGTGAGAAATAAACCACCTTGCTAGGAGAGGAGTACAGCACATGAGAACACCTCTTTTCCTCATTGTTCGTATGTAAAATGAGTGTAGGATGTCCCTAAGCAATGTAGGTATAGGATTTCTGGATATGAAAATCTTGACAGCATTCACATCTATAAGTTGGTCAGGGTTTGGGAACAAGACCAACCCATAGATAAGGAGTGCCACAATCTCTTCAAAGGCTTGTAGATCAAGATAATTCCAGCAGTCTTGTGCCTTCTCAAACAGAAACTTTGCCAAGAAACCCTTGACACCACTTCTGGTTTCCCAATGCCCCTTGATGTCAGATGGTTGCAAGTGTAATGCTTGAGCAACATCTTCAGGCTTTGGTTCTTTTTCTGTACCGTTGTAGGGTAGTTGATGAAGAATAGGAATTCTCAGAAGTTGAGAAAATTCCTCCAAAGTGGGTACTAGCTGGTAATCAGGAAATGTGAAACAGTGGTGGAGGGGGTCAAAGAACTGGAAAAGAACTTTCACCATGTCTTCTTCAATGTTGGAGTTGACCAAGTTGAGAAGTCTACCATGTCTTTCACTGAAAAGAGAATTCTCTGGAATCCTGGAAGTAAGCTCCTTGAGTTGAGGAGGGATTCTCACAAGGTTGACTTGAATTGTTTTCCTGCGAAGAGATTCCATGACCTACAAAACAAGAACAAAGATGAAAATCCAAACCCTTGAAATGGTTAGTGGATGCATATGATGCTTTATGATGTTCATGATGTATGCACAAGCACATGTACAAGCAAGTCACACAAAACCCTAGTTTCAGGCTTGCATAAGGTTTCATAGGTAAATACCCTCTTGAGTTTAGTTGGCTCAAACCTGTCCTATAAATAGTAACCGGGTTCTAAGGAGCTCAATATCACTGGATTGTTTTCTATGTTCATTGTTTTGGTTTAGCCACTTAACTAGCGACCAAAATATCCAAAGAAAACAACCCTCAATGAGTGTAGTATCGAGTATCTACCAACTTCGGGCTGCACTAAAGCCGGTCATCTCACTACCCCTAATAAAAGGCCAAGATGGTCAAGTAAGGTTCTAAGAGTTCATTAGTGCTTCATGACATCACTCAGCGGCCCTGTATTCTCTTTGATTGACTCAAAGGCTACCGGTACTCACAAATATGTCGCACTAATATAGCTATTACTTCAACCATGTCGGTATACCCCGCACAGTTTCCCAAATGTTTCCCAAATCCGGGTGGAGGATTTCAAGCCCAAACAAGAGAACCAAATGTAAAGCATTCAAAGCAAACAAATAATCATGCAAAGGGTGATCTAAGACCTAAGGTTACTCCACTTTTAAAGTATATCCCCAGCAGAGTCTCCAGTTCTGTGATACGGTGGGAGAACTGACTTGAGGTTTCGCGTTTGTGTTCGCAAATGTTTCGGTTTAGCAAGAGTCGCCACCGACTTTTTATTTTATCCTAAGGAAAGGTCAAAAAGCACAGGAAAGACCTTTGAGATGTTTTCTTGGGTTCGGGGAGTATATTAAAGAATGGGGAGGTATTAGCACCCATTCTGTCAATGGTTATCCATGGGCTCTTAGTTACTTGCTTAGATCACTTGCTTTGCATTTCAATTGTTTGAAATGGTGCTTTGTGTGTGGTTTTGAAACATGTTTTGAAAAGAGGCCATCGTTGTGGCAACCTTTGTAATGATTCTTGTTTGAATGTATACAAAGGTGTTTCTGTCTTTTGAAAAGTTTTCAATGTTTGAAAGTTGGATTTTGAAATTGTGTTGTGAAGTGTGTTTTAAAGATAGCAAGGATGTTTTTGCAAGCTTTGATCAAGTAACTAAGAGTTGTCTACCCAATTTTACTCAAAGATCTTTCTTATGTTTTTAACCCTTTTAACAGTGTTGTTTCACCATTGTATTTGGTGAACAATCTTGTGTTAGGATGTTAAACGGGACAGGCGTGGGTCATCGTATAGACCGTGATAGCAATTGTGTCAAGTATTTTTGGCAATTTTCTTGAGGGACTTGATCATTTTGTTTAGGAAACTCAGATAGCATCATCGAGGGACTATGATATTTGCTTTGTTTTTGTTTTGCCAAAGTACTTGACATACATATCATGGCCCATTTTTGAAGGCAACAAGTGGATTGAAACCCTAGGGGTGCAAGTGTGCATTGTGTTTGTTTTTCATGCATTGTTATCTTGGATTAGGTCAAACTAATTGTTGATTTTATTTTGCATACAAACCCTAGGTCTAATCATGGCATAATTGAAAACTTAAAGGTGCGAGAATTTAAATTCTACACTATTACAACATGATATAGGGAGGGGGGTACAAATTTGAATTGGGGATTATTTTGCAAGAAATTAAATCCTAAATTATTACAACCAAATTGAATGTATAAGATACAATATTTAAATATACAATAATTAAATAAAATACAATAAATAAATGTTAGATAAAATGTGTTATGCAAAAAAAAAAAGATTTTTATGTATGTAAAAAGTATTTTTAAATATGAAGTGTAAATAATTAAAAAAAATCAATTTTAATTATTTTTGTTCTTTAGGGCAAAAACCCTAATTTTTTAAATAAATAGTATTATTTGTTATTTATATACAATAATGTATTAATTTGTAAAAAATAAAAGTATATTAAAAAAATGTATTTTTAGTATAAAATATTAATAAAAATTTATTATTTTTGTGTTTTTTGTTCTTATTATTCAATAAAATATATCATATATATATATATATATATATATATATATATATATATATATATATATATATATATATATATATATATATATATATATATATATATATATATATATATATATATATATATATATATATATATATATATATATATATATATATATATATATATATATATATATATATATATATATATATATATATGAAGTGTATAAAAAACAAAAATTCATTATTTAAAAAAATGTATATATTTCAAGAAAATATTTTCAAGTGTGTATAAAAATAATAATAAATAAAAATAAAAGTATTTTTTACATTTATTTATACATTTAAACAAAAATAAATATAAAGTATTTAATATATTAATACTAGAAATAATTAAAATAAATGCCAAATAAATATAAAAATTTATGAAAATATTTTTTAAGTATTTTTTATATTTGAAAATAAAATATCAAGGTCAGAGAAAAAATAAAAATGCAAAAATAATGAAAATACAAAACAATGGGCCAGGGGGGTGCTGATAGTGAATTGGGAGGTGTCAAAAGTAAAGAAATCCAGGCCCAGCCCAGACTTCATCTTCAACCTCCAGAAGTTTGAAAAACGCGCGTTTTCCACACAAACCTGTATCTCCTTTTTCAGTGATCCTTTGACAAAACTCAAAACATGAAACTTGTAGAGCATCAAACAACGAATCTAACCATATAAAAAACTTAAGCTAACTCTCAAAGACCAGAGAGAATTTCTCTGGCCCTAATTCTTAACCTAGTTTTTTCAGAAAGTTCATGAACAAAATTCTCCTAGTACGATTAATATAAATGAAAACTAAGCACATGTATGGTTTCAGGGCTATGAGTACAACATCTTTCATTCACAAACCTAAGTCTAACTATTCCTAAATAGAGAGATAGAAGTTCATGAAATACCTGTTTCAGTTGACTTCGAGCTGGACAATGCAGCAACTTCCAAGGGTGCTTGAGGTTCTTTTGAGCTTGCCTGATGTCCAATGAAGCTTTCCCAATGCTTGACTTGTTTTGAAGTAGCCTGGATCGTGCTAGAAAACTCAACCTGCAAAGCTTCCAAACAAAAATGGCAATGTGTGTTAATGGAGTTACAGCAACTTGTGGATGGTCTGGATAGCTCATGTATGTTGGTTGGAAGGTGTTTGAAGTAGCTTTGGACAAAACGCACGATGGAATTTGATGATGGCTTGCAAAATGCATAACTGGCCCTGTTTTCCAAGAAAATGGAGTTTTGGAGTATGAGGATGCTTTTGGGGTGAAAGGCTCGTGCATCTGACTTGTGAGGATGTATAAAACTTGTTTGAAAACTTTGTCTTGGTTGGTTTTATCATATGTGCAAGTCCTGAGCTTTTTTGCCATTTGACTTGTTTTGAAAGCAAAGTTGTGAACTATCCAAGCTAGGGCCTGTACAGGATAGTTACAAGCATGCTCAACTTGGTGTACTATGCCTGAGATTAGGGAAGTTGTTTGCTGCAAGGAAAAAATTCCAAGGCTCAAGAAAATGGAAATTGACATAAAGTGACCTTTATGAAAATGGAAGTATGACCTTTATGCTCAAAATGGAAAAGTTCAATGTACAAAGCTCTCTTGATCAGAACAATGCCAATATCCAATGTATTTGCATTCAATTTTGGAGTGTAAATTGGTTTAGAGGCCTGTAATCATGTACTAAGCTAGTTTGGTTAAATTTGCAACTTGGTATGAACCTGTATTGGCCATGGTTTCAAAGTGAGTTTTTGCCAACTTCAAGCATTCGATTCTCCATAACCACAAAGGTGTTTGAGGAGTTCTTGGACAATTTGGAAAGCTTGCAACATGTACTACAATCAATCTTTGAAATGAAACTTGAAAATCCAAGTGTAACTATGTGAAAAATGGCCAAGAAGGTGGGTCAAAATCCTGCCTAAACTAGGGCAAATTTTCTCTAAGTTAAAAGTTTTAGGTACCCTTGTTCCAAAAATCATAACTTGAGATACAAGCTTCTTTTGAGAAAACTTTGTGAATAAAAGTTGTAGACTTTGTAATGTAATACAACTTTCATGTTGCAAGTTTTGTTTGAATCCATTTGCGTCTTGGTGAAAAAAATGGGACAAAGTTAGGAAAAAATAAGAAAATTTTATAACTTAGAAAAATTCTAAGTTATGAAATTTTTCCATTTTAAACCCTAATTTGCATTTTTGGGTTTTCTTGATGAACAAGTTTCATAATTTGACATGTCTTGATGAAAAATGACCTTTGGCACTTGATTTTGACCAAAAAGTCAAAGTTTGACTTTTTAGTATACACTCAAATTTTGATCAATTGACTAAAAAATTCATTTGTCAATCCTATGCATTTGAGATCTTTTGAACTTTTTGAATGGGTCAAGACAATGTCATTGAGTCCTTGAGTCCATGGTTGAGCTTGATTTTCCATTGGCTAGGTCAAACAGTCAAAAATTGCCTTTGTACAAGTCAAAACCCTAAAAATGACCATTTTGCCCTTTTGGTGATCTGATCAAATTTCTTGTGGAATTGTGATCCAAACTTGATCAAATGGTTCATATGAGTTCATAATGTTGATGTGAAACAAATTTCATGAGGTTTGACTGTCAATTGGTCACAGTGACTTTTTCCCCAATACAGCTGATTTCTAGGTCAACTGTCCAATTGACTGGGCAAAAATTTGAATCAAGGCTTGAAACTTGGTATGGACAAACTTGTGAGTCCCACATGAAGTATGAAAGTCAATTTTGGTATTATAGGTCAAAACATCACTGTGCAAACTCAAACCCTAATTTGGGTCAACAGTGCAAGAAGGTGTCTTGAGCAGAGCAAACCCTAGCTTGATCTTGAGTTCTAAGAGTCTTGTGATGAAAAATGTTGATGAAATGAGAGGGAAAATTTTGGGGTACAACAGTTGCCCCTGTTCAATCTTCTTGAACCTGGAGAGTTAGATTGTCAAGTTTTCCTTTCGCGACTCGAAGGTAAAAGAGGATTGGACACTAGAGTGCCCGTAAATTTGCACTCGGCAGAACATAGATGAGGGAATAGGCTTAAAGATGCCATTTGGAGATGGTAGAATCTTGCTGGAGATGGGCTTAAAGATTCCATCCAATAATGTTTGTTGAATTGCAATGTGGTAGGTCAGAAGAATGAGCATTAAAATGGTATCCGTGTTTGGAATGCATTTGAACTGTATTTGGAGACTGAATTTGTATGAGCGAAAGAATGGCGTCCGTGTATGGAGCGTATCTGAGCTGTAACTGTATTTGAACTTTGAAAGAATATCAGAATGACTGCCGTGTCTGGAGTGTATATGTATTGTATCTGAATTCTGAATGGGTGTCTGAGACACATCTGTGTATGGAGCATCTCTGGTTTGGGGGATAAATTTCGAATGAGTGACAGAATGGCAACCGTGTCTGGAGCGTATCTGGACTGTATCTGAAGTTGAGATCTGTATGACTAGCAGAATGACTTCCGTGTCTGGAGTATATCTGAGACTGTAACTGGGATCTGAATAAGTAACAGAATGACTTCTGTGGCGACTGCACTGGGGAGAATCAAACTGCTGGTATAAGGGCCAGAATGGCATCCGCATTTGGAGCGTATCTGAACCTGTAGCTGATAGTTGAATCTAAATGAGAGATAGAATGGCCGTCGTGTCTGGAGCGTATTTATTCTGTATCGGACTTCTGAAGTCTGAATGAGTAGTAGAATGACCGCCGTGTCTGGGGTGTATCCATACTGTATCTGAATAATTGTTAACAATAGCCTTTTAATCTTATCCTGAAAAGGGTAAAATGTTAGCTAAAACACAAAGTTATGTTGCATGATATATATGATGCAATGAACTGTGTTTCATCAATGTTTATGATATATGAATGTAATGGGTGTGCATGTAAGTTGGGTAGCCGTCTTGCTGAGGAAAATAAATCCTTGATAACTGGAGATAATGAAATCTTTGATTGCTATCGGGAAAGTAAATCCTTGACCAATGCTGGGGATTCCAAAAATCTTTGATTACTGAAGATGAGAAATCCTTGTTGACTTCTTGGCGATTAAAGATCTCTGATTGTTGAGAAGGAGAAATCTTGGGACCACGGCTGGAGATTGAAAATCCTTGGTGATCTGTGGGGATTAACAAGGCCTTTAACAACTTCTGCAGGGAATGAGGATCCTTCATGACTTTCCTGGGATGTAGGGAAATCTCTGAAAATCTCTATTGGGGAGTTAAAACCTAGGAGGCTTCTGCTTGGAGAACTGAGATCGAGAATCTTCGATCTTGCTGGGAGATAACTCTGTGGGGGGAATGTTCACTATTCTGGCTCCGCTGAGGATAGGATTTTCAGGGTTTTCGGGCTCCACTGGGGGTCGGGAGTTTAACTCTGATGGGAATTTTGAAACTTAACTCAGCTGAGGAATCAAGTTTTAGAATGCACTAGCTCCGCTGAAGATCTTGAAGCTTAACTCCGCTGGGGAAATATACTCCAAACTTAGCTTTGTTGAGGATCTGAATGATGTATCATAGGGGATTTCTTCTGAAATGGCACAAAGATATCTTCCTACACCTTCAACCTATCAGTAATTATCCTTTTTCAATTTCGTTTTATTTGTAAGCAGTGATTATATTTAAATGCATATGCCTATTTAACAAAACATTGGACGTTTTCAAATAAAACATAAGTGTAAAAAGAAAAGAAAGGCAAGCAAATTTCTGCGCTTTGAAGTATCTTTGTATTTAATTTTCGTGAGTATCTTTGTACAAAGGAGACAGATATCCTAGTAAGAGAATGTTGTCGTAAAAATTGAAAAAATTTATACAAAAGAAAGATGGCTATGTGTAACAATTCCATGGAATTCCCATTCTGCTATAGCCTTCACAACTCTGAATATCTTGTCCATTCGCTGCTTCGTCCGCCGATGACTGGATTGATCAGAAGCTTGGAGTTTGTTGGTGAAGAGATTGTTCTTAAAGTGATCCGACGAGACATAGTCGTACGCTTTTAATTCCATAACTTTTGCCTGGACCGCCCTTTCGGGTTTTCGATCCACCGGAAAACCCTTTTTTGCCCAAGTCGCCCTTTCGGGTTTTCAACTTGCCGGGTGCACAGATTTTTTGTTTTATCCCTAATTTTTGCCTGAACCGCCCTTTCGGGTTTTCGATTCACCGGGATGCCCATTTTTGCCCAAGTCGCCCTTTCGGGTTTTCAACTCGCCGGGTCGTTTTATGCGTAGTATCTTTTGACTATGTCTGCGTTCGCAGGGTGCGGCAGGTCGTCGCCTTCCATGGTGGTCAGAATCATTGCCCCACCAGAAAAAATGCTCTTGATCACAAATGGTCCTTCGTAAGTAGGAGTCCACTTGCCCCTGGGATCACTTTGCGGTAAGATGATCCGCTTGATTACAAGATCCCCGACTTGATATACCTGACGCCTGACTTTCTTGTTGAAAGCCTTGATCATCCGTTTTTGATACGTCTGACCATGACAAACAGCAGCGAGTCGCTTTTCGTCGATCAAGTTAAGTTGATCAAGCCGAGTCTGAATCCAATCGTCTTCACTCAAACCAGCATTCTTCATAATCCTCAAGGAAGGAATTTGAACCTCCATGGGAAAAACAGCTTACATGCCATACACCAAAGAAAATGGGGTTGCCCCTATTGAAGTACGTGTCGTGGTACGATATCCATGCAGAGCAAACGGTAACATCTCATGCCAGTCCTTGTAGGTGACTGTCATCTTTTGAATGATCTTCTTGATATTTTTGTTTGTAGCTTCAACAACACCGTTCATCTTCGGCCGATAGGGAGATGAATTGTGATGATAAATCTTGAACTGTTCGCATAGAGCGGTGATCATGGTATTGTTCAAATTCGTATTGTTGTCTGTGATAATCCTGTCGGGGACACCATACCGGCATATGAGGTTCTGCGTGATGAAGCGGGCAACCACATTCTTTGTAACTGAAGCATAGGATGCTTCCTCGACCCACTTGGTAAAATAGTCAATAGCCACCAGGATGAAGCGATGTCCATTGGATGCCGTAGGTTTGATCTATCCAATCATGTCAATGCCCCACATTGCGAATGGCCAAGGAGCTGTCAGAACGTTGAGAGGAACAGGGGGAATATGTACCTTGTCGGCATAGACTTGGCATTTGTGGTAGGTACGGGAGTGTTGATGACAATCAGCTTCCATGGTAGACCAGTTATAGCCTGCCCTCAGAATCTTCTTAGCCATCGTATGTCCG
Source organism: Vicia faba (assembly GCA_948472305.1). NCBI lineage: Eukaryota > Viridiplantae > Streptophyta > Magnoliopsida > Fabales > Fabaceae > Vicia > Vicia faba. The sequence goes on along the minus strand of OX451736.1, from coordinate 484,759,075 downwards.
CTCAAATGGGTGCCGAATGTGCCACTGTGTATCTCGATCATGATCAACTCTGCTTCAGCTTTGTCTACACAACGAAGTAAAACACAGTCATGGATGCGCTTATAAAGGATGACATTTCTTAGGAAGAACTTGGCAGCAAACCTCCTTAAGAACTTTTTGTCATTGACGGAAGCTCCTTCAGGGTATTCTCTAGTCTGGAGATACCTTTTGATTTCATGAAACTAAGGTTGTTCCAGTACTTCTTCGGTATTAATCTCATGACAGTGCGCAGGTTCGTCCATTCGCTCGATGGTAATTTGGGTAGCCTCGTTATCCCAGTTGAGTTTAAACATGGAAGACATTGTAGCCAGAGCATCTGCTAGCTAATTTTCTTCTCGCGGGAAGTGCTCGAAAGTAATCTGCTCGAAATGAGGCAATAATATCAAGACGTGTTCTTTGTATGGAATAAGATTAGGATGCTTGGTGTCCCATCCTCCTTTGACTTGACTGATAACCAAAGCCGAGTCCCCAAATACAACCAAAGATTTGATTCCCAAGTCTATAGCATCCTTGAGACCAAAGATGCAAGCTTCATATTCAGCCATGTTGTTGGTACAACTGAAGCAAAGTCGGGCAGTGAAGGGTGTATGCCAACCTTCCGGAGAAATGAGTACCGCATCGATACCGTTGCCAAGTGCATTGGAAGCACCATCAAAGTACAGGGTCCATCGGGATCCTTGTTCAGGTCCGTCATACGGTCTGTTACCTTCAATGTTTTCCAATGTCATTATGTCCTCATCAGGGAAGTCGAATCTCATAGATTGGTAATCTTCGACGGCTAGATGAGCTAGATGGTCAGCTAGTACACTCCCATTTATAGCTTTTTGGGTAGTATACTGGATATCGTACTCAGTCAGGATCATTTTCCATCTAGCGATTCTTCCAGATAAAGCAGGTTTCTCGAGGATATACTTGACCGGATCCATTTTGGAAATCAGCAAAGTGGTGTGAGTCAACATATACTACCTTAGCCGGCGAGAAGCCTATACCAAAGTGCAGCAAGTTTTCTCGAGCAGTGAGTAGCGAGTCTCACAGTCGGTAAACTTTTTGCTAAGGTAATAAATGGCATGCTCTTTTCGGCCAGACTCGTCATGTTGGCCCAGCACGCACCCCATTGAGTTATCCAAAACAGTCAGATACATGATTAACGGTCTTCCCTCGACGGGTGGCATCAAGATAGGAGGTTCTAGTAAATACTCCTTGATTTTATCAAAAGCAACTTGACAATCATTGTTCCATTCAACCACCTGATCTTTCTTCAACAGCTTGAAGATTGACTCACAGGTAGATGTCAGGTGAGAGATGAACCTGGCGATATAGTTTAAGCGTCCCAAGAATCCTCTAACCTCCTTTTCAGTGCGGGGGGGCAGGAATTTCTTGTATAGCCTTTACTTTAGCTGGATCAACCTCAATGCCTTTGTTGCTGATAATAAATCTCAAAAGTTTACCAGACCTAACTCCAAAAGTGTACTTGTTTGGGTTCAGTACGAACTTATACTCCTTCAACATGACAAACAGCTTTTGCAAATGATTAAGGTGTTCTTCTTCTGTCTGTGATCGAGCTATCATGTCGTCTACATAAACTTCCATCTCATGATGTATCATATCATGAAACAAAGCTACCATGGCGCGTTGATAGGTTTCCCCTGCATTCTTCAGTCCGAATGGCATCACTTTGTAGCAGAAGGTACCCCATTGCGTGACAAAAGTAGTTTTCTCCATGTCCTCGGGGGCCATTTTGATCTGGTTGTATCCCGAGAATCCATCCATGAAGGAAAAAACCTTGTGTTGAGCTGTGTTGTCAACCAAGATGTCGATATGTGGCCGTGGAAAATCGTCTTTAGGGCTAGCCCTGTTTAAATCCCGATACTCCACACACATTCTGACTTTGCCGTCCTTCTTAGGCACGGGCACAATGTTAGCAACCCATTATGGATAGGAAGTAACAGCCAGAAAGCCAGCGTTGAATTGCTTCATTACTTCAGCTTTAATCTTCTCAGACATGTCAGGTCTCATCCGGCGGACCTTTTGCTTGACCGGTGGACAGTCTTCTCTTGTAGGGAGACGGTGAACCACGATATTTGTGTCTAGTCCCGGCATGTCTTCATAAGACCAGGCGAAGATTTCAACATATTCATTCAACAACTGCACTAAGCGCTCCTTGACACTTGGTTCCAGGTTGGCACCCACTTTTACTTCTTTCCTGTCTTCCTCTGTCACCAAGTTGATGGTTTCTAGCAACTCTTCGTGAGGCAAAATGGCCCTCTCTTCTTGTTGTAGAAGTCTGGATAATTCTCCCGGTACTTCATAATCTTCGTCAACTTCCTACTCAGCATGATTGACCAAATCGTCAGAGTTATCGAAGGCTAAAGCAGAATAGTCACCCATGGAATCCGGAGTGGATGGGGTACCTGCATTTGTGAGTGTGGGTGTGTGTAAGGGATAGCCATCCTTAAACAAACAAAAATGCAAAAGGAAAAAAATGAACACAACAGTTTATAGATGAAAAACGTCCAATGATTCATTAAAACATGGCATATGATTATGAAGAAAATCAAACCCTTACAAATGGACCTACATGCCCCGGGAAAGGCATGAGGTGAAAATAGTGTGAAAATTGTTTAGTTATTACAGACCATAAATGGGAAATTATTCAAAGATAAAATTACTGGTTGATAAAGGTGATGGGAATAAAATCCTTTGCTTACCAGTTGATCAAACCCCCTTCGACTGTAGGAAAGATCCAATCTTCAAAGTGGCTCTCTTCATCCTCATCTTCTACAGCATTGATTCCATGGTGAGAGATCTTGACGGGTGGTCCTCCAGCCTTGGAGCGACGCATAGCCTTTTGTCCTGCAGCAGTAAACCCTAATCCAAACTTGTCCATCTTATGGGGAAAATCAGGCAATTTCCCCCACACTGTACTCTTCCCTTCTTTAATTACAGCCTCTGCGTCCTTGAGAGATGCCATCCTAGATACATGCTTGGGAACGACAGGCACCTCAACCATTGTCTTCACAACTGCTATCTCGGGAGAAACTTCCTCAAAATGTTGGAAAGGCGTTTCGATGAACTCGCCATCCAACTCCACATAGAGGAAGTAATTGAGATGACTTATCATGTACTCTTCCTCGCCGTGCATTGTTATAATCTTATCCTTAACAGGATATTTCAGCATTTGGTGCAAAGAGGAGGTAACTGCCCCGGCATAATGGATCCACGGTCTCCCTAACAAACATGAGTATGACTGACGGATGTCCATAACATAAAAGGTGGAGTTAAAAACTTTTGTGCCTACTTTGATGGGAATATCAACCTCTCCATGAACCATTCTTTTGGAACCATCAAAAGCCCTAACAACGATGTTACTAGGTTTGAGGGTCAAACCTTCGCAATCTAGACGGTCTAAAGCTTTCTTCGGCAGCACATTCAAGGAAGAACCAGTATCAACTAAGACATGGGTGAGGGTGGTTCCCCTGCATTCAACTGAGACATATAGCGCGTCGTTGTGTTTCCTTCCTTTGGGAGTCAAGTCAGCATCGGAAAAGTATAGGCCATTATCAGCAGTAAGACTGGCCACACATTCTTGAAACTGGTCAGCCGAAGTCTCTTGGGGTATATGTGTCGCCTTCAAGAATTTGATTAGGGCCTTAGCATGGGCCTCAGAACAGAGTAGAAGAGCCAACATTGAAATTTTAGAAGGGGTCTGCCCTAGCTGTTCCACAACGTCGTAGTCACTTTTTCTGATTATTTTCAAGATTTCATCCATTTATTTCTGAGTGGTTTCGAAGATAACCACAGCATGAGCCTTCGTCCGGACAGGCACTTCTAGTATCCATTTACCCTTATTGGTAGTATCAGCAGATGGTCTTACTTCAGGAGTATCCAATTCTTCAATCATTGGGCCTTGCACAGATGGCCTAACAGGTACAGAAGCTTTCAAGGGTCCGAAAACTGCTCGAGGGGGAGTAATCTCCGGAGAAAAGATTCGGCCGCTACGGGTTATCTTGCTTGTACCCACAATGTTCCCTATATCAGGGTTTTCTTCTTCATAATTTTCTTGGACTGCCTCAATTTGTTTGATACCATGGTAGAAGATTTCTCCCCCATAGTTCCATGGTATTGTTTTGTTGGATTGGTACGGGACAGGTCCCGGCATGGTGATCTTTAATGGTACACATTTAGAGCTGGGTGTAATCCTGACAGGCCTTTTGCAAGCCTTGGGAGGATTGTCGGAAATGGTTATGATTGCAATATCGTTGGTTGAAGTAGCAAAAGTAGCAGGAGTAACAGGATTGAAGGTATCAACAGGGGTTTTCTGGAAAAGTATCTCTTGGGTATCCATCAGGCGTTGGACACCTGATTTCAACATTGGGCAGTCAGCTCGTATGTTCAAACAAAAATAACAGTCCTTCCCGCAGCCTGGGAATATCCCGGCTCTCATCAACTTCTCTTTAATCACTAACAATGGAGGTCTTCTATAACGGCATGAACATTGTGGCCGTGCTTGGGCATCGGAGAAGATATCACATTGGGCTTCTCAGGTGCATCGAATTCTACTTCTTTGGCATCAATCAAGTCCTAGATTTTGTTCTTAAGCGCCCAACAATTATTGGTATCGTGCCCAACACTGTCGGAATGGTAAGCACATTTGACATTGGAGTGGTAGTATGGAGAGGAGGTGTTGGGGTTCTTTGGCGCTTCCTTCAAACTGGTAAGATTCAGCTTCAATAAATAAGGTAGTACCTGAGTGGGCGTCATGTTGATCCGGGTGAACTGCTGTTGTGGCCTTTCCACCCTTTGTTGATTAGGTCTTGACTGATTGTTACGAGGTTGGTCATTTGACGAGTTTTGAATCATCACAGCCCCTACAGTCGGTCGGCGCTCGGTTCTTCCCTGTCCCTTCTGAGAATACACAGCAGATGCTTCCTTCTTAGCTGGGAAGGGTTTCTTAACAGCTGTGGATGCGGAAGCATCCTTTTTAATCTTGCCACTTTTAATACCGGCCTCGACCCTTAGGCCGGTCAAAATCAGTTCAGTAAATCCCGCAGAAGAACTCCCGATTAGATGGTTAAAGAAGGGTCAGACAGGGTCCCTAGAAACATGTCAACTAACTCCCTATCTGATAGCGGTGGTTGCACCCTTCCAGGCAGATCACGCCACTTCTGGGCATACTCTTTAAATCCTTCATCGGAAGCCATCCCCATACTTTGTAACTGAGTACGAGTGGGCGCCAAATCAGCATTGTATTGATACTGACGGTAAAAAGCAGCTGCTAAGTCTTCTCAATTATGAACCTCTGATCTCTCGAGCTGATAGGACCAGTCCAACTGCGTTCCTGACAACTTGTCTTGAAAAAATTGCACCCAAAGGTCTTTATCAGATGAGTGGGGTTGGATCTTTCTGACATACGATCTCATGTGCATCTTTGGGCATGACAGACCGTCATACTTGGCAAATGTTGGCACCTTGAACTTGGGAGGGATAACAATCCCAGCTACCAGCCCTAGTTCTTCAAAATCCAAATTGGGCACTCTCTGCAACTCCATAGCTGCCAGTTTATCCTCAAGATACTTATATTTATCATCCGCTGGAGGATACTGTTGTTCGGAGTAGTCTTCGTCTTCTTCCTCTTCCTCCTCTTCAACCTCAGATTCAGAAGGTACAGTAGTCCCTTTCCCTTTAGCGGCCCCTTCATCAGACGTTGAGGGGAACTCAAGAACCTTTCTGGCATTGCTTTCAAACCTTCTTCCAAAGGTGGCTACTCCAGGTCTCTTTTTCTTTTTCTCTTTATTCTTCTCCAACAGAGCTTTGAGGTCCTTTTAACCCTTTGCCAAGGTCATGAGGAGTTGCTGGAATTGTGAATTTTGTGCCTGCAGATCCTTTACCGTCTGCTCCAAATCCATCTTGCTGAAATAAACAGCAGAAAGATAAGGAAACCTGGTGTGAAGACCTGTTTATACATATGATGAATGGTATGTTATTAATGTAATGCTTTCAAGGATTCAGAAATAAAATTTTGTTGCAAACAAGAAGAACGCACGTCATATTAAGAAGAAATTGTTAGTACATAAGTGCCCCATGGGAAAAATATTACAAAATTCTTAATGTAAAAAGACATTGTGCATCCTCTTTGGTGCGATGTAAGTGTTGAGAGTTTCCTCCTCATGAAGTCGGAGGGTAAGCTCCAAAACCTTCTTTTCACTAGCATAGAAGCTGGCTTCAAAAGTATTTTGCTCTTCCTTGAGTTGGATCCAACTCTTTTGCATTTCTTCCCATGATGTTGGCATGTCAGGATGTAGGATGGTGTATGGAACCTCTCCTTCCATAAAAGGCTCTTTGATCAAGGGGAGAATGTGAGGGTATGGCATCATAAGATTCTGGGAGCGGGTTCGTACCCACTTGAGATAAGGCTCAAGGGGGATGGAATTCTTGTGCCCCAGTGTCTTACTATCCACTTTGTTGGGCATCCTCCAAGCTCTGATGAACCTTTGTCGAAGTCCTTGCGCATCGTTGTCGAAGTCAAAAACTAGGTCAGGAATCAGCATGTCATGAGGGTCATCCCTTCGAGCATATCCAAATTGTCTTAGAGCTAAACAGGGGTTGTAGGTAATGCCTCCCCTAATTCCAAGTAGTGGGACATTAGGGAATTCCCCACAACGATCAATGATGATGACATTTTCTCTGGACCGAGAACACCAATGAACATCAGAATGTGTGAGGGTCATCAATCGTTGCGACCACCTTAAACCCTGCTCATTCTTCAAAACTGATTGTGGAAGGTGAGAAATAAACCACCTTGCTAGGAGAGGAGTACAACACATGAGAACACCTCTTTTCCTCATTGTTCGTGTGTAAAATGAGTGTAGGATGTCCCTAAGCAATGTAGGTATAGAATTTCTGGATATGAAAATCTTGACAACATTCACATCTATAAGTTGGTCAGGGTTTGGGAACAAGACCAACCCATAGATAAGGAGTGCCACAATCTCTTCAAAGGCTTGTAGATCAAGAGAATTACAGCAGTCTTGTGCCTTCTCAAACAGAAACTTTGCCAAGAAACCCTTGACACCACTTCTGGTTTCCCAATGCCCCTTGATGTCAGATGGTTGCAAGTGTAATGCTTGAGCAACATCTTCAGGCTTTGGTTCTTTTTTCGTACCGTTGTAGGGTAGTTGATAAAGAATAGGAATTCTCAGGAGTTGAGAAAATTCCTCCAAAGTGGGTACTAGCTGGTAATCAGGAAATGTGAAACAGTGGTGGAGAGGGTCAAAGAACTGGAAAAGAACTTTCACCATGTCTTCTTCAATGTTGGAGTTGACCAAGTTGAGAAGTCTACCATGTCTTTCAATGAAAAGAGAATTCTCTGGAATCCTGGAAGTAAGCTCCTTGAGTTGAGGAGGGATTCTCACAAGGTTGACTTGAATTGTTTTCCTGCGAAGAGATTCCATGACCTACAAAACAAGAACAAAGATGAAAATCCAAACCCTTGAAATGGTTAGTGGATGCATATGATGCTTTATGATGTTCATGATGTATGCACAAGCACATGTACAAACAAGTCACACAAAACCCTAGTTTCAGGCTTGCATGAAGTTTCATAGGTAAATACCCTCTTGATTTTAGTTGGCTCAAACCTGTCCTATAAATAGTAACCGGGTTCTAAGGAGCTCAATATCACTGGATTGTTTTCTATGTTCATTGTTTTGGTTTAGCCACTTAACTAGCGACCAAAATATCCCAAGAAAATAACCCTCAATGAGTGTAGTATCGAGTATCTATCAACTTCGGGCTGCACTAAAGTCGGCCATCTCACTACCCCTAATAAAAGGCCAAGATGGTCAAGTAAGGTTCTAAGAGTTCATTAGTGCTTCATGACATCACTCAGCAGCCCCATATTCTCTTTGATTGACTCAAAGGCTACCGGTACTCACAAATATGTCGCACTAATATAGCTATTGCTTCAACCATGTCGGTATACCCCGCATAGTTTCCACAACGTATTGCTATTTACCTATGAATGTTTCCCAAATCCGGGTGGAGGATTTCAAGCCCAAACAAGAGAACCAAATGTAAAACATTCAAAGCAAACAAATAATCACGCAAAGGGTGATCTAAGACCTAAGGTTACTCCACTTTTAAAGTATATCCCCAGCAGAGTCGCCAGTTCTGTGATACGGTGGGAGAACTGACTTGAGGTTTCGCTTTTGTGTTTGCAAATATTTCGATTTAGCAAGAGTCTCCACCGACTTTTTATTTTATCCTAAGGAAAGGTCAAAAAGCACAGGAAAGACCTTTGAGATGTTTTCTTGGGTTCGGGGAGTATATTATAGAAAGGGGAGGTATTAGCACCCTTTCTATCCATGGTTATCCATGGACTCTTAGTTACTTGCTTAGAACACTTGCTTTGCATTTCAATTGTTTGAAATGGTGCTTTGTGTGTGGTTTTGAAAGATGTTTTGAAAAGAGGCCATCATTATGGCAACCTTTGTAATGATTCTTGTTTGAATGTATACAAAGGTGTTTTTGTCTTTTGAAAAGTTTTCAATGTTTGAAAGTTGGATTTTGAAATTGTGTTGTGAAGTGTGTTTTGAAGATAGCAAGGATGTTTTTGCAAGCTTTGATCAAGTAACTAAGAGTTGTCTACCCAATTTTACTCAAAGATATTTCTTATGTTTTTAACCCTTTTAACAGTGTTGTTTCACCATTGTATTTGGTGAACAATCTTGTGTTAGGATGTTAAACGGGACAGGCGCGGGTCATCGTATAGACCATGATAGCAATTGTGTCAAGTATTTTTGGCAATTTTCTTGAGGGACTTGATCATTTTGTTTAGGCAACTCAGATAGCATCATCGAGGGACTATGATCTTTGCTTTGTTTTTGTTTTGCCAAAGTACTTGACATACATATCATGGCCCATTTTTGAAGGCAACAAGTGGATTGAAACCCTAGGGGTGCAAGTGTGCATTGTGTTTGTTTTTCATGCATTGTCATCTTGGATTAGGTCAAACTAATTGTTGATTTTATTTTGCATACAAACCCTAGGTCTAATCATGGCATAATTGAAAGCTTAAAGGTGCGAGAATTTAAATTCTACACTATTACAACATGATATAGGGAGGGGGTACAAATTTGAATTGGGGATTATTTTGCAAGAAATTAAATCCTAAATTATTACAACCAAATTGAATGTATAAGATACAATATTTAAATATACAATAATTAAATAAAATACAATAAATAAATGTTAGATAAAATGTGTTATGCAAAAAAAAGATTTTTATGTATGTAAAAAGTATTTTTAAATATGAAGTGTAAATAATTAAAAAAAATCAATTTTAATTATTTTTGTTCTTTAGGGCAAAAACCCTAATTTTTTAAATAAATAGTATTATTTGTTATTTATATACAATAATGTATTAATTTGTTCCAAAAATAAAAGTATATTAAAAAAATGTATTTTTAGTATAAAATATTAATAAAAATAAAATTTTATTATTTTTGTGTTTTTTTTCTTATTATTCAATAAAATATATCATATATATATATATATATATATATATATATATATATATATATATATATATATATATATATATATATATATATATATATATATATATATATATATATATATATATATATATATATATATATATATATATATATATATATATATATATATATATATATATATATATATATATATATTAAATATATGAAGTGTATAAAAAACAAAAATTAATTATTTAAAAAAATGTATATATTTCAAGAAAATATTTTCAAGTGTGTATAAAAATAATAAATAAAAATAAAAGTATTTTTTACATTTATTTATACATTTAAACAAAAATAAATATAAAGTATTTAATATATTAATACTAGAAATAATTAAAATAAATGCCAAATAAATATAAAAATTTATGAAAATATTTTCTAAGTATTTTTTATATTTGAAAATAAAATATCAAGGTCAGAGAAAAAATAAAAATGCAAAAATAATGAAAATACAAAACAATGGGCCAGGGGATGCTGAAAGTGAATTGGGAGGTGTCAAAAGTAAAGAAATCCAGGCCCAGCCCAGACTTCATCTTCAACCTCCAGAAGTTTAAAAAACGCGCGTTTTCCACACAAACCAGTATCTCCTGTTTCAGTGATCCTTTGACAAAACTCAAAACATGAAACTTGTAGAGCATCAAACAACGAATCTAACCATATAAAAAACTTAAGCTAACTCTCAAAGACCAGAGAGAATTTCTCTGGCCCTAATTCTTAACCTAGTTTTTTCAGAAAGTTCATGAACAAAATTCTCCTAGCACGATTAATATAATTGAAAACTAAGCACATGTATGGTTTCAGGGCTATAAGTATAACATCTTTCATTCACAAACCTAAGTCTAACTATTCCTAAATAGAGAGATAGAAGTTCATGAAATACCTGTTTCAGTTGACTTCGAGCTGGACAATGCAGCAACTTCCAAGGGTGCTTGAGGTTCTTTTGAGCTTGCCTGATGTCCAATGAAGCTTTCCCAATGCTTGGCTTGTTTTGAAGTAGCCTGAATCGTGCTACAGAACTCAACCTGCAAAGCTTCCAAACAAAAATGGCAATGTGTGTTAATGGAGTTACAGCAACTTGTGGATGGTCTGGATAGCTCATGTATGTTGGTTGGAAGGTGTTTGAAGTAGCTTTGGACAAAACGCACGATGGAATTTGATGATGGCTTGCAAAATGCAGAACTGGCCCTATTTTGCAAGAAAATGGGGTTTTGGAGTATGAGGATGCTTTTGGGGTGAAAGGCCCGTGCTTCTGACTTGTGAAGATGTATAAAACTTGTTTGAAAACTTTGTCTTGGTTGGTTTTATCAAATGTGCAAGTCCTGAGCTTTTTTGCCATTTGACTTGTTTTGAAAGCAAAGTTGTGAACTGTCCAAGCTAGGGCATGTACAGGCTAGTTACAAGCATGCTCAACTTGGTGTACTATGCCTGAGATTAGGGAAGATTTTTGCTGCAAGTAAAAAAGTCCAAGGCTCAAGAAAATGGAAATTGACATAAAGTGGCCTTTATGAAAATGGAAGTATGACCTTTATGCTCAAAATAGAAAAGTTCAATGTACAAAGCTCTCTTGATCAGAACAATGCCAATATCCAATGTATTTGCATTCAATTTTGGAGTGTAAATTGGTTTAGAGGCCTGTAATCATGTACTAAGCTAGTTTGGTCAGATTTGCAACTTGGTATGAACATGTATTGGCCATGGTTTCAAAGTGAGTTTTTGCCAACTTCAAGCATTCGATTCTCCCTAACCACAAAGGTGTTTGAGGAGTTCATGGACGATTTGGAAATCTTGCAACATGTAATACAATCCATCTTTGAAATGCAACTTGAAAATCCAAGTGGAACTATGTGAAAAATGGCCAAGAAGGTGGGTCAAAATCCTGCCTAAACTAGGGCAAAATTTCTCTAAGTTAAAAGTTTTAGGTACCTTGTTCCAAATATCATAACTTGAGATACAAGCTTATTTTGAGAAAACTTTGTGAATAAAAGTTGTAGACTTTGTGATGGACTACAACTTTCATGTTGCAAGTTTTGTTTGAATCTATTTTCATCTTGGTGAAAAAATGGGACAAAGTTAGGAAAAAATAAGAAAATTTTATAACTTAGAAAAATTCTAAGTTATGAAATTTTTCCATTTTAAACCCTAATTTGCATTTTTGGGTTTCTTGATGAACAAGTTTCATAATTTGACATGTCTTGATGAAAAATGACCTTTGGCACTTGATTTTGACCAAAAAGTCAAAGTTTGACTTTTCAGTATACACTCAAATTTTGATCAGTTGACTGAAAAATTCATCTGTCAATCCTATGCATTTGAGATCTTTTGAACTTGTTGAATGGGTAAAGACAATGTCATTGAGTCCTTGAGTCCATGGTTGAGCTTGATTTGCCATTGGCTAGGTCAAACAGTCAAAAATTGCCTTTGTACAGTCAAAACCCTAAAAATGACCATTTTGCCCTTTTGGTGATCTGATCAAATTTCTTGTGGAATTGTGATCCAAACTTGATCAAATGGTTCATATGAGTTCATAATGTTGATGTGAAACAAATTTCATGAGGTTTGACTGTCAATTGGCCACAGTTAACTTTTTCCCCAATACAGCTGATTTCTAGGTCAACTGTCCAATTGACTGGGCAAAAATTTGAATCAAGGCTTGAAACTTGGTATGGACAAACTTGTGAGTCCCACATGAAGTATGAAAGTCAATTTGGGTATTGTAGGTCAAAACATCACTGTGCAAACTCAAACCCTAATTTGGGTCAACAGTGCAAGAAGGTGTCTTGAGCAGAGCAAACCCTAGCTTGATCTTGAGTTCTAAGAGTCTTGTGATGAAAAACGTTGATGAAATGAGAGAGAAAATTTTGGGGTACAACAAATAGCAAATGTAACTTTGGGTTGTAAATCCTTGTCTAACTTGGCTTAAAGAACTTTAGTCGCTTTTTGCCAAATGTGACAACTTTCACATCCATGCCAATTTTGCCAAGAGGTCTTGTCAATTTCATCTTTGTATTTGATACTCTTTATCAAGGATGCCTTGATAGTTTCTAAATCCTTTTCTAATTTGGAAACTTTATGCTCAAGTTATTTGAAAATCTTTTTATTTGAGGCTAAGCGTTTGAAAGCTTACTTATCCTCATGATGTAGAGTATTAAAGGCATTTAGTAATTCAATATAAGACATGTCATCAACATAGTCATATTTAGAGTGACTTACATTCTTTTTCTTTTTATGATGCGCCATAAGACACAAGTTTTCTTTTTCTTCTTCATCACTAGAGTCATCTTTGCTTGATGAATCACTATCACTATCTCAAGCAATGTAAGCTCTTCTAGCTTTGTTCGGCTTCTTTTGAAACTTGTTTCTTGCTTTTTCTTTCTTGAACAAGGGATAATCTGGTTTATAATGACAGGGTTTCCCATAATTATAACAAGATTATTTTGACTTATCTCTCTTGCTTTCAAGAGGTTTGTTTGGCTTAGCTTTCCTTCTATAGTCAATGAGATTTTTGTCCGAATGTTGAATTTCATTCTTCCGAAGATATCTATTGTACTTCCTTACGAATAAACCCAAATCTTCATCTGGACTCTCATATCCATCACTTGAGTCACTTCCACTTGAATCTATTGTGGAAGACTTGGAACTTTTAGCCCTTAACGCAGTGGACTTCTTCTCTGTGTCCCTCAGGTTTTCTTTCTTCTCTTTCTTTTCATGCTTATTAAAATTTATGAGCTCTTGCTAATGTTCTTGAAGCTTACCAAACAATGTTGTAATATCCAATGTAGTTAGATCATTGGCTTCCTTGATATTCGTGACCTTAGGTTTCCATTCCTTGTTAAGACATCTCAAAATCTTGTTAATAGCAACAACATTGGAAGTAATATGACCAAGTGTGTGTAAGCGATTTATTATGTGAGAAAATCTCTTTTGCATGTCCATAATGGTTTCACCATGCTTCATGTGAAAGAGATTAAACTCTTGAGTTAATGTGTTAATCATTGCTAGTTTGACATTGTTTGTACCCTCATGGGTAACTTGTAAATCATCCCACGTTGCCTTAGCGGTAGCACAATGCGAGATACGAAAGTATTCATCAACTCCAAGAGCTGATATGAGCATATTTTTAGATTTCTAGTCATAAGCATAGTTTTTCTCATCTTTTTCATCCCATTATGCTTCCGGTTTAGGTACAATGGCACCCGCATTGTTTAACATGGTTATGACCATAGGACTTTCTTTTATGACATTCCAAATTTTTCTATCAACATAATTAATATGCACACACATACAATCTTTCCAATAGTTATAGTTTTCATCGAAAAAATAGACACTCTATTGAACGCCCCTTTTGGATCGTTCTCCATTGTCTAAATAGTTATACGTGAAGCACTAGATGAACCAGTGCTCTGATACCAATTGTCAAACGATAGGACATATCTAGAATGGGGGGTTGAATAGATACCGTGATTTTTAAAATCAGTTTTTAAGGAAAACTTGAAACGCGGTGAAAGCTACCCGGATACACTCGTCTAAAAACAATCCTATATTGAAAAGACCAGATATGCCTAAAACTTAATGGAATGAATCAATGAGAATTATTAACAATTAACTCAATTATAATTGATCACTTATACTCTTTAGCAATTGTCAATTACTTCTAATGAAATGTTGAGAAGAAAGCTCACAAATTTTCACTTTTGGACTTTTATCGAACACTTGGTGTGCTTAGTCACACCAAGTCCAATCTATTTTAATTTGTAGTGTTGAAATCAATTATAGCAATCAAAGTGATTACCATAGTTTTTGGTAATAGTTCAATTTCACTACAAATCCAAACAGTTGGAACCACAAGAGCAAATTTACAGATTATAGCAAGTAAGCGGTAAAAGACGAGAAAGAAAAACGACACGTGATTTGTTTAGGAAGTTCCTCTGTCATCCTCGCGTGGGGTACGTCTTCCCCTAATTCTAGAATTTAGAATTAGGATAATTGTTATTATGGTTTCAAAGTTTATACAAGAGATAGAAAATAGTCACCACAATTCAAACCCAATATGTTGAATTGAAAACTAAGCTCCTCTCTTCCCTTGATTCGATTTGAATCAAGTATGTCACTAATCTTAGATAAACCTCCAGTTGTAGCTACCTTGTTGAGAACCCAAAATGTTTCTCAAACCCTCTGCTCGGCTGATTTGATCGCAAGATGATGACCCCAATTCTTCCTTCAAAATCCTATGATTGTAGCTACCTTATCGAGCGAACCCACACTTCCTCAATCCCTTAAGCACAACTGAATTTGATGAAGCAAAGAATTGTCAAAAGCCCCCCAAATCTCAATTATCTTGGAGGACAAAACCCTCAAATTTTATTCAAGAAAAACCCATAATTACTCAACCCAAACAAGATCGCAATCTTCTACTTTGAAAGTTATCAACACACGCTCCGCACCTTGATCGACAAAAATTATTATGTGTAGTTGTCAATGGATGAGTGAGAGGTTGAAGATGATGAGTACCTTGTGTATCTATTTCACTTTTATTGTTGAAATGAAATGATATAATCAAACAAGAATTTATATGTTATCTAAAGTCAAGACCTAAACTAACAGACTAAAAAACAGTTTTTACGAGCGAACGGTCGACCTATGCAAAAGGGGAATCGACTTGAGCATTCTTGTAAGTCACATATGATAGTGTATACAAGCCACGCATCGACCTATGCAACAAGGGTGACTCGACCTGAGCATTCCTGAAAGTTCCATATGACAGTGTTCACGATCCATGAGTCGACCTATCCAGAAGGGTGACTCGACCTGAGCATTCCTGAAGGTGCCACATGACAGAGTGCATGATCCATGTGTCAGCCGCTCTAGGGATATACATCAATGCATAGTTCCTAAAGATTGCTTCCAGGATGAGTCGACCATATAGTTGATGTGAGAAAACCTGAGACTTCCCAAAGAAGCAACTTTTAATTATGCATCGACCTGAGCTTTCTTTGAGTTGACTCACAGCATATAAATTTCCAAAAATGCCAATTCTTGAAGACTTTTCATGCTACTTTGTCCACCATATCATCTAGCAACATTTCCAACATATTTTTGACATCCTTGAAACCTTTATTGAAAGAACCTTGCCCTCACAGGGGTGGCTTAAGAAATTCCCTTAAATTTTATACTATTTATTTTGGGTGGACCAAAGGTCCAACAAAACCGTCCCAATCTAAATTATTTTTTCTGTAGGGTAGCTGTTTTGGACTGGGCCTGCGCTTGGTATTTCATCAAGCAAGGCCTAGCCGAACTTTGCAGCGAGGAAGGCTCGTGAAAACCTATTGAGGATTGTACTTGTACTTGGTCCTCTGTCAGGCAGGTCCAACCCAACATTGTTCGAGGAAGGCCCAATAAGGCTCAGATAGCTGTAAGCATTGAGGAACGCCTCCCACACGTTGTCTGTCAAGGACACCTCCTCCATGTACCCTTCGAGGACATCTCCTCCATGCACCAGTTGAGGACATCTTATCCACGTGCCCGCCAAGCACATATGGCCCACGTTCCTCCGAATATAAGATTCATCCTATCCCCGAAAAGAATGAGTCTTCCACCCTCCAAGAATCACGGGGCAGTTGAACCAGGATAGAGACCACAGACTGGTCTCCTCTACCCACGTAGGATCCTGGAAGTCTCCATTTTAGGCCTGGGCATCCGGCCTAAAATGACGAACTTGTCCCAGCGCTGGGGGCTATAAATACCTTATTTCACTAGAGGGTAAGTGTGATACGGTGGGAGAACTGACTTGAGGTTTTGCGTTTGTTTTCGCAAATGTTTCGGTTGAGCAAGAGTCGCCACCGACTTTTTATTTTATCCTAAGGAAAGGTTAAAAAGCACAGGAAAAACCTTTGAGATGTTTTCGTGGGTTCGGGGGGTAGATTATGAAAAGGGAAGGTGCTAGCACCCTTTTCATCCATGGTTATCCATGGGCTCTTAGTTACTTGTTTTAGATCACTTGCCTTGATTTTCAATTGTGTGAAATGGTGCTTTGTGTGTGTGGTTTTGAAAATGTTTTGAAAAAGATGCCTTGTCTAGGCAACCTTTGTAACAATTCTTTACTCGAATGTTTTACAAAGGTGTTTGTCTTTGAAAAGATGTTTCAATGTTTTGAAAGTTGTTTTTAAAGTGGTGTTGTGGAGTGTGTTTTTGAAAGTAGGCAAGTGTGTTTTGCAAGTTTGATCAAGTAACTAAGAGTTGTCTACCCCTAAATTTACTCAAAGGTCTTTCCTTATGTTTTAACCCTTTTAACAGTGTTGTTTCACCATTGTATTTGGTGAACAACCTTGTGTTAGGATGTTAACGGGACGGGCGCGGGTCATCGTATAGACCATGAATGCAATAGTGTCAAGTATCTTTGGCAATTTTCTTGAGGGACTATGATCATTTTGTTTAGGCAACTTCGAAAGCGTCATCGAGGGACTATGATCATTTTGTTTGTTTTTGTTTTGTTTTGCCAAAGTACTTGACATGCAAACATGGCCCATTTTGGAAGGCAACAAGCGGGATTACCCTAGGGGTGCAAGTGTGAATTGTGTATTAATTGTCATGCATTTGTCTTTGTATTAGGTTATCTAGCGGTTGATTTTGAATCTTCGCATACAAACCCTAGTTACTATACAGTATATAGAAAGCGATAAATTGCGGGAATTTAAAGTCTAAGCTATTACAAATAAGTATCCGGGGATGGGGGTACAAATATTTACAAATGGGGATGAGTCTTATCCAGATAGTAGTGTCCAAATATTATTTACAACCAAATCGAATCGCATTCTCAATGTAAAATATAGCAATGTATAAGAATAAAAGAGAATCAAAAGGTATTGTGCAATGTATGTGATTATTTATAAATGATGCAAGTTAAGTATTTTTTAATATTATTGTGTTTTTTTGTTAATGTTATATAAACAAAAGGTTTAACAAAAAAAGGAAATATTTAACCTTAAAAATTCCATTTTTTGATGTATTTTACTAATGTTTTATATACAAGGTTTAAATTAAACAAAAAAGGGTTTTAATAAAAAAAAATTGCTTAAATTTAATAATCCTAAGATTTATGTATTTTTAAGTATAATAAAATAAAAAGAAGCATCTAAGAAAAATTTGTATAAAAAAGTTAAAGTAATAAGTTATGAAGAGAAAAAAAAGGAAATAAAGTGATAAAATAAAAAAAAAAGATATTAGTTTGTATAAAGAAAATAAATGGGCTATAAGGAAAAGGGTGGCCCAAAACAAAAATGAAGGAGAACCAAAGGGGGGGGGGGGTGTGACGCCAGAAATCATTGGGCTTTGGCAATTTTGTGAGGGAACAGGACCAACGCGTTTGATAATTGTTTTGTTTAGGGTTGAAATGTTTTGTTTCAGAATTAGGGTTACATAGGCTTAGAACGGCGCCGCTTCTCCATCGTCTTCTTCGTTGTCTTCTTCATCTTTCTTGAGCCAAGCTTTCTGAACGAACCTCCGCTCCACCTATGGCCACTAGGCGCCACCTCCAACTCCTCTTCCCTCCATGGTTAAGCAAGACGGTGGCAAGAAAAGGTATCGGTTCTCAGCTTTTCATGTTTTAGGGTTTCAAAGATTTATCTCTTGCGTGTTTTACCTCTTACACGTTTTGACTTTTATGTGTTATCTTTGTTTGTGTGAGGTGTGTAAAAAGGAAAGGGAGGAGTTACTACCTTTGTAGAGGAGACGGAGGAGTGGACAGGAGGCACTTCTCAGGTGGCCGGAGGCGGAGGGACTATATGATGCTAGCTTTGTGGCCTTCCTGGTACTTTGTATCTTGCTTTGTTAGGTTTTATGATGAGATTAAATCCTGAAAACTCTGTAATAGTTGTCCCTGAGTTCCTTCTTCTCTTTTGCTTATCTGAATGCTTTCCCGTTTCTGAGTTTGATGATGTTGTTTGAATCTGAAATGCTTTTGCTTCTTTTGGTTGTTGATGATGACTTAAACCTGAAACATTGCTTTTGTTTGTTGTCCTGATGTTGATGATTTCTGAGAGTTGCTTCTGAGATACTTTCACAATATTCCTCTCCTTGGGCTTCTTTTCCTCTCTTGATGTTGTGTTACTCAATGATGAACTTTAGTTCTGACAGTTTGGTTTTGTTTAGCTTATGATGATTTGACTGAGGCATTTTGGCTTTGAATACTATGCAGTTTGACAGGTTATATGTTTGTTGGCTTGCTTGGCTTGAAAGGCTTATCAGTTTGTTTAGGACAGGTTGGGTGAAGCTTATGCAGGTTGAACATAGGTTTGTGTTTGTGTTTTGATGCAGGCTTAAGGCTTGATGTTTGAAGCTGGTATTATGCAGGTTTTTTAAAAAAGGAACAAGCTTTTAGACTTTGTTGTTCAGGCAGGCATGAGGTTTATCAGTTTGCTTGCTTGTTTAAGGCAGGCTTTGATAGGCTTGAAGGTTTTTGTGTTTAAGGTTTGAACAGGTTAAGGTTGAGCTTGCTTCAAGGCTTTGTGGTTTTGGCTTTTGCAATGTTACAGTTTTGTGGTTTTAGGCAGGATGAAAACAGGTTGGAGGCAAGTTTTGTGTTATTTGTTTCTATGTGTATTCTGCCCCTCTCTTTTGACAATTCTGATCTGTTATATTTATTTATCTCTAGCCTGCCTGAAACTGTAAGCCTGCTACTTTTCTCTCTCTTTCTCTCTCCACAGAAAAAGCATTTTATATTGTTTAGAGTCCCTTTTTTATGAAAAAGTGATTGCCTGGAAAATGATGAAAGTTTGAATATGTTGCTTGCATTGTTAGCTTTACTCTGCCTCTTGTACTTTCTTCTGCATCTTTCCAGATTTCCTGTATTGCTTTGATATCTTCTTTGACACTTTTGATAGCTTTGATATCTTTTGACAGCTTCTTGAAGTTGTGACTTAGTTGGCCATTTTGACAATTTGGTTTGCCTTTTCAGTTTGCAATTTGGCATTTGTTGACAGCTTTGCTTGTTTGTTCAATTTGAACTTTGCAACTTGTTTGTTTCAGTTTGACTTTGCAACTTGTTTTGGCATATTCAGTAGCTTGTCCCTTTTCATGTAGCTTTGTGCATTTGGTTCAATTATGCAGCCTTGTACATTTCATATATTTGCAAACATATTTCCTTTCCCTCTTTGTGAACCAAGAGTCTTCTTGTGATTTGCAGAGAGGGCGAACAAACTGATTCCGGCCAACACTTTTAATGATGAGTTTTTATGATTTAACTGTTTGAGAATGCTTTTCCAAATTCAGTTGTGTTTGACTTCTTTCTTCTCTTTTTGCAGGTAAATGTCAGTTGAGCAAAGGATGCAACAGTAGCAGATGAAGATTTCAAGACACTTAGGATACAGTTTTATTTTATTTTAATCATTTGTAATAAACATTATTATAAATACTGTAAAAATTACTTGTATTTAAATAACACTTGTACCAATAATTAAAAATAAATAAAAGTCTTTTTGTCAGATATCTCTTTTAATTCTTCTGCATTTATTTATTTAATTACTTAAATTTATTGAATTATAATAATTGGAAATTATCCAATAATTTTAACTTAGAAATTATAAATAATCAATAAACGTCTGGCGTTCCGAATAACCAAAAGCATTGCACAGTTAAACAAACAAACGTCCATATGTCCTTTATCTCACTGATCAAACTTAAATTTCAAACTTTCAATCAGAAGCCTCAACCCATATCCCAGATTCAATTGAAAAGAACTGTAGAATTAATTCCTTCTAAGAATGCGCGCGCAAACCCTAATTCTTGATTTACTGTCAAAGAAACGTCCGCCTGATCAAACCTTGAGCCAAACTCAACCAAACCCTAATAATCTGCTTGAACTGATTCAAAATCAATGGAAACCCTAATTTTGTCTGACTGATGAGAAAAGTCTGTTTGACCGATTCTTAGGCCAATCTGAAAAATCAGGAAAAGTCCGAAGCTGTGATTTCTTGTGAAAAAGAGAGAGCAAATTTTGGGGTACAACAGTTGCCCTTGTTCAATCTTCTTGAACCTGAAGAGTTAGATTGGCAAGTTTGCCGTTCGCGACTCGAAGGTAAAAGGAGATTGGACACTAGAGTGCCCAAAAAATTTGCACTCGTCAAAGTGTAGTTTGAGGGAATGGGCTTAAAGATGCCATTTGGAGATGGGCCTACAGATTCCATCTGGAGATGTGACAGAATCTTGTCGGGGGATGGGCTTAGAGATGCCATCTGGAAATTGCTGGTAGGAGGATAGGCTTAAAGATGCCATTCGAAGGTGATTGTATCTTGTTGGAGATGGGCTTGTAGATGCCATCCAAGAATGTTTTTTGAACTGTATGTCGTCGGTGAGTTGGTGAGTATTAGAAAGGTATCCATGTTTTGAGCATCTCTGAACTGGGGATCTGAACAAGCAATGAATTGACATCCAGGTTTGGAGAATCTGTAAACTGTTTTCAGTAGTTGAATCTGAACAAGCAATAGATTAACATCTGCATTTGGAGAATTCGTAAACTGTTTTCAGAAGTCTTGAAGTTGAATAAACAATAGATCAGCATCCATGTTGGGAAGCGTCCGTGAACTGTTTCCGAAAGTTGAGTCTGAAGCTTATTAATCTTATCCTGAAAAAGGGTAAGATATTAGCTGAAACACAAAGTCATGTTGCATGAAATGTATGATGCAATATGTGTTATATCAATGTTTATGATATGAATGTAATGAATGCGCATGTAAGCTGATGAGCCGTCTTGCTGAAGATAGACGAATCCTGGATAGCCGGAGATAATAGAATCTTGACTGCTGCCGGGGAAAGTGAATCCTTGACTGCTGCAGGGGACTGCAAGAATCTTTTGATCGTTGAAAATGAGAAGTCCTGGGACCACTGTTGAGGAATCAGGAGCTTGGGTTGTATGCCAATCTACTGGGGATTCCTGTCTTGAGGAGATCTTCACTGGGGAATATCTGAATATCCTGTGAGGAACTGAGAATGAGAGTCTTCATTCTACTTGGGGAATGATAGTTGGAAGTTTTAGCTCCGCTGGGGATTGCAAGAATCTTTTGATTGTTGCAGGTACTGATCTGGGATCTTGAAAAGGTTGGTCGGTGAGATAGTTGTCCTGGCTGGTTTCAAGTATTAATCTCTGACCTGAGAAAGAAAGATACTTTTCCTGGCTGGTTTCAGGTATTAATCTTCAATCTCTTCATGTAGATGGTTTTCTTGGCTGGCTTCAGGTATTAATCCACAATCAGTCGTCCACAAATATTTTCCTGGCTTGTTACAGGTATTAATCTGGAACTGGAAAAGGTTGGTCAAGGAGATATTGTCCTGGCTGGTTTCAGGTATTGATCTCTGACCTGAGAAAGAAAGGCTTCCTGGCTTGTTTCAGGTATTACTCTTCAATCTCTTCATGCAGATAATTTCCTGGCTTGCTACAGGTATTAATCCACAATCAGTCGCCCACGGATATTTTCCTGGCTTGCTACAGGTATTAATTTGGAACTGGAAAGGTTGGTCAAGGAGATACTGTCCTGGCTGGTTTCAGGTATTGATCTCTGACCTGAGAAAAAAAGGCTTCCTGGCTTGTTTCAGGTATTACTCTTCAATCTCTTCATGCAGATAATTTCCTGGCTTGCTACAGGTATTAATCCATAATCAGTTGTCCACAGATATTTTCCTGGCTTGCTACAGGTATTAATCTGGAACTGGAAAGGTTGGTCAAGGAGATATTGTCCTGGCTGGTTTCAGGTATTGATCTCTGACTTGAGAAAGAAAGGCTTCCTGGCTTGTTTCAGGTATTACTCTTCAATCTCTTCATGTAGATAATTTCCTAGCTTGCTACAGGTATTAATCCATAATCAGTCGTCCATAGATATTTTCCTGGCTTGCTACAGGTATTAATCCGGAACTTGGAAAGGTTGGTCAAGGAGATACTGTCCTGGCTGGTTTCAGGTATTGATCTCTGACCTGAGAAAGAAAGGCTTCCTGGCTTGTTTTAGGTATTACTCTTCAATCTCTTCATGTAGATAATTTCCTGGCTTGCTACAGGTATTAATCCGGAACTTGGAAAGGTTGGTCAAGGAGATACTGTCCTGGTTGGTTTCAGGTATTAATCTCTGACCTGAGAAAGAAAGGCTTCCTGGCTTGTTTCAGGTATTACTCTTCAATCTCTTCATGTAGATAATTTCCTGGCTTGCTACAGGTATTAATCCCTAATCAGTCGTCCAAAGATATTTTCCTGGCTTGCTACAGGTATTAATCTGGAACTTGAGAAAGGTTACAGAATGGCAACCGTGTCTGGAGCATATTTGGACCGTATCTTCCAACAGGTGATGAAGGAATTTTTGATGATGACCACAACTTCCAGCAGGTGATGAAGGAAATTTTTGAACGCTCTTGAAACTTGGAATGTAATTTGTTTTGGAAAATAAATCCTTGACAAATGTTGGGGAAATATACCCATGACTGTAGGTCTGCTTAGAGAGGTGATGAACTTCTCGAGGACGCTTGAATGTCTTTTCAGAAAGGTTTCGGGGAGGTTTCATCACTACCCTATTATCAGATGCTTGTGATATTTCCAGGAAACTTGGATTGTTCGTAACCCTTTGTTGTACCCCAAAATTTTCCCTCCCATATTCTTCAAGATTTTCCAAGACCAATCTCCAAATAGTTCAGAATCTCTCAAGGATTGCACAGGGCAAACACCCTCCTAACACAGTCAAAATTAGGGTTTTGGTTCTTGCAAATAAATTGAGGTTTTCAAGGGTCCAATCAAGTCCCACATGCCTATATACATTGTCAAGCATTCATATGTCAAGTTTCAAGGCTCACAGCATCAAGTTGCACAGTCAAAAGCCCTAAATGCTTCACAGTCGACTACAGGGGTAAAATGGTCATTTGACAGTCAAAAGTCAAAAATTTTGGTCAACATCTTATTTTGAAGCCACAATCATCATTTGATCAATTCTTGATCATGATTCCTCAAGCATGGCTCAAAAAGTCTCAAGATGCAAAGTTTCTATTTTGGGACAGTTGAAAAGTCAACTGCAAATTGACCAAGGCATAACTTCTTCATGGTTTATCAGCAAAATCCCATCCAAAGCTCATTTTGAAGGGGATGACATTTCCTACAACTCATCTTCACACTCCAAGTCCAAGAAATGCTCTCACAAAAAGTTATCAATTTCAACATTATAGGTCATTTTCAAAAGTCAACAAAAAGGCACTTTAAGTCAAAGACCATAACTTGATATTGGTAAATCCAAATGACATGGGACCAAAGGCATTGGTTAGAGGACTTCAAGACCTTTCCAAAATGTCCAAGAACATGTTCATAGCTTCACAATTGAGCAAGATATGCATTGGAGAAGTTGGGAAATTTTTGGGAACTTTCAAAAGTCAACTTTGCCTAAAACACTTCAATTTTGCTAATGGGCCTCAAATTCTCTCTTGAGTCTTTACCCAAAGCCTATGCACGACCCATTGAACTTAAAATGATTTATTTTCTTATTTTTAATTAATTAATTGAATTTTTATTATTATTAATTCATTTAATTGGTTTTAATTGTAGAAAAATATCAAAGCATGGTTGTCAAATCTTTTTATGAAGCAAATACACTCCACACATGCTAAAGATCTCGTGCATCACTCAAGGGGGACAAGATCTCCCAAATTGGCAAGGTTTTCATTGAAAAAAGATTGGAAATTATATGATTGAAAATCAAAGATTGAAAACTTAAATTCATGGACTTTTGGGCCAAGGTTTTAACCTAATTCTGTTCCAATACAAATGCAAGAGCTAACCCTAGTGCTGAACACGTACAACTGCTGCTGAAACCATAGAACCAAATTGCAAAAAACTCAAGAAAAGTGTGAAACTGATTTCCTATTTGTAGCACATTTCAAAGCCTAAAAATGATTCAAACACCTTGCCTGAATCTCCAGGAGTCTGTTGGCATCAAGAACCAGTCCAAACACGCAAAGAATCAAAGAAAATAAGCCACACGGTTTGCCTTATTTTTCAAATCTGCATATCATGTTTCATGTGCTTTTAATCCATTTTTTTGATTGGTTTGTGTTGTTAGGGACCTTCTGAAGCTAATGAGACAGTTTAATTGAACTAACGCGCACTGAACCAAAATATACCATGGACGAAATTTAGGGTTTTAAAGTTTGGATTTTGGGGTTTTTTACAGGAGGAAAAATTGGACCATGTCATGACCATGGTTGAATTCGTCAAGGCCAGACGAATTCAACCAGACTATCGCGCTCAATTTATATAACATGTGTGCTTAATCGCTATTTTTGGCGCTTTTAGTTTTTGGGGGTTAAAAACCCCCGCTATCTTGTTTTGTATTCTGCAGAAAATGAAGAAGAAGACGTGCGTGGCATCATGTGACTGGGTAGTTCAAATCTGGCGCGCTTTATTTTGTTCTATATCATAATGCTTTGTTTTTTTATATAATATTTAATGTCCAGTTATATTACAAACGCGCTGGATAGCTCAGTTGGCAAAGGCTCAATGACAAGGAACGCTGGGACCTGGGTTCGATTCCCAGGTCCCCCATATAATTCTTGATATTTTTTCCAATACAATCCAATGCAGCGTTCATCCAGCGTTCCACCATAAGCCCCTTGCATCAGTAAGCCAGGTGTCTTCAATCAACAATCCAATGGCTACAGAGTGAAGTCCATGGTATGCTCTAGTCAATCAACGTGCACACAATCCTGAAAGTCAACCAGGCTTAGGATCTTCTTGGGCCAGAATTGCTTCCACAAACCTCCCCTTGGGCCAACATACCCCCCTTGGTTTGCAATATTTTTCTTATTTTTATTTTCTTTTATCTTATTTCTTTTAATTTGTTTTAATTATTATTAATTCACTAAATTAATTTTTTCCATAATAAAAACAGAAAATCAAAATTGTAAATATATTTAATTATTTATTAATTTCATCACTAATTTATTTTTGTAAATAAATTCTAATAACTAATCTAGGTTAATTTAGGTTTAAAATTCAATCTTTTTCTTAATAAATAAAAATTACATAGAATTAGGTTTTGACACTTTTTATCTTTTTCTTAATTAATTATTATTATCATTATTAATTATTATTATCATTATTAATTACTATTATTTTTGTACATAAACATGTAAATTAATTAATTAGTTTAAATTAGTTAACTTTAACATTTTTATTAATAATTAAAATAAACTTAGAACTAGGGTTTACTAACTTTTAAATTCTTTTGCTAAAAACATAAAAAACATTTTCTTTCTAATTAAATAATTAATTAGCATTAAAGTTTAATTTAATTTCAAGCAAAGGGTCAAAACCCGAGGACGTCTTGATTTTAATTCTTTTCGCACGTTATTCTTATTTCTTTTGATTATTATGTAACTGTTTCCGGAATGTAATAGTAATTAGGTTTACCGCTTTTATTTACTTTCCGCACTTTTATCAAAAACGGGTCTTTGTATTTTGGCGATGTATAGACCCGCGCCTTGTAATAGCGTAGCTTTTACCTTTCTGTATTTAATTTTCTGCACTCCTAACTGCTAAATTGCATGAAAGAATGTATGGTAATTAAAAACAACTCGTAGCTCACAATGCCATGATCCAAGATAAATGTTAATACGAAAACAACACACAATGCACATGCCACTTCTAGGGTACGCCTCACTCGTTTCCTTCGAAAGTGGTCGTCAAGTATAGGGTGTTTTAGCGGTCGCCCTTATGTCTAAGATCTGGTTGCCTCGAAACAGTTTCCTCGGATTAAAAAGGATCTAGGACATTAGGGTTACTTCTAAGGTGTCCTACTATTGCTTCGGTGACCACACTGTCCCTACAATCGAATTGACCCGAACACCTCCAACGGTGGTGCTACCTACCTCTCAATGGTGGGATGGCACTACCTTAAGGACTCTTACACAGCCTAATTCCTTAGGGTAGGTAGATGACTCATGGGTACTTGCTCTCTTCAAAAACAAACAAAAACAATCTTTTCACACTGACACTTTCAAAACAAATTTTTCAAACACTCTTGAGGACAGATACAAGAGTCACTCAGAAATCTTTCAATGAAACTTTTTTTCAAAACCCACTCACATTTGAAAAGCAAACATCTTTTGAAAACATAAGAGCAAGTACCTAAGAGCCCATGGATAACCATGGATAGAAAGGGTGCTAACACCTTCCCTTTCTATAAATCTACCTCCCGAACCGAGAAACATTCTCATAAGGAATTTTGCTGTGCTTTTGTCCTGTCCATGTTGGAGAAAATAAAAGACGGTGGCGAATCTTGCTTCCGCGACATTTCGCGAACCAGCTTTAAACAGTCAGTTCTATTTCCACCGATCACAGAACTGGCGAATCTACTGGGGAATACTTAAAGTGAGGTGTACCTTAGGATTAGATCATACTTATGTTTTCAATTGCCTGTTTTGATTGCTTTAATATTGTGGGCCTGTTTTGGGAGTTCTATAGATCCTAACCCGGATCTAGGGGATACCTCTTAGAAAGTAGCAACAAAACTGTGAGGGAACTGTGAGGGGTATACCGACACGGTTAAAGCAGTTTGCTACGTTGATGTGGCACTTTGGTGAGTACAGGTAACCCTTGAGTCAAGTCAAGTAGAGTACGGGGCCGCCGCGTGGTGTCATGAAGCATTAACTGACCTTAGGAACCTTAATTGAACCATCCTGGCCTCTTTAGGGTAGTGAGATGACTGACTTTGGTACAGTCCGAAGTTGGTTGATACTCGATACTACACTCATTGAGACTTGTTTTCTTGGAATATTTTGATCGCCAGTTCAGTGGCTAAATCGAAACAATGAACATAGAAAACAACCCAATGATATTGAGATCCTTAGAACCTAGTTACTTTTGATAGGACAGGTTTTGAGCCCACCAACTTCAAGAGGGTAATACCTAGACCCCATGCTGGCCTAAACTCTAAGGGTTGTCTTGTGTGACTTGTGTGCCTTACCATGTTTGCTTTTTGTGGATATTTGTGGTGTGTGTTTATCATAATATCATAACATCATGCAGCATCATATGCATCCACTAACCACTTCAGGGGTTCGAATCTTCATCTTTGTTCTTGTTTTGTAGGACATGGAAACTATCCGCAGAAAGACAATTCAGGTCAACCTTGTAAGGATCCCTCCTCAGCTTAAGGAGCTTACGTCCAGGATTCCTGAGAGCTTTTATTTCAGTGAGAAACATGGAAGACTCGTCAGCTTGGTCAACACCAACATTGAGGAAGATATGATAAAGGTCCTCTTCCAGTTCTTTGACCCGTTGCACCACTGCTTTACTTTCCCGGATTATCAACTGGTGCCCACCTTGGAAGAGTTCTCCCAGTTTCTGAAGATCCCTATCCTTAGTCAACTACCCTACAACGGTACGGAAAGGGAACCCAAACTTGAAGAGGTTGCTAAAGCATTACGCCTACAACCATCTGACATCAAGGGACATTGGGAAGTTAGAAGTGGTATCAAAGGATTCTTGGAAAAGTTTCTGTTTGAGAAGACCCAAGAATGTTGGAACTCCCTTGACCTACAAGCCTTTGAAGAAGTTGTGGCTCTCCTTGTCTATGGGTTGGTGTTGTTCCCGAATCCCGATCAGCTTATAGATATCAATGCTGTCAAGATCTTCATGTCCAGGAATCCTATACCTACGTTGCTTGGGGACATCCTTCACTCATGTTACACTCGAACCATGAGAAAAAGAGGTGTTCTCATGTGCTGCACTCCTCTCCTGGCAAGGTGGTTTATTTCGCACCTTCCACAATCAGTTTTGAAGAACGAGTGGGGTTTGAGATGGTCACAACAATTAATGACTCTTACGCATGCTGATATACATTGGTGTTCTCGGTCCAGAGAAGACGTCACTATCATTGATCGTTGCGGGGAGTTTCCTAATGTTCCTTTACTTGGAATCAGAGGAGGTATTACTTACAACCCGTGTCTGGCTTTGAGACAGTTCGGATATGCTCGGAGGGATGGCCCTCATGACATGTTGCTTCCTGACATAGTTTTTGACTTCGACAACGATGCACAAGGACTTCGCCAGAGATTTATCAAAGCTTGGAGGATGCCCAACAAGGTAGACAGCAAGACACTGGGGCACAAGAACTCCATCCCATTGGAGCCTTATCTCAAGTGGGTACGAGCCCGCTCCCAGAAGCTGGTGATGCCATATCCTCATGTTCTCCCTGTGATCAAAGAGCCAGTGTTGGAAGGAGAGGTCTCATACACCATTCAACATCCTGACATGCCTACATCCTGGGAAGAAATGCAGAAGAGCTGGATCCAGCTTAAGGAAGAACGGAATTCTCTTGAAGCCAGTCTATATGCCAGTGAGAAGAAGGTATTGGAGCTCACCCGCCTACTGCACGAGGAAAAGACTCTCAACACTTACATAGCTCCAAAGAGGATGCGCAGTGTCTTTTGGGATTAATTTACTTTGTAATGTTTTTCCCATGAGGCCTTGATGTACTGAACAATTATTTCTTAATGATAACGTGTGTTCCTTTTTGTCTACAACAAATTTGAACTTTCGAACCCTTGAATGCATTGCATAAACAGCATATCATACATCATGTGCATAGCAGGTACTCTTTTTTTTTTACAGGTTGCTTAATCTTCTTCGTTGTTTATTTCAGCTCATGTCATCATGAATCCTGAATCATCTACTGAGCAATCCATCAAGGCCCTCCAGGCTCAGAACGCCCAGTTCCAAGAGTTGATCATGAGTTTAGCCCAAGGTCAAGAGGAATTGAAGGCTCTGCTGGTAAAGAAGAAGAAGAAGAGAACTGTACTATTCAACACTGGACGGAGGTTTGGCAATACACTGCAAAATGAGGCTGATCAAGCTGGTTCTTCTGTAGGGAAAGGCAGTCCCCAAGGGGGAAGAGTTCCTAGTCCTGTGGTCTCTGACAACGAGACTGATTTCAATGAGGAGCAGTACCCTCCAGCTGAAGACCGGTACAAGCAGTTAGAGGATCGTCTGAATGCCATGGAAATTCAACAGGTGCCTGGGTTGGATTTTGGAGATCTGGGTTTATCTTCTGGGGTGGTAATCCCACATAAGTTCAAGGCACCATCTTTTGCGAAGTATGACGGGGCTTCCTGCCCTAAGATACATCTCAGATCTTATGTGCGGAAGATCCAACCATATACTGTGGACAAGAACTTATGGATCCATTTCTTCCAGGAGAGTCTTTCAGGGGCTCAACTCGAGTGGTTCTATCAGCTGGAGGGAACCACCATTCATAACTGGGAGGACTTGGCTACTGCTTTTTATAAGCAGTATCAGTACAATGCCGACCTCGCTCCTACACGTACCCAACTCCAGGGTATGTCGCTAGGATCGGGAGAAGGTTTTAAAGAGTACGCGCAGAAATGGAGGGACCTGGCTGGCAGGGTGCAGCCACCGTTGACGGAC
The DNA here is from genome assembly GCA_948472305.1 of Vicia faba. Taxonomy (NCBI): domain Eukaryota; kingdom Viridiplantae; phylum Streptophyta; class Magnoliopsida; order Fabales; family Fabaceae; genus Vicia; species Vicia faba. The sequence continues at coordinate 484,729,036 of OX451736.1, read as the reverse complement.
CGTGAACTCGTGGACATGTTCTTGGGGACCCTGTCTGGGCCATTCTTCAACCACCTGATTGGTAATTCTTCTGCAGGGTTCACAGATCTCATTCTGACGGGAGAGAGGATAGAAGCTGGTATGAAATCGGGGAAGATACAGAAAGGTGCATCCTCAAGTTCTGAAAAGAAGCCTTTTAAGAAGGAAGCTAGTGCTGTGTATGGTCCCAGGAGGCAAAATAAACCGGAACGCCGTCAAGCTGTCAACACGGTGGTCATTTCAAAGCCTGCTGTCGCTCCTCGGCAACCTAACCAACCAAGGGGTGAGAGACCCAGAAGAGAATACACTCGGCTTACTATGACCTTGTCGCAGATCTTGCCGCAACTGCTATCAACCAACCTGGTAATTGTCAGAGAAGCTCCGAAGGTGGTAAACACAACATCTCCGAAGTACAATCCCAACGCCCGCTGTGCTTATCACTCTGATAGCCCGGGGCATTCTACTGATGATTGTTGGGCCCTGAGGAATAAGGTTCAAGACCTTATCGATGCTAAGGAAATACAGTTTGAGGCGCCCGAAAGGCCCAACGTTGTGACTGCTCCTATGCCCCAGCATGGAGTAAATGCTATTGAGGAAGATCTATATGTAGGCTCTGTGGATGAGATTGTTACTCCTTTATTGACTGTCAAGAGGAACCTGTTGCTAGCCGGTTTATTTCCGGGTTGTAGCAAGGGTTGCCTTCTATGTGCTGTTTCACCTACTGGTTGTCCGTTGCTGAAGTCAGGCGTCCAAAACCTGATGGATAGCAAAGAGATCTTGTTCAAGAAAACCGTTGTTCCTATTGTTCCTACTGAAGAAGTATCCGTTGTCACCATTTTCAACAATCCTACCAAGGCTCCCCCGAGGAAGCCAGTCAAAATCACGTCTGTTGCACCTATTATCATTACTGTTCCGGGGGACCTCCCCTATAAATATGACAAGGCTGTCCCATGGCATTATGGGGCAGATGTTTATGTGCTCAGAGTAAAGCAGGAGTTCAACACTAGTACTGGCATCAGTAACATCACCGGTCCCGCTAAAGTTACTCGTAGTGGCAGGCTCTTCTCGCCTGATATTGCACCTCCAGCTATTCAGAGGCCTCTCATTATCACACCTGCAAGTACGCCTGTTTCCCCTCCTGATCAAGCTTTTACCCCTGCTGCCGAGTCATCTGACACTCGGGGCAAAGGGATTGCTGATGTGCCTGCCCAGATGGAGGCACCAAAGACTGTTAATGTTGAAGCCTCCTAGCAAGAGATGGAGGAAATTCTCAAGATTATCAAGAAAAATGATTTCAACGTCGTTGAGCAGTTGGGGCACACCCCCTCTAAAATCTCTATGTTATCACTGTTGTTGTGCTCAGAGGCCCATGCCAAGGCCCTGATTTCATTCCTGAAGACGGCCCATGTGCCACAAGAAACGTCTGCGGATCAATTTACTGATTGTGTGGCCAACTTGAGCGCTGACAATGGGTTGGGTTTCTCTGACGCCGACCTGACCGCTAAGGGAAAGAACCATAATGATGCCCTGCATGTCTCCATTGAATGCAGGGGCACTACTCTTGCACACGTGTTGGTAGACACCGGTTCTTCACTGAACGTATTGCCTAAGAAGGCCTTAGACAGGTTGGATTATGAGGGTTTGGAGTTGAAGCCTAGTAACATCGTTGTCCGAGCCTTTAACGGGTCGAAGAGGATGGTACATGGTGAAGTAGATATTCCGATCCGGGTTGGTTCTCAAGTCTTTGATTCAACGTTCTATGTGATGGACATTCGTCCATCCTATTCTTGTCTGCTGGGTCGTCCTTGGATGCACAAGGCTGGGGCTGTGACATCCACTCTACACCAAAAGCTTAAATACCCTGTTAGAGGGAAGATTGTTACAGTGCAAGGGGAGGAAGAATACATGGTTAGTCATCTTAAATCATTCCGGTATATAGAGATGGACGGGGAGTTCATTGAGACCCCCTTTCAACATTTTGAAGAGGTGCCTCCAACATTGGCGTCAGCAGAGACAGTGGTTGAAGAAGACTCTCCTTTGAAGATGGCTTCCTTGAAGGACGCCCGGGCTGTGATTGAAAAAGGTGAATGTGCTAACTGGGGAAGACTTCCTGATTTTACACCAAAGACTGACAAGTTTGGGCTGGGTTTCACTGCAGAGGCTCAGAGGGCTGTACGTAAAGCAAGGATTGGAAGACCTCCCGTATTCATCACCAACCCGGGAGTGAATGCTATTGAAGGCGATGTAGAGGAATCTGAGTTTGATAGCTGGATCTACCCGACGACCGACGGTGGACCTAGCAACTGGACTGCTAAAGACTACATACCTGTTACTTTTGTTACTCAGTAATGAATTCCTTTGTTTTTAAATTTGTAACGAACAATAAATTGAAACTTTATGGCCCGGTGTCTTACCCGGGGCACCGTTGGCTTCATTTGTGAGGGCTTATTACTTGCCATTTCCATATATCATGAATAAAAACATTGGACGTTTTTCGCATTTCAAATCTTGTGCTCCCTTTCTTTCTTTCTTTATATATTGCAAAACAGCTATATTTACACACACTCACCTATACAGGTTTCAATCCACTCTGGATCTCACTGGTAACGACTCTGCTACTGCCAGTTATGACTTCGAAAATCCGATCAACTTAGCCGAAGACGAAGGTGAAGATGATTGCGAAGTTCCTGGTGAGCTTGCAAGACTGTTACTCCATGAAGAGAGGGCCATTCATCCACATGAAGAGCTAGTGGAAACGGTAAATCTAGGTACTGAGACAGACAGAAAGGAAGTCAAGATCGGTGCCAATCTAGAGCTCAGCGTGAAACAGCGGTTGATTCAGATGTTGCATGATTATGTAGAAATCTTTGCCTGGTCTTACGAAGACATGCCTGGGTTGGATACCGACATTGTGGTTCATCACCTACCTACCAAGGAAGACTGCCCTCCGGTTAAACAAAAGGTCCGCCGCATGCGTCCAGAGATGTCCGAGAAAATCAAAGCTGAGGTTATGAAACAATTTGATGTCGGGTTCCTAGCAGTGACTTCTTACCCTCAGTGGGTTGCCAACGTGGTTCCAGTGCCGAAGAAAGATGGTAAGGTCAGAATGTGTGTTGATTACAGGGATCTGAACAGGGCGAGCCCCAAGGATGATTTCCCTCTGCCTCACATCGACGTTCTGGTTGACAATACTGCTCAGCACAAGGTGTTCTCCTTCATAGATGGGTTTTCAGGTTATAATCAGATCAAGATGGCTCCTTAAGATATGGAAAAGACTACCTTTGTTACTCAGTGGGGCACCTTCTGCTACAAGGTCATGCCTTTTGGGTTGAAAAATGCTGGGGCAACCTACCAACGTGCCATGGTTGCTTTATTTCATGACATGATCCACCATGAGATTGAAGTATACGTTGATGATATGTTTGCAAGGTCTCAAACTGAGGAGGAACACCTTGACCATTTACATAAGCTGTTTGACCGTCTGAAGTTATACAAGCTAAGGTTGAATCCGAACAAGTGCACCTTCGGGGTAAGATCTGGAAAATTGCTAGGCTTCATCGTGAGTGATAAATGTATTCAAGTGGACCCTGCCAAGGTTAAAGCCATACAAGAGATGCCAGTTCCCAAGACAGAGAAAGAAGTCAGAGGCTTTCTAAGACGGCTGAATTACATTGCTCGATTCATCTCACATCTAACTGCTACCTGTGAACCAATCTTCAAGCTGCTGAAGAAAGATCAAGTAGTACGTTGGAATGATGAATGTCAGGCCGCTTTCGACAGAATCAAAGAGTATCTCCAAGAACCACCCATTCTTATTCCACCGGTTGAAGGGAGACCTCTAATACTATACTTGACAGTACTTGACAGCTCAATGGGGTGTGTGCTGGGCCAGCATGACGAGTCTGGCCGAAAAGAGCATGCCATTTATTACCTCAGCAAAAAGTTTACCGACTGTGAGACCCGATACTCACTGCTCGAGAAAACTTGTTGCGCTTTGGTATGGGCTGCTCGCCGGCTGAGACAGTATATGCTGACTCACACTACTCTGTTAATATCAAAGATGGATCCAATAAAGTACATATTCGAAAAGCCTGCTCTGTCTGGAAGAATAGCGAGATGGCAGATGATCTTGACAGAATACGACATCCAGTACACGACTCAGAAAGCAATCAAAGGAAGTGTATTGGCAGACCATTTGGCACACCAGGCAGTGGACGACTACCAGTCAATGAACTTTGAATTTCCTGACGAGAACATTATGGTAGTGACTGATTGTGAAGTACCTGGACCGGATGAAGGACCTGAGGAAGGATCCCGATGGTCCATGCACTTTGACGGAGCCTCAAACGCTTTGGGTAACGGTATCGGCGCCGTGATCATATCCCCAAGAGGCACTCATACTCCACTTACTGCCCGGCTATGCTTCAATTGCACCAACAACATGGCGGAGTATGAGGCGTGTATCATGGGTCTTCAAGCTGCAATTGACCTAAGGATCAAGTTTCTGAGTGTCCTCGGAGATTCCGCTCTCGTGATCAATCAGATCAAAGGCGAGTGGGATACGAAACACCCAAACCTTATTCCTTACAAAGAATGTGTGTTGACATTGATCCCCCATTTCACGAAGATAACTTTTGAACACTTCCCAAGAGAGGAGAATCAGTTTGTGGACGCGCTGGCTACGATGTCTTCTATGTTTAAAGTCAAATGGGATAACGAAGCTCCCCGGATCATTATCTGGAAGTTGGATGAACCTGCATATTGCTGTGATCTTGAGGCTGAGGTGGTAACTGAAAAACCTTGGTATCATGAAGTGAAGAGGTATTTGGAAGCTCAAGAATACCCCGAGGGTGCATCTGTCAATGACAAGAAGTTTCTGAGAAGGTTCGCAGCAAAGTTCTTCCTCAGCAATGGCATTCTATACAAGCGAAACCATGATTCAACCTTACTGCGTTGTGTGGATAAGACTGAAGCAGAAAAGATCATGGAAGAGCTACATGAAGGTACCTTCGGAACGCATTCCAGTGGACACACTATGGTAAAGAAAATCCTTCGGGCAGGATATTTCTGGTCCACAATGGAAGCTGACTGTTACCAACATTCTCGGACATGTCACAAGTGCCAGATTTATGCAGATATGGTGCACGTTCCTCCAGTTCCTCTGAACGTCTTGACTGCACCTTGGCCCTTTGCAATGTGGGGCATTGATATGATCGGCGAGATCAAACCTACGGCATCCAACGGGCATCGTTTCATCCTGGTAGCGATTGATTACTTTACAAAGTGGGTTGAAGCAGCTTCCTACGCTACCGTAACCAAGAACGTCGTGGCACGGTTCATTCGACATAACCTGATCTGTCGATACGGCGTCCCAGAAAGGATCATTACGGACAATGGTACCAATCTTAATAACAAGATGATCACTGAGCTCTGCGAGCAATTCAAGATACAGCATCATAACTCTTCTCTTTATCGGCCGAAGATGAACGGGGCTGTCGAAGCAGCAAATAAGAATATCAAAAAAATTGTGCAGAAGATGACAGTGACCTATAAAGATTGGCACGAGATGTTACCGTTTGCTCTTCATGGGTATCGTACCTCAGCAAGAACGTCAACCGGGGCAACCCCCTTTTCCTTGGTCTACGGCATGGAGGCAGTCTTGCCTATTGAAGTCCAGATACCCTCTCTCCGGATAATGAAGGATGCAGGTCTGAGCGAAGATGACTGGATCCAGACTCGACTTGATCAGTTAAACCTAATTGACGAAAAGAGACTCGCTGCTATTTGTCATGGTCAAACGTATCAAAAATGGATGATCAGGGCATTTAACAAGAAAGTCAGACCACAAGAGTATCAAGTTGGAGACCTGGTAATCAAGCGCATCATTCTTCCTCAAAGTGATCCCAGGGGCAAATGGACCCCCACGTACGAAGGGCCATTTGTGGTTAAACATATCTTCTCAGGAGGAGCCATGATTCTAACCACCATGGATGGTGACGACCTTCCTCACCCTGCCAATGCAGACATAGTAAAAAGATACTACGCATGACTTAAAGACCCGCTAGGTTGACACACCTAGGCAAAAGTAAGGGCTTCCCGGCGAACCAAAAGGGTTCGGGCAAAAATAAGGGATGAAAATAAAAAATCTGTACACCCGGCAAGTCGAAAACCTGAAAAGGCGGCTTAGACAAAAAAGGGTATCCCGGTGGACTGAAAACCCGAAAGGGCGGTCCAGGCAAAAGTTAGGGATTAAAGCGTAATACTATGTCTCATTGAATCACCTTGCATCCAGAATCCGGTATCAAACATCAGGTTCAGACGGCATCGATCGATCAACTTCATCTTCAACTGAGCAGCCAAGTGATGAGACGCTTGAAGACATAAAGGCGATAGCAGAGTTGGAACCCAGTGGGATTATTCTTTTCACATAGCTATTTTGTTTTCCTTTTTCATAAAATTGTATAAACTCTGTCGTTCGGCGGTGTTCTCTTACTAGGACGTCAGCCTCTTGTACATAAACGCCTATTTACAGGCAAATTCAAAAATCAATACAAATTCACTTTTTAGACCAATTGCCAGTTGTTTTTTCCTTTTTTTCTGTTTGTTTTGCAAAGAACGTCCAATGTTCATTTTTGATATATGCATTTGACACTAATTGCTAACTCATAAATATTTGCATACGAAACAAAGGACTAATTACAGGTGACATCTGAAACAAGGGCAATAATGAGTCGTCTAAGCGATCTAGTTGCTCTGTCCACCAAGGTACCAAGGTAAGTTCGGCTGAAGAATGTAATCAGGATACCTTCACTCCCTGCAGAGTAAGACAAGATTCAACAATTATCCCCAAGCAGTTGGTCTCCCAGCAGCCCCTAAAAGGCACAATACCCCTAGCAAGTCAGCAACACTCTCCCCGAGCAGAATTAGTCTGCTGTCAGCCTCAAGGAAGTCGGGTATCCCCAGAAAATCTCAATATTCCCCAGCGGAGTATACAAACATTCCTAACAAGCATCCTCGGCGATCTTGATCTAAGATTGTTCCCCGGCGGAATACCGGACATCCAGTGGAGCCATTCCCTAATACAGTTCAAAAGATTCCCCAGGAAAGTTGAATCAATCTCCCCAGTAGGAAGCTTATCCCTAGTAGATTCTGGAAGCTTATCCCCTGCAGAGTACGAACGCGTCTCCCGGACTCTATTCAAAGGTTATGCTCCACCAAAGCTTATAATTGGGTTATCCTCAGCTAAAAGCCACGGAAAGATCGTCCTCGGCAAAGTTCTTCCTATCCCCAGCGGAGTTCATCAAATTCCTTAACAAAGCTCATCAACGGTATCCCCAGCGGAGTTATCGTCAAAACCTCAGCGAAGTATCTCTTCCCACAGAGTATTTTCCCGCAGAGTAATCTCTCCAGCAAAGTTTATTCCTCAACGGAGTCATCTTCTCCTACCGGTTTATTCCTGCAACCCTCATCCCCAGCGGAAACCAAGAGCTCTACTCTTCAGCATCAGCCCAGGATTTAACCTCCCGGCATTCGTCAAGGATTTATTTTCCTAGACTAAAATACATTCATAAACATCACATCTTCATACATTATAGCATGCACATACGCATCATGAACATACAATCTCATTTATTTTGAGAACATCACGCATTTCATACATCATGACATTGCATATAACTAATGTTTCGCCTTTTCAGGAAAAAGGTCAACACAAAGATGATTACTATCAACTGTCGCAATTCCAGACTCGATTCCTATATCCTGCCAGGGCACGTCTAAAGAGTTTGAAGATTCGATTCCTGTATCTGGCCAGGGCATATCTGTTGACGACTAATTCCATACTCGATTCCTGTATCCTGCCAGGGCACGTCTGAAGAGTTTGAAGATTCGATTCCTATATCCGGCTAGGGCATATCTGTTGACGACTAATTCCAGACTCGATTCCTGTATCCTGCCAGGGCACGTCTGAAGAGTTTGAAGATTTGATTCCTGTATCCGGCCAGGGCATATCTGTTGACGACTAATTCCGGACTCGATTCCTGTATCCTGCCAGGGCACGTCTGAAGAGTTTGAAGATTCGATTCATGTATCCAGCCAGGGCATATCTGTTGACGACTAATTCCGGACTTGATTCCTGTATCCTGCCAGGGCACGTTTGAAGAGTTTGAAGATTCGATTCCTGTATCCGGCCAGGGCATATCTGTTGACGACTAATTCCAGACTTGATTCATGTATTCTGCCAGGGCACGTCTGAAGAGTTTGAAGATTCGATTCCTGTATCCGGCCAGGGCATATCTGTTGACGACTAATTCCATATTCGATTCCTGTATCCTGCCAGGGCACGTCTGAAGAGTTTGAAGATTCGATTCCTGTATCTAGCCAGGGCATATCTACATGAAGAGTTTGAAGATCAACCCCTGTAACAGGCCAGGTAATTATTTTTCTTTCTCAGGTACGCAAGTTCTCGCTAAGGAATCTCTTACGCGATCAACACCTAGATGGCATCTATAAGCCCATCCATATACCAACAGTCTCCAAATGGCATCTATAAGCCCATTCCCGACAAGATTCTGTTACAGCTTCATATGGCATCTATAAGCCCATCCTCCTATCCACCATCTTTCCAAATGGCATCTATAATCCCATTCCCGCCATCACACTGCTAACACTCTACTATGCGAGTGCAAATTTCTGGGCACTCTAGTGTTCAATCATCTTCCACCTTCGGATCACGAAAGGCATGCAAGCCAATCTACATCCTCAGGTCTAAGAAGATTGAACAGGGGCAACTGTTGTACCCCAAAATTTGCCCTCCCATATTCTTCAAGATTTGCCAAGACCAATCTCCAAATAGTTCAAAATCTCTCAAGGATTGCACAGGGCAAACACCCTCCTAACACAGTCAAAATTAGGGTTTTGGTTCTTGAAAAGAAATTGAGGTTTTCAAGGGTCCAATCAAGTCCCACATACCTATATACATTGTCAAGCATTCATATGTCAAGTTTCAAGGCTCACAGCATCAAGTTGCACAGTCAAAAGCCCTAAATGCTTCACAGTCGACTGCAGGGGTAAAATGGTCATTTGACAGTCAAAAGTCAAAAATTTTGGTCAACATCTTATTTTGAAGCCACAATCATCATTTGATCAATTCTTGATCATGATTCCTCAAGCATGGCTCAAAAAGTCTCAAGATGCAAAAGTTTCTATTTTGGGACAGCTGAAAAGTCAACTGCAAATTGACCAAGGCATAACTTCTTCATGGTTTATCAGAAAAATCCCATTCAAAGCTCATTTTGAAGGGGATGACATTTCCTACAACTCATCTTCACACTCCAAGTCAAAGAAATGCTCTCACAAAAGGTTATCAATTTCAACATTATAGGTCATTTTTAAAAGTCAACAAAAAGGCACTTTAAGTCAAAGACCATAACTTGAGATTGGTAAATCAAAATTACATGGGACCAAAGTCATTGGTTAGAGGACTGCAAGACCTTTCCAAAATGTCCAAGAACATGTTCACATCTTCAAAATTGAGCAAGATATGCATTGGAGAAGTTGGGAAATTTTTGGGAACTTTCAAAAGTCAACTTTGCCTAAAACACTTCAATTTTGCTAATGGGCCTCAAATTCTCTCTTGAGTCTTTACCCAAAGCCTATGCACGACCCATTGAACTTAAAATGATTTATTTTCTTATTTTTAATTAATTAATTGAATTTTTATTATTATTAATTCATTTAATTGGTTTTAATTGTAGAAAAATATCAAAGCATGGTTGTCAAATCTTTTTATGAAGCAAATACACTCCACACATGCTAAAGATCTCGTGCATCACTCAAGGGGGACAAGATCTCCCAAATTGGCAAGGTTTTCATTGAAAAAAGATTGGAAATTATATGATTGAAAATCAAAGATTGAAAACTTAAATTCATGGACTTTTGGGCCAAGGTTTTAACCTAATTCTGTTCCAATACAAATGCAAGAGCTAACCCTAGTGCTGAACACGTACAACTGCTGCTGAAACCATAGAACCAAATTGCAAAAAACTCAAGAAAAGTGTGAAACTGATTTCCTATTTGCAGCACATTTCAAAGCCTAAAAAGGATTCAAACACCTTGCCTGAGTCTCCAGGAGTCTATTGGCATCAAGAACCTGTCCAAACACGCAAAGAATCAAAGACAATAAGCCACACGGTTTGCCTTATTTTTCAAATCTGCATATCATGTTTCATGTGCTTTTAATCCTTTTTTTTAATTGGTTTGTGTTGTTAGGGACCTTCTGAAGCTAATGAGACAGTTTAATTGAACTAACGCGCACTGAACCAAAATATACCATGGACGAAATTTAGGGTTTTAAAGTTTGGATTTTGGGGTTTTTTACAGGAGGAAAAATTGGACCATGTCATGACCATGGTTGAATTCGTCAAGGCCAGACGAATTCAACCAGACTATCGCGCTCAATTTATATAACATGTGTGCTTAATCGCTATTTTTGGCGCTTTCAGTTTATGGGGGTTAAAAACCCCCGCTATCTTGTTTTGTATTCTGCAGAAAACAAAGAAGAAGACGTGCGTGGCATCATGTGACTGGGTAGTTCAAATCTGGCGCGCTTTATTTTTTTCTATATCATAATGCTTTGTTTTTTTATATAATATTTAATGTCCAGTTATATTACAAACGCGCTGGATAGCTCAGTTGGCAAAGGCTCAATGACAAGGAACGCTGGGACCTGGGTTCGATTCCCAGGTCCCCCATATAATTCTTGATATTTTTTCCAATACAATCCAATGCATCGTTCATCCAGTGTTCCACCATAAGCCCCTTGCATCAGTAAGCCAGGTGTCTTCAATCAACAATCCAATGGCTACAGAGTGAAGTCCATGGTATGCTCTAGTCAATCAACGTGCACACAATCCTGAAAGTCAACCAGGCTTAGGATCTTCTTGGGCCAGAATTTCTTCCATAAACCTCCCCTTGGGCCAACATACCCCCCTTGGTTTGCAATATTTTTCTTATTTTTATTTTCTTTTATCTTATTTCTTTTAATTTGTTTTAATTATTATTAATTCACTAAATTAATTTTTTCCATAATAAAAACAGAAAATCAAAATTGTAAATATATTTAATTATTTATTAATTGCATCACTAATTTATTTTTGTAAATAAATTCTAATAACTAATCTAGGTTAATTTAGGTTTAAAATTCAATCTTTTCCTTAATAAATAAAAATTACATAGAATTAGGTTTTGACACTTTTTATCTTTTTCTTAATTAATTATTATTATCATTATTAATTATTATTATCATTATTAATTACTATTATTTTTGTACATAAACATGTAAATTAATTAATTAGTTTAAATTAGTTAACTTTAACATTTTTATTAATAATTAAAATAAAATTAGAACTAGGGTTTACTAACTTTTAAATTCTTTTCCTAAAAACATAAAAAACATTTTCTTTCCAATTAAATAATTAATTAGCATTAAAGTTTAATTTAATTTCAAGCAAAGGGTCAAAACCCGAGGACGTCTTGATTTTAATTCTTTTCGCACGTTATTCTTATTTCTTTTGATTATTATGTAACTGTTTCCGGAATGTAGTAGTAATTAGGTTTACCGCTTTTATTTACTTTCCGCACTTTTATCAAAAATGGGTCTTTGTATTTTGGCGATGTATAGACTCGCGCCTTGTAATAGCGTAGCTTTTACCTTTCTGTATTTAATTTTCCGCACTCCTAACTGCTAAATTGCATGAAAGAATGTATGGTAATTAAAAACAACTCGTAGCTCACAATGACATGATCCAAGAAAAATGTTAATACGAAAACAACACACAATGCACATGCCACTTCTAGGGTACGCCTCACTCGTTGCCTTCGAAAGTGGTCGTCAAGTATAGGGTGTTTTAGCGGTCGCCCTTATGTCTAAGATCCGGTTTCCTCGAAACAGTTGCCTCAGATTAAAAAGGATCTAGGACATTAGGGTTACTTCTAAGGTGTCCTACTATTGCTTCGGTGACCACACTGTCCCTACAATCGAATTGACCCGAACACCTCCAACGGTGGTGCTACCTACCTCTCAATGGTGGGATGGCACTACCTTAAGGACTCTTACACAGCCTAATTCCTTAGGGTAGGTAGATGACTCATGGGTACTTGCTCTCTTCAAAAACAAACAAAAACAATCTTTTCACACTGACACTTTCAAAAAGCTTTCAAAACAAATTTTTCAAACACTCTTGAGGACAGATACAAGAGTCACTCAGAAATCTTTCAATGAAACTTTTTTTCAAAACCCACTCACATTTGAAAAGCAAACATCTTTTGAAAACATAAGAGCAAGTACCTAAGAGCCTATGGATAACCATGGATAGAAAGGGTGCTAACACCTTCCCTTTCTATAAATCTACCTCCCGAACCGAGAAACATTCTCATAAGGAATTTTGTTGTGCTTTTGTCCTGTCCATGTTGGAGAAAATAAAAGACGGTGGCGACTCTTACTTCCGCGACATTTCGTGAACCAGCTTTAAACAGTCAGTTCTATTTCCACCGATCACACCCTTTGATGAGATTGACATTTAAATGCCCCAAGTGATGGTGGGGGAGACTTGCCCCAGGTTATCCTGCAATTGAGAGATTTGTTGAAATCTTGACTGGACTGCCCCAGGTTAATTGAACTTTGAAATATTTGTGGAAACCTTGACTGGACTGCCCTAGGTTAACTGGATAGTGACATGTCATGCCCCCTTGTTGATAGGAGATTTGTCAATGGAAGTGTCATCCCACTTGAAGTGATTTTACTCACTGAGAGAGTTTTCGTTCCTCCGAACATTCGATGTATGAATTTCTTCGTTGTCAAACAAATAACCAAGTGCAAACAACGATATTCAAATAATGCAAAGTTTATGTCTGTCTTGAAGTTTTGAAAAACGCGTTTTTTAGCAGAAAACTTTTTATAAGACAAATTTAACACAAGATTGAGGGCAAAGCCTTACAGGAGTCAGGATACCTTTTGTAACAGTATGCTTTCGAACTAACCCATGCTTCAATTAGGACTTTTGAAGGGTTGTAACGTGGCTTGGTTCACGGTTTAAGAAATAAAGGATAAAGGCTCAAAGCATATTTGTACCCACCCGCTCTTCGTGATGTTCTTCAATCCTAAACTCAGTTAATTGTGCGTCAAACTCTATTCGAATTTGGAACGACTTTTTGGTGATGGTTCACATCAGTTTAATTTTATGGAAGGCAGTCATCATTTCTTTTTTTTTTTGCAACATTTTTCATGTTGTTGAGGATTTGTAGTGACCTCGTTCTTTTGATTTTTTATCCCTAACTTTTGCATGACTGTTCCTGTTTTCGAGATTACAGTCAGCGGGATGCCCCAGCTTTCTTAAGCTTCCTTTGTAGGTTTTGGATTAGTGGGCTTTTCTTTTTTTGAGAGATTGACTGCCTATGAGATAGGGAACCATCACTGTCTTTTTGATTCCAAAGGAATGTTTTTTGATGTCGTTCGTTGTATTACGAACTGAGAGTTTGCGACTTTAATGCGCATCTTTTTTTGAATTAACTGAGAGACTACCCTGCCCCAGGTTTAAATCAAAGGTTTCAATTTGTTTAGAACAGAAAACTCCTACTTCTTTGGCTCGAAGGGGTTGACTAGGGATTATCTTCCTTATAACTCCAGTGTTTGGGAATTGAAAGAAATGCCTGTACATCATCAGCAAGGTCTGTTCAAAAGCATACTGTATGAGAATATGGTATTGTTTCGTCATCCTCCCTCTAAAGGCTTGTCACTTTTAGGCAAGAGTTAAATGTCATAAAGAAAGCATAAGAATAGTGAAAACGAATGGATGAATTCAAGACAAACACATGCAATGCATTAATGAAACAGAGTTTGACATCAACAGGTAATTGTTTGAATAACAAAATCAATTACAACTTGAAAATTCAGATGGAACAAAAGTCTCTCAGTTCGAGCTTTGTCATCTTAGGTGGTGAACCTTTGGCAGAAGAATTCAGTCTGGCCATCTTGTGTAAACTCCAGCATTCCTTCGTCAATCAGGTTTTGAATCTTGTACTTCAACGCCCAACAATCGTTTGTATCATGTCCAAAACTATCAGAATGATAGGCACACCTGGCATCTGGATTGTAGCTAGGAGAAAAAGTTTTGGGATTTGGATGAGGTCTTATTGGTGTAATCAGATTCATCCTCAGCATGTGTTGCAAAGCTTGGGACAGTGGTATGTTAATGTTGGTAAACTGTCTTTTGGGCTCGCTTTGCCTTTGCTGATTTTCTGTTTGATGTTGACGAAGCCGTTGTTGGGCTCGTGATGTGGAAGCAAAGTGAGAAGGTCTTCTCTCCTTTAAACCGGTTTCTTGTCTCATGGGAAGCTGAGCAAGGCCTTGATTTCCGATCCTGATTGTTTGCTTCATACGGTTGCAACCGTCTTGACGAAATTGATTGACCATGGTTCCCAGCTCTTCTTGTCTTCGGGCTAGGCCTTGGATAAGAGCCATCTGCCCTAGCATTTGGGTTCTCATTGCTTCAACCTCAGTTTGCAGTTGTTCCAACTGTTGATCCTTATTGTCTTCCGAATTTTTCTCGGCCAGGTTCCTAGCGAGGAGTACTTTCAACTCTTCCTGCCCCTTGGATAGGTTCAAGAACATCTCTTGAAGTTGAGCGTTTTGAGCCTGGATGTCCTTGAGAGTCTGCTCTAGAGCCATCCCTACTAAAATAAACAGTAGGAGAATAAGGACACCTGAAAAGGAAACCTGTTACGATGCAATGCATGATATGTGGATGCATGTTTTCAAGGATCTCGTGGGGTAAACACAAGAAAATGTTAGAGGTTGAACTTCGATCTTTGATTGGAGAACTTTGCACCTGCGGATGTCTTTCCACGAGAATCAAGCTCACCATGTCAAGTGGGTCATAGCCTCTGATTCAAGTTGTTGCACTTGATCTTTGATGGCATTTGTTTAGAGGAGAATCCTCTTTCCCCTTGGTAGACGTCTGGTTCAACGTGACCCTGCATCAAAAGACCCTCGAGATCCTTGAAATGGTTATTGAAAATGCTATGGTATGATGTTATGATGTTATGTACATGTATGCAAAAGCAAGTAAGTGTATATACAGGTAATCATCTTCATACAAAGCAATCAAGTCCTTAGGTTTAGGCTTGCATGAGGTTTGTAGGTAAGTACCCTCTTGAAGTTAGTTGGCTCATCCTCTCCTAAAATAGAAACCGGGTTCTAAGGAGCTCAATATCACTGGATTATTTTCTGTGTTCATTATTTTGGTTTAGCCACTTAACTGGCGACCAAAATATTCCAAGAAAACAATCCTCAATGAGTGTAGTATCGAGTATCTACCAACTTCGGACTACACCAAAGTCGGTTATCTCACTACCCCTAAAAAGGCCAAGATGGTCAAGTAAGGTTCTAAGAGTTCGTTTGTGCTTCATGACATCGCTCAGCGGCCCCGTATTCTCCTTGACTACTCAAGGGCTACCGGTACTCATAAATATGTCACACTAACATAGCTTACTGCTTCAACCATGTCGGTATACCCCGCACAGTTCCCTCACAGTTTTATTGCTATTTACCTAAGAAGGTGCCCCCAAATCCGGGTGTAGGATTTACAACAAACCCAAAAAAGGACCCAAAAAGTAAAGCAATCAAAGCAATCAAAGCAAGTATGTAAAGGTGATCTAAACCCTAAGGTAACCCCACTTTTAAAATCCTTTCTCCATTAGAGTCGCCAGTTCTGTGATACGGTGGGAGAACTGACTTAAGGTTTTACGTTTGTTTTCGCAAATGTTTTGGTTGAGCAAGAGTCGCCACCGACTTTTTATTTTATCCTAAGGAAAGGTTAAAAAGCACAGGAAAAACCTTTGAGATGTTTTCGTGGGTTCGGGGGGTAGATTATGAAAAGGGAAGGTGCTAGCACGCTTTTCATCCATGGTTATCCATGGGCTCTTAGTTACTTGTTTTAGATCACTTGCCTTGATTTTCAATTGTGTGAAATGGTGCTTTGTGTGTGTGGTTTTGAAAATGTTTTGAAAAAGATGCCTTGTCTAGGCAACCTTTGTAACAATTCTTTACTCGAATGTTTTACAAAGGTGTTTGTCTTTGAAAAGATGTTTCAATGTTTTGAAAGTTGTTTTTGATTTGGTGTTGTGGAGTGTGTTTTTGAAAGTAGGCAAGTGTGTTTTGCAAGTTTGATCAAGTAACTAAGAGTTGTCTACCCCTAAATTTACTCAAAGGTCTTTCCTTATGTTTTAACCCTTTTAACAGTGTTGTTTCATCATTGTATTTGGTGAACAACCTTGTGTTAGGATGTTAACGGGACGTGCGCGGGTCATCGTATAGACCATGAATGCAATAGTGTCAAGTATCTTTGGAAATTTGCTTGAGGGACTATGATCATTTTGTTTAGGCAACTTCGAAAGCGTCATCGAGGGACTATGATCATTTTGTTTGTTTTTGTTTTGTTTTGCCAAAGTACTTGACATGCAAACATGGCCCATTTTGGAAGGCAACAAGCGGGATTACCCTAGGGGTGCAAGTGTGAATTGTGTATTGATTGTCATGCATTTGTCTTTGTATTAGGTTATCTAGCGGTTGATTTTGAATCTTTGCATACAAACCCTAGTTACTATACAGTATATAGAAAGGGATAAATTGCGGGAATTTAAAGTCTAAGCTATTACAAATAAGTATCTGGGGATGGGGGTACAAATATTTACAAATGGGGATGAGTCTTATCCGGATAGTAGTGTCCAAATATTATTTACAACCAAATCGAATCGTATTCTCAATGTAAAATATAGCAATGTATAAGAATAAAAGAGAATCAAAAGGTATTGTGCAATGTATGTGATTATTTATAAATGATGCAAGTTAAGTATTTTTTATTATTATTGTGTTTTTTTGTTAATGTTATATAAACAAAAGGTTTAATAAAAAAAGGAAATATTTAACCTTAAAAATTCTATTTTTTGATGTATTTTACTAATGTTTTATATACAAGGTTTAAATTAAACAAAAAAGGGTTTTAATAAAAAAAATTGCTTAAATTTAATAATCCTAAGATTTATGTATTTTTAAGTATAATAAAATAAAAAGAAGCATCTAAGAAAAATTTGTATAAAAAAGTTAAAGTAATAAGTTATGAAGAAAAAAAAAGGAAATAAAGTGATAAAATAAAATAAAAATATTAGTTTGTATAAATAAAATAAATGGGCTGTAAGGAAAAGGGTGGCCCAAAATAAAAATGAAGGAGAACCAAAGGGGGGGGGTGTAACGCCAGAAATCATTGGGCTTTGGCAATTTTGTGAGGGAACAGGCCCAACGCGTTTGATAATTGTTTTGTTTAGGGTTGAAATGTTTTGTTTCAGAATTAGGGTTACAGAGGCTTAGAACGGCGCCGCTTCTCCATCGTCTTCTTCGTTGTCTTCTTCATCTTTCTTGAGCCAAGCTTTCTGAACGAACCTCCGCTCCACCTATGGCCACTAGGCGCCACCTCCAACTCCTCCTCCCTCCATGGTTAAGCAAGGCGGTGGCAAGAAAAGGTATCGGTTCTCAGCTTTTCATGTTTTAGGGTTTCAAAGATTTATCTCTTGTGTGTTTTACCTCTTACACGTTTTGACTTTTATGTGTTATCTTTGTTTGTGTGAGGTGTGTAAAAAGGAAAGGGAGGAGTTACTACCTTTGGAGAGGATACGGAGGAGTGGACAGGAGGCACTTCTCAGGTGGCCGGAGGCGGAGGGACTATGTGATGCTAGCTTTGTGGCCTTCCTGGTACTTTGTATCTTGCTTTGTTAGGTTTTATGATGAGATTAAATCCTGAAAACCCTGTAATAGTTGTCCCTGAGTTCCTTATTCTCTTTTGCTTATCTGAATGCTTGCCTGTTTCTGAGTTTGATGATGTTGTTTAAATCTGAAATGCTTTTGCTTCTTTTGGTTGTTGATGATGACTTAAACCTGAAACATTGCTTTTGTTTGTTGTCCTGATGTTGATGATTTCTGAGAGTTGCTTCTGAGATACTTTCACAATCTTCCTCTCTTTGGGCTTCTTTTCCTCTCTTGATGTTGTGTTACTCAATGATGAACTTTAGTTCTGAGAGTTTGGATTTGGTTAGCCTATGATGATTTGATTCTGAGGCATTTTGGCTTTGAATACTATGCAGTTTGACAGGTTATATGTTTGTTGGCTTGCTTGGCTTGAAAGGCTTATCAGTTTGTTTAGGACAGGTTGGGTGAAGCTTATGCGGGTTGAATACAAGTTTGTGTTTGTGTTTTGATGCAGGCTTAAGGCTTAATGTTTGAAGCTGGTATTATGCAGGTTTTTTAAAAAAGGAACAAGCTTTTAGACTTTGTTATTCAGGGAGGCATGAGGTTTATCAGTTTGCTTGCTTGTTTAAGGCAGGCTTTGGTAGGCTTGAAGGTTTTTGTGTTTAAGGTTTGAACAGGTTAAGGCTGAGCTTGCTTCAAGGCTTTGTGGTTTTGGCTTTTGCAATGTTACAGTTTTGTGGTTTTAGGCAGGATGAAAACAGGTTGGAGGCAAGTTTTGTGTTATTTGTTTCTATGTGTATTCTTCCCCTCTCTTTTGACAATTCTGATCTGTTATATTTATTTATCTCTAGCCTGCCTGAAACTGTAAGCATGCTACTTTTCTCTCTCTTTCTCTCTCCACAGAAAAAGCATTTTATATTGCTTAGAGTCCCTTTTTTCTGAAAAAAGTGATGGCCTGGAAAATGATGAAAGTTTGAATATGTTGCTTGCATTGTTAGCTTTGCTCTGCCTCTTGTACTTTCTTCTGCATCTTTCCAGATTTCCTGTATTGCTTTGATATCTTCTTTGACAGTTTTGATATCTTTGATATCTTTTGACATCTTCTTGAAGTTGTGACTTAGTTGGCCATTTTGAAAATTTGGTTTGCCTTTTCAGTTTGCAATTTGGCATTTGTTGACAGCTTTGCTTGTTTGTTCAATTTGAACTTTGCAACTTGTTTGTTTCAGTTTGACTTTGCAACTTGTTTTGGCATATTCAGTAGCTTGTCCCTTTTCATACAGCTTTGTGCATTTGGTTCAATTATGCAGCCTTGTACATTTCATATATTTGCAAACATATTTCCTTTCCCTCTTTGTGAACCAAGAGTCTTCTTGTGATTTGCAGAGAGGGCGAACAAACTGATTCCGGCCAACACTTTTAATGATGAGTTTTTATGATTTAACTGTCTGAGAATGCTTTTCCAAATTCAACTGTGTTTGACTTCTTTCTTCTCTTTTTGCAGGTAAATGTCAGTTGAGCAAAGGATGCAACAGTAGCAGATGAAGATTTCAAGACACTTAGGATACAGTTTTATTTTATTTTAATCATTTGTAATAAACATTATTATAAATACTGTAAAAATTACTTGTATTTAAATAACACTTGTACCAATAATTAAAAATAAATAAAAGTCTCTTTGTCAAATATCTCTTTTAATTCTTCTGCATTTATTTATTTAATTACTTAAATTTCTTGAATTATAATAATTGGAAATTATCCAATAATTTTAACTTAGAAATTATAAATAATCAATAAACGTTCGGCGTTCCGAATAACCAAAAGCATTACACAGTTAAACAAACAAACGTCCATATGTCCTTTATCTCACTGATCAAACTTAAATTTCAAACTTTCAATCAGAAGCCTCAACCCATATCCCAGAGTCAATTGAAAAGAACTGTAGAATTAATTCCTTCTGAGAATGCGCGCGCAAACCCTAATTCTTGATTTACTGTCAAAGAAACGTCCGCCTGATCAAACCCTGAGCCAAACTCAACCAAACCCTAACAATCTGCTTGAACTGATTCAAAATCAATGGAAACCCTAATTTTGTCTGACTGATGAGAAAAGTCTGTTTGACCGATTCTTAGGCCAATCTGAAAAATCAGGAAAAGTCTGAAGCTGTGATTTCTTGTGAAAAAGAGAGAGCAAATTTTGGGGTACAACAGTAAGGTATTCAATTCTACTCACTTATACTCTGTACTTTCACTCTTTACTCTGAACCTTACTTTGGCATCGGAGTACATTGCAGTTACACCCCCCATTCACTTTAATAACCGCAATAGTCCAAGTGTTACAGGCTGCGAAGATCCTTCTGATCTCGGTAAGATTGGTGGCACCGTTTATGGGGATCTAAGCTTCCCTGTCTTTTTCCAAACCTAAAGACCAAAGAAACCTTATAAATACCTACCGATCCTCATGGCCAGCCAACACAACAACAACGGTAACACCAATGAGACTATTTTTTCCCGTCTCTATTAATGGTGGCAACTTCAACAATAATGAAATAGTCGGTCACAAGCAAGGTAACCCTCGGGACAGACGAACATCATCCTCTTCGACCAGTGAGCACCCTTTTGACGTCCATCAATAGGTTGAGTAGCCCAGAGCGTATTAAGAATCCATGTGCCACCCTATGTTGATCCCACCATTTTCTCCCTGTTCACGGTCGTCAAACAAACAAACTACTTGATTTTCCAAAATAACGAGCGCATTAGAATGTTGGAGAAGGGACGACGATCATGATCCCTCATAAGAAGACATTGTGGACTTCAATCTCGCATCCCGTCCTTGCGACGACAAGATACCCGTTCATGTTCTCCCCCACGGGGACACTGACGTAATGAATATCAAAGCATATCTCCTTGTTGAATTGGGAGAGGCCCTCAATTGGAGATATCACAGCCCGTAGTCGTCAAAAAGCGCGACCGCACTTCACCGTGCAGGGATCGAATATCCCCAGGTCCTAAGAGGAATAAGGTCGACGCACAGCCAGAAAAGTAAAAGATTCGACGATAAACTCACTGTGCCCTAAAGGCCCTTGGTTTGATTCCTCCCCGCCGCACTTGCCAAACTGAAGTGACTGAGATGACCCTCGCAGTCCCTTCTCTAGGGAGATTATGGAGACCTCACTTCCCACCCGTATGGAGAAGCCACCACCTTGGCGATCTATAACAGCGAGACAGACCCTGAAGATCACATTAAGAGATTCGATGTGATGCTCAAGTACCACAACATCGAGGGTGCTATCAAGTGCAGACTGTTCCCCATGACTCTAAGGAAAATTTCCATGACATGGTACAAAAGCCTCGCCCAGAGTCGGTCACCTCCTGGAGGGATCTGAAGACTGAATTCACCAGGAATTTCACCACCTCTCGATGACACCTAAAGACTGAAGCGTCACTCGAGGCTATTATCTAGGGGAATGATGTACCCCTCCGAGTGTACATCAAGTGTTTCAATCAAGAGGCTATCCAAGTCCCCACGATTAACCGGATGAAGAAATACCTGCTTGAGAAAGGACTACGTCTTGGCAGTGATTTCAGAAGGGTAGTCGACATCGAGACTCTTAAGTCGTTAGATGAACTCCTCCACAAGGCCTAGTCCTACATCACATACGAGGAGAAAGAGGCTGCCAACAATGCTCGCGACTCGAGAAACTATGAAGGGAGCAGGGCCCCGAAGTACGATGACGCCGTGCCTCCTCGACAAAGTGGAGACAAGAAAAGAGAGAAGAGGCACCGTGACTCCCGCGAGCACATAGGTCCAGCGGGCCGCTTTACTGAATACACTCTATTGACCACTCCCTGCGGGCGCATCCTCACCGAATGTATCAACTCTGAATTCAAACAGGGTGGTGTTCGATTTCCCAGGCCTACACCTTCTAAGGAAGACGTCGACGAGACTAAGTACTATTGTTTCCATAGGAGCCACGACCATGTCACTGAAGATTGCGTCCACCTCAAGGATGAAATCGAAATCCTCATCAAAGAAGGTCGCCTGAGGCAATATACCAAGAGGAGCGAACCTTCCCGACAGGACGGTCGCAATACTATGAGGGTCTAGGAAGAAACACCACCATCTGACAACACTCTTAATCACAGGTAGCCCTGTGCGTCTCCTGACCTGAGGACTTATTCATCCCCGAGGAGGACAACCTACCCATCTCCACTCATTGTACCTGGGAAAAGATTTCGCATCACCATAAACATATTTGGCAGGGGATTCAACAAGGCCATCGTAGGATCGGTGAAGAGAAAATTTGATGAGCTTATTGATGCGAGCTCCGCTCGGAACACAAATCTCGACAAGTTCCGAGGAAAATATGATCCCATCACCTTTTATCTCGAAGAACTACTGTGTGGGGCATGATCACCAAGCCTTGGGGTTATGTCGAGATGCTAGTCACCTTCAGGGAAGAAGTAATGGCCAGACAAGTCAATGTACCCTTCCTGATCATTGAGTGTCCGTCTTAGTACAACTGCATCTTTGGAAGGCCAACGCTAGCCGAGCTAACCGTCGTGCCATCCACTGTCCATTTGAATATGAAGTACTATACCAAGAGGGGTCACATCATCACTGTGATATGGTGGGAGAACTGACTTGAGGTTTTGCGTTTGTTTTCGCAAATGTTTCGGTTGAGCAAGAGTCGCCACCGACTTTTTATTTTATCCTAAGGAAAGGTTTAAAAAGCACAGCAAAAACCTTTGAGATGTTTTCTTGGGTTCGGGGAGTAGATTATAGAAAGGGAAGGTATTAGCATCCTTTCTATCCATGGTTATCCATGGGCTCTTAGTTACTTGCTTAGATCAACTTGCCTTTTGTTTCAATTATTTGAAATGGTGCTTTTGTGTGTGTGGGTTTGAAAATGTTTTGAAAAGAAGCCGATGTGGTGGCAACCTTTGTAATGATCCATGTTGGGACGTATACAAAGGTGTATGTCTTTTGAAAAAGTTTTTCATTTGTTTTTGGAAGTTGTTATGAAAGTGTGGTGAGGTGTGGTTTTAGAAAATAGGCAAGTGTTTTGTTTTTGCAAGTTTGATTCAAGTAACTAAGAGGTTATCTACTCCTAAATTTCTCAAAGATTATTGCTATGTTTTAACCCTTTTAACAATTTTGTTCCACCATTGTATTTGGTGGACAATCTTATGTTAGGATGTGAAAGGGACGGGCGCGGGTCATCGTTTAGACCATAATTGCAATGGTGCCAAGTATCTTTGGGCAATTTTCTTTAAGGGACTTGATCATTTGTTTAAGCAACTTTTTGAAAGCGTCATCGAGGGACTATGATCATTTGATTGTTTTGTTTTGCCCAAAGAGACCTAACATGCAATATGGCCCATTTATTGAAGGCAACAAGTGGAATACCCTAGGGGGTGCAAGTGTGATTTGTGTTGTCCATTTTCATGCTTGTTTATCTTGAAATTAGGTCAAACTATTTTTGTTGTTTTCGACTCGCATACAAACCCTAATTCTAACATGGTATAATTAGAAAGCAATAAAGTGCGAAAAATAAATTTACTAAGCTATTACAACACAATATATGGGAAGGGGGTACAAATGTTCAAATGGGGATTTTTGACAAGGAATTTAAACCTAAACTATTACATCAATATTGAATTATTTACAAGATATTTAATTGCACAAATTAAATTGAAATAAAACAAATATGCAAGATGCAAAAGGGTTTTTTATATGTATGAAAAAAAAAGTATTTTTGTATGTCAAAATAAACAAAAATAAAAGTATTA
This sequence comes from Vicia faba, assembly GCA_948472305.1. Lineage (NCBI taxonomy): Eukaryota > Viridiplantae > Streptophyta > Magnoliopsida > Fabales > Fabaceae > Vicia > Vicia faba. The sequence goes on along the minus strand of OX451736.1, from coordinate 484,705,432 downwards.
TTTTTTTGGAGTTTTTTATGTTTAGGGCAAAACCCTAATTTTATTAAATAAAATGTATTAATTATTTAATATGTACCATATTTATTTATTATATACAAAAATAAAATAAAAATGAAGTATATTTGTCAAAAAGGTATTTTTTATATTAAATATTAATAAAAAATAAAAGTGTGTATATTTTGTAATTTAACCTAAATATATTAATATCTATATAAATATTTGTATTATTTACTAAATATATATTATATACAAAAATAATAATATTTAATATTTTAAAAAAAAGTATATTTTATATAAAATATTTTCAGAAGATAAAATGAAATAAAAATGGAAAATAAAATGTATTTGCACTATTTTTTAGTATTTTAAATAAAAAGTGTTTATATATTTATTTCTATACACAAAAACTAAAAGAAACCAAATAAATGCCTAATAAATTCAAAAATGGTGAGAAAAATATTTTATATATTTTTAATATTATAAGAAAAAATAAATAAATCAGAGCAAAAAAGAAAAAGTCAAAAAATCATAAAAATAAGCCAAATGGGCCTAGGGGGTGTGTGTGTGAAAATAGGGTGTAAACAGAAATAACAAACAGGCCCAGCCCAGAAAGTTGTTGTCTTCAACCTTCAGACAAACAAATTCAAAAACACGCGCCTTTCTTCTCAAATCCCTAACTCCTGATTCTTTGATCTTTTGCCAAATCTTCCAACATGAAACCTGTAGAGCTTGAAGCCACGATTCTAGACATATAAAGAAGTCAATCTAACTCTCAGAAATGAGAGAGAATTTCTTCTCCCCCAAATCCTTACCTAGTTTTTATGCCATGTTCAGACTTAAAATTCTCTAAGCATACATAATATAAATGAAATCTAACTACATGGACATGTTCAAGGCTATGAATGTGACATGTTTTCTTCACAAACCTAAAGCTAACAATGCCTGGATAAAGAGATTCGTGTTCATGAACTTACCTATTCAGTTGAAGTTGTATCTGGTGATTCAGGTACCTTCAGTGCAAGGTGATGATTGGTACAGCTTCCTTGATGTCCAGGGATGTTATTCCAAAATTTACTTTGTCTTGAAACCTTTTGAATCGTGCTAGGGAACTTCAGCTGCAAAACAAGAAAATGAAAATGGTGATGTTGCCTGGGAGTGTTACAGGTCGTGTTTGAGGTTTTGATTAGCTTCAAGGGATGTTAGGGGATGTGTTTGATGTGTTTTTAGCAAGAAAGTATGGAAGGTTTGAGCTATGGAACTCAAACTGCAGGGATGCCCTGTTTTGAGCAGTTTGAAGGTGATTCTGGGAATGAGAGTGTTTGGGACTTGGTTTGCTCGTGTTCTAGCTCAGAATGGATGTCTTGAATGTGTTTGATAACTTTTCTTAAGCCTTGGTTCACTGATATGAGAGTTGGTGTATGTTATGCTATCTTTCTTACACTTTAAGCAAGCAATGGCCAAGTTGAGTTCTAGACAGGTAGAGGCCCCCAATCTATGCTGCTAACCTTCCCCTTGATCAGTGTGTTTAGTCTATAAACTTGTGCCAAAGAGATTTGATCTGTACCACTTGGATTGCAAATTTGACATAAAGTGCAACTTTATCAAAATGGATATGTTGCTTTTTCTAAATAAGGATTAATTCTCCATGTAATGTCCAAATGCATAGAACAACATCTTGGAACAATGGTTTAGCATTGAATTATTGAGTAAAAATGGGATTAGAGGCCTGCAATGTAGCTAGCACATGCTGAGTTTGAAAATGCACAAGTTATGGACATGTAATTTGGCCAAGAACAAAGTGAGTTTTTCCCATATTGCAAAATTCGATTCTCTCTAACAATTAGGTTGTTTGATGAGTTATTGGACATTTTGGAAAGCTTGGAATGTGTACTACAATCCATATTTGAAATGCAAATTGAAATTCCAAGTGGAAGTGTATGAAAAATGGTATTGAAGTTAGGTAAAAAACTTGCCTAAAATAGGTCAAATTTTCTCTAAGTTAAGAATGGTTTGGTACCCTTGTTCCAAAAAATTTAACTTGAGATACAAGCCTCTTTTGGGAAAACTTTGTGAATTAAAGTTGTAGATTATGCAATAGGCTACAACTTTCATGTTTTGACTTTTGCTTGAATCCAAATGAATCTTGGTGAGAAAGTGGGGCAAAGTTAGGAAAAAATTAGGGTTTTTTCATAACTTAGAAAAATTCTAAGTTATGAAAAATCTTCATTTCAAACCCTAATTTGCAATTTTGGATTTCTTGATGAACAAGTTTCATGATTTGGCATGTTTTGATGAAAAATGAATCTTGACACTTGATTTTGACCAAAAAGTCAAAGTTTGACTTTTCAGTATACAGTCAAAATTGATCAATTGACTGGGAAATTCAACTGTCAATCTTGTGTATTTGGGATCTTTTGAACTTGTTGAGCATGTCAAGATAATTCCATGGGGTCCTTGAGTCCATATGTGAGCTTGGTTTGCCATTGGCTAGGTCAAACAGTCAAAAATTGCCTTTGTGCAGTCAAAACCCTAAAAATGATCATTTTGCCCTTTTGGTGATCTGATCAAATTTCTTGTGGAATTGTGCTCCAAACTTGCTCAAATGGTCCATGTGAGTTCATAATGTTGATGTGGGTCAATTTTCATGAGATTTGACTGTCAATTGGCCACAGTTGACTTTTTCCCCAATACAGTTGATTTCTGGGTCAACTGTCCAATTGACTGGGTAAAATTTGGAATCAAGACTTAAAACTTGACATGGATAAACTTGGGAGTCCAATATGAAGCATGAAAGTCATCTTAGGCAATTTTGGTCAAAACATCTTTGTGCAAACACAAACCCTAATTTGGGTCAACAGTGTAAGGAGAAGTCTTGAGCAGAGGAAACCCTAATTGGATCTTGAGCTCCAAGGGTTTTGTGATGAGAAAATGTTGGGGAAATGGGAGGGAAATTTTTGGGGTACAATAGTTGCCCCTGTTCAATCTTCTTGAACCTGAAGAGTTAGATTGGCAAGTTTGCCTTTCGTGACTCGAGGGTAAAAGGAGATTGGACACTAGAGTGCCCGGAAATTTGCACTCGCATGTTGGAGTATCAGCAATGTGATGTCGGGAATGGGCTTATAGATGCCATTTGGAGAGATGGTGGATAGGGAGATGGGCTTATAGATGCCATCTAGAGATGTGACAGAACCTTGTCGGGAATGGGCTTATAGATGCCATTTGGAAGCGTTGATCGCATAAGAGATTCCTTAGCGAGAACTTGTGTATTTGAGAAAGACAGATGTTTTCCTGGCTTGTTACAGGTGTTTGATCTTCAATCTCCTCATGCAGATATGCCTGGCTGGATACAGGTGTCGAATCTACAATCGGTTGCTCACAGATGTGCCCTGGCTGGATACAGGAATCGAATCCGGAAATAGTCGTCAACAGATATGCCCTGGCTGGATACAGGAATCGAATATGGAAATCTTCAGACGTGCCCTGGCTAGATACAGGAATCGAGTCTGGAAATGTGGTCAACAGATATGCCCTGGCTGGATACAAGAGTCGAATCTGGAATCGTGATAGTTGCTAGATATGCCCTGGCTGGATACAGGAATCGAATCTTCAAACTCTTCAGACGTGCCCTGGCTAGATACAGGAATCGAGTCTGGAAATGTGGTCAACAGATATGCCCTGGCTGGATACAGGAGTCGAATCTGGAATTGTGATAGTTGAAGGTAGTTGTCTTTGGGATTGTCTTTTTCCCTGTTCAGGCAAAAACATAATTTGTATGCAATGTCATGATGTATGAAATGCATGATGTCATGATGTTCAACATGATATAGTTTTGTATGCACTTTATCATGTATGTAAGCGAGATGTATGAAATGTGAAATGTTTATGAATATATTTTCGTCTAGGAAAATAAATCCTTGACGACCGGCCGGGGAATTAAATCCTGGGCTGATATTGAAGAGTAGAGCTCTTCGCTTCCGCTGGGGAGGATGGTTGCAAGAATACACTGGTAGGAGAAGATGACTCCATTGAGGAATAAACTTGTTGGAGAGATCACTCTGAGGGGAATTGCTCTGTGGAAGAGATACTTTGCTGAAGTTTGACGAGAGCTTCACTGAGGATTTCAATGATGGACTCCGTTGGGGATAATGATGATAAACTCCGTTGGGGATACCAAAGATAAACTCCGCTGGGGATTGTGTTGATAAGTTATGTTGGGGAATTTTGATGAACTCCGCCGGGGATAGGAAGAACTTTGCCGAGGGCGATCTTCCGTGGCAACTAGTTGAGGATAACCCAGTTATAAGCCCTTGTGAGGAATAACTTTGAATAAATCTCGGGAGAGACGTCCGTACTCTGCAGGGGATAAGCTTCCAGAATCTACTGGGGATAAGCTTCAAGACCTGCTGGGGATAAGAATTCCACTTTCCTGGGGAAACTTTTGGAATTGCACTGGGGTGTCTGTATTCCGCCGGGGAACAATCTTAGATCAAGACTGTCGGGGATGCTTGCTGATGAATGCCTATACTCTGCTGGAGGAAGGTTGCTATCTTGTCTTACTCTGTGGGGAGTTGAGATAACTTGATCACATTCTTCAGTTGGATCTACCTTGGTACTTCGGCGGACAAAGCAAACCAGACTGCATTAGACAACTTTACATTGCCCCTGTTTCTGATGTCACCTGTAATTAGTCTTTTGTTTCATATGCAAATATTTATGAATCAGCAATTTAATGTCAAATGCATATATCAAAAATGAACATTGGACGTTCTTCGCAAGACAAAACAGAAAAAAGGAAAAACAATGGCAATTTGTATGGAAAGGTGAATTTGTATTGACTTTGAAATTTTCCTGTGAATAGGCGTTTTTGTACAAGAGGCTGACATCCTAGTAAGAGAATGCCGCCGAATAACATAGAATTTACAATTTTGAAAAAGAAACAAAACAGCTATGTGCATAATATTCCCACTGGGTTCCAACTCTGCTATCGCCTTTATGTCTTCAAGCGTCTCATCACTTTGCTGCCTAGTTGAAGATGAAGCTGATTGATCGATGCCGAAGTCTGAGCCAGATAGTTGATGCCGAATTCTGGATGCAAGGTGATCCAATGAGACATAGTGTTACGCTTTATCCCTAACTTTTGCTTGGACCGCCCTTTCGGGTTTTCAGTCCACCGGGATACCCATTTTTGCCCAAGCCGCCTTTTCAGGTTTTCGACTTGCCGGGTGTACAGATTTTTTTTCATTTCATCCCTTATTTTTGCCCGAACCTCTTTTGGTTCACCGGGAAGCCCTTATTTTTGCCTAGGTATGTCAACCTAGCGGGTCTTTTATTCATGCGTAGTATCTTTTTACTATGTCTGCATTGGCGGGGTGAGGAAGGTCGTCACCATCCATGGTGGTCAGAATCATGGCTCCTCCTGAGAACACATGTTTAACCATAAATGGCCCTTCGTACGTAGGGGTCCATTTGCCCCGGGGATCACTTTGAGGAAGGATGATGCGCTTGATCACCAGGTCCCCAACTTGATACTCTTGTGGTCTGACTTTCTTGTTAAATGCCCTGATCATCCGTTTTTGGTACGTCTGACCATGACAGATAGCGGTGAGTCTCTTTTCGTCAATCAGGTTTAATTGATCAAGTCGAGTCTGGATCCAGTCATCTTCACTCAAGTCTGCATCCTTCATTATCCGGAGAGAGGGTATCTGGACTTCAATTGGCAAGACTTCCTCCATGCCATAGACCAAGGAAAAGGGTGTTGCCCCGGTTGACGTCCTTGCTGAGGTACGGTACCCGTGAAGAGAAAACGGTAACATTTCGTGCCAATCTTTATAGGTCATTGTCATCTTCTGCACAATTTTCTTGATATTCTTATTAGCTGCCTCTACAGCCCCATTCATCTTCGGCCGATAGGGAGAAGAGTTGTGGTGTTGTATCTTGAATTGCTCGCAGAGCTCAGTGATCATCTTGTTATTGAGATTAGTACCATTATTCGTAATGATTCTTTCCAGGACGCTGTACCGACAGATCAAGTTATGCCGAATGAAACGTGCCACGACACTCTTGGTTACCGTTGCGTAGGAAGCTGCCTCAACCCACTTTGTGAAGTAATCGATTGCTACCAAGATGAAGCGATGCCCGTTGGATGCCGTAGGTCTGATCTCGCCGATCATATCAATGCCCCACATTGCAAAAGGCCAAGGTGTCGTCAAGACGTTCAGAGGAACCAGAGGGATGTGCACCTTGTTAGCATAGATCTGGCATTTATGACAAGTTCGAGAATGTTGGTAACAATCGGCTTCCATTGTGGACCAGAAATACCCTGCCCTAAGGATTTTCTTTGCCATGGTGTGTCCACTAGAATGTGTCCCGAATGTACCTTCATGCAGTTCTATCATGATCTTCTCTGCTTCAGCCTTATCCACACAACGCAGTAGAGTTGAATCATGATTTCGTTTGTAGAGAATGTCGTTGCTGAGGAAGAATTTTGCCGCAAACCTCCTCATGAACTTCTTGTCATTGACAGATGCACCTTCAGGGTATTCCTGAGCTTCCAAGTATCTCTTCACCTCATGATACCAGGGTTTCTCGGTTACCTCTTTGGCCTCAAGATCGCAACAGTATGCCGGTTCGTCCAATTTCCAGATAATGATCCGGGGAGCTTCATTGTCCCACTTAACTTTGAACATTGAAGACATCGTAGCTAGGGCGTCCGCTAGCTGATTCTCCTCTCTTGGGAAGTGCTCAAAAGTTATCTCTTCAAAGTGGGGAAGCAAAGTCAACACATACTCCTTGTAAGGAATAAGATTTGGGTGTTTCGTATCCCACTCGCCTTTTATCTTATTGATCAGGAGAGCGGAATCTCCGAAGACACTCAGAAATTTGATCCTTAAGTCGATTGCAGCTTGTAGACCCATGATACATGCCTCATACTCCGCCATGTTGTTGGTGCAGTTGAAACACAATCGGGCGGTGAGTGGAGTATGAGTTCCTTTGGGAGATATGATTACAGCGCCGACACCGTTACCCAAAGCATTGGAGGCTCCGTCAAAATGCATAGACCATCGGGATCCTTTCTCAGGTCCTTCATCCGGTCCAGGCACTTCACAATCAGTTACCACCATGATATCTTCGTCCGGAAATTCAAAGTTCAAGGATTGGTAATCGTCCACAGGTTGGTGTGCCAAATGGTTTGCCAGTACACTTCCTTTGATTGCTTTCTGAGTTGTATACTGGATATCATATTTTGTCAAGATCATTTGCCATCTCGCTATTCTTCCAGACAGAGCAGGCTTTTCGAATATGTACTTGATGGGATCCATTTTTGAAATCAACAAAGTGGTGTGAGTCAGCATATACTGTCTCAGCCGGTGAGCAGCCCATACCAGAGCGCAGCAAGTTTTCTCGAGCAGTGAGTAACGAGACTCACAGTCGGTAAACTTTTTGCTCAGGTAATAAATAGCGTGCTCTTTTCGGCCAGACTCGTCATGCTGCCCCAGCACACACCCCATTGAATTATCAAGCACTGTCAAATATAGTATCAGAGGTCTCCCTTCCACTGGTGGCATCAGAATGGGTGGCTCTTGGAGGTACTCTTTTATCTTTTCAAAAGCAGCCTGACATTCATCGTTCCAACGTACTACTTGATCTTTCTTCAGTAATTTGAAGATTGGCTCACAGGTAGCAGTTAGGTGTGAGATGAATCGGGCAATGTAATTCAGTCGTCCCAGAAAGCCTCTTACTTCTTTCTTTGTCTTGGGAGCTGGCATCTCTTGTATGGCTTTTACCTTAGCAGGGTCCACCTGAATACCTTTATCGCTTACAATGAAACCTAGCAATTTTCCGGACCTCACCCCAAAGGTGCATTTGTTGGGATTCAACCTCAGCTTGTATAACTTCAATCGGTCAAATAGCTTCCGCAGATGGTCAAGGTGCTCCTCCTCAGTTTGGGACCTTTCAATCATGTCATCAACATATACCTCAATCTCATGATGGATCATATCATGAAATAAAGCAACCATGGCGCGTTGGTAGGTTGCCCCAGCGTTTTTCAACCCGAACGGCATGACCTTGTAGCAAAAGGTGCCCCACTGAGTCACAAAGGTAGTCTTTTCCATATCTTCCGGAGCCATCTTGATCTGATTATACCCTGAAAAACCATCCATGAAGGAGAACACCTTGTGTTGAGCAGTATTGTCAACAAGAACATCAATGTGAGGCAGAGGGAAATCATCTTTGGGGCTGGCCCTGTTCAAATCCCTGTAGTCGACACACATTCTGACTTTACCGTCCTTCTTCGGCACTGGTACCACATTGGCAACCCACTGAGGGTAAGAGGTTACCGCTAGAAACCCGGCATCGAATTGCTTCATAACCTCAGCCTTGATCTTTTCGGACATCTCTGGGCGCATACGGCGGACCTTTTGCTTTACCGGAGGGCAGTCTTCCTTGGTTGGCAGGTGATGAACTACAATGTCGGCATCCAAACCAGGCATGTCTTCGTAGGACCAAGCAAAGATTTCCATGTAATCATGTAGCATCTGGATCAATCGTTGCTTCACGTTGAGCTCTAGATTGGCACCAATCTTAACCTCTTTCCTATCTGTCTCAGTACCCAGGTTAACTGTTTCCACCGGCTCTTCATGCGACTGAATGGCCCTCTCTTCTTGGAGTAGCAGTCTTGCGAGTTCACCAGGCACTTCGCAATCATCTTCACCTTCGTCTTCGGCCAAGTTGATCGGATTCTCGAAGTCATAACTGGTGGTAGCAGAGCTGTTACCAGTGAGATCCAGAGTGGATTGAAACCTGTATGAGTGAGTGTCTGTAAATATAGCTGTTTTGCAATATATAACACAGAAAGAAAAAAGAGTGCAAGATTTGAAATGCAACAAACGTCCAATGTTTTGATTGATGATATATAGAAATGTCATACAAAAAGCCCTTACAAATGGAGCTACGATGCCCCGGGTAGGACACCGAGCCAATAAAAGTTTCAACATATTGTTTGTTACAAATTGAAAATCAAAAGAGTTAATTACTGTGTGACAAATTTGATAGGTGTAAAATCCTTTGCCGTCCAGTTGCTTGGTCCGTTGCTGGTGGTTGGATAGATCCAACTGTCAAACTCTGCTTCCTTCATATCTTCCTCGATAGCATTCACCCTTGGGTTGGAGATAAACACCGGAGCCTTTCTGATCCTTTCCTTGCGCACAGCCCTCTGAGCCTCTGCAGTAAAGCCCAGCCCAAACTTGTCGTTCTTCTGAGTGAAGTCAGGAAGCTGACCCCAGTTTGCACAATTGCCTTTCTCGATTACAGCCCGGGCATCCTTCAAGGACGCCGTCTTCAACGAAAAGTCTTCTTCAACCACTGTTTCAGCTGATGCCAAAGTTGGAGGTACCTCCTCAAAATGCTGAAAGGGGGTTTCAATAAACTCCCCGTCCATCTCGATATACCGGAATGAATTCAAGTGACTAACCATGTATTCCTCCTCACCCTGCACAGTAACAATCTTCCCTTTGACAGGGTATTTGAGCTTTTGATGTAGAGTGGATGTTACTGCCCCAGTCTTGTGAATCCAGGGTCGACCCAACAAGCAGGAGTAAGATGGACGAATATCCATTACATAGAACGTTGAGTCGAATACTTGGGAACCCACACGAATAGGAATGTCTACCTCACCGTGCACCATCCTCTTAGAACCGTCGAAGGCTCTAAAAATGATGTTACTAGGTTTCAGCTCCAGACCCTCACAATCCAAGCGATCCAATGCCTTTTTGGGCAAAACATTCAGGGAAGAGCCGGTATCCACCAATACGTGTGCGAGAGTAGTGCCCCTGAATTCTATGGAAACATGCAGGGCATCATTGTGATTTTTCCCTTTGGCGGTGAGGTCAGCGTCTGAGAACCCCAAACCATTGTCAGCTGTCAAATTAGCCACACAGTCAGTGAATTGATCAACAGAGGTCTCTTGCGGCACATGGGCCGTTTTCAGAAATGAAATCAGGGCCTTTGCATGGCCCTCTGAGCATAGCAGCAATGATAGCATGGAGATTTTGGAGGGGGTATGCCCCAGCTGTTCAACAACATTGAAGTCACTCTTTTTAATGATTTTAAGGATTTCCTCCATTTCTTGTTGGGAGGCTTCAACAGTAGTCTTTTTTGGTGCCTCCGTCCTGGCAGGCAAATCGGTAGCAACTTCTTTGCCCCGAGCATCAGAGGACTCGACAGCAGTAGTAGACACAGGAACTTGATTTGGAACATGCACACTTGTGGGTGTGATGATGAGAGGTTTTCGGATAACTGGTGGTGCAATGTCAGGCGAGAAGAGCCTGCCACTGCGAGTAATCTTGGCAGGACCAGTGATGTTACTAATACTGGTACCGGTGTTGAACTCCTGCTTCACTCCAAGCACATACACGTCGGCCCCATAATGCCATGGGACAGCTTTATCAGACTCATAGGGGAGAGGCCCCGGAACAGTAATAGTAATGGGTGCAACAGACATAATTTGGACTGGCTTCCTCGGGGGAGCTTTGGTAGGATTGTAAATTGTGACGACAGATATTTCTTCAGCGGAAACAAACGGAACAGCAGTTTTCTTGAACAGAATTTCCTTGCTATCCATCAGGCTTTGGATGCCTGATTTCAGCAATGGACAACCGGTAGGGATAACAGCACACAGGAGGCAACCCTCGCTACAACCCGGAAATAAACCGGCTAGTAGTAAGTTCCTCTTAACAGTCAAAAGAGGGGTAGCAACATCATTCACCGAAACAGCATACAAATCTTCCTCAATGGCATTTACTCTATGCTGGGGCATAGGAGCAGTTACAACATTTGGCCTCTCAGGTGCCTCAAACTGAATTTCCTTCACGTCGATAAGGTCTTGCACTTTATTTCTCAAGGCCCAGCAATCATCAGTAGTATGCCCGGGGCTATCGGAATGATAAGCACAACGGGCATTTGGGTTATACTTAGGAGATGCAGTATTCACTACCTTTGGAGCCTCTTTGATGGTCACCAAGTTGGTTGATAACAGTTGCGGTAAGATTTGTGACAAAGTCATACTCAGCCGAGTATACTGCCTCTTAGGCCTTTCACCTCTTTGTTGATTGTACTGCTGAGGAGCAGCAATAGGTTTTGAAATTACCAAGGCATTGACGGCTTGGTGGCTTTCTGGCTTGACTTGTCTTCTAGGACCATAGACGGCACTTGCTTCTTTCTTGAAAGGCCTCTTCTCAGTACTTGTGGAGGCAGCTTTTTGTATCTTTCCTGACCTAATGCCAGCTTCAATTCTTTCTCCCGTCAGAATCAAATTCGTAAATCCAGTGGAGGAGTTACTAACCAAATGATTGAAAAATGGACCAGACAAGGTCCCTAGAAACATATCAACCAGCTCACGATCAGTCAATGGAGGCTGCACCCTGCCAGCCAAATCTCTCCATTTTTGTGCATATTCTTTGAACCCTTCGCCCGTTCCTAGAGACATACCCTGAAGTTGGGTACGCGTAGGAGCGAGATCGGAATTGTATTGATATTGTCTATAAAATGCGGTTGCCAAATCTTCCCAATGTCGGATACTAGTTCCATCTAGTTGATAGAACCACTCAAGCTGTGACCCCGAAAGGCTATCTTGGAAGAAGTGAATCCAAAGGTTCTTATCTGCCGTGTAAGGTTGGATTTTCCTTACGTACAACCTTAGATGCAGCTTTGGACAGGAGGCCCCGTCGTATTTGGCAAAGGCAGGCGCCTTAAACTTGTGTGGGATTACTACCCCAGAAGATAAGCCCAAATCTTCGAAATCCAGCCCCGGCACATTCTGAATCTCCATGGCGCTCAAGCGGTCCTCTAATTGCTTGTATCTGTCAGCAGCAGGTGGGTATTGTTCGTCATTGTAGTCCGTCTCGTTGTCAGAGACTGCAGGACTAGGAGCTCCTCCCCCTTGGGGACTGTCTTTCTCAGTAGAAGAAGTAGTTGGATCAGCTTCATTATGGAGTGTGTTCCCAAACCTGCATCCGGTGTTGAATAACGCAATCCTCTTTTTATTCTTCTTCTTCAGGAGTAAAGTCTTCAACTCTTGCTGACCTTGGGCCAGGCTCAGGACCATTTCTTGAAACTGGGCACTTTGGGCCTGAAGTTCCTTGATTGCTTGCTCACTGGATGAGTCTGGATTCATGATGACTGTTCAAATAAACAGCGAAGAAGATTAAGCAACCTGTGAAAAAGGGTACCTGTTATGCATATGATGCAATGAGATGCGTATGTTTTATGTTTTCAAAGACAAACAAGATTCAACTTTGTAGACAAAAGGGAAACACACTTCATTAGATTCAAATTTTAAATTGTTCAACAACTTGCCCTTAGGCATTACAGGAATGAAAAATACTGAAAAGGAAATAAAAGCTGTAAAAGGAAATATCCAAAGCCCATCAGTGCTCCCATGGCCTCCTCTTCTCAGTGTGGATGTAGTTATTCAGGACCCGCTCCTCCTCCAATTGCTTAGCCAGCCTCTGGATCTTCCGTTCCTGTTCGTTGAACTTTTCCCGATAAAAATCCCGTTCTTCCTTTAGCTGCGCCCAAGATCTCTTCATTGTGTCAAAATCAGTGGGTATCTGAGGAGGGAGGACAGTTGGAGGAACCCCATCTTCATCAGGAGATTCAAGAATGATAGGTCTGACAGCTTCGTACGGCATACCTAACTTCTGAGCACGGATGCGGACCCATCTGCAATAGGGTTCCATTGGTAGAGAAGTCTTTGGTCCCAACTCATGTGGGTCAGCTTTGTGAATTCTGTCCCAAGCCTTAATGAATCCATGGCGTAGTTTGTTGCTGTCTGCCTGAAACTCAAAATGGAAGTGAGGAACCAACATTTCATGAGGCCCTACTCTTCTGGCTCTTCCAAAATGGTGGAGAGCTAAGCATGGATTATAAGAGATTCCTCCTTGGATACCAATCAACGGAACATTAGGGTATTCTCCGCAACGATCAATAACAGCTACCTCATCCAAACCTCTGAGAGTCCAAGTGATGTCATTATCAGTGAGAGACATTAACCTATGAGCCCAACCCTTTCCTTCTTCATTCTTCAGCACGAACTTAGGAAGGTGAGAAATAAACCACCTCACTAGCAAAGGAGCACAACACCATGGAGTTCCCCGTTTTCGGGCAGTACGAGCATAGAGTTGTTGCAGGATATCACCCAAAAGAGTGGGTACAGGATTCCAAGACATGAAGATCCTTATGGCATAGATACTGATAAAGGTGTCAGGATTGGGAAACAGTACCAGACCATAGATTAAAAGAGCCAGAATGTCTTCGTACGCCTTGAAGTCCAAGTCATTCCAGAAATCATTAGCTTTGCCAACCAGAAATTTGACCAGAAAGCCCTTAACTCCACTTCTAGTTTCCCAGTTAGCCAATACCTCTTCTTTGGTCAAGGGGAGAATTGCAGCAACCTCTTCAGGCCTAGGAGTCTTTTCCCAACCAGTGAATGGAGTTTGTTCCAAGACAGGGATACCAAGCAAATAAGAGAATTCTTCCAGGGTAGGGACCAGCTGGAAGTCTTGAAAGGTGAAACAATGATACAGGGGGTCATAAAACTGGGTCAGGACACTTATCAGTTGTTGGTCCCATTTTGCAGTTGTTGTACCCCAAAATTTGCCCTCCCATTTCCTCAACATTTTCTCATCACAAGACCTTTGAAGATCAAGATCCAATTAGGGTTTCCTCTGCTCAAGACTTCTCCTTGCACTGTGGACTCAAATTAGGGTTTGTGTTTGCCTAAAGATGTTTTGACCTAAAATGCCTAAGATGACTTTCATGCTTCATATTGGACTCCCAAGTTTACCCATACCAAGTTTCAAGTCTTGATTCCAAGTTTTTCCCAGTCAATTGGACAGTTGACCTAGAAATCAGCTGTATTGGGGAAAAAGTCAACTGTGGCCAATTGACAGTCAAAACTCATGAAATTTGATCCACATCAACATTATGAACTCATATGAACCATTTGATCAAGTTTGGATCACAATTCCATAAGAAATTTGATCAGATCACCAAAAGGGCAAAATGGTCATTTTTAGGGTTTTGACTGCACAAAGGCAATTTTTGACTGTTTGACCTAGCCAATGGCAAACCAAGTTCACCTATGGACTCAAGGACCCCATGGAATTATCTTGACATGTTCATCAAGCTCAAAAGATCCCAAGTACACAAGATTGACAGTTGAATTTCCCAGTCAATTGATCAATTTTGACTGTATACTGAAAAGTCAAACTTTGACTTTTTTGGTCAAAATCAAGAGTCAAGATTCATTTTTCATCAAAACATGCCAAATCATGAAACTTGTTCACCAAGAAATCACAAAATGCAAATTAGGGTTTGAAAATGGAATTTTTCATAACTTAGAATTTTTCTAAGTTATGAAAAACCCTAATTTTTTCCCAACTTTGCCCCATCTTTTCACCATGATCCATTTGGATTCAAACAAAAGTCAAAACATGAAAGTTGTAGCTTGTTGCATAATCTACAACTTTGATTCACAAAGTTTTCTCATTTGAAGCTTGTATCTCAAGTTATGATTTTTTGAATAAGGGCACTAAACCATCTTTTAACTTAGTGAAATTTGACCTATTTTGACAAGGTTTTCTACCCTACTTCAAGGCCACTTTTCATACCCTTCCACTTGGAATTTCAAATTGCATTTCAAAGATGGATTATAGTACACATTCCAAGCTTTCCAAAATGTCCAAGAACTCATCAAACAACCTCATAACTTGAGAGATTCGAATTTCACAAGTTGGCAAAAATTCACTTTTGGTTCTTCATCAAAGCATGTTCATAAACTTGGCAAATTTGAATTCAGCATGCTTAAGCTACATTGCAGGCCTCTAATCCCATTTTCACTCAATAATTCAATGCATATCCTTTGTGCTCTAGCATTATCTTGCTCATTTGGACAATACACACAAAATCAAGCCTAAACTAGAAAAAGCATATTATCCATTCTTGTAAAGTGCTACTTTATGGCAACTTTGCAAATCTATGAGGTACAATGCAGATCTTTGAGGCAAAAAGGCATGGACATTTCCCACTGATCAAGACTCAAATGTGCAGCATAGATTGAGGCATTGTACTGGCCTAGAAACCAAGTTGACATTTGCTTGCTTCACTTAGAAGTAACATCCATAACTTATGCCATCTCTCATACCAGCATAGAAACACAAGAACAAAGTTGTCAAACACATTACACATAACATATCCAAGCTAACACACGAGCTCTTGACTTCCAAAACACCCTCCATCTCAGAATCATCCTCAAACTGCACAAACAGGGGTGCCCCTGCAGTTTGAGTGCAATCTCTCAAACCCTTCAAGCATTTTGATCAAAACCTGTTCCTCTACCTTCCTTACAACATATGCAAGCTATCCAGAAGCTTAGGCACGATCTGTAGTTGCTCTAACCACTTCCACCATTTTCACATCTTTGACTTGCAGGTGAAGTTCTACAGCTTGATACAAGAAGGTTCAAGACAAAGTAAGCATTGAAAAAGCATCCCTGGACCTCAAGGAAGCTTTTCCAATCATTACATTGCACTGAAAGTCTCTCATTCTCCACATAGAAGTTCAACTGCACAGGTAAAAGTTTGAATTCGTATCTCTCTTATTAGGCATCTTTAGTCTTAAGTTTGTGAAGAAACAAAGTCCTACTCATAGCCCTGAACATGTACATAGCTTTACTTTTCATTCTTTTGCCTGAGTAGAGAGAATTTGAGCTCTGAAAATGGTAGAAAAATTAGGTCAGAAAAGAGGGGGAGAGAAATTCTCCCTCATCTTAGAGAGATAGGTCAAGTTCTTTATATGGTTAGAACCGTCTCTTCATGCTGAACATTTCTTGTGTTATGAGTTTTTGCTAAAAAGCCAGGAATCAAGAGTTAGAAGGAACTGAACATGGCGCGCGTTTTTCAAATAATCTGTGCTGGAGGTTGAAGAAGGAGTGAAGTGGGCTGGGCTTGGATTTGTGTTGCTTTTCACACCATCTTTTTTAGTTTACACCCCCCTGAGCCCATTTGCTTATTTTTAAACATTTTTGACTTTTTCCTTTTTTATTGACTTTGTTTATTTTTCTCATGACATTTAAAAATTAAAAAAATATTTTTTCATCATTTTTTGCATTTATTGCATATTTATTTGTTTATTTGTTTAGTTTGTACATAAATATATATATATATGATTATTAGAATAAAATGTAAAAATAATGTAAATACACTTTTTTTATTTTTATTTACTTTATGAAAATATTTTACACAAAAAATACTCTTTTATTTTATTTTATTAAAATATTAAATAAATATTTATTTCTAGAATAATACATATTTAGGGTTTAATATAATAAATATATGTATATATGATTATTAATATATTTAGGACAAAGATATAAAAATACTTGATTTTTTTTATTTTATTAATATTTAATACAAAAATACCTTTTTCACAATACACTTCATTTTATTTTATTTTTTTTATAAATAATAAATAAATAGTAGAATTAAATTAGATAATAATACCTTTTACTTAAAAATTAGGGTTTTTTTACCCTAAGTTTCAAAATACTAAAAAATAAATACATTTTTATTTTCTTTTTCCTTTTACATAAATAATATTTTCTCATACACATAGAAACTTTCTTTTTTACATTTCACATATTTATTTAATTTACATTTAATTATGCATTGCAAAATATCCAATTGTTGTAATAATTTAGATTTAAATTCTTGTCAATATCCCCATTTGAACATTTGTACCCCCCTTCCCATATTTGGTTGTGTAATAGCTTAGTAATTTTAATTCCGCACTTTATTGCTTTCTAATAATAACATGCTAGAATTAGGGTTTGTATGCGAAAAACGATAAAAAAATAGTTTGACCTAATACAAGATAAACAAGCATGAAAATGGACACACAAATCACACTTGCACCCCCTAGGGTATTCCACTTGTTGCCTTCAAATAAATGGGCCATATTGTATGTTGAACATCTTTGGGCAAAGCAAACAGTTTGAATGATCATAGTCCCTCGATAAAACTTTTCAAAACAAACAAAACAAATGATCAAGTCCCTTAGAGAAATTGCCCAAAGACATTTAACGTCGTTACAATTATGGTCTAAACGATGACCCGCGCCTGTCCCTTTCACATCCTAACACAAGGTTGCCCACCAAATACAATGATGGTGCAAACTTGTTAAAAGGGTTAAAGTATAGCAATAATCTTTTGAGAAATTTAGGAGTAGATAACCTCTTAGTTACTTGAATCAACTTGCAAAACAAAACACTTGCCTAATTTCAAAACCACACAACACTACACTTTCAAAACAACTTTCAAAAACAAATGAGAACCTTTTCAAAAGACATACATCTTTGTATACATCCCCACATGGATCATTGCAAAGGTTGCCGCCACATTGGCCTCTTTTCAAAACATTTTCAAAACCCACACACTCAAAGCACCATTTAAAACAATTGAAAACAAAAGGCAAGTGATCTAAGCAAGTAACTAAGAGCCCATGGATAACCATGGATAGAAAGGGTGCTAATACCTTCCCTTTCTATAATCTACTCCCCGAACCCAAGAAAACATCTCAAAAGGTTTTTGCTGTGCTTTTTAACCTTTCCTTAGGATAAAATAAAAAGTCGGTGGCGACTCTTGCTAACCGCAACATTTGCGAACACAAACGCAAAACCTCAAGTCAGTTCTCCCACCGTATCACAGAACTGGCGACTCTGCTGGGGAGAAAGTTTGAAGTGGAGTAACCTTAGGGTTTAGATCACCTTTGTTTTCAATTGCTTGCTTTGTTTGCTTTTACATATTGTGGGCTTTGTATCGGAGTTTTATAGATCCTAACCCGGATCTGGGGAAACCCTTTTAGGTAGCAACAAGGCTGTGAGGGAACTGTGCGGGGTATACCGACATGGTTGAAGCAGTCTTCTACGTTGATGTGGCACTTTGGTGTGTACCGGTAACCCTTGAGTTCAGTCAAGGAGAGTACGGGGCCGCCGCGTGGTGTCATGAAGCATCAACTGACCTTAGGAACCTTAATTGAACCATCTTGGCCTTTTTTAGGGTAGTGAGATAACTGACTTTGGTGCAGTCCGAGGTTGGTTGATACTCGATACTACACTCAATTGAGGGTTGCTTTCCTGGAATATTTCGGTCGCCAGTTCAGTGGCTAAATCGAAACGATGAACAATGAAAGCAATCCAGTGATATTGGGACCTTTAGAACCCGGTTACTTTTGATAGGACAGGTTGAGCCCACAAAACTTCAAGAGGGTAACACCCAGACTTCATGCAGGCCTAAACTCTAAGGGTTTGTGTGACTTGTGTGCCTTACCATGTTTGCCTTTGTGAATGCTTATAATGCATTTAATCATCACATCATTACATCATACAAACATCATGGGCATTGACTAACCATTTCAAGGGTTTCGAATCTTCATCTTTGTTCTTGTTTTATAGGACATGGAAACTGCTCGCAGAAAGACAATTCAGATTAGCCTTGTAAAGATCCCTCCTCAGCTTAAGGAGCTTCTGTCCAGAATTCCCGAGAGTTCTTCATTCAGTGAGAGACATGGAAGACTCATCAACTTGGTTAACACCAACATTGAGGAGGACTTGATAAAGGTCCTGTTCCAATTCTTTGACCCTCTGCATCACTGTTTCACCTTCCCGGATTATCAGTTAGTGCCTACATTGGAAGAATTCTCCCGACTTCTGAAGGTCCCTATCCTCGATCAACTACCCTACAACGGTACGGAAGAGGAACCCAGGCTTGAAGAGATTGCTAAAGCCTTGCACCTACAGACATCCGACCTCAAAGGACATTGGGAAGTTAGAAGTGGTATCAAAGGGTTCTTAGCTAGGTTTCTGTTTGATAAGGCCCAAGAATGTTGGAACTCTCTTGACCTACGAGCTTTTGAAGAAGTTGTAGCCCTCCTTGTCTATGGTTTGGTGTTGTTCCCTAACCCAGATCAGCTTATTGATATCAGTGCTGTCCAGATCTTTATGACCAGGAATCCTATACCTACACTGTTGGGGGATATCCTTCACTCATGTTACACTCGAACCATGAGAAGAAGGGGTGTCCTTATGTGTTGCACTCCTCTCCTGGGAAGGTGGTTTATTTCGCATCTTCCGCAATCAGTTTTGAAGAACGAGCGGGGTTTGAGATGGTCACAACGATTAATGGCTCTCACACATGCAGATATACATTGGTGTCCTAGGTCCCGGGAAGACGTCACTATCATTGATCGTTGTGGGGAGTACCCTAATGTTCCTTTATTTGGAATCAAAGGAGGTATAACCTACAACCCATGCCTGGCTTGGAGACAGTTTGGTTATGCTCGGAAGGATGGCCCTCATGACATGTTAATTCCTGACATAGTCTTCGACTTCGACAACGATACTCAAAGGCTTCGTCAGAGATTTATCAGAGCTTGGAGGATGCCAAGTAGGATAGACAGCAAAACACTGGGGCACCGGAACTCCATCCCGTTGGAGCCTTACCTCAAGTGGGTGCGAGCCCGCTCTCAGAAGTTAGTGATGCCTTACCCTCACATGCTACCTGTAATCAAAGAGCCAATCTTGGAAGGAGAAGCATCCTACACCATTCAACATCCCGACATGCCCACCTCCTGGGAAGAGATGCAGAAGAGCTGGATCCAACTTAAGGAAGAACGGAATTCTCTTGAGACCAGTCTACATGCTAGTGAAAAGAAGGTCCTGGAACTCACCCGCCTGCTGCACGAGGAAAGGAATCTCAACACCTACATCGCGCCAAAAAGGATGCGCAATGTCTTTTTGCCTTAAGGAGTTATTTTGTAATATTTGGCCCATGAGGCATTTATGTACTAACGAATTTCTCCTCATTAATATGATGTGTGTTCCTTTTTGTCTACAACAAAGTTTGAATGTTCTAAATCCTTGAATGCATTGCATACATACGCATTCCATTGCACCATATGCATAGCAGGTACCCTATTTCACAGGTTGCTTAATTTTCTTCGCTGTTTATGTGCACAGTCATCATGAATCCGGAATCATCCAGTGAGCAAGCAATCAAGGCCCTTCAGGCCCAAAGTGCACAGTTTCAAGAGATGGTCCTAAGCCTAGCCCAGGGTCAGCAAGAGTTGAAGACTCTACTCCTGAAGAAGAAGAAGAAAAAGAGAACGGCGATGTTCAACACCGGACGCAGATTTGGGAACACACTCCACAATGAAGCTGATCCAACCACTTCTTCTGCTGAGAAAAACAGTCCCCAAGGGGGAGGAGCTCCTAGTCCCGCAGTCTCCGACAACGAGACGGACTATAACGAGGAACAATACCCACCTGCTGCTGACAGATACAAACAATTAGAGGACCGCTTGAGCGCTATGGAAATTCAGAACGTGCCGGGACTGGATTTCGGAGATTTGGGATTATCTTCTGGAGTAGTAATTCCACACAAGTTTAAGGCGCCTGCCTTCGCCAAGTATGATGGGGTCTCCTGCCCAAAGCTGCATCTGAGGTCGTATGTAAGGAAAATCCAACCTTACACGGCGGATAAAAACCTCTGGATTCACTTCTTCCAAGACAGCCTCTCGGGGTCACAACTTGAATGGTTCTACCAATTGGACGGAGCTAGCATCCGGCACTGGGAAGATTTGGCAACTGCGTTTTACAGACAATACCAATACAATTCTGATCTCGCTCCTACGCGTACCCAACTTCAGGGTATGTCTCTAGGGACGGGTGAAGGGTTCAAAGAGTACGCTCAAAAATGGAGAGATTTGGCTGGCAGGGTGCAGCCTCCATTAACTGATCGAGAGCTGGTTGATATGTTTCTGGGAACGTTGTCTGGTCCGTTTTTCAATCATCTGGTTGGTAACTCCTCCGCTGGGTTCACAGATTTGATATTAACAGGAGAAAGAATTGAAGCTGGCATCAGGTCAGGCAAGATACAGAAGGCTGCCTCTACAAGTGCTGAGAAGAGGCCATTTAAGAAAGAAGCCAACGCCGTTTATGGCCCTAGAAGGCAAGTCAAGCCCGAAAGTCGCCAAGCCGTTAATGCTTTGGTCATCTCCAAACCTGTTGCTGCTCCTCAACAGTACAATCAACAGAGAAGTGAAAGGCCCAAGAGGCAGTATACCCGATTGAGTATGACATTATCTCAAATTTTACCCCAACTGTTATCCACCAACCTGGTGACCCTCAAAGAAGCTCCTAAAGTCGTCAACACTGCGTCTCCTAAATACAACCCAAATGCCCGGTGTGCTTATCATTCTGATAGTCCCGGGCACACTACTGATGATTGTTGGGCCTTGAGAAACAAAGTGCAAGATCTAATTGACGCAAAAGAAATTCAGTTTGAAGCGCCGGAAAGACCGAATGTTGTAATGGCTCCTATGCCCCAGCATAGGGTAAATGCCATTGAGGAAGAAGTGTACGCTGTTTCGGTAGATGAAGTTGTTACCCCTTTGAATACTGTTAAGAAGAACCTACTGCGGGCCGGTTTATTTCCGGGTTGCGGCGAAGGTTGCCCATTCTGTGCTATTTCCCTATCTGATTGTCCCTTGCTAAGGTTAGGCATCCAAGGCCTAATGGATAGCAAGGAGATTCTATTCAAAAAGACTGCTGTTCAATTGGTTCCAATGAAAGAAGTTCCCGTGATCACCATCTTCAAAAATCCAATCAAGGCTCCCCCAAAGAAGCCTGTTCAAATCTTGACAGTTGCGCCTGTGATCATCACTGTTCCAGGACCCCTCTCCTACGTGTCTGATAAAGCTGTCCCCTGGCATTATGGGGCAGACGTATATGTAAATGGAATCAAGCAAGAATTTGATGCTAGTGCCAGTATCTGCGATATCACCGGTCCAGCTAAAGTCACCCGCAGTGGCAGGCTCTTCTCGCCTGACATTGCGCCTCCCGCTATTCGAAAACCCCTCCTCATAAAACCTGCAAGTTTACCAAGTCCTGTTGCTGATCAAATTGTGTCCCCTGCTGCCGAGTCATCAAATGCTCGGGGCAAAGGGATTGAAGAAGAGCCTGCCCGGATGGAGGCACCAATACCCGTGAATGCTGAGGCCTCCCGACAAGAAATGGAGGAGATTCTGAAAATAATAAAGAAAAGTGATTTTAATGTTGTCGAGCAATTGGGGCATACACCCTCCAAGATCTCCCTGCTTTCCTTATTACTATGTTCCGAGGCCCATGCAAAAGCCTTGATCTCATTTCTCAAGACGGCCCATGTGCCGCAGGAGACGTCTGCAGTTCAGTTCACTGACTGCATAGCAAATTTGACGGCGGACAACGGCTTGGGTTTTTCAGATGCTGACCTAACCGCAAAAGGGAGGGACCACAATGATGCCATGCATGTCTCTATTGAATGCAGGGGCACTACTCTGGCACATGTATTGGTGGACACTGGTTCTTCCTTGAACGTCCTTCCGAAAAAGGCTTTAGATCGTCTGGATTATGAAGGCCTGGAGTTGAAACCCAGCAATATCATCGTCAGGGCTTTTGACGGTTCCAAGAGGATGGTTCATGGAGAGGTTAACATCCCTATTCGTGTGGGCTCTCAAGTGTTTGACTCCACCTTTTACGTGATGGATATACGTCCATCGTACTCCTGTCTGTTGGGTCGACCTTGGATCCACAAAGCTGGGGCAGTGACCTCCACCTTGCACCAAAAGCTGAAGTATCCCGTCAGAGGGAAGATCGTCACTGTGCAAGGAGAAGAGGAGTATATGGTGAGCCATTTGAATTCCTTCAGGTACATCGAGATGGACGGAGAATTTATTGAAACTCCCTTCCAACATTTCGAGGAGGTACATCCAATTTCAGCAGCTGCGGAGACAATGGCCGAAGAGAATGATTCCTTGAAGATGGTTTCCCTAAGGGATGCCCGGGCTGTGGTTCAGAAAGGCAATGGTGCACACTGGGGTCAGCTTCCTGACTTCACTCAGAAGAACGACAAGTTCGGGCTAGGCTTTACTGCAGAGGCTCAGAAGGCAGTGCGCAAAGAGAAGATTGGAAAGGCTCCGGTGTTTATTTCCAGCTCAAGGGTGAATGCTGTCGAGGAGGATGTGGAGGAAGCTGAGTTTGATAATTGGATCTACCCGACTGCCAGCGACGGACCAAGCAACTGGACAGCAAAGGATTTTACCCCTATCACATTTGTCACGCAGTAATTGATTTCTTTTGATTTCCAAATTTGTAACAAACAATATGTTAAAACTCTGTTGGCTCGGTGTCCTGCCCGGGGCATCGTAGCTCCATTTGTGAGGGCTTTTTGTATGACATTTTCATATATCATCAATCAAAACATTGGACGTTTGTTGCATTTCGAATCTTGTGCTCTTTTTTCTTTCTGTGTTATACATATTGCAAAACAGCTATATTTACACACACTCACTTATACAGGTTTCAATCCACTCTGGATCTCACTGGCAACAGCTCTGCTACCGCCAGTTATGACTTCGAAAATCCGATCAACTTGGCCGAAGACGAAGGTGAAGATGATTGCGAAGTGCCTGGTGAACTCGCAAGACTGCTACTACAGGAAGAGAGGGCTATTCAACCACATGAAGAGCCTGTGGAGACAATTAACCTGGGTACTGAGACAGATAGGAAAGAGGTCAAGATTGGTGCTAATCTAGAACTCAGCGTGAAGCAACGGTTGATCCAAATGCTACAAGACTACATGGAGATCTTTGCCTGGTCTTATGAAGATATGCCTGGTTTGGATGCCGACATTGTAGTTCATCATTTGCCAACCAAGGAAGATTGCCCTCCAGTAAAGCAAAAAGTCCGACGAATGCGTCCAGAGATGTCTGAGAAGATTAAAGCTGAGGTGATGAAACAGTTTGATGCGGGTTTCCTTGCAGTAACTTCTTACCCTCAGTGGGTTGCCAATGTTGTGCCAGTGCCGAAGAAGGACGGTAAAGTCAGAATGTGTGTCGACTACAGGGATCTGAACAGGGCCAGCCCCAAGGATGATTTCCCCCTACCTCACATCGATGTCCTTGTTGATAATACAGCTCAACACAAGGTGTTCTCCTTCATGGATGGCTTCTCAGGGTATAATCAGATCAAGATGGCTCCTAAAGATATGGAGAAGACTACATTTGTAACTCAGTGGGGGACCTTCTGTTATAAGGTCATGCCATTCGGATTGAAAAATGCTGGGGCAACCTATCAGCGTGCCATGGTTGCTTTATTTCATGATATGATCCATCATGAGATTGAAGTATACGTTGATGACATGATTGCAAGGTCTCAAACTGAGGAGGAACACCTTGATCATCTGAGGAAGTTGTTTGACCGACTCAAGTTGTACAAGCTGAGATTGAATCCCAACAAATGCACCTTTGGGGTAAGATCCGGAAAATTGTTAGGTTTCATTGTAAGTGATAAAGGTATCCAGGTGGACCCTGCCAAGGTTAAAGCTATTCAAGAGATGCCGACGCCAAAAACAGAGAAAGAAGTCAGAGGTTTCCTAGGACGACTGAATTACATTGCCCGATTCATCTCACATCTGACTGCTACTTGTGAGCCAATCTTCAAATTACTGAAGAAAGATCAAGTGGTACGCTGGAATGATGAATGTCAGGCCGCCTTTGAAAGGATAAAGGAATATCTCCAAGAGCCACCCATTCTTATGCCACCGGTGGAAGGAAGACCTCTGATACTTTACTTGACAGTGCTCGATAATTCAATGGGGTGTGTGCTGGGGCAGCATGACGAGTCTGGCCGAAAAGAGCACGCTATTTATTACTTGAGCAAAAAGTTTACCGACTGTGAGTCTCGTTACTCACTGCTTGAGAAAACTTGCTGCGCTCTTGTATGGGCTGCTCGCCGGCTGAGACAGTATATGCTGACTCACACTACCTTATTGATTTCAAAGATGGATCCCATAAAGTACATATTTGAAAAGCCTGCTCTGTCTGGAAGAATAGCGAGATGGCAAATGATCTTAACAGAATATGATATCCAGTATACAACTCAGAAAGCAATTAAGGGAAGTGTACTGGCTGATCATTTGGCACACCAACCTGTGGACGACTATCAATCATTGAACTTTGATTTTCCGGACGAAGACATCATGGTGGTAACTGACTGTGAAGTACCTGGACCGGATGAAGGACCTGAGGAAGGATCCCGATGGTCTATGCATTTTGACGGAGCCTCCAATGCTTTGGGTAACGGCGTCGGCGCTGTAATCATATCTCCCAAGGGGACTCATACTCCACTCACCGCCCGATTATGTTTCAGCTGCACCAACAACATGGCAGAATATGAGGCATGTATCATGGGTTTACAAGCTGCGATCGATTTGAGGATCAAGTTTCTAAGTGTCTTCGGAGATTCCGCTCTCGTGATCAATCAGGTCAAAGGCGAGCGGGATACGAAACACCCGAATCTCATTCCTTACAAGGAGTATGTGTCAACCTTGCTCCCTCACTTTGAAGAGATAACTTTTGAGCATTTCCCCAGAGAGGAGAATCAGCTAGCGGACGCACTAGCCACGATGTCTTCAATGTTCAAAGTTAAATGGGACAATGAGGCTCCTCAAATCATAATCTGGAAGTTGGATGAACCGGCATACTGCTGCGAGCTCGAGGCGGAGCAGGTGACTGAAAAACCCTGGTATCACGAGGTGAAGAGGTACTTGGAAGCCCAGGAATACCCTGAAGGTGCATCTGTCAATGATAATAAGTTCATGAGGAGATTTGCTGCAAAATTCTTCCTCAGCAACGGCATTCTCTACAAACGGAATCATGATTCAACTCTGTTACGTTGTGTGGATAAGGCTGAAGCAGAGAAAATTATGATGGAACTCCATGAAGGTACATTTGGGACCCATTCCAGTGGACACACCATGGCTAAGAAAATCCTTCGGGCAGGATATTTCTGGTCCACAATGGAAGCCGATTGTTACCAACACTCCCGGACTTGTCATAAGTGCCAGATCTATGCTGACAAGGTGCATATCCCTCCAGTTCCTTTGAATGTCCTAACGGCACCCTGGCCTTTCGCAATGTGGGGCATCGATATGATCGGTGAGATCCGACCGACGGCATCCAATGGGCACCGCTTCATCTTGGTGGCAATCGATTACTTCACGAAATGGGTTGAGGCAGCTTCATATGCCACGGTAACCAAGAGCGTCGTGGCGCGTTTCATCCGGCATAATCTGATTTGTCGGTACGGAGTCCCAGAAAGAATCATTACGGACAATGGTACCAATCTCAATAACAAAATGATCGCTGAACTCTGTGAACAATTCAAGATACAGCACCACAATTCTTCCCCCTATCGGCCGAAGATGAATGGGGCTGTAGAGGCAGCCAATAAAAATATCAAGAAAATTGTGCAGAAGATGACAGTGACCTATAAAGATTGGCACGAGATGTTACCGTTCGCTCTTCATGGGTACCGCACCTCAGCAAGGACGTCAACCGGGGCAACTCCCTTCTCCTTAGTCTATGGCATGGAGGCAGTCTTGCCGATCGAAATCCAGATACCCTCTCTCCGGATAATGAAGGATGCAGACTTGAATGAAGACGATTGGATCCAGACTCGACTTGATCAACTAAATCTGATTGACGAAAAGAGGCTCACTGCTATCTGTCACGGTCAAACGTATCAGAAACGGATGATCAGGGCATTTAACAAGAAAGTCAGACCGCAAGAGTATCAAGTTGGGGACCTGGTAATCAAACGCATCATCCTTCCTCAAAGTGATCCCCGGGGCAAATGGACCCCTACTTACGAAGGGCCATTTGTGGTTAAACGTGTGTTCTCAGGAGGAGCCATGATCCTAACCACCATGGATGGTGACGACCTTCCTCACCCCGCCAATGCAGACATAGTGAAAAAATACTACGCATAAATAAAAGACCCGCTAGGTTGACATACCTAGGCAAAAATAAGGGCTTCCCGACGAACCAAAAGGGTTCGGGCAAAAATAAGGGATGAAATGAATAAAAATCTGTACACCCGGCAAGTCGAAAACCTGAAAGGGCGGCTTGGGCAAAAATGGGTATCCCGGTGGACTGAAAACCCGAAAGGGCGGTCCAGGCAAAAGTTAGGGATAAAAGCGTAACACTATGTCTCATTGGATCACTTCGCATCCGGAATTCGGCATCAACTATCTGGCTCAGATTACGGCATCGACCAATCAGCTTCATCTTCGACCAGGCAGCAAAGCGATGAGACGTTCGAAGACATAAAGGCGATAGCAGAGTTGGAACCCAGTGGGATTGTTCACATAGCTGTTTTGTTTCCTTTTTCAAATTGTAAACTCTATGTTATTTGGCGGCGTCCTCTTACTAGGATGTCAGCCTCTTGTACAAAAAACGCCTATTCACAGGCAAAGTTTAAATCAATACAAATTCACTTGTCCATACAAATTGCCATTGTTTTTCTTTTTCTGTTTTGTCTTGCGAAGAACGTCCAATGTTCATTTTTGATATATGCATTTGACATTAAATTGCTGATTCATAAATGTTTGCATATGAAAAAAAAAGATTAATTACAAGTGACATCAAAGACAGGGGCAATGTGGAGTTGTCTAATGCGGTCTAGATGTTTTGTCCACCAAGGCACCAAGGTAGGTTCAACTGAAAATATTGGCCAAATCATCTTAAGCTCCCCGCAGAATAAAACAAGGTTCAGCAGCATTTTCCCCAAGCAGGAGTCGATTCCCCGTCGATCCTGAAAAAGGCACAACATTCCCCGGCAGGTCTTAAAAGCTCATCCCCAGTAGATTCTGCGAGCTTATCCCCGGCGAAGTACGAACGTCTCTCCCGAGTTTTATTTAGAGTTATTTCCTCACAAGGACTTATAACTGGGTTATCCTCAGCTAAAAGCCACGGAAGACCGTTCTCGGCAAAAGTTCTTTCATTCCCCAGCGAAGTCTATCTTTGGTATTCCCAAGCAGAGTTTATCTTTGGGTTTCCCCAGCGGAGTTTATCATCATTATCCTCAGCGGAATCCATCGTTAAAGTCCTCAGCAGGCCTCTCATCAGAACTTCGGCCAAATATCTCTTCCACAGAGCAGCTTCCCGGCCGTTCGTCAAGGATTTATTTTCCTAAGATGAAATTACACTCATAAACATTTCACATTTTCATACATCTTGCTTACATACATGATGAAACACATACAACATCAAATGTTGAACATCATGACATCATGCATATCATACATCATGACATTGCATACAGCTTACGTCTTTGCCTTTTCAGGAAAAAGACAATCTTAAAAACGACTACCTTCGACTGTCACAATTCCAGATTCGATACCTGTATCTAGCCAGGGCACATCTGAGAGTGATCAGTTTCCAGACTCGATTCCTGTATCTAGCCAGGGCACGTCTGAAGAGTTCAAAGATTCGACTCCTGTATCCAGCCAGGGCACATCTATCAACTACAACATTTCCAGATTCGATTCCTGTATCCAGCCAGGGCATATCTGTTGACCACATTTCCAGACTCGATTCCTGTATCTAGCCAGGGCACGTCTGCAGAGTTCAAAGATTCAACTCCTGCATCCAGCCAGGGCACATCTATTTGACGACTATTTCCAGACTCGACTCCTGTATCTAGCCAGGGCACGTCTGAAGAGTTCGAAGATTCGATTCCTGTATCCAGCCAGGGCACATCTATTTGACGACTATTTCCAGATTCAACTCCTGTATCCAGCCAGGGCACATCTGTGAGCAACCGATTGTAGATTCGATACCTGTATCTAGCCAGGGCATATCTGCATAAGGAGACTGAAGATCAAACACCTGTAACAAGCCAGGAAAACATCTGTCTTTCTTAAATACACAAGTTCTCGCTAAGGAATCTCTTATGCGATCAACATTTCCAAATGGCATCTATAAGCCCATTCCCGACAAAGTTCTGTCACGTCTCCAGATGGCATCTATAAGCCCATCTCCCTATCAACCACCCTTCCAAATGGCATCTATAAGCCCATTCCCGGCACCACATTGCTGATACTTCGACATGCGAGTGCAAATTTCCGGGCACTCTAGTGTCCAATCTCCTTTTACCCTCGAGTCACGAAAGGCAAACTTGCCAATCTAACTCTTCAGGTCCAAGAAGATTGAACAGGGGCAACTGTTGTACCCCAAAATTTGCCCTCCCATTTCCTCAACATTTTCTCATCACAAGACCTTTGAAGATCAAGATCCAATTAGGGTTTCCTCTGCTCAAGACTTCTCCTTGCACTGTGGACTCAAATTAGGGTTTGTGTTTGCCTAAAGATGTTTTGACCTAAAATGCCTAAGATGACTTTCATGCTTCATATTGGACTCCCAAGTTTACCCATACCAAGTTTCAAGTCTTGATTCCAAGTTTTTCCCAGTCAATTGGACAGTTGACCTAGAAATCAGCTGTATTGGGGAAAAAGTCAACTGTGGCCAATTGACAGTCAAAACTCATGAAATTTGATCCACATCAACATTATGAACTCATATGAACCATTTGATCAAGTTTGGATCACAATTCCATAAGAAATTTGATCAGATCACCAAAAGGGCAAAATGGTCATTTTTAGGGTTTTGACTGCACAAAGGCAATTTTTGACTGTTTGACCTAGCCAATGGCAAACCAAGTTCACCTATGGACTCAAGGACCCCATGGAATTATCTTGACATGTTCATCAAGCTCAAAAGATCCCAAGTACACAAGATTGACAGTTGAATTTCCCAGTCAATTGATCAATTTTGACTGTATACTGAAAAGTCAAACTTTGACTTTTTTGGTCAAAATCAAGAGTCAAGATTCATTTTTCATCAAAACATGCCAAATCATGAAACTTGTTCACCAAGAAATCACAAAATGCAAATTAGGGTTTGAAAATGGAATTTTTCATAACTTAGAATTTTTCTAAGTTATGAAAAACCCTAATTTTTTCCCAACTTTGCCCCATCTTTTCACCATGATCCATTTGGATTCAAACAAAAGTCAAAACATGAAAGTTGTAGCTTGTTGCATAATCTACAACTTTGATTCACAAAGTTTTCTCATTTGAAGCTTGTATCTCAAGTTATGATTTTTTGAATAAGGGCACTAAACCATCTTTTAACTTAGTGAAATTTGACCTATTTTGACAAGGTTTTCTACCCTACTTCAAGGCCACTTTTCATACCCTTCCACTTGGAATTTCAAATTGCATTTCAAAGATGGATTGTAGTACACATTCCAAGCTTTCCAAAATGTCCAAGAACTCATCAAACAACCTCATAACTTGAGAGATTCGAATTTCACAAGTTGGCAAAAATTCACTTTTGGTTCTTCATCAAAGCATGTTCATAAACTTGGCAAATTTGAATTCAGCATGCTTAAGCTACATTGCAGGCCTCTAATCCCATTTTCACTCAATAATTCAATGCATATCCTTTGTGCTCTAGCATTATCTTGCTCATTTGGACAATACACACAAAATCAAGCCTAAACTAGAAAAAGCATATTATCCATTCTTGTAAAGTGCTACTTTATGGCAACTTTGCAAATCTATGAGGTACAATGCAGATCTTTGAGGCAAAAAGGCATGGACATTTCCCACTGATCAAGACTCAAATGTGCAGCATAGATTGAGGCATTGTACTGGCCTAGAAACCAAGTTGACATTTGCTTGCTTCACTTAGAAGTAACATCCATAACTTATGCCATCTCTCATACCAGCATAGAAACACAAGAACAAAGTTGTCAAACACATTACACATAACATATCCAAGCTAACACACGAGCTCTTGACTTCCAAAACACCCTCCATCTCAGAATCATCCTCAAACTGCACAAACAGGGGTGCCCCTGCAGTTTGAGTGCAATCTCTCAAACCCTTCAAGCATTTTGATCAAAACCTGTTCCTCTACCTTCCTTACAACATATGCAAGCTATCCAGAAGCTTAGGCACGATCTGTAGTTGCTCTAACCACTTCCACCATTTTCACATCTTTGACTTGCAGGTGAAGTTCTACAGCTTGATACAAGAAGGTTCAAGACAAAGTAAGCATTGAAAAAGCATCCCTGGACCTCAAGGAAGCTTTTCCAATCATTACATTGCACTAAAAGTCTCTCATTCTCCACATAGAAGTTCAACTGCACAGGTAAAAGTTTGAATTCGTATCTCTCTTATTAGGCATCTTTAGTCTTAAGTTTGTGAAGAAACAAAGTCCTACTCATAGCCCTGAACATGTACATAGCTTTACTTTTCATTTCTTTTGCCTGAGTAGAGAGAATTTGAGCTCTGAAAATGGTAGAAAAATTAGGTCAGAAAAGAGGGGGAGAGAAATTCTCCCTCATCTTAGAGAGATAGGTCAAGTTCTTTATATGGTTAGAACCGTCTCTTCATGCTGAACATTTCTTGTGTTATGAGTTTTTGCTAAAAAGCCAGGAATCAAGAGTTAGAAGGAACTGAACATGGCGCGCGTTTTTCAAATAATCTGTGCTGGAGGTTGAAGAAGGAGTGAAGTGGGCTGGGCTTGGATTTGTGTTGCTTTTCACACCATCTTTTTTAGTTTACACCCCCCTGAGCCCATTTGCTTATTTTTAAACATTTTTGACTTTTTCCTTTTTTATTGACTTTGTTTATTTTTCTCATGACATTTAAAAATTAAAAAAATATTTTTTCATCATTTTTTGCATTTATTGCATATTTATTTGTTTATTTGTTTAGTTTGTACATAAATATATATATATATATGATTATTAGAATAAAATGTAAAAATAATGTAAATACACTTTTTTTATTTTTATTTACTTTATGAAAATATTTTACACAAAAAATACTCTTTTATTTTATTTTATTAAAATATTAAATAAATATTTATTTCTAGAATAATACATATTTAGGGTTTAATATAATAAATATATGTATATATGATTATTAATATATTTAGGACAAAGATATAAAAATACTTGATTTTTTTTATTTTATTAATATTTAATACAAAAATACCTTTTTCACAATACACTTCATTTTATTTTATTTTTTTTATAAATAATAAATAAATAGTAGAATTAAATTAGATAATAATACCTTTTACTTAAAAATTAGGGTTTTTTTACCCTAAGTTTCAAAATACTAAAAAATAAATACATTTTTATTTTCTTTTTCCTTTTACATAAATAATATTTTCTCATACACATAGAAACTTTCTTTTTTACATTTCACATATTTATTTAATTTACATTTAATTATGCATTGCAAAATATCCAATTGTTGTAATAATTTAGATTTAAATTCTTGTCAATATCCCCATTTGAACATTTGTACCCCCCTTCCCATATTTGGTTGTGTAATAGCTTAGTAATTTTAATTCCGCACTTTATTGCTTTCTAATAATAACATGCTAGAATTAGGGTTTGTATGCGAAAAACGATAAAAAAATAGTTTGACCTAATACAAGATAAACAAGCATGAAAATGGACACACAAATCACACTTGCACCCCCTAGGGTATTCCACTTGTTGCCTTCAAATAAATGGGCCATATTGTATGTTGAACATCTTTGGGCAAAGCAAACAGTTTGAATGATCATAGTCCCTCGATAAAACTTTTCAAAACAAACAAAACAAATGATCAAGTCCCTTAGAGAAATTGCCCAAAGACATTTAACGTCGTTACAATTATGGTCTAAACGATGACCCGCGCCTGTCCCTTTCACATCCTAACACAAGGTTGCCCACCAAATACAATGATGGTGCAAACTTGTTAAAAGGGTTAAAGTATAGCAATAATCTTTTGAGAAATTTAGGAGTAGATAACCTCTTAGTTACTTGAATCAACTTGCAAAACAAAACACTTGCCTAATTTCAAAACCACACAACACTACACTTTCAAAACAACTTTCAAAAACAAATGAGAACCTTTTCAAAAGACATACATCTTTGTATACATCCCCACATGGATCATTGCAAAGGTTGCCGCCACATTGGCCTCTTTTCAAAACATTTTCAAAACCCACACACTCAAAGCACCATTTAAAACAATTGAAAACAAAAGGCAAGTGATCTAAGCAAGTAACTAAGAGCCCATGGATAACCATGGATAGAAAGGGTGCTAATACCTTCCCTTTCTATAATCTACTCCCCGAACCCAAGAAAACATCTCAAAAGGTTTTTGCTGTGCTTTTTAACCTTTCCTTAGGATAAAATAAAAAGTCGGTGGCGACTCTTGCTAACCGCAACATTTGCGAACACAAACGCAAAACCTCAAGTCAGTTCTCCCACCGTATCACAGCAGTGATCAAGCCAAGGAGAGAACCATGCCTGTTGATGAAGGAAGTAGTGTTTGGAATCCTACCAACCAAATCTTTGAGCAAAGTTGGTGGTTGAACAAAGTTGAGCCGGACAGTATTTCTACGCACGGGCATCATGATGTCCTACAAAACAGAGCAAAGATGAAACTTTTTTGTCTTTGAAATGGGTTAGTCCTTTATACAGGATGCATGCAATGGTATGATGGCATGATGCTATGATGAAGCACACCACAAGTATTCACACAGGCAAACATGATAAGGCACACGAGTCACACAAGACAACCCTTAGAGGCCAGCATGAAGTTTAGGTATTACCCTCTTTTAGTTTCGTTGGTTAAAACATGTCCTATCAAAAGTAACCGGGTTCTAGAGGATCTCAAATCATTGACTACCCTCAATCGTTCATAACTCCAGCATCGCAATCTTTTCTTGCGGCCAGAACCATCGCGAGAGTTTAGCCTCAATGAGTGTAGCATACTGCTACTGTTCTAATGGCCAAGTTTGGTCAATTTAAGGTTCTAAGGTCGGTTGGTGTTTAATGACTCCTTAGAAGACCTATATTCTCCTCGTTGCAACACAAGGGATATAGGTACAGACCAAGGTGCCACACCAATGTAGCCACTGCTTCACCCATGTCGGTCTACGCCGGACAGGTCCCTCACAGATTATGCTACCTAAAAAGGGTATTTCCCAGATCCGGGTTAGGATCTATGAAACTCCGATGCAAAGCCCATAATTATAAAAGCAAATAAGGCAAACAATTGAAAACAAGGGTGATCTAAGCCCTAAGGTTACTCCACTTTTAATTTATTCCCCAGCAGAGTCGTCAGTTCTGTGATACGGTGGGAGAACTGACTTGAGGTTTTGCGTTTGTTTTCGCAAATGTTTCGGTTGAGCAAGAGTCGCCACCGACTTTTTATTTTATCCTAAGGAAAGGTTTAAAAAGCACAGCAAAAACCTTTGAGATGTTTTCTTGGGTTCGGGGAGTAGATTATAGAAAGGGAAGGTATTAGCACCCTTTCTATCCATGGTTATCCATGGGCTCTTAGTTACTTGCTTAGATCAACTTGCCTTTTGTTTCAATTATTTGAAATGGTGCTTTTGTGTGTGTGGGTTTGAAAATGTTTTGAAAAGAAGCCGATGTGGTGGCAACCTTTGTAATGATCCATGTTGGGACGTATACAAAGGTGTATGTCTTTTCAAAAAGTTTTTCATTTGTTTTTGGAAGTTGTTATGAAAGTGTGGTGAGGTGTGGTTTTAGAAAATAGGCAAGTGTTTTGTTTTTGCAAGTTTGATTCAAGTAACTAAGAGGTTATCTACTCCTAAATTTCTCAAAGATTATTGCTATGTTTTAACCCTTTTAACAATTTTGTTCCACCATTGTATTTGGTGGACAATCTTATGTTAGGATGTGAAAGGGACGGGCGCGGGTCATTGTTTAGACCATAATTGCAATGGTGCCAAGTATCTTTGGGAAATTTTCTTTAAGGGACTTGATCATTTGTTTAAGTAACTTTTTGAAAGCGTCATCGAGGGACTATGATCATTTGATTGTTTTGTTTTGCCCAAAGAGACCTAACATGCAATATGGCCCATTTATTGAAGGCAACAAGTGGAATACCCTAGGGGGTGCAAGTGTGATTTGTGTTGTCCATTTTCATGCTTGTTTATCTTGAAATTAGGTCAAACTATTTTTGTTGTTTTCGACTCGCATACAAACCCTAATTCTAACATGGTATAATTAGAAAGCAATAAAGTGCGAAAAATAAATTTACTAAGCTATTACAACACAATATATGGGAAGGGGGGTACAAATGTTCAATTGGGGATTTTTGACAAGGAATTTAAACATAAACTATTACATCAATATTGAATTATTTACAAGATATTTAATTGCACAAATTAAATTGAAATAAAACAAATATGCAAGATGCAAAAGGGTTTTTTATATGTATGAAAAAAAAGTATTTTTGTATGTCAAAATAAACAAAAATAAAAGTATTATTTTTTTGGAGTTTTTTATGTTTAGGGCAAAACCCTAATTTTATTAAATAAAATGTATTAATTATTTAATATGTACCATATTTATTTATTATATACAAAAATAAAATAAAAATGAAGTATATTTGTCAAAAAGGTATTTTTTATATTAAATATTAATAAAAAATAAAAGTGTGTATATTTTGTAATTTAACCTAAATATATTAATATCTATATAAATATTTGTATTATTTACTAAATATATATTATATACAAAAATAATAATATTTAATATTTATAAAAAAAAGTATATTTTATATAAAATATTTTCAGAAGATAAAATGAAATAAAAATGGAAAATAAAATGTATTTGCACTATTTTTTAGTATTTTAAATAAAAAGTGTTTATATATTTATTTCTATACACAAAAACTAAAAGAAACCAAATAAATGCCTAATAAATTCAAAAATGGTGAGAAAAATATTTTTTATATTTTTAATATTATAAGAAAAAATAAATAAGTCAGAGCAAAAAAGAAAAAGTCAAAAAATCATAAAAATAAGCCAAATGGGCCTAGGGTGTGTGTGTGTGAAAATAGGGTGTAAACAGAAATAACAAACAGGCCCAGCCCAGAAAGTTGTTGTCTTCAACCTTCAGACAAACAAATTCAAAAACACGCGCCTTTCTTCTCAAATCCCTAACTCCTGATTCTTTGATCTTTTGCCAAATCTTCCAACATGAAACCTGTAGAGCTTGAAGCCACGATTCTAGACATATAAAAAAGTCAATCTAACTCTCAGAAATGAGAGAGAATTTCTTCTCCCCCAAATCCTGACCTAGTTTTTATGCCATGTTCAGACTTAAAATTCTCTAAGCATACATAATATAAATGAAATCTAACTACATGGACATGTTCAGGGCTATGAATGTGACATGTTTTCTTCACAAACCTAAAGCTAACAATGCCTGGATAGAGAGATTCGTGTTCATGAACTTACCTGTTCAATTGAAGTTGTATCTGGTGATTGAGGTACCTTCAGTGCAAGGTGATGATTGGTACAGCTTCCTTGATGTCCAGGGATGCTATTCCAAACTTTACTTTGTCTTGAAACCTTTTGAATCGTGCTAGGGAACTTCAGCTGCAAAACAAGAAAATGAAAATGGTGATGTTGCCTGGGAGTGTTACAGGTCGTGTTTGAGGTTTTGATTAGCTTCAAGGGATGTTAGGGGATGTGTTTGATGTGTTTTTAGCAAGAAAGCATGGAAGGTTTGAGCTATGGAACTCAAACTGCAGGGATGCCCTATTTTGAGCAGTTTGAAGGTGATTCTGGGAATGAGAGTGTTTGGGACTTGGTTTTCTCGTGTTCTAGCTCAGAATGGATGTCTTGAATGTGTTTGATAACTTTTCTTAAGCCTTGGTTCACTAATATGAGAGTTGGTGTATGTTATGCTATCTTTCTTACACTTTAAGCAAGCAATGGCCAAGTTGAGTTCTAGACAGGTAGAGGCCCCCAATCTATGATGCTAACCTTCCCCTTGATCAGTGTGTTTAGTCCATAAACTTGTGCCAAAGAAATTTGATATGTACCACTTGGATTGCAAATTTGACATAAAGTGCAACTTTATCAAAATGGATATGTTGCTTTTTCTAAATAAGGATTAATTCTCCATGTAATGTCCAAATGAATAGAACAACATCTTGGCACAATGGTTTAGCATTGAATTATTGAGTAAAAATGGGATTAGAGGCCTGCAATGTAGCTAGCACATGCTGAGTTTGAAAATGCACAAGTTATGGACATGTAATTTGGCCAAGAACAAAGTGAGTTTTTCCCATATTGCAAAATTCGATTATCTCTAACCATGAGGTTGTTTGATGAGTTCTTGGACATTTTGGAAAGCTTGGAATGTGTACTACAATCCATATTTGAAATGCAAATTGAAATTCCAAGTGGAAGTGTATGAAAAATGGTCTTGAAGTTAGGTAAAAAACTTGCCTAAAATAGGTCAAATTTTCTCTAAGTTAAGAATGGTTTGGTACCCTTGTTCCAAACATTGTAACTTGATATACAAGCCTCTTTTGGGAAAACTTTGTGAATCAAAGTTGTAGATTATGCAATAGGCTACAACTTTCATGTTTTGACTTTTGCTTGAATCCAAATTAATCTTGGTGAGAAAGTGGGGCAAAGTTAGGAAAAAATTAGGGTTTTTTCATAACTTAGAAAAATTCTAAGTTATGAAAAATCTTCATTTCAAACCCTAATTTGCAATTTTGGATTTCTTGATGAACAAGTTTCATGATTTGGTATGTTTTGATGAAAAATGAATCTTGACACTTGATTTTGACCAAAAAGTCAAAGTTTGACTTTTCAGTATACAGTCAAAATTGATCAATTGACTGGGAAATTCAACTGTCAATCTTGTGTATTTGGGATCTTTTGAACTTGTTGAGCATGTCAAGATAATTCCATGGGGTCCTTGAGTCCATATGTGAGCTTGGTTTTCCATTGGCTAGGTCAAACAGTCAAAAATTGCCTTTGTGCAGTCAAAACCCTAAAAATGACCATTTTGCCCTTTTGGTGATCTGGTCAAATTTCTTGTGGAATTGTGCTCCAAACTTGCTCAAATGGTCCATGTGAGTTCATAATGTTGATGTGGGTCAATTTTCATGAGATTTGACTGTCAATTGGCCACAATTGACTTTTTCCCCAATACAGTTGATTTCTGGGTCAACTGTCCAATTGACTGGGCAAAATTTGGAATCAAGACTTGAAACTTGACATGGATAAACTTGGAAGTCCAATATGAAGCATGAAAGTCATCTTAGGAAATTTTGGTCAAATCATCTTTGTGCAAACACAAACCCTAATTTGGGTCAACAGTGCAAGGAGAAGTCTTGAGCAGAGGAAACCCTAATTGGATCTTGAGCTCCAAGGGTTTTGTGATGAGAAAATGTTGGGGAAATGGGATGGCAAATTTTGGGGTACAACAATCACCATGCACGGGCTATAAACATTTATCATTCATGGATACGTATTTAGATTACAACTAGATCCCCATGTCGAGCAACTACTACTACAACGTAATGCCCTTTGGCCTAAAGAACGTCGTCGCCACTTATCAACAAATGATGAACAAAGTTTCTCGAGGAGAGATAGGGGATATGCTCGAAGTCTACATGAACGACATGATCGTGAAGTCTAGAGAAGAGACCGACCATACTGACCATATTAAGAATGTCTTCGACCATGCGAGGAAATGTAGGATGAGGTTCAATCCATAGAAGTGCACTTTCGGCGTACAGACATGCAAATTCCTCGATTTCTACTTAACTATACAAGGAATCGAGGCTAAACCCAACAAGTGTAGGGCCTTCTCCGAGTTCCCAACATCAAACTCGAAAAAACCCATCCAATCCCTAAACGGGATACTCACCTTGTTGTCTCGCTTCGTGGCCAAATCCGCCCAACACGCACTCCCATTTTTTAAACTATTGCACAAGGAAGCGATGTTTGAATGGATAGAAGAGTGCGGACAGGCTCTCCTCCATATCAAATAAGCTCTTTTGCAACCACCACTCCTTTCATGACCAGAAGACAGAGAGACCTTATACCCTTACTTGGTTGTCTCAACTGAAGCCGTTAGCGCAACACTCATCTGTGAAACCCCCGACGAACATAGGAAAATATACTTCATAAGAAATGCCCTGCAAGGCCCAGAAATAAGATACCAACAAATCAAGAAGGTTGGCTTGGCCCTTATCAATGCGGCAAGGATATTGATACACTACTTGTTGGAGCACATGGTCATTATACGAATAGATTAGTCTATGAAGTAATTACTCGATCGTCTGGACATGGCTAATAGAATGCTTAAATGGTTGCTAGAAATGTTCGAGTTAGATATCAGATACAAGAGTAGAAGGTCCCTCAAAGCCCAAGTCTTGGCTGACTTCATGGCTGAGATGACCTTGCCCGCCTCCCTGATGAGTGGAGCCCATAAGTGGACTATTTTTGTGGACGGGGCCTCTAGTTTGATAGGAAGAGGCGCAAACATCATTCTCAAGAACAATGACGGAATCCTAATTAAGGTATCCCTCGCTATGTCCTTCCCGATGTCAAACAACCAAGATAAATCCGAAGCTTTCCTCGCGGGACTACAGTTGGCCGAGGACTTTGGTGTGCAGGAAGTAAAAATATTCACGGATTTTAAGGTTGTCGCATCCCAGATACGAGGAGATTATCAATCCAAAAACGACAACCTCATCGAGTACTTAACACTAGTGAAGTAAAAAATGAAATGCTTCGCTTCTGCAAAAGTCATGCACGTTCCTCACGAACATAATACCCTAGCAGATATCATGTCAAAGCTGGCTAGCACAAGGAAGAAGGCTGAAAACAAATCAGTCATCCAAGAAATACTCCCTTGCATGAGCATCGAAAAACATTCCATGAAGCTCGCTGTAAATGCCATCGGGGACCACGACTGTTGGATGACCTCACTGTATCACTACCTCACCACAGGGGAACTAACTCTTGATGAGAAAGAGGCTAACGCAGATAAGTGAAGGGCCTGCTCGTACGTTTTGCTCGAAGAAAAACTCTACCAAAGAGGATTTTCCATCCCTCGCTTGAAGTGTGTCGATGAGGCCAGTGTCCCACACATCCTGTGTTCACGAAGAAATCAATGCCCAACACCTGGGAGGAAGATCCCTAGCACAAAAGGCTTTACGAGCAGGATATTACTGGCCCTCCATGCAGCACGATGCGAAAGAGCATGTAAAAATTACGACAAGTGCCAATGCCACGCATACATGCACTTGGCAACTCCCAACGAGCTAAAGTCTCTATCCTCCCCGTGGCCCTTCGCTTGGGGGGAATAGACATCCTCGGCCCTTTCATTGTAGGATCCTTCCAGAATAAATACCTGATTGTTGTCGTTAATTATTTCATGAAGTTGATAGAGGTCGAAGCCCTCGCCAAAATCATGGCGCAAAACATATTGCGTTTCTACAAAAGAAACGTGCTCCCCCGATTCAGTGTACCTCAAGCGCTCGTCACGGATAATGGTACGTAATTCATCGATAAAAACTTCCAAGACTTTATTTCTAATCTAGGCACCAACACTTCACTTTTGTGGAGCACCCTTAAATGAACGGGCAAGCCGATTCCGCGAATAGAGTGATCCTGGGGGATTAAAGCAACAACTAGGTGAAGCCAAAAAGAGGTGGATCGAGGAGTTACACAACGTGCTATGGGCCTACTGAACGACACCATACTCGACCATGCGGGAAACTCCCTTTCGACTAGCCTACAGAACCGAGGCAATAATCTCAGTGGAAATCGAAGAGTCATCAAGAGGAACTGGAGCTCCCCTCGACGAGGAGATAAACGATGAAGCCTTAAGATAAGAGCTCAACCTAGTCGAAGAGATTCCGACAGGGGCAACCCTCCGTGATGCCACATTAAAACAAAATATAACTTTGTGTCACGATGCCAAAGTCATAAAACGCGAGTTTTAAGTCGACAACTTAGTCATGCAAAGAAATCAGAGAAACTCGCGCGAAAGAAAACTCGTCGCAAACTGGGAAGGCCCTTACCGCATCCTGGAAAAAATGGAAGGTGGGGCCTATTACCTCGAAAATATTACCAGGGAAAAACTTTCTCGACCATGGAACACAGAGAAGCTAAAGCAGTACTACAGTTAAAGTCTCGACAATACTACATCTAGACTTAACAGCCGACCTGCCCTGTTCAACAAGAAACCATGCGCGCCCGACCACAGAAGCGTGTTTAGGTATGAACACAACATCCCAAATTTGAAACAAAAAGGTGGGCTCCCGCTCATGGGACGAGCAGAGCCTTAGCCCGACGGAGACACCTCGACCGAATTC
The DNA here is from genome assembly GCA_948472305.1 of Vicia faba. NCBI lineage: Eukaryota > Viridiplantae > Streptophyta > Magnoliopsida > Fabales > Fabaceae > Vicia > Vicia faba. The sequence continues at coordinate 484,664,255 of OX451736.1, read as the reverse complement.
TGCCACCGTAGTACCAATGAGGCAGAACACCCAGTTTGCAATGGGGAAGTTCACGCCATGGAGTCAGGACTCCGACCGTGATCTTAGTCCCCTTACCAAGCAGAACCAACTCCGTTTCCTCGACATGTTCCCCACACCATCGATCACTAACTCTGTCGAGCAAGAACCCCACTAAATAAATTATGCATCGAAACATACATATTGATGAGCAAATCAAGCATTTAACAAACAAATATATGAGCATATAAACATAAATTAAAGGAGCCGACCATGAAGGTCGATATTGTCAAAATATTACATCCAAAGCTCCATACAAATCCTATTAACCAAATATTACAAAATAATGAGGCACACGGGCCCAACCAAACAAGAAAAAATAAAAACGTCATTCTTCAAGACAACCATTGTAATACGGTGGGAGAACTGACTTAGGTGTTTTGTGTTTTATCGCAATTGTTACGGATAGCAAGAGTCACCATCGACTTTTATTTTATCTAATAAAGAAAAGGATGAAAAGAACAGAAAAGACCTTTTGAGAATCTTCTTGAGTTCGGGGGGGTAGGTTATGAAAAGGGAAGGTGTTGGCACCCTTTTCATCCGTAGCTATCTACGGGCTCTTAATTGCTAGGTCACTTTGAATTGCTTTGTTTAAAATGTATTTGTGATGTTTTTTAAAGTATTTTTGAAAAGTGTCTTCGTTTAGGAGAACTTTGTAATGATTCTCGTCTCTATAAGAATGTATAAAAAGTGTTGACTTTTGAAAGTATTTCATTTGAAAGTGTTGGTGTGTTTTGAAAGATGTTTGAAAATGGTTGTGAGCAAGCAACTACGAGCGTTCTACCTACTCAAAAAGTCTTTGTTCATTTCCTCCTCCTTTAGATATTGTTATCTTACCATTGATGGTAAGAAGCCCCATCATTGGATGTGAAGGGACAGACGTGGGTCGTTGTACAGTCATAGAAGGCAACGTTGCAGAATACCTTAGAAATTTGTCGTAAGGTTCTAAGATAATTTATCAAAGGCAACATCGAAGGGTCATCGAGGGACTACGATCTTGTAATCGAGGGTCTTTTGCTAAAGTATCCCACGTTCGAGGTACATGACTGTTTTTATCTTAGGCAACAAGTGAGGTTAGTCCTAGAGGTGCAAGTGTGCAAGTGTTTTGATTTCATGCATTTTTGTCTTTGAATTAGGGTTTTCTACTTGTTGATTTTATGTCTTGCCATACAAACCCTAATTACTAGCATTTATATTGAAAGCGATAAATTGCGGAAATGTAAAGTTCTACGCTATTACATCATTTACGGATGGAGGTACAAATTTATAAATGGGGGAGCAAATAAATAAAAACCTAATTTACTATTACAACTATATTGAACTTGAATAAATAAATAACGTACAAGAATGTGATATAATATACAAGGAAAAAGAGAATTGTTTTTGTTTGGATTCTTTGTATAAAAGGGTTTATCTTAATTAAACTAAAAATAAAATATTTAATTGAATCTAAGTTAATTTAAATTGATTTAATGAAAGCTAAACCTAAATTAATCTTAAGAAAAGAAATGAAATTAACTAAGAAACATATTTTTAGGGTTTTTATGAAAAGATTTTAACCTATTTAATTAAAACTAAAAATGAATGGAAAGAAACTAATTAATTAAACTCCTAAATTCTAAATTAATTTTATTAAAATAAATTAAGTCTAATATTAATTTAATTAAGAGAAGAAATTTGTTGAAGGAATATTTTTGGTCTTTTTGTCTAAAAGAAATATACTAAATATCTAATTAGTAAATATAAAATACTTTTGGTATTTTTTGTGATTAATAAAAAATAATGATAATAATAATTATAATAAAAATGATGAAGAAAAATAAAATAAAATATAAATATAAAATTAAATTCAGGAGGGTGTAAAAGTAAAAAATGGTGGTTTGAGTGAAGAAAACAGTTTTTTGTTTGATTATAGGCCCAAATGTATTATAATCAGAAAATAAAATTAAAATAAAAAGTTATATGGGATGCGTGGCTGTTATCATACAGGGGGGTGAGAGGAAGTAATGCATGCCCAACAGGGGGAAGCCCTGGCGTGCTAGAAAACAAAGAAAGTCAGAAAATGTAAGGAAAAATACAAAATGTAGCACTGGGGCTCGAACCCAGGTCACAAGGGTCATAGGCGCGCGCTCTCTACCATTGGGGTGACTATACATCTGGTGTTATAAACAAAACCATAAATATATATTACAAAACCAATCCTAGGTGTGATCGGTGGAAATATAACTGACTGTTTTTTAAGCTGGTTTCGTGAAATGTCGCGGTAAGCAAGAGTCGCCACCGTCTTTTATGTTCTCCAACAAGGAAAGGACAAAAGCACAGCAAAATTCCTTTTCGAGATGTTTCTCGGGTTCGGGAGGTAGATTATAGAAAGGGAAGGTGTTAGCACCCTTTCTATCCATGGTTATCCATGGGCTCTTAGGTACTTGCTCTTATGTTTTCAAAATTTGTTTACTTTTCAAGTGTGGGTGTGTTTTGAAAAAGTTCGTTTGAAAAACATCTAAGTAACTCTTGTATCAGTCCTCAAGAGTGTATGAAGTGTTTGTTTGAAAACTTTTTGAAAGTGTGAGTGCGAAAAGTTGTTTTGTTTGTTTTGAGAGAGCAATTACCCATGAGATCTACCTACTCTTAAGGAATTAAGCTGTGTAAGAGTCCTTTAGATAGTGTTATCCCACTATTGAGAGGTAGGTAGCACCGTCGTTGGAGGTGTTCGGGTCAATTCGATTATTAGGGACAGTGTGGTCACCGAAGCAATAGTAGGACACCTTAGAAGTAACCCTAATGTCCTAGATCCTTTTTTTTATCCGAGGCAACTGTTTCGAGGCAACTGGATCTTTAGACATGAGGGCAACCTCTAAAACACCCTATACTTGACGACCACATTCGAGGCAACCAGTGAGGCGTACCCTAGGAGTGGCATGTGCATGTGTGTTGTTTTTCATGTTATGTTTATCTTTAATCATGCATTTGTGAGCTACGGATTGATTTTATTTGGCATTCATTCTTGCATGTATATTAACAGTTAAGAGTACGGAAAATAAAGTGCGGAAATATGAATTTACGCTATTACAAGGCGCGGGTCTATACATCGCCAAAAACAAAAACCCGTTTTGATAAATAAGTGCGAAAAGTAAAGAAAGCGGTAAATCCTAATTACTATTACATCCTTTGAGCAGATACATAATAATTAAAAATAGAATTAACAATAAATGTGCGCAAAGAAATTAAATCAGGACGTCCTTAGGGTTTTTGACCCTTTTGAGAAATAAAGAAATTGTGTTTTGTCCTTTTTTGCAATTAATTAAAATTAAACCTAATACTAATTAATTACTTCATTATTTACAAGAAAAATGTTTTTTGTGTTTTTAATGAAAATAAAAAGAAAAGGGAATTAAAATCAAAAGTTAATGAAACCTAATTCTAAGTTTATTTTATTTATTATAAAAAAAGGTTAAAGTTAATCTAATTTAACTAATTAAATTAATTTACATTTTATTTACAAAATAAATTACTAATAGTGAAAATAATAAATAATAATTACAATATTAGTTTCTGATTTTTATATGAAAAATATTTAATTTATGAATTAATAATAATTATAATAATTAAAAGAATTAAAAGGAAAAGAAAATAAGAAAAAGAAAAATCAACCAGGGGGGTTTGATGGCCCATGGGAGGTAAAAGTTAAGCAGTTCTGGCCCAATAGCTCAAAGCCTTTGTTGACCTTCCTGATTATCCACGCCTGCATTGACTCATGAGCACCATAGTCTTCATTCTTTGACCACTGGATTGAGGGTTGTGGACACTTGGCATGATGATGCCTGGAGGGCATATGGTGTATCAACCTTGGAACGCTGCATGCAAGTATGAGAAGAAAAATAATATAACGCGCTTAGGGGGACCTGGGAATCGAACCCAGGTCCCAATGGTTATTGGACACGCTTCTTACCAACTCCACCACCTGCTTGCTTTTGTTAATACAATAATCAATAAATAATATATTAAGAAACCAAATCATTATGCCATAAAGCAAAAACGCACGCAGATTATTTGAATAGACCAACCACATATTGCCAGCACGTCATCTTCTTTGTTGGCCTGTAAAAGAAATAAACAAATAGCGGGGGTTTTAAACCCCCACAAAATGAAACTGCCAAAAATAGCGATTAGGCCTATACGCAAGATAAATTGAGCGCGAGGGTATCAACGTCTTCGTCTCATTCAGACGGTTTCAGCCATGGGTATCATTGGTTCTGATTTTACTTATGCTGTAAAGCCCTAAATTGAGAGCTTTGAAAACCTAGAATGCAACAATGGCAATTTTCGTTTCAGGGTGCCATAATCAAATTAAATTGTACTAACAGCTTCGTGCAGTCCCTGTGAGCACAAAACAATCCACAAAATACATTAATGATGCATGAATCGAAGTATGTGTTTATGGAAGAAAAAAATACAAACCGTGAAACTGTTATCTCAGGATTCCTCGAGTGTTAAGGCTTGTTTGTGATTGCAATAGGTTCCTGGCAATATCAGCAATGCGTTTGAATCACTTTTAGGCTTTGAATTGTGCTTGAATAATGAATTCAGTTTTCAAATTTTCCTTCAATTTTTGAATTTTGTTTATGGCTCTGTAGCAGCTTTTCCACGTGTTTAGCATTAGGGTTAGACTCAGTACTTATGAGGGAAGGGAATTAGGTTAACTTTTGGGCCTTAATCCATGCACATGAGAGAATTAGGTTTAGGTTTTCCACCATTAACAAACTTTCCTTTTTTTAAGCAAAACCAAGACTTTGTGTACAACATAGCCCTAGCATGAGTTTGTGAGCTGGCACATGATGTATGAAAGCTATTCAAATCCAAAAGACACTATTCCATTGATTTTTAAATTTTATTTGAATTATTATGGATTTAAAATGAATTAAATCAATAAAAATTAAATAAAATAGAAAAATAAATTTTTGATCTTGAAATTAATCATGGGACACATGTGTGGCATGACAAGGCTGAATCAAGTGGAAGAAAGTGGGCCCTTTTGTCAAAAATTGAAGTTTCAATGATAGTTGACTTTTGCCATTTCACAAAAATTTCCCAACTTCTCCAATGCATATCTTGCTCAATTTTGATCATATGAACATGTTCTTAGACATTTTGGAAAGGTTTTGAAGTCCTCTAACCAATGCCTTTGGTCCCATGTCATTTTGATTTACCAATCTCAAGTTATGGTCTTTGACTTAAAATGCCTTTTTGTTGACTTTTAAAAATGACCTATAATGTAGAAATTGATAACTTTTTGTGAGAGCATTTCTTGGACTTGGAATGTGAAGATGAGTTGTAGAAAATGTCATCCCCTTCAAAATGAGTGTTGGATGGGATTTTTCTGATGATCCATGAAAAAGTTATGCCTTGGTCAAGTTACAGTTGACTTTTCAACTGTCCAAAAATGGAAACTTTTGCATCTTGATGATTTTTGAGCCATGCTTGTGGAATCATGATCAAGGCTTGATCAAATTATGATTGTGGCTTCAAAATAAGATGTTGACCAAAATTTTTGACTTTTGACTGCCAAATGACCATTTTACCCCTATAGTTGATTGTGAAGCAATTAGGGCTTTTGACTGTGCAACTTGATGCTGTGAGACTTGCAACTTGGCATGTAGATGCTTGACAATGTATATAGGCATATGAGACTTGATTGAGCCCTTGAAAACCTCAACTTCCTTGCAAGAACCAAAACCCAAATTTCAGCTGGCTTAGGAGGATGTTTGACTGTGCAAACCTTGATCCATTTGAAGATTGATCTTGACAAATCTTGAAGAATATGGGAGGGCAAATTTTGGGGTACAACAGCTGCCCCTGTTCAATCTTCTTAGACATGAGGATGTAGATTGGCTTGCGTGCCTTTCGTGATCCGAAGGTGGAAGATGATTGAACACTAGAGTGCCCAGTAGTTTGCACTCACATAGTAGAGTATCAGCAATGTGATGGCGGGAATGGGCTTACAGATGCCATTTGGAGAGATGATGGATAGGAGGATGGGCTTATAGATGCCATCTGGAGATGTGACAGAACCTTGTCGGGAATGGGCTTATAGATGCCATTTGGGGGTGTTGATCGCGTAAGAGATTCCTTAGCGAGAACTTACGTACCTGAGAAAGAAAGATAATTACCTGGCCTGTTACAGGGGTTGATCTTCAAACTCTTCATGTAGATATGCCCTGGAGACGTGCCCTGGCTGGATACAGGTATTGAATCTGGAACTTCAAACTCTTCATGCAGATATGCCCTGGCTAGATACAAGTATCGAATCCACAATCAATCGCTCACAGATATGCCCTGGCTAGATACAGGTATCGAATCTGGAACTTCAAACTCTTCATGCAGATATGCCCTGGCTAGATACAAGTATCGAATCCATAATCAATTACTCACAGATATGCCCTGGCTAGATACAGGTATCGAATCTGGAATTAGTCGTCTACAGATATGCCCTGGCTGGATACAAGTATCGAATCTGGAATTGGTCGTCTACAGATATGCCCTGGCTAGATACAGGTATCGAATCTGGAATTAGTCGTCTACAGATATGCCCTGGCTGGATACAGGTATCGAATCTCTAAACTCTTCATGCAGATATGCCCTGGCTGGATACAGGTGTCGAATCTACAATCAATCACTCACAGATATGCCCTGGCTAGATACAGGCATCAAATCTAGAATTTCAAAAGGTTGACGGGTTGTCTCTACTGACAGGTTATCTCAGAAAAATCTTTTAGGAACCAATTTAACTGAACCAGGGGAGATTTTGTCTTTTTTGACGAGTTGTCTCTTTTAACGGGTCGTCTTCATGGACGGGTTGTCTTTATGGACGGGTTGTCTATAACGATGGGTTGTCTATAATGACGGGTTGTCTATAACGACGGGTTGTCTATGATGACGGGTTGTCTATAACGACGGGTTGTCTATGATGACGGGTGTCTACAATGACGAGTGTCTATATTGACGGGTGTCTATGATGACGGGTGTCTATAACAACGAGTGTCTATAACGACGGGTGTCTATCACGACAGGTGTCTATAACGACGGGTGTCTATAACGACAGGTGTCTATAATGACGGGTGTCTATAACGACGAGTGTCTATAACGACGGGTGTCTATAACGACGGGTGTCTATAACGACGAGTGTCTATAATGACAGGTGTCTATAACGATGGGATGACTTTAGGAATTAATGTCAACTGGACTTGTCTTCTTTGACTGGATGAGCATCAGAAAAACCTTTGGGATTTAACTGTACTTGTCTTTTTTGACTGGATTTGTCTTTTTTGACTGTATTTGTCTACTCTGACTGTATTTGTCTATTCTGACATAGCTGATCATTTAACTGTATCCTTCCTGAAAGGTAAAGGTCAGTCATATGCAGTGCATGATATGGATCAAGCAACGACATAAATGAGATTGTATGACATGATGCGTATATGCATGTATCATGGTGTATGAAAATGTGATGTTTATGAATGTATCTTCGTCTGGGAAAGTAAATCCTAGACGCATGCCGGGAAGTTTGTTGAATCCTGGGCTGATGTTGAAGAATAGAGTTCTTCATTTCCGCTGGGGATGATAGTTTGCAAGAATAAACCGGTAGGAGAAGATGACTCCGTTGGGGGATAAACTTGGCGAAGAGATAAATCTGCGGGGATTACTCTGCGGGAAGAGATACTTCGCTGAGGTTTTAACGATAACTCCGTTGGGGATCTCGTTGATAAGTTCTGTTGGAGGATTTGATGAACTCCACTGGGGATAGGAAGAAACTTCGTCGAGGACGATCTTTCCGTTGCAACTAGCTGAGGATAACCCAGTTATAAGCTCTGGTGAGGGATAACCTTTAAATAAAGCCGGGGAGATGCGTTCGTACTCTGCAGGGGATAAGCTTCTGGGATTTACTGGGGATAGGCTTCCAGAATCTACTGGGGAGGATGATTCAACTCTCCTGGGGAAACTTTTAAATTGTACCGAGGAAGTGGCTCCACTGGGGTGTCGGTATTCCGCCGGGGAAACAATCTTATATTAAGACTGCCGGGGATACTTGCTGAGGAACATCTATACTCCACTGGGGAATGTTGAGATCTTCTGGGGATGCCCAACTTCCTTAAGGCTGACAGTAGACTAACTCTGCTTGAGGAGAGTATCGCTGACTTGCTGGAGATACTGTGCCTTGTTAGGACTGACGGGAGACCAACTCTACTTGGGGAGAGTATGGTTGATTCTTGTCTTACTCTGGGGAGTGGAGGTATCTTGGTCATGTTCTTCAGCTGAACTTGCCTTGGTACCTTGGTGGACAGAGCAACTAGATCGTTTAGATAATTCTTATTGCCCTAGTTTCTGCGGGAGAAGGTATCTGTGGAGGTCTTGATAACTGCCGATTGACAATTTTTCTTCTGGTAGGCAAGTGACGAGATGTCGGGACATAGTCGTACGCTGTGATCCCTAATTTTTGCCTGGACCGCCCTTTCGGGTTTTCAGTCCACCGGGATACCCATTTTTGCCCAAGCCGCCTTTTCAGGTTTTCGACTTGCCGGGTGTACAAATTTTTTTATTTTCATCCCTTATTTTTGCCCGAACCTTTTTGGTTCGCCGGGAAGCCCTTATTTTTGCCTAGGTGTGTCAACCTAGCGGGTCTTTGATTATGCGTAGTATTTTTTCAACTATGTCCGTGCTCTTAGGATACAGGAAGTTGTCACTGTCAGTAGTGCAGTGTTACCATACCACCAGAAGATCTTCATTTGATCGTCCAATGCCCCAAGTGATCCAGATGGAGATTTGCCCATGGTTATTTGGCATTTGAGAGATTCCTTGAATCTTGACTTAACTGCCCCAGATGATGGACAATGATCATGCCATGCCCCTTGATTGGAGGTGCTTTTGTTCATTAGACCTTCGTCGTGCGAACTTCTATGTTGTTCAAACAAATAGTCATATGCAAGCAATGTTATATTAAAAATGCAAAGCTTATGTCTGTCTTGAAGTTTTTGAAAATGCATTTTTTTTCATAAAAACAAGTGAATTTTTTGTAAACTGTGATGTCAACTCGTTATTTTACTGCAGGCCTTAAGGAGTCAGGATACCTTTCGTAACAGTATGCTTTCGAACTAACCCATGCTTCAGCTAGGACTTTTTGAGGGTTGTAACGTGGCCTGGTTCACGGTTTAAGAAACAAAGGATAAAGGCTCAAAGTTTATTTACCCACCCGCCCTTCGTGATGTTCTTCAAATCTAAACTCAGTTAATCGTGCGCTAGATCTTGTTTGAATCCTTGCTCTGATATTCCGGTGATGGTTCGGATATTGACATTTTATTCTGAATAGGCAGTCATTTCTTTTTTGTTGAGGGTTAGTAGGACCTCTTTCTTTTTTATTATTATTATCCCTGTTTTTTGCCTGAACTGTTTCTATTACAGTCAGCGGGATGCCCCAGTTTTGTAAGTCTCCTTCATAGGTTTTGACTTATTGGGCTTTTATTTTGAGAGATAATGACTGCCTGTCTTTATGATTATTCGGAACCATCATTGTCTTTTGTTTTGGAAGGACTCCTTTGATGTTGTTCATTATGCACCTGGATCAACTGAGAGAACTACCCTGCCCCCGGTTATAATTAAGGGTTTTAATTTTTGTGAAAAGAAAAACTCCTACTTCTTTGGCTCGAAGGGGTTGGCGAGGGATTATCTTCCTTATAACTCCAGTGTTTAGGAATTGAAACAATGCCTGTACCTCATCAGCGGGGTTTGTCCAGAAGCATACTGTAGATTATGGTATCGTTTTCGTCATCCTCCCTCAAAAGGCTTAGAATTTTCAATCAAGAGTCGATCATCACAAAAATATGAAAACAGTTTGCATATAGTAAATACGAAATAATTACTTCAAAACAGACATGTGTAATGCATTAATGAAATAACAACGTTTGACATGAATAAAATGTTTGAACAATCAAAGAAAAATACAACTTAAACATTCGAATGAACAAAAAATTTGCCAATCCTAGCCATGTTTTGGCAAGGGAGCAGTGATCACATTGGGAGCTTCGGGCGCTTCGAACTGGAGCTCCTTTGCGTCGATCAGATCCTGAACCTTGTTTCTTAGAGTCCAACAATCATCTGTAGCATGCCCCGGGCTGTCAGAATGATAAGCGCAGCGGGCGTTGGGGTTATACCTTGAAGGTGTCCTGTTGGGATTCTTAGGAGGGTCCTTTAGAGTTACCAACTTGGTTTCCAGCAACTGTGGCAATATCTGGGACAAGGTCATGCTGAGGGGAGTGAACTGCCTTTTAGGTCTCTCTTCCCTTTGTTGATTGTGACGCTGAGGAGAACTGGCCAGTTTTGAAATAACCACCGCGTTGACAGCACTAGATTCTTTCTTGGATGGTTTCTTCTCAATGCTCGAGGAGTCACCCTTTTGTATCTTCCCAGACTTGATACCTGCTTCTATTCTCTCCCCAGTCAAAATGAGGTCCGTAAACCCTGCGGAAGAATTACCAATCAGATGGTTGAAAAACGGACCAGACAGGGTCCCCAAGAACATGTCCACGAGTTCACGGTCAGTCAACGGTGGATGCACCCTGCCAGACAGGTCTCTCCACTTTTGAGCATACTCTTTAAAACCTTCACCCGTCCCAAGTGACATACCCTGGAGTTGGGTACGCGTGGGAGCGAGGTCGGCATTATACTGATACTGCTTATAAAATGCAGTAGCCAAGTCCTCCCAGTTTCGAATACTGGCTCCATCTAGTTGATAGAACCATTCGAGTTGAGTCCCTGAAAGACTTTCCTGGAAGAAATGGATCCATAGATTCTTGTCAACAGTGTAAGGTTGGATCTTTCTTACATAATAACGGAGGTGCAGCTTAGGGCAGGAAACCCCGTCGTACTTCGCAAAGGCAGGCGCCTTGAACTTGTGTGGAATCACCACACCAGAGGATAGACCTAGATCTTCGAAGTCCAGGCCGGGCACTTTCTGTATCTCCGTAGCATTTAACCGGTCCTCTAGTTGTTTGTACCTGTCTTCGGCAGGAGGATACTGTTCTTCATCATAATCTGTCTCGTTGTCGGAGACCACGGGACTAGGAACCCTTCTCTCTTGTGGGTTGTCTTTGCCCACAGATGGGGTAGTCAGCTCATCCTCATTTCATGATCCATTCCCAGATTTGCGTCTAGGGTTGAACAAAACAGTCCTCTTCTTCTTCTTCTTCTCTTTCAGAAGCAGAGTCTTCAAATCCTGTTGACCCTGGGCTAGGCTCATAACCATCTCTTGGAACTGGGCATTCTGGGCCTGGAGGGCCTTGATAGCTTGTTCATTGGATGATTCAGAATTCATGATGATTGCTAAAATAAACAGCGAAGAAGATAAGTGACATGTCAAAAGGGTACCTGTCATGCAATGATATGTATGTATACATGCGATGTTTCCAAGGATCTCGCGGGGTAAACAAGAAAATGGTTAGAGTTTGAATCTGGTAGCTTGATGGAAGGCACTGCATATTGTTGAGAGTCCTTCAAGAGTCAGGCTCATAATATCGAGTGGGTCATAGCCCCTGACTCGCGTTTATCATGTTTTGATCTCGGAACAACCTTGGCTAGAGGAAAATAAATCCCCTTTGCCCCTTGCTAGACAGTTGGTTCATCATGACCTGCATCACAAACCTTTGAGATCCTTGAAATGGATTAGTCCTTATGTAGGATGTATGCAATGGTATGATGGTATGATGTTATGTACGTGGACGCAAAGGTGGGAGGTGTAAGTAAGCCCTGTAACAAGTCCAGATTAAGGACTGTACACAAAACCTGCAAGAAACTCATGTGTCAGATAAGAATATGCAAGTAATCCAAGTTTTAAGGCACACAAGTCACACCAGAAAGCCCTTAGAGTTTAGGCCAGCATGAAGTTTAGGTACTACCCTCTTGAAGTTGGTGGGCTCAAAACTTGTCCTATCAAAATTAACCGGGTTCTAAGGAGCTCAATATCATTGGGTTATTTTCTATGTTCATTGTTTTGATTTAGCCACTGAACTGGCGATCAAAATATTCCAAGAAAACAACCCTCAATGAGTGTAGTATCGAGTATCTACCAACTTCGGACTGCACCAAAGTCGGTCATCTCACTACCCCTAAAGAGGCCAGGATGGTCAAGTAAGGTTCTAAGGTCAGTTGATGCTTCACGACACCACGCGGTGGCCCCGTACTCTCCTTGACTTGACTCAAGGGTTACCGGTACTCACCAAAGTGCCACATCAACGTAGCAACTACTTCAACCGTGTCGGTATACCCCGCACAGTTCCCTCACAGTTTGTTGTTACCTAAAAGGTATCCCTCAGATCCGGGTTAGGATCTATGAAACTCCCAAAACAGGCCCACAATATTAAATCAAGCAAAGCAAGCAATTGAAAACATGATGATGAACTATGCCTAAGGTACACCTCACTTTAAATTTCCCCAGCAGAGTCGCCAGTTCTGTGATCCGTGGAAATAGAACTGACTATTTTTTAAGCTGGTTTCGCGAAATGTCGCGGTAAGCAAGAGTCGCCACCGTCTTTTATGTTCTCCAACAAGGAAAGGACAAAAGCACAACAAAATTCCTTTTCGAGATGTTTCTCGGGTTCGGGAGGTAGATTATAGAAAGGGAAGGTGTTAGCACCCTTTCTATCCATGGTTATCCATGGGCTCTTAGGTACTTGCTCTTATGTTTTCAAAATTTGTTTGCTTTTCAAGTGTGGGTGTGTTTTGAAAAAGTTCGTTTGAAAAACTTCTAAGTAACTCTTGTATCAGTCCTCAAGAGTGTATGAAGTGTTTGTTTGAAAACTTTTTGAAAGTGTGAGTGTGAAAATTTGTTTTGTTTGTTTTGAGAGAGCAAGTACCCATGAGATCTACCTACTCTTAAGGAATTAGGCTGTGTAAGAGTCCTTTAGATAGTGTTATCCCACTATTGAGAGGTAGGTAGCACCGTCGTTGGAGGTGTTCGGGTCAATTCGATTATTAGGGAGAGTGTGGTCACCGAAGCAATAGTAGGACACCTTAGAAGTAACCCTAATGTACTAGATCCTTTTTTTTTTATCCGAGGCAACCGTTTCGAGGCAACTGGATCTTTAGACAGGAGGGCAACCTCTAAAACACCATATACTTGACGACCACGTTCGAGGCAACCAGTGAGGCGTACCCTAGGAGTGGCATGTGCATGTGTGTTGTTTTTCATGTTATGTTTATCTTTAATCATGCATTTGTGAGTTACGGATTGATTTTATTTGGCATTCATTCTTGCATGTATATTAACAGTTAAGAGTGCGGAAATATAAATCTACGCTATTACAAGGCGCGGGTCTATACATCGCCAAAAACAAAAATCCGTTTTGATAAATAAGTGCGAAAAGTAAAGAAAGCGGTAAATCCTAATTACTATTACATCCTTTGAGCAGATACATAATAATCAAAAATAGAATTAACAATAAATGTGCGCAAAGAAATTAAATCAGGACGTCCTTAGGGTTTTTGACCCTTTTGAGAAATAAAGAAATTGTGGTTTGTCCTTTTTTGCAATTAATTAAAATTAAACCTAATACTAATTAATTACTTAATTATTTACAGGAAAAATGTTTTTTGTGTTTTTAATGAAAATAAAAAGAAAAAGGAATTAAAATTAAAAGTTAATGAAACCTAATTCTAAGTTTATTTTATTTATTATAAAAAAGGTTAAAGTTAATCTAATTTAACTAATTAAATTAATTTACATTTTATTTACAAAATAAATTACTAATAGTGAAAATAATAAATAATAATTACAATATTAGTTTCTGATTTTTATATGAAAAATATTTAATTTATGAATTAATAATAATTATAATAATTAAAAGAATTAAAAGGAAAAGAAAATAAGAAAAAGAAAAATCAACCAGGGGGGTTTGATGGCCCATGGGAGGTAAAAGTTAAGCAGTTCTGGCCCAATAGCTCAAAGCCTTTGTTGACCTTCCTGATTATCCACGCCTGCATTGACTCATGAGCACCATAGTCTTCATTCTTTGACCACTGGATTGAGGGTTGTGGACACTTGGCATGATGATGCCTGGAGGGCATATGGTGTATCAACCTTAGAACGCTGCATGCAAGTATGAGAAGAAAAATAATATAACGCACTTAGGGGGACCTGGGAATCGAACCCAGGTCCCAATGGTTATTGGACACGCTTCTTACCAACTCCACCACATGCTTGCTTTTGTTAATACAATAATCAATAAATAATATATTAAGAAACCAAATCATTATGCCATAAAGCAAAAACGCGCGCAGATTATTTGAATAGACCAACCACATATTGCCAGCACGTCATCTTCTTCGTTGGCCTGTAAAAGAAATAAACAAATAGCGGGGGTTTTAAACCCCCACAAAATGAAACTGCCAAAAATAGTGATTAGGCCTATACGCAAGATAAATTGAGCGCGAGGGTATCAACGTCTTCGTCTCATTCAGACGGTTTCAGCCATGGGTATCATTGGTTCTGATTTTACTTATGCTGTAAAGCCCTAAATTGAGAGCTTTGAAAACCTAGAATGCAATAATGGCAATTTTCGTTTCAGGGTGCCATAATCAAATTAAATTGTACTAACAGCTTCGTGCAGTCCCTGTGAGCACAAAACAATCCACAAAATACATTAATGATGCATGAATCGAAGTATGTGTTTATGGAAAAAAATCCAAACCGTGAAACTGTTATCTCAGGATTCCTCGAGTGTTAAGGCTTGTTTGTGATTGCAATAGGTTCCTGGCAATATCAGCAATGCGTTTGAATCCCTTTTAGGCTTTGAATTGTGCTTGAATAATGAATTCAGTTTTCAAATTTTCCTTCAATTTTTGAATTTTGTTTATGGCTCTGTAGCAGCTTTTCCACGTGTTTAGCATTAGGGTTAGACTCAGTACTTATGAGGGAAGGGAATTAGGTTAACTTCTGGGCCTTAATCCATGCACATGAGAGAATTAGGTTTAGGTTTTCCACCATTAACAAACTTTCCTTTTTTTAAGCAAAACCAAGACTTTGTGTACAACATAGCCCTAGCGTGAGTTTGTGAGCTGGCACATGATGTATGAAAGCTATTCAAATCCAAAAGACACTATTCCATTGATTTTTAAATTTTATTTGAATTATTATGGATTTAAAATGAATTAAATCAATAAAAATTAAATAAAATAGAAAAATAAATGTTTGATCTTGAAATTAATCATGGGACACATGTGTGGCATGACAAGGCTGAATCAAGTGGAAGAAAGTGGGCCCTTTTGTCAAAAATTGAAGTTTCAAGGATAGTTGACTTTTGCCATTTCACAAAAATTTCCCAACTTCTCCAATGCATATCTTGCTCAATTTTGATCATATGAACATGTTCTTGGACATTTTGGAAAGGTCTTGAAGTCCTCTAACCAATGCCTTTGGTCCCATGTCATTTTGATTTACCAATATCAAGTTATGGTCTTTGACTTAAAATGCCTTTTGTTGACTTTTAAAAATGACCTATAATGTAGAAATTGATAACTTTTTGTGAGAGCATTTCTTGGACTTGGAATGTGAAGATGAGTTGTAGAAAATGTCATCCCATTCAAAATGAGCATTGGATGGAATTTTTCTGATGATCCATGAAAAAGTTATGCCCTGGTCAAGTTACAGTTGACTTTTCAACTGTCCAAAAATGGAAACTTTTGCATCTTGATGTTTATTGAGCCATGCTTGTGGAATCATGATCAAGGCTTGATCAAATGATGATTGTGGCTTCAAAATAAGATGTTGACCAAAAAATTTGACTTTTGACTGCCAAATGACCATTTTACCCCTACAGTTGATTGTGAAGCAATTAGGGCTTTTGACTGTGCAACTTGATGTTGTGAGACTTGCAACTTGGCATGTAGATGCTTGACAATGTATATAGGAATATGAGACTTGATTGAGCCCTTGAAAACCTCAACTTCCTTGCAAGAACCAAAACCCAAATTTCAGCTGGCTTAGGAGGATGTTTGACTGTGCAACCCTTGATCCATTTGAAGATTGATCTTGACAAATCTTGAAGAATATGGGAGGGCAAATTTTGGGGTACAACACTAGGCATGTATCATCTTAAACCTCGCGCCAGAAAATTCCACAAGATTTTCAAAACCTGTATCTTCTTCATCTCTCAACTAAAATGGAAATGAAAATAACTAAAGCTATAGATCAAAGATGAATGAGAATTTCTAATGGTACCAAATTTTTACCTAACTTTTTCAGGAAGTTCAAACTTGAAATTAACACTACTCAGGAAATATAAATGAAATTTAAGGGCATGGTTAGCTTCAGGGCTATGATGTCTAAATTTATCTTCACAAATGGAAATCAAATGATTCCTATATAAAGAGTTTTAAAAGTCAAGAAACTCACCTTGAACATGGAATTCATGTTTTGAGTTTGAGCAGCTATCAAGGTGTTGTAATGATCTGGTTAGCTTTCTTGAACCTCTAGGATAATTCAATGCTTAGCTTGAATGGAGAGTGGCTGAAATGGTCTGGAGAAGTCCAATTGCAATACTTTGTCTTTGGTTATGAAAGATGAAGAAGATGGTTTTACAGTTGGAAAACAAAGATTGGGATAGCCTCTATTTGTGTATTAGAAGCTTTGTGGTGGATTAGAAGTGAAAACGCGCGAGTGGATTTGAAGATTGAGTTTTAAAGTCAGAAATGACAAGTTTTTGTGCTTGTGTTGCAATTTTTGGTTTGAGGGAGAGTGGGGGTGCTTGAGGGCTTGTCAATTCGTGTTTTAGCTTACAAATAGTGTCTTTATTTATAAGCAATAAGTTTGGATGCTTGGAGAAGTCAGAAATCTAGAATTACATGTTTGTGGATTTGTCTTATTTTTGAAGCAACATTGATGAACATGGTTCCAATGCTTGTACCAGACCCTCTAGAGTGGTTTAACACTTTAAACGTGTTTATTTCGGCCTAGTAGGTTAAGAGTGTGTAGAAGAAACAAGTTAGAGGCTCAAGAAGTTGACTTTGTGATTAAAGTAATATTTACAAGAATGGAATGGTTACTTTCTTCCCAAAATGGCAATTTGGTTTGGATAATGCTTGAATCAATTGGATAATGGCTCAACCAGTTATGTAAACCATTAATTATGGAGTGAAACACAAGTTTGATGCCTGCAAAGCAAAGATTATGCAGCATGGCTATGGATTTGGTCAAGTGTTCCTCATAAAATTGATTTGTAATTCAAGTTTGAAACCCTAACTTCATCCCTTCGATTATCCTAGGTCAAGAATAATCTCAATAAGTTCTTGGAAATTTTGGAAAGCTTGAAACATCCTATACAACCTTCATGTTGACTATTTTGACAAAATCATCTTGGAGCTTGGTGAAAATTGGCCAAGAAGTTAGGTCAAAAATCTGCCTAAACTAGGTCAAATTTTCATTAAGTGTTTTTTAGAATAAGTACATGACTTCATGAATTTATAAATTAAAATATAAGAACTTATAGGACTTGATCAGTAAAGAAAAGTTGTAGATATCATCAAGATCTACCACTTTCATGTTAAAAGTTTTCTTTGAATCATCTTGCATCTTGGTGAAAAAATGGCATGAAGTAATGAAATTACCATGTATAAAACATTTAAAAAAATTTCTAAGTCTTGAAAAGTTTGACTTTTCACATTGACTTTTGACTTTCTTGATTTCTTGATGATCAAGCTTAATATTTTTTAATTTATTAATTAATTGTGACCTTGGAAATCAAATCTTAATTAAAAAGTCAAAGTTTGACTTTTTGTGCATCAGTTGACTTTTCATCGGTTGATCAAATTCAATAATCTTGAGAAATGTTTTGAGTCATGAAATCAAGTCAAAATGTTATGTTTGAATCCTTGAGATCATGCTTCAAGCTATTAAGTCATGTACTAGATCAAAAATCACTGATCAGTCATTCTCAGTCAAAACCCTAATTTTGACCATTTTGCGCTTTTTGATGATTTGACTATTTTTCTTGAGGAATTATGATGAGACCTTGATCAATTGACGAATACGACTTCAAAATATTGATGTGGATCAAAAAATCTTGAATTTTGACTGTAGTTTGACCACAATTAACTTTTACCCAATACAGCTGATTTTCAGTCATCTGAGCAATTGACTGAGCAATTTTGAGATTCAAGACTTGAAACTTGACATGAGTATTCTTGGAGGTCTATAATGATACATGAAGTTCATTTGAGGCATTATAAGTTCAATTATCCTTGTGAAAATCAAAACCCTAATTTGAGGCATCAGTGTTTAGGAGATGGTTTGACCTAGTCAACACTTGTGCAAATTTGAGCTTTTGGAGAACTTGTGAGAAATGTCTTGAGAAAGAGGAGGACAAGTTTTGGGGTACAACAACCATCATATTCGGTTTTAGGGGAATCAGGAGGAGGAACTAGCTTGCCATCAACCACTTGGGTCAGAAGCCCGACCCCTTCAGTGTTAACCCTAGGGTTCAACAACTTGAGTTGGGTTACCGCAGTGTCGAAGCCCTTCGTCGATGCCTCCATACAATCTGACTCAGAAAGCTGAATTCGAGCAACAAATTCAACACGAGTCTACAAGCATTTCACCTCGTCGGATTCATCCTCGGTAGGCGCCGCTGTAGCTTACAAGCTGGCTATCTCGTCCTCAAGACTCTTCTTCTCGAGCAGCCATGAGTCCTTCGCCTCAGACAACTTGGTCACCTCCTCTTCTTTCTTCTTCAGCTCAGTGACCTGAGCCCGAAATTTCTCCTTATAATCGTTAAGGGAAGTCTATAGTTTTTCGCTTTTTCCTCGAGGGCCTTTTTCTCCGTCTGCAGTTTATCCTGCACGCCAGCAAAGCCATTCTCCTCGCCTCGAAAGGACCACCACCATCTCCAAAACCTTCATCATACCAACAACACTTTCAGCCAATTGCTTCCTCATGTCCTCCAGATCAAGACCTCATATGACTGCAGACTCTCCATCAGGAATGTTCAAGGGATAATCGTCAAAAAAGCTCTTCCGAGCAAAGCAAGGGGGCAATGTGAAAGCCCGAGCATCAGAATCACTCCCCGTCAGATCTAGAGTATCACCTTCGGGATGATCCCTCTTTCTGCCCGAAATCCCCTGCACGGTTTAAGGCGGGTCAACATTCGTAGAAAAAGAGAAGGTGTTACAACCATCCTTGGTATGGTCTAGAGTGAGAGCAAAGTGAGTAGGTTTCACTATATTTTTGTTCTTCTTCTTGATGTGCGCCAGGTTGAGCAAATGCTCACGAGAATATGACATATTATCTACAGAAAACAACAAACCTGGGTCAGTGCATTAAGAAAATACATGCGAGCACACTAAAAGAGAAATAAATACGAGAAGATACCTAGGAGAAATATGGTATCCTTGTAGGTATGGCACTCGAGGAGTACCTTAGTGTTAATTGGCCGAGCCTTAAATACGGGCTCGTCGTTATCATCAACAAAATCCCACCCCCCCTCGTCACCCACTGGGAAAGGTAGAATCCATTAATAAACTTGGTAAGTTTTGCGTAGGACTCTTTATCCTCGTCATCCATACGACCATCCAGGGTGAGGTAATAATTTAGACCATGATCAAAGAGGGTCTCACACTAGTGGAAGGGGAACTTCGAGACCAACTTCGTCTCCATGTTCCCATTCTCCTTATGGAGAGCGATGCCATCCTCGTCGACCACGATCGCTTCCTCCAACACTGAGTCGAAGGCCTCCTACGACACCAGTTTAATGAGGAAATATTTGTCCTTGAAGTCCTGGACAGAGTCTACAAACATCATGAAAAGCCTTTTCTTCGGCTGCTTCAGAGAAACCTAGCTATGTTTCCCGTCCATAATTTGTCGATGAAGTTGGAAAAAATAGAAGAAGAGAGGAATTGTGGCATCGAGTTAAAGGTATCGGCAAACGATTTCGAATGCCAATATAAAGGCAATCGCGTTCAGATGCAACTGAGTGGGTGCAAACGACGGATGCCCGAAAACCCCGATCATGAAGTCAGTAAAGGGAAGTCGAAGCCTCAACTCCTTAAATACAAATTCATACATAGGGATTCAATTCCTCGAATAAAACAAGCATATACTCTTGTTCCCATTCGGCTTGATAACTTTCCAGTTTTTCTCGACGTCTAGATCGTCTGCCCCATCCTCGACAATGCGTGAACTCCCTAGCCAAAGAATCAGTATAGTGCAAATCTATGCTCAAGGTTCAGGGGAAACCAAGTGTATTAGGGGATCAGTAAATGTGTCGACCAACTCAAAGTTCGCGGAGTTGTCGACCATTTCACCTATAAAAAAGAGGAAAACCGTGAATTTGATGGTCAAATCAAATCAACCCTTCCATCGCAAATCAAGTGAAATGGCGTATAACGAGACGAGGACAAAGTCCCCGACACAAAACCCTTACTTGACAATTCAAAGGAAATCAAGACTAACCATACCGGGCTAAGGGAACGACCAACTCAACAAGATAGACAGGGACACAGACTTCTCACGGGGATAAGCCTTCCCCGTCTAATAATGGTCTTCATGAATCTCACGGAAAAACTCACAAATCTCGCGGGGTAACGCATGAATCCCACAGGGAAACTCATAGATCCCGCGGAGAAACTCATGAATCTTGGGGGAAACACATGAATCTCTCGGGGAAATTCATGAATCCATGAATTTCATGTGGGAAAACCCTCCCAGAACATGAATATCATCGTGAATATATGCATCTCACGGGGAAGAACCTCCCGAAACATGATATTCATTGAAATCATGTGTATTGCGAGGACTAAAAACATGGTTAACCGCATGGAGAAGGAAAAAACACTTACATGATAAAGGGTTGAACGGAGGTTGCGACGGCAGACACGGCGACAACTGCGGTTGAGGGAGAATTTGAACGAGAGAGGAGAGAGGGGAGAGCAAGTGTGCAACTTTGCAAATGAAACCATAAGCTCTCTATTTATAAACCCTGCATGGGAGACAGAACATCAATGTGGGTGGCGTGTCAGCGCCTCGACATGCAGCCGCCCACACGTCTAGGCCATAATGACCCCTACGCCTAGGCCACCATTACGCATTAAATGCTGCGACACGTGGCCCAACAAGCAAGCTGCCGACCAAACTTTTCGACTCCCTAGATGACAAGTGTGGTAAACTTTGTTCTTTACGGGAATACCCCAGAAGTGCGACTACGAGAATTGCGAGAACACTCTCTGCGGGCACGCCTTAACTCCCAACAATGATACTTATGCAACATCCTCCTTATCCATGCAAAATTCCTCGAACGGGATGGATCTGCGAGAAAGATTGTTAATCTGGATAATCACATCCCCCTTTCTTGCATATGTTGGACTGAAAGCCGATGCACGCGTCCCTATCGATCCTGTGTGAGATAATGATAGTCTTCGACACCTGAGCGGACTTAAAAGTCATAACTTCTCTACTTATGAGGAACGACTTGGGGCTCCTGTTCTAGACTAGGCCTGCGCTTGGTATACCGTCAAGCAAGGCCCAACCCAACTCTGCAGCGAGGAAGGCCCAGTAATCTATTATGGATTGGACCTACACTTGGTCCTCCGCCGGGCAGGGTCAGCTCAATGTTGCTGCGAGCAAGGCTCAACAAGGCCCAGATAGTCATGGCTGTTGAGGAAGGCCTCACACACGTTTCTTGTCGAGGATGCCTCCTCCACGTGTCCATTGAGGACATCTCCTCCATGTGTCCGTCGAGGACATCTCCTCCACGTGCCCGCCAAGGGTATGTGACCAATGTTCCTCTGAATATCACAGAGTTATTCTGCCCCCGAAAAAGAACGAGTCTTCCATCCTCTGAGAATCACGGGGACGTTGAACCATAATAGAGATCAATTGGTCTCCTCTACCCACGTAGGATCCTGGTAGTCTCCATTATGGGCGTGAGCATCCGATCTAAAATGGGAACCTTGCCCCAGCGTTGGGAGATATAAATACCATATTTCACTAGAGGGTCAATATTTCATTCTACTCACTTACACTATGTACTTGCGCTCTTTACTCTGAATCTTACTTTGGCATCTGAGTACCTTGCAGGTAGACCCCCCTTCACTCCAACAATCGCAAAAGTCCAAGTGTTACAGGCCACGAAGATCCTTTTGATCCTGGTAAGATTAGTAGCGAATAGACAGCGTCTTGCTAGAAGGCCCCACACTTGATCAGAGTTATTGATTTATTAGACACTGTTATATTTAATTTGACAGTCTCCCACAACCCACACATGATCAAGCGAGAATGATTTTAACTTCTAACCATATATAAACTTGTCACATGCCTTAACAAATATTCATTCATTCTCACTCTTACAAATTACACCTCTCCGACCTTATTGACTTCAATATTGTAGTGTTAACCTTACAGGTCCACCTTCACTCTTCCATATCAAAGGCTTATACCACCACACCAGAGAAATTCTCCTCTATCGTATCAATGATCTCTCGCTCCACTACGAGACAATGTCACCGTTTGTATAAATTGACTTATGATTCTTAAAATATTTTATGAAAAATCTACAGTAGCATCTAAGTCTGATTGGATAGAGAGTGCAGTTAGTAAATTTGGTAAGTGAGAATAAGAATGATCGTAGTGGGCTTTTAGTGTGCAAGCAGAACTGGTCTGACCCAATAAAAGAAGTGACCATGCAAGCAAAAAATACAAGAACAGGGAGTACAACAAATATAAAAGGGGTTGCAATCTTAACAAAAAGCCTAAGCTCAAATTTTTTATCTGCCGCAATGATCGAGATTCACTGCTATACTAAATTTTATACTATTTAATGTCATAATGTTATTAATCTCTAACTCCTCAAGACCAATCTCTCATTGTGATGCATTTTGAAATCTTTTTCTCTCTTAATACTCATCTTTTTTGGTTATGCAACACTGACTGCAGTAACGGGAGTTGTATATTCATTTTCTACCATATCTTAAAACTCTCATGATTTATCATATTAAATTAAGACTAAGGATGAAAGATGAAAAACGCCATTAGAAATGACAGAGAGAAAGACCAAGGAAACTAAACCTTATACATAGAATATCATACATTATTTATGCTATAAAATAAACACAACAAAACTACTACACATATAATATAATAGAACCTTATCCCTTATTCTACAAATTCATTACACAACAAGGGCTAGCCATAACTCTTCATTTCTCACCTCCTCATGACTGTTTCCTCCAAATCAACTATGCTGCTGGTGCAATATCGATATCGCCATCATCGTCGTCTCCTTCACTCTTCCTTTGGTTGCAAAAGCTTATGAATTCAGTTGCAGAGTGATTATCCATGAGATACATGGGAGGAGTAGATTCTAGGGAGCTTATGATCACCATTGCAGCTCAAAAATGTTCTAGAGAAGAGATAGAGTGTGTTTTGGTTGTAATGTGAGCTTAATATGTTGACTCAAGATGAAGTCATATGAGTCTTCAAAACTACCTATTTATACACTAAAAATTTTACTCAAATTTACTGCAGTAAAAGATGTACCTGTATTGTACAAATTTAATGTAGAAAAAGTGTATGCATTCAAGATTGTCAGAAAGGTAAGTTTGCTTTATTTGCTTTCTCTACCACAATTGAGAAACTTGAGGTTTTGTTTTCTTGTTGGAACAAAAACATTTTTTAAGAGTACAAAGAAGTTAATGGCTGAGGTGGTGAAGTTTTCTCCATACAATTTGACATGATGGACAAAGATGGCCCATAATTGAGCAAAGCTCATGGCTTCTTGTTGCAAACCACATTCAACATGTGGTGTTATGAGTTTGTGCACACGTTTGAGCCTTCTAGTCACATGCATGTTATAGATGACATGGATAATGATATACCAAATGTGTTCTCAAAAGGTGAATGTTAATAATGCTAAAGAGTTAAGATAGGTTTTGTTTTTGGCCAAATGTGGCCTCTTGTGTAGAGGTAAAAGGTTGCAATTCTGTAATTCTTGTCTTAGTTTCAATTCTATATGATGACTTTTCAAAATTCAAATAGGTGTATGAGACTTAGGTGCATATGTTCTATTATTATATATTTAAATGATTGTCGTTTTAGTAAATAAAATTTATTTTAAATTGACTGTTATTTTCGTTTTTTAAAATAGAAATAATAATAATTTTTTCAATTGTCTTTTTTACTTTTTTTTTTTTACATTTATTTTAACATATTAATGGGATTAATTTAGTAAAAATGAAATTTTTTATGACAACATTGTATTTTTTAATTAGTATGTGAAAACTTTAAACGAAAACTATTTTAAAATAAAGAGAGTATTTCATGTTTCACCTTAATAAAATAACTTATCTCTCTAGGTACTATGGAATCCAATGATTTGTTCTTTTTAAAAGCATGTATAATTAACTTCTTTTTTATACGCTAGAATAATTTGACTCAGATTTAAAACTCCTCCTTTAGTAGGTTATATATAAATTTTAAGTGAATTTCTTTTTTTTTTTTTAGAAGTCTTTCTAAAACACCAAAATGATTTTTTTAATTTTAGAACTGATGATGTGTTTAAATCTCTCTCATTTATGCATTTTCTCAATTTATACTTAAATCTGTGATTCTAAAATATTTGCATTAATTGTCTCGTTTTGTCATCAAATATTGCTCGAGTGATTACGTATTCAACTATTTAACAACAAATGAATACACTTTTTGATTTTCAAATATATTGCAGGTGTTCTATACATGAATTAGAAATAGAGTGCAATCATAGATAATGGCAAATTTAAACTTTTGGTGCAACGGAGAGAGGACTAATTTACAATATTTCAAGGCTCAGGTAAGTATACGAGGGAGAATACTGAAATGAAATTGCATTTAAAATTGAGTATATGAATTGACACACATTCTCTCTCTATATAGTAGAGAGGAAATAACAAATTTGTTATTTGTTAAGAGTGGTTTGTATAAAACCGTTGGATGTGTATGGAGTTTGGATTCTTTGTACTTATCTGTAAGGCAGTTCTTGTGTGTTGAGAAAGTTCTAGAAGAATTGTAGCTCTTTCAGAGTGGCCTGTCGGGGACCAATATGATCGATCCAAAACAATTTCTCCAAGCCCTTGTTTATGCGTAACAAGGCGAGGATTTGTCGTATTAGCCTCGATGGTTGATCGCTCTAACGCCTATCTTAGAAGAGCAAGAGTAGATGTTTTAGTTTCTTGGGGATTCACGTCTTTAATGTCCCATATATCAAACATTTTTTTCCGAGGTATCCTCATTATGACCCTTAGAAGCTATGGCACTTAAATGTTTTGTGTGAGTGATTTGAAGCGTTTGACAGTGTCTATTTTCTCTGTTAGATCCATGACTTTATGATTGGCATAAATTTTGCTAAAACACAGGTCATGGAAGATGTTGAGCTAGATGTCATGACATCTTGACCAATTGGTACAACAAAGTATATTGTTACTATTTTTGACAAATATTCTGACATGTTATAGCAAAACATCATAATAATACAATTGTTTAAATCCTTGAAGATTTGATTGTAAAATATGAGATTCTGGATTATTTTAGTTCTCATACAGGCACAACTAAGCAAGGATATTTTAGGAACAATGCTGATTTGATTTGGTTTCATAAAAAGGATCTTAGAGACTTTTTAGGAAACTTTGAAGATTTGTTCCTATTTTTGTGGAGAAGATCTTGCAGCTGATTTACAATGGGAATATTGATTTGATTGAAGAGTCCAAGTCCATACTGCAAGAGTCTATATATAAGGACTTGGTAAACCTAAAATTAGCAAGCATTCACATTAAAAAACGGTGGGTGCATAATATAAGAGTTTAGAATTTGGAGAGTACTTTAGGTGCTTTGTTTGTTTTTGTGTGTCACCCATCTATCTTTTGATACATTGAGGTAAACTGATTGTTCATTGTTACTTGCTCATCACTCATGAGCTTTTAAGCAAAGAGTTGATTGTGTGTCAAGTTATTATTCTTAGTTAAAAGCTTTAAAGTAAAACTAAGTATTGTAATTGGAAGTGTGCTCTTCTGTTTTTGGTATTTGTCACTAAGGTGATTGTGGAAAGTGAGAGGGGGGTCTCATATCTAAAAGGTTTTTAGGTAAAAGTTGCACAAGGTAGTGATTAGGTGATAAGTTATAAACTATGTTTGTTTAGCTTTGAATTAATATTATCATAGTTAATTTTCTTCATGGCTTGGTTGCCTCCATAGTATGTGAGTTGCACCGAACTGAGTTAATAATTGATTGTATTTTTTACCTTTTGCAATTTATTTCTACATAATTATTGTTTTGGTAAATGTGTTTTTCTATCAGAAGATGATGTCATAACATTTGTCTTGACATTGTGTTTTGAAGTTGGGACATTAGTCTTGACATTTGTTTTTATAGTGCCAGAATTACAATTGGTATCAGAGCTGGCACCTTATTCTGTTTTTGGGTGAGCTCTAGGGAGAATAATTTCTGATTCTATGAATAAGGAAGGATGAAATTATGACAAACCACCTCTGTTAGATGGTGCAAATTATGACTATTGGA
The DNA here is from genome assembly GCA_948472305.1 of Vicia faba. NCBI lineage: Eukaryota > Viridiplantae > Streptophyta > Magnoliopsida > Fabales > Fabaceae > Vicia > Vicia faba. The sequence continues at coordinate 484,637,623 of OX451736.1, read as the reverse complement.
AGATTAGAAGGGTAGCCTTTTTGAAATCCATGGACAACAAATCTTGAAAGACTATGTTGAAAGGATGGAATCATCCTGTTGTCAAGGACAAAGATGATAATGAGTCTTTGAAGTTAAAAGAAGATTGGTCTAAGGAGGAAGATGAACTAGCTCTTGGAAGTTCCAAAGCCTTGAATGCTCTATTAAATGGAGTGGACAAGAATGTTTTTAGGTTAATAGATTCATGTGTTGTAGTTAAAGATGCCTGGGAAATCCTTAAGACAACTCATGAAGGTACATCTAAAGTTAAGATGTCCAGACTTTAACTTCTCACTACCAAATTTGAGAATCTAAAGAAGAACGATGATGAAAGCATTCAAGAATTTCACATGAATGTTCTTAAAATAGAAAATGCATCTAGTTCCTTGAGAAAGAAGGTGTCAGAAGAAAAGCTTGTTAGAAAAATTTTCATGTCTCTACCTAAGAGATTTGACATGAAGGTGATAGTCATTGAAGAAGCTCATGACATCAGCAACATGAGGATAGATAAACTTGTTGGGTCACTTCAAACATTTTAATTGGCTATTAATGATAAGTCTGATAAAAAGAACAAAAGCATAACTTTTGTATCCAATTCTGAAGATAAAGAGAGTCAGTTAGATTTGGACACTAGGGAAGGGTTGTCAAATACCATTATATTACTTAGAAAGCAATTTAATAGAATTCTGAAAAGAATGGACAGAAGAGGAAGACCTAATGTCAGGAACATCTCATCTGACATCAACAATGATGATGATATTCAGAAAAATACCAGAACTGATGAGAAGTCCAGTCAAAGTAAAAGGATTCAATATTTTAAGTGTGAAGGGTTTGGTCACATTAGGCTAGAATGTCCAATCTATCTCAAGAAACAGAAAAGGGGGATTTCCGCATCTTGGTCTGATGATAATAAGTCAGAAGATAATCATAACTCAGATATTGTCAAGCTTGTGACCGCTCTTGCTGGAAGATGGGCAGACGAGGTAGAATCTTATGATAAAAATGATCTCTATAAAGACATGGATGTGCCCTACAAGGAAACTATTGACAAATGTGAAGAAAGCCTTAAGACAGTAGAAGATCAGAAAAGGATCATAGCTGATTTGGAGAATGAGAAGAAGGAACTTCTATGTACTGTCTTCATCTACAAAATGAGGTAACTCTATTAAATTCCAAGCTTAATAACATGACAAATTATTTTAGAAGAATGAAAAATGGAGTTGATATGATGAAAGAGGCGGGAGATGCAGAGTTTAATCATTCATTTAATAATCAACAAAAGAAAAGATATGTAGAAAAGTTCTTTCCTTCTGAAAAGAAGAGAATGATCAACACGTCCAACCACATGTTATAACATCCTGACAGATTTAATGAAACTCCAACAAATTCCAATTATTTAACTTGGAGATGTCATTATTGTGGTGAGTATGACCATATAAAACCTTTTTGTTATAGGTTGTATGGAGTTCAAAAACGGTCAACTCCTTCAAAGGCTAATCAAGTGAGTAAAAAGAGAAGTACTAAATATAGATATGTTAACCTTATAACTCATACTTCTTTAAGAGATTGAACCAAAGAAGACTGGTATTTTGACAGTGGATGCTCTAGACACATGACAGGGGTTCAGAAGTTACTAGTAGACATCAAATCCCATCCCACAGGTTATGTCAGATTTGGTGATGGATTCAAAGGTAAAATCAAGGGAGTTGGAAAATTGCAGTATGATGGCTCTCCTAGTCTAGAAGATGTTCTTCTTGTAGAAGGACTAAATGCTAACTTTATCAGCATTAGTCAGTTGTGTGGCCAGTGATTGTTAGTCAATTTCTCAAAGTCATAATGTTTAGTCAAAGATGTTGTTTTTATGAAGGGTACAAGGTTTAAAGATAACTATTATCTGTGGGAACCTCAAATAAATACTTACTCTTCCATATGTTTAATAACCAAGGATAATGAAGTGAAGATATGGAACCAAAAGCTTGGACATCTTCATCTCAAAAGAATGAAGGAAATTATATCTGAAGGAGCTATTAGAGGAATGGTAGAACTCAAAATTGAAGAAGGCAAAGTCTGTGAGGAGTGTGAAATTAGGAAGCAAACCATGATATCACACCTAATGTTACAATATTAGACTACTTCCAAAATGATGGAACTTCTTCACATGGATTTAATGGGACCAATACAGGTAGAAAGCTTGGGTGGAAAAATGTTTGTCTAGGTGATTATAGATGACTTTTCCGGGTTTACTTGGGTGAACTTTCTTAGAGAAAAATCGGACACATTTGAAGTTTTCAAAAATCCGTGTCAAAGTATTCAAGAGGAAAATAATAGTGTGATTGTCAATGTTAGAAGTGATCATGAAAAGGAATTTGAGAGTGCTAAATTATCTGAATTTTGTGCTTCTAAGGATATCATTCATGGATTTTCTTTTTCCATCACTTCTAAGCAAGATGGAATTATTGAGTAAAAGACTAAGGCTATACAAGAATCAGTTAGAGTCATGTTTCATGCTAAGCAATTACCATTGCACTTTTCGGCTGAAGTCATGAATATTGCATGTTATATTCATAATAAAGTCACTTTGAGGGAAGACTCTTCAACCACTCTCTATGAGTTATGGAAAGGAATGAAGCCTATAGTCAAATACTTTCATGTTTTTGGGAGTAAATGATATGTCTTGACTAACAAAGATTAAAAGAATAAGATGGATACCATAAGTTAGGAAGGGATATTTCTGGGTTATTCTTCAAACAACAAGGCCTATAGAGTTTTTAACTCCATAACTGGAGTTACAATGGAATCCACAAGTGTGGTGATTGATGATTCAATTACTGAACAAGGGATGAATGTTGAAGACAATGATGGAACATCTTCTATGCAGACTGATGAGGTAGAAAAAGAAGTAACATGTAAGTCCACAAGTGTTTATCTAGATAACTCTGAAGTAAAGTCAGGTCTCTCTATTAGAATTCAGACAGAACAACTCAAGGAGATCATTACAAGACACTCTAATGAAGCATACCTCACATAATTCAATAAGGAAATATCAAATTCATGTCTTGTTTCTAAGCTTGAATCAAGGATGAGTCATATTATTCAAGAAAATAGGATCTTGAATTGCATCATTGGAACAAGAGGAAGTTTATCTAAACTGATAAGGATGAAACGAATGTTGAAGGAGTATAATGTCAAGCAAGAAGTCATGACATTACACTGTGCAAATATGTGTGTTATCAAATATCTCATTCAACATGGTTGGAATAAGAACCTTGATAGTCATAATCAACTAATCAAGAATCTTGGAAAGGTTGTTATTCTGAAGCATATGGACACTAAGGATCAACTGATTGTTATGTTTAATGAAGCTTTATATGAAAATCAATTTGAGAACATAAGCAGTGGGCTAGAAAGTTGCACTATTGAGAAGTTATAGCAATTACAGATATAGAGGAATGCAACAGTTACTGCATCTTTCCTCTATTCTATGAGGCATGATAAGCCTATACAAATTGCTATTGATAAAGGGTGCACTACAAGAAAAAGAGCTCTCAGCGACATGAATTAGTGACCTGATAAGCATGTGGCAAAAAAAAGCATTTGCGACATGTTTATCACGTCACTACAGCTTTTAAATATTAAAATAATAAGTCACAAGAGGAGTCAGATTTAAAAAAAAAATTGCGGCGTGTAAATCATGTTGCAACAAAATTGTTAAAATAAAAAATTAAAACGTTGTGGCTTTTTGAAGGGGGGAAATTTGAAATTTTCAAATAGCATGTTGCGACGTGTTTTTCACGTTGCAAACTTTTTAGGAGGAAACTGGCTGACATTGAAGTGATGTGTTCTGAACGGCCTGCAAGTTGACTGACTCAAATTATGACAGTTGGTGTTTGTGATATGATTTTCATGTGGCAAAGTTGCGACATGAAAATCACGTCACTACTTTAATTATGTATTTTCAATTTCTTTTCTTCCAAAAAATCACGTTACTTTAATTATGATTGTTGGTGTTTGTGACATGATTTTCACGTGGCAAAGTTGCGACGTGAAAATCACGTCACTACTTTAATTATATATTTTCAATTTTGTTTCTTTCAAAACTCATCCTCTTGTCTTCTCTCTTCTTCTCAAACCCATAACTTTCTCATTCTCTTCTTCCTCCACCCACCACCTTATTCATTCTCTTCTTCCTCCACCCAATTTTATTCAATCTTCAAAGGGTACAAATCTCTTTCTTATTTTTTTTTCTTCGTTTTAAATTAATAACTAATTTCTAATTATATATTATGATTTTCGTTGTAAGGTGTATTTTTTTTTTCAAACTTCAAAAATCCAACAAGTTTGATTCATGCTTCATAGAGGTATTTTTTGCAATTTAATTTTTTTTTATGTTTTCAGATTTTATATGTATTATTATTGGGTTGTTGGTTGTTGAATGTTAATATTTATTTAAAAATTGTTTTTATGTTATAATTTATATGTTATATTTTTATTATATATGAAATCCGAAAATATATATAAGAAAATAAAAACTATTTTATTATATATATATATATATATATATATATATATATATATATATATATATATATATATATATATATATATATATATATATATATATATATATATATATATATATATATATATATATATATATATATATATATATATATATATATATATATATATATATATATATATATATATATATATATATATATATATATATATATATATATATATATATATATATATATATATATATATATATATATATATATATAATAAAAACTGTTTTATAATAAAAATAGTATATATTTTATGTTACAATTTTTTAAAACAGAATATTAATATGTATGTAATAATTGTATGTAATATGTTATATGATTGTAATATATTTATATTATACGTTACTTTCTTTGTTCTTTTTTAAGTGTCATTTTAGCATAAAGCTCTTCAACCAAAATAGTGAATTATTACATTTATTTTTTCTATTATACTTTCATTTATTTCTCTTTCTAAATGAATTCAATCACAGACACACACTCTCTCTTTTTTCAATACTAATTAAAAAATTAATTAATTTTATGAAAAATATGAAGTGGTGTTATTGAAAACAAAAAAAAAAAGAATGAAGGGAGTATATGTTTGTTTTAAAATAGTATTAATTTATTTAGTATTATTTGTTTCATAATTTAGTTTAAATTTATTTAGTATAAATTAATATATTAATAGTTTTAGAATTTATTTTTAAAAAAATTGAATTAGTGACGTGATTTTCATGTCACAAATTTGTGACATGATAATCACGTCGCAAATTATTGATTTCAGATTATTATTAGTGACGTGATTTTCATGTCACAAATTTGTAACATGAAAATCATGTGGCAAAAGTCCTGCCATTTCTGACCCAACATCTACTCTGTTTGCTCCTACAGCAATATTGTGGATAACTGTGAAAAATGTTGCGACGTAATTTTCACGTCACAACTTTGTGACATGAAAATTACATCACAATTAAGTTGCCACACGCTCCACTGTGGCGTATTCAGTTACGTCACAAAAAAATTGTTGTTAGGTGATTTTAGCTGTTGTGACGTGATAATCACGTCGCAAATGAGCTTGTTTTTTGTAGTGGTGGAACAAAATATCTTTACAAGGACTAAATGTTGGTTTGAAGGAGACATGTTCTAAGGTGGTGGCAAGGAAGTTCAGTGTCAACACTTCTAAAACTGGTGACAACAACAAGAGGTGCAGAAAGATCTTTGAGAAGGGCAAGAGGTAGAATACCATCTGAAGATGATCAAGATTGTGTATTTCCATCTGAATTTTGTTTGTTTCCATTGCTATTTTGTGCTTCCATTTGTGTTTATGCTTGTATGCATTATGTGCTTATAACTTTTATTGTATATTTACTCTATTCTTTGTCAATTTTTGGCTAAAAAGGGAGAGTAAAGTGTTGGTGTGTTTAGTTTGTCCTGATGTCATGTCACATGTCCTAACATGTTGACTAACATTGTGATAGGACTGTACTACTGCTAGGGGAAGAGTAGTCTATTATGGTTGCTTGTTGTGTGTAACTATTTAGGGGGAACATGATTGTCTGTCATGCTTGTTGGTGCTTCTATTGCTGCTACTGCTGATGATGGTATGTGTGCATGATGTCTTATCAGATGTTCTAACATCTTGCTTGATGTGTCTTATAGAGAATCCTGATGTGAGGCTTATTCTTCTGTTGTTGCATGTGCTTCTGATGTGTGAACTTGGATAGTTCATATTTTGTAATTTGGATTTTTCTGGTGATTTAGGTTTTCCTTTGAGGGGGAGTATTGGTTATGTGTGACAGAAGGAGTAATGGTCATGTCTGAAGTTGTTGATTGTTATTCTTAGCACTGGCCTCTTCTGTTATGTTGGAGTCTCTTGTGATATGTTGGATTTGTGTTGTGTGATGTCAGACCACATGCCTTAACATCTGACTTCTGGAATAATTGAAGAAGAGTTGTGTGCGAGGCTAGGTCTATCTGTAACTGCAATGTATCTCTGATATATTTTTATGTTTGCAGTTTTGTACAAAGCTTACATGTATTTCATATAGCTTGTGTTTTATAATTGTGGTTTTATTCCTCTCTCTAGTTTGATTGTGCTAAGGTTGTTTTAGCCCAAATTTATCAAAGGGGTGATTGTTAGATCCATGGTTTAATGATTGGTATAAATTTTGCTAAAACATAGTTCATAGAAGATGTTGAGCAAGATGTCATAACATCTTGACCAACTGGTACAACAAAGTCGGTTGTTACTATTTTTTATAGATGTTCTGACAGATATTGTGACATGTTATTCCAGAACATCATAACAGCACAGTTGTTTAAATCCTTGAAAATTTTATTGTAAAATATAAGATTCTGAATTATTATAGTTCTCATACAGGCACAGATAAGCAAGGATATTTTAGGAACAATGCATATTTGATTTGGTTTCATAAAAAAATCTTGGTGACTTTTTAGGAAACTTTGAAGATTTGTTCCTATTTTTGTGAAGAAGATCTTGCAGATGATTTATAATTGGAAGATTGGATTTGATTGAAGATTTCAAACTCATACTGCAAGAGTCAATATATAAGGACTTTCTAAACTTAAAATTAGCAAGCATTCACATCAAAAAACCTTGGGTGCCTAATATAAGAGTTTAGGGTTTTGAGAGTACTTTAGGCGCTTTGTTTGTTTTTGTGTGTCACCCATGTATCTTTTGATACATTGAGGTAGATTGATTGTTCATTGTTACTTGCCCATCACTCATGTGCTTTTAAGCAAAAAGTTGATTATGTGTTAAGTTATTGTTCTTAGTTAAAAACTTTTAAGCAAAACTAAATATTATAATTGGAAGTGTGTTCTTCCGTTTTTGGTATTTTCCACTAAGGTGGTTTTAGAAAGTTAGAGGGGGGTCTCATATCTAGAATGTTTCTAGGTAGAAGTTGCACAAGATAGTGATTAAGTGATAAGTTGTAAATTAGGGTTGTTTAGCTTTGAACTATTACTATTATAGTGAATTTCCTTCCTGGCTTGGTTGTCCCCAGAGTATGTGAGTTGCACTGAACTGGGTTAACAATTGATTGTATCTTTTACCTTATGCAGTTTATTTCTACATAATTATTGTTTTGGTAAAAGTGTTTTTCTGTCAGCAGATGATGCCATAACATCTGTCTTGACATTTTGTTTTGGTATTAAGATATTAGTTTTGTCTTCTGTTTTTATAGTGCTAGAATTACAATTTTACTGTAACAAACTTGTTTAAATACACAAAATTAAACTGCCATGTAGGCACAATAAAAAATTAAACAGTCTTACTAATTATTGCTTCTGACTAACAGCCTAAAAAACTTTTGACTTTAACAACAACTTTTGAATATTAGTTACTTCTAAAAGTTCCTACCTCTCCTACTGGTTGTCTCCATCATGATGTAAGGGTCTGCATTGACATCTAAGGAGAGAGAATATGTGTTGATAACCAATGTCAATTAGAGCGTATTATTGACCATTTCTCCTCACTCTTCGTTGTTATGTGCATCGACTCATCTATTCATCAAGACATGGGCATTTCTGCCTATGTGATCGAGGTGACTTCACTTTGAAGACCTCCAGCAGTTTGATCAATAACCTGTTTTGAAATTTTAAAATAAGGGGAATCAGTTTATTCAACCCTCTTACACACTTTTGACCACCATATTAAACCAACATGATCAACTTCCATCTTTCATTTTTGGAGATGGCATTGTTGTTTTTTCTGCGTTTATCCATTTAAAGGGTCATTGAAATGACCACGTTGCATTTACTAGAGTTGGAGTGGTGGATCTGGTGGTTAAGTTGATCTGGCTAGACCCATATAAAAATGAGTGCAAAGTAGAAAAGACCAACGAGGATCATGCATAATTCAACTTTCTGAAATGAATGTTTGTGAGACACATTACAACTGCAAGGACCGCTGACAAGGTTGATGACGAAATTGCGAGACACCTATAAATATAGCATGCTTTCATAACGTACCTCCATATTTGGGGACTTGATCGTTTTCACAGAAAAAAGACATACATCTACACTCACATGGTGTATTTAAACTTTGAAGTAATTCGTGGATCTAGAGATTGTCGATGATTATGCTTGGGCCACTCATGTGTTGGCTTACTTATATAGTTACTTCATAACAAGGAAGCTAATAGCTACTTCAAGTAACATATTATTGGAATTGTTTAATTTAGTTATTAAAAATATTTTATTCAATATTGTTTACAGGTTAATATACATTGATGTAAGCATGGATCTATCGTAATCTTCCCAATTTTGAAAGACAAGAGTATGAGCAAAAGTGCATAGAGATTCAGACTCATGCTAACTATTGATCAAGTGATATCAAATATAAGAGGGTGTTGATTTATTACAGAGGGAGTAGGTCTCTATCACCTCGTTCATACAAGTTTCTAAACCTCCATGAATCATTAGGCTAGCTTACTCTTTACATAACCTTAAAACTCTCTGACTTTGCTAGATAAGCCTCATTTTGATTCGCCTAGCAAATTGCCTTAATATCTTGATTTATTTCCTAAACACACAAAAGTGTTACATGAAAGTATTACTAACTTAATTTAAACATTATTACTTCAAATACATACATAAATTCTTGATTTCCTGAAAAATAATTAATTAATTATATTATAAAATTTTACTCATTTTAGACACCTATTAATACACTAAAACCAAGAGTCTTGGGAGGAAAAAATCATTTAAAAATATTTCATCTTCTTATTAAGACTTCTTTTGCCTAATAAACTTTTAAATAATACTTAAAATGAAAAGCTATTTTGAGTAACATCTCATAAAATCATTTAAAACTATATTTTAATAAAATATATCATTTAAACATCTCATATCATTTTAAATAAATCATTGAAGCTGACATTTGAAGCTTCGGAAAATTGTGGGGAAAAGGGTTAATACACAGATAGTGATTTGTGTCAGTGTTACCAAACTCACAATTAGTGTGTAACTTCGAATCAATCAAAATGCAAGGGTTATTCATAGGAAAAGAAAATGAATAAAGTAGAAAAATTAAAAGTAGAGATGAACGAACTTGGATCATCTCCTTTATTTTTCTCTCAATTTTCCTCCTCCTCTTTATCTCTCTCTTAATTTCACTCTCATTTATCATTTAAAAACAAAAATAGAATCAAGAGAGAATAAAATTGAGAGATAGAGATGATGGAGAGAAAAATAAAAGGAGAGGATCTAAAGTCAGAGACGAACATATCTTTAGAATAGATGTCAGAGTTATGATATATCATGTTAAAAAGTTTGGTCGAATTCAAAACAATAAAGTGGAGAAAAATGAAGTTAAGTTAGAAAAGCAATGTTGTAATGCACTGTCGTCAAGAACAAACCAAAACTATGAGAAATATTGAGTCTCTAGAACAAATACAAGAAATCATATTAGGTTTTCATATATATATATATATATATATATATATATATATATATATATATATATATATATATATATATATATATATATATATATAGAGAGAGAGAGAGAGAGAGAGAGAGAGAGAGAGAAAAGAAGAAGAAGAAAATCAGAATTGGTTATAACTGTATTACTATTCACTTACTCAATAATGGTTCAAAATTACAAGTGAATAACAACAACCAACCTCTCTCAACAACCCAAGAGAACTAGTCTATTTATAAACTACAAGCTAACTTAAACAATTGAGATAAACAAACATGCCCAAATTGATATGCTAACAAACCTAGTATTTCAACTACTGCATGATTGAGCGTACTTTGACTACAACATGCAGGACTTCGACAACATGTTTAATCTTTGCCGAACCAAGAAGCTATCCTTGTCGAGACTAGATATTGATCCAAAATCTCACAAATCTGCACCTAGGAACAAACTCTACAACATCAAAGGAACAAACTAGCTTTCTTCATGCAACTTTATCAACTACATACAGTAGAAAAATTTACAACTTGACAATGTCTTGGTGATCATATCAGCAACATTATCTTCAATCAAAATCTTCAGCACTTGGACTTCTCCACACTCGATTATTTCTCTGACAAAATGTAGCCTCACAACGATATGCTTGGTTCACTCATGATAGGCTGAATTCTTCGATGGATGTATTGTATTTTGGCCGTCACATTTAACAATGATAGCTCGACCTTGAAGTTTCATCTCCTTAACAAAACCTTCAAGCCACAATGTTTCTTTTACAACATCATTGAGGGCAATATATTTCGCTTCAGTGGTTGATAAAGCCACAACCCTATAATGTGTTATTTTCCAACTAATTGTTGTGTCAAACATAGTGAACACATATCCAGAAATAGATTTCTTGAAATCTATACAACCTTCATAATCATAGTCGACATATCCTTTGATTTCTACTTTACTATCACCATCACAAGCTCCACCATAAATCAGGACTCTGTCAGAGACCCATTTATGTACTTTAGAATCCACTTCAATGCTTGCTAGTGTGCCTTTCCAAGATTGGTCATATACCTACTACAAGGCTTACTGCAGATGATAGGTTTGGCTGTGTATAGACCATAACATACAATAAATACCTTATTATACTAGCATATGGAATGTTATTCATATAGGTTCTTTCGACTTCAGTACTAAGACTTTGAGTTATACTTAGCTTGAACTGAGGATTAGTCAGTGTTACACCGGACTTTAAATTCGACATACCAAACTTGTCGAGAATCTTCCTCAGATATGTCTCTTGAGATAAGCATAATCTTGACTGCTTTTTATCTCTCTCGATGTCAATTCCAAGAATTCTGGAGGCAACTCCCAGATCCTTCATATCGAACTCCTTATCAAATTAATCTTCCACCTTCACTACATCCTCGACACGTTGCTTGCTATGAGGATGTCATCCACATAAAGCAACAAAATAACAAGTGAATTTTCAGGTCAAAATTTGAAGTAAACACAGTGATCCAAATGACTTCTAGTGAAACCTATGTGTTCCATGAACTTATCGAATCTCATATTTCATTGTTGAGGAGATTGTTTCAGGCCATACAAAGACCTATTCAGCTTTCATACATAATCATCCTTGCCCTTTTCTTCATACCTTTAAGGTTATTTCATGAGGTTGTTTCATCTATATCACCATACACAAGAAAGTGGTCTTCACGTCCATTTGTTCAAGTTCTAGGTCGAACTTCGCCACCACGCCTAACAACATTCTAATGGATTTATGTTTTACAATAGGTGAGAACACATCATTGAAGTCGAATCCTTCTCTCTGAGTGAACTCCCTCGCTATTAACCTTGCCTTGTATCTCTTTGACATCTCTCCTTCGATTCCTTCCTTAACCTTGAAAATCCATTTACAGTTGACTAACATGGCCCCTGCAGGTTTCTTGATCAGCTCCTAAGTGTGGCTATCATGAAGAGATTTCATCTCATCATCCATGGCCTTCAATCATTCAGTCTTATTTCGAATCCTCATAGCTTCCTTGTAGTCTCTAGGATCTTCATCAAGAACCTCATTTGCAGAGATTAAGGCAAACATTGTGAGATGTGCATAACCAAGTCTCTAAGGTGGCTTGATGACTCTTCTCGACCTGTGTCTAGCCAGCAGGTAGTCATTATCAGTCTCCTCATCTTCGTCAGCAACTTGGACTTCTTCTTCGACTTCATGCAGGTTATGCAATTCATCATCACTATACTCCACTTCAACAGGAATCTCTTCCTGTTCCAGCTTCTCTTCTGAGATTTCTGTATTTCGACCAACATCATTAGTTTTTTTAACGCCATTTTTGTTTCATTGAAAACTACATCTCGACTTGTGATACACCTCATGTGACCTGCCTCTAGTCACCATAGTCTATAAGCTTTGACTCCTTCTAGGTACCCCATGAACATAGGTTCGACCTTGTCTTGCCTAATGTGAGCATATGCTATACAACCTAATACTTTAAGTCTGTCAAGATTAGGAGGATGTCCTGACCAGACTTCTTCAAGTGTCTTCATCCCTAAGGCAGTCGAGGAATATCTATTTATCAAATATGTTGTTGTCGAAACAACCTCAGCCCAAAATACATCCTTCCATCCAGCACTGACCAACACGCACCTCACTCTTTCTAGAATGGTTCGATTAAACCTTTTGACCAAACCATTTTATTGGGTAGTACTTGCAGTAGTTTTATGCCTTGTAATACCATACACAGCACAATAGTTATCGAAAGCCTCATTGCAAAATTCAAGATCATTGTCGATTTTCAACCTCTTGACCTTCCTGCCAGTTTGATTTTCGACCAGGGAGTTCCAAATTTTGAAATTTTCAAAAGTTTTATCCTTAGCTTTCTAAATGAATACCCATAACTTTCGTGAGTAATCATCAACTATGGATAGAAAATATCTAGTAGTTGAGTGTGAGGGATTCCTAGCAGGCCCCCAAAGATCAACATGAATATAGTCAAGGGATCCACGTGTTCTTTATTTACCTTTGTTAAATTTCACCTTACAGGATTTACCAAATACACGAGGTTCATAGAAGTACATTTTTTCGACCTTGTCACCACATGACATATTTTGTTTCAAAAATTTGACCAGACCTCTTTCACTGACATAGCCAAGTCTCTTGTGTCATAGCTCAACCTCCGACACAGGTTTGTGGATGCCACATCTGCCAAACCACATAGAACCTCGACCTCAAGGGTATACATGCCTTTCCTTTTTGATGCCTCTCAAGAGTTCCTTCGACCCCTTCATTACCCTTAGGATATCTTACTCTCCTTTGAAAACATATCATTTCTTGTCGAATTCACCAAGATAAATCAAATTTATCTTCATATTAGGTGCATACCTGACACCATTCAATAACTTTATTGACTCGTTGTGGAGCTTGAATCTTACATATCCAATTCGTTCAATTTAGCGGCTTTGTTGTTTCCCAACAACACTGATCCGCCATCTTGATCACATAATTCCTCAAACACATCTTTGTTTGGAGTCATATAACAAGTGCAACATGAATCCATGATACATTCCTTGCGAAAATTGGTGCTCGAAACTACCAGGACATCTGATGATTCATAATCATCTTGCACAATAGTTGCATTACCATTATCCTTACCACCATGATTATTTTGTCGATCAGGGGACACCTTTCTTGTGTGACCCTCTTTCTTATAGTGATAACCCATAATTGCATGAGTATCACGGCTGTAATATTTTTTCTAAACTTTACCCTTCTTCTTCTTCTTCTCAAATCTGCCATCTTTCTTTAAGAATTTCCCCTTAACGGACGAACCTTCACCAGCACACGATGACCTATGCTTCTTTCGTTCAGTGAAATCCTTAGAGTACAAGGCTGGTTGTACTTCTTCAAAGGTTGGGGACTCTCCATACAAGAGAATTTCTTTGAAGTGAGCATGAGACTTAGGTAAAGAACACAACAATAACAGTGTTTGATATTCATCACCGATACTAACCTCAACATTCTCCAGATCAAGAATCAACTTGTTGAATATATCCAACTGCTCAACCAAGACTTTGTTTTCACTCATCTTGAATGAATACAAAGCATGTTTCATGTACAAACGATTTACCAAGGATTTAGTCATATACAACCCTTCGAGTTTTCTCCACACATCTGTTGCAGTTTTCTTCTTTGAAACCTGCCTCAGAACCTTATCACCAAGGCTCAAAATGATTGCAATGTGGATTTTCTCCAACATCGTCGTTTTCTCCTTTTCCGTTAGGGCAACATCCATGGTTGTGACTCCCTTCAACGCTCCTAGCAAGCCCTATTGAACAAGAAGGGCTCACATCTTCAAACACAATTATCCAAAATTATTAATTCTAATGAATTTCTCAATCACAAACTTCATTGACAACATCTTCTCTTTCACGCTCACTGCACCAGTTTGTTGTAACAGAGTGTCGTCAAGAACACATCAAAACTATGAGAAAGATTGAGTTTCTTGAACAAACACAAACAACCATATTTGAGAGAGAGGGAGGGAGAGAGAGAAGAAGAAGAATTACAAGAAAATGGGGATTGATTATAATTATTTTACTATTCACTTACTCAATAAGGGTTCAAAGATTACAAGTGAATAACAACAACCATCATCTATCAACAACCTGAAAGAACTAATTTATTTATAGACTACTAAACTAACTTAAACAATTTGGCCAAACAATCATACACACTTTGATATGCGAACAAACCTAATTTTTCGACTACTACATGTTTAAGCGTACTTCAATGTCAGCATGTGAACATATTTCGACAACATGCTTAATCTCTATCAAACCAATAAACCATCCTTGTCGAGATTAGATTCAATCCAAAATCTCACATGCAATAATGAAGTTAACTTGACAAAAAAGAATAATGAGAAGTTAATGACAAAAAAATATTGAAGTTTTCATGGCAAAAAAAAAAATTTAATTACAAATAAATGTATGATGATAAATTTATAGTGATCATAAGGTAACTAATTAATATGACCAACAAACAACCTTTTCAACAAAAAAAAAAACATTTAACATACACTTAGGGGTGGCAAATGAGCATGCCCGCCCCGTTTAGGACTGCCCCGTAAAAGCCCGCAAAAAAACGGGACGGGGCAGACATAATTGAGTTAAGGATGAGGGCCTAAAACCTAGGTCCGTCCCGCAAAAAAGTAAATACGAGGCGGAAAAAGCCTGCGGGCACCGCACCTTTTAGACCTAAAAATGTAAAATTTTATGCTAATAATCATACCCGCAAAAACCCACGAAGAAAACGGGGCGGAGCAGGGCTGACACATTAAAATATGAGGGCTTAAATTCTTAGTCCACGCTGCACTAAAGTGCAAGTAAAACGGACATGCCCAACAGATTGGACCCGTTTTGCCACTCTTAATAATCACTTAATCACATACATGTATCTAATTCATAACTGTATCTAATTTTTAATTTAACAACCCTACACATATTAATCACATACACTTAATACTTAAGTGCAAATGAGATTGGATTTAATTTTGCAAATGTCAACTACCACACAATGTATATCATTAGAAAATGGTTGTTAAGTTGAACGCCAACATTAAGGTTCAAACCCTAACTCTCACATATGTGTATGTGAGTTTCTAATGGTTATTACCACTCAATGTATGAACAAACATTTTTAACCCTTAGATCTATATGTGTTTAGTAAAAATGCAAATAAATACCTTCCCAGAATTGCAATTGCAAGAGTCAATAATGAATTATTAAAAAAAGAGTAAAAGACTCAATAAGGAAGCTCCTTCTTAACTCAAATAAGAACATAACACAAATATTAGAGCCAAAGTATAAGCAACAAATTCAGTTGTGTCCCAATTTCTTTCATTACAATTGAGAAATGCATACTAAAAATCAAACCATTTGCATAAACATGAATCTACTCAAATTTCTTTAGATTTCCCTTGGGGATTTTGCTAAGCAAACCAGAATCCACCTTCCTATACTGATTTTGCATCTGATCAAATACCTTGTACACGAAGTTATCGATCTGATCGTCATACCTTTCATAGAGAACCGGAAGCGTGTGTGCAGCAACAAAACCTTGAAGACAACATAAGAAATTTATAGCAATCATGTTCAAGTATGTATGACAAAAAAAAAACATTGATTAGAAAACATCACCGTCGAACTTCTTAAAGGAGGAAGATCTCTCACCGATATAGATGACGGTCAAGAAGTTGCACCAGCCACCAATCACAGCACCAGCCCATAAGCTTACTATAACCTGCATATGTTTTAAGCATTATCGCAAATTTAATCAATGTATTTTGTTTTTTAACTTCAAAACTATTGTTTAAACTTTAAAGCATGAATATGAATTGTAAAAGACAATACCAAAGTAAGAATGCATCTAGAAAACCTACAAGAATAAATTGCTTCAAGTTTCCTCCACATGAAACATCTTGAAGAACCCTCAAACCACGGTTAATCTCAGCACTAACCGCAGTTGCAATATTTACAAAGAAATCTTCCGGGAGAACCAGACGAGGAACTTTAGACGTCCTCCTGTCACCACATAGAAAAAAGCATTGTTAAAGCTGTAAAATTGTGTAATACGTTTAGATTAAAATCAGAAAACAAAAGGTTAAAAAAAAAATCATAGATGCTTGGAAAACCTGTTAAACACGCCAGAAGCATTTGTCCAAAGAAACTGTACAGACATGACAAGAACAAGACCAAGGAAAAGAAGAGATAGGAAATTATAATTAAGCCATTCAAAAAGCACCCAGATAGCCGTTGCAGCGGTTAAAACGCTAGCAGAGATCTTCTTGTTCCTCCATAACAAGACATCAGCAGCTATGTCATTCAAAGAGGAAAAAAGACTTAAAATCTGAAGCCAATATGGTAGACTTTACATGAAATTCGCTAGAAATGACAATGCCATACATTTTCCACCGCCTAAAATATGGTGCACGGGTTTCTCACGTCCAAACAATCTATTGAACTGGGAGGTCATTGAGTTTGCCGTCACATCTTGATAGAATGATGCAGATTTTTGCTTCTCGGCAAGTGTTTCCACAAAATTGTTGAGAAGCTTTTCGGCACTAATTTTGTCAGACATTTTTCCTGTAAATCTAATAATAAGAAGAACACCATAAGTGTTGTTATGTAATGGCTATGTCTAACAACATTGCAAACATCAATCACCATTTATGAAAAAAATCAACAAACATAATGTCAATGTAAGGGATTCAAGTTTGTTTTTTTCCAAAACCATGACATAAGAGAAGATTTTATAACTAACTCAAGTCAACATTCACAAAGTAAGACAAAAAGTTACTCTCTTTTCTTTGGATGAACGACCCCATCAACGAAAGCCTACTACATAATAATATATTTCTCAATGAGAGCCTACTATAGGCTTTCACTCGTTCCAAATAACTTCACTTGAACAAAAGAGAACTCAAACTTAAATATGAAAACCAATGACTTTTGTATGAAAGCCTGTTATAGGCTTTCACTTGTTCCAAATACACTCACTTGAATAAAAGAGAACTCAAACTTAAATATGAAAATCAGTGAGTTTTGTAATTGGCTTCACAAAAAATGTCTTCGAAGTTCAAATGCCAACTCAATAGAAGTAAAAACGTCTATATTTTGCCAAAATTATGTCCATTATGATTAAGTCAACACTCAACACACAATCACATACACCACAGGTTGGTCTTCACGATAAGAGAGGACAAAATGTAAAACAGGTATAACATGAAGGAATTAGTGTCAGAAACAGAAACTTAATCAAATCTACATGCTTAATCAATATTTTAACTTAACTTTCATGACACTGATGTTTTAATGTTTTCGTGCTGTCAATTTTCAAGGAAAAAACCATAACCGAGAACAACAAAATAAAACTCCAATAACTTGCCCCTGGTCAAAAGCTCAAAGCAACATTCACACTCAAGGTTCCAAAAACATGTCACCTAGTCAAAAGCTAAAGACATAATTCACACTCAAGGTTTAGATATCGCTCTGCAACCGCAATTATGGTCACGATGTCAAAGTTTTCTATCTCTCCGACTAAATTGAGACTTCATTGACCATATTTGACCACAATTTTCCTAAATATCAAGGATCATGAACACAATTTAAACCTTGTTCACATTTGCATTTTATTTATACCCAAGAGAGAATGGAAAGTCAATTCAACCATGTAGAAAAACACTTTAGCAGGTCAAAACATCACAAAACACCCAAAATTGAAAAATTATAAATAAAAAAAAAAAATACTACCACCAATAATAACAATAATAATACTAAAAAAATCGATCTCTACTCTAAAAGCAAAGAACCAACCAAGAAAAAAAAAATCTTTTCAAAATAAAATAAAATTGAAAAGCAAAAAAGCAAAAGGGGTTTCACAGAAAGTTGATGTTTTTATCTCTTATCTATCTAAATTCAGAGGCTTAAGGAGCTGCATTTGACAATTGACATACAATGGCATACATAGATCGTTAAACAAAGAAATTCGAACTCAATTTCCATTCTACAAACACTGCAAAAACCTAACTGAACAGTTTTTTCAGATAATTCAACAACACGTAGTATAGAAGAAATTGACAAAAAGTAAATTGAAGAGATGAATTGAGAGAATACGTAAAGTAAGAAGCGTGAAAAGATGGGAAAATGTGAAAGAAGATGAAGTGAATGGGTTTGAAGATCGAACCAGAAAGAAGAGAGTGAAGTAGAAGTAGAAGCCAAGTATTAGTTGCAAAGAAGTGAACTGAAGAGAGAAAGGAAAGATTGTTTAGGACAAAAGGGTGTGTGTGGGGCAATAACATGTGTTTTAGAAAATAAATAAAAATGGAACATTTATGGTATTTATTAGGGGAAAAAGTTTGAATTTATTTATTTATTTTAGTGTAGTGTTTGTTGTCGATTTTTTTTTCAATAATCAGATTTTAAAAAAAAATACATAAATTATGTTTCGAATAAAATTTCGTAAATAATCATGTTTTAGAAAACGTTAACATGTAGTAGATAAGTGAGATGATGAATGATATACTATAGGGTTGCTTCCGCCAAAGTATAATGATTGTTACTATTTAGGCTTTTAAACCACTCACTAAGTAAGGTAGGAAGTTATTATCTTTTGCTTAATTGTAGTAACTATAAATGGTGGTATGTTCTCACTTCAAGCTTTGTAATATGAACAGACTCAAGTATCTACTATGATGTTGTTGAATAAGTTGGAATCAATAATATTAAAATTAACATCCTTGCAAAATATAATTTACTTTGAAGACGATAGCAAGGAAAAACATGTTTTTCCAGAAGTTTTGAGCAACTATATAATTTTATCTTTTGGTGAAGTTGAGAAACTTGGTAAAGAAAGTCTTGTCGAACCAAGTTTGCCTTCCAAGAACGTTGTGGCACTTGTCATGTATACAAGTGGCAGTACAGGTCAACAAAAGGATTGTTACTTCTTCATGTTTTGTTACTTCTTCAAGTTGAATTAAATGTTTTCCTTTGATTTGATAAGCTAATAACTTTTAATTATCGTTTAGGGTGTCATGATTACGCACGTGAACATTGTAGCTACTACAGCAGCTGTTATGACAGTAATTCCAAAGCTGTTATGGTAGTGATTCCAAAATTGTTATGACAGTGATTCCAAAATTGTTATGACAGTGATTATTGTTGGTGCAAGGTGATGAAATTGAGGAAGAAGAGATGAAATATAGAATGATAAAGACGACTTCTAATGATTGGTAAAGGAATTGAATAATAATTAATGAGACATAGGTACACCTATTTATACACAAAGATAGCAAAGATAAAAATGTCACATAGGCCCTAAAAGAGGATAAACTTTAATAGCTAAGTTTTTCTCTAAATATAGCAAATACTAAATTACCCTTTAATATCATCCCTTAATTTAGTATCTATCAGAAACTAACAACACCAATTTCATTCCTCAAATGAAGAAATTAGTCTGTTTTGATTGCCTTCGTCAGAACATCTGTCAGGTATTTCTGGGTGCTACAGTGCAGAACTTCTAACACTCCTTTATGCACTTGACTTCTCAAAAAGTGATACTTCCTCTCAATATACTTGCTTCTTCCATGCAACACTGGATTCTTGGCAATATTGATTACATACTTGTTATCAATCAACAGCTTCAGAGGTTTCTCTATCTCAATCTTCAAATCCTCCAGAAGATTCAGAAGCCAAACAACTTGACATACAGCTACAAGACCTGCAATGTACTCAGCTTCACACGTTGACAGAGCCACAACAGGTTGTTTCTTGGAACTCCAGGAAATAGGACCTCCCAGAAACTTGAACAAGTAACCAAAAGTACTTCTTCTGTCAACTTTATCTCCACACCAGTCAGAATCAGAATAACTCACTAATTCTGGTTTTGTCTTTCTTCCAAAAGGAAATAACACTCCATATTTCAGAGTTCCCTTGATATACCTCAAAATCATGACAGCAGCTTGGTAATGAGATCACTTTGGTTTACTCATGAATCTGCTAACCATTCCAATTGTATAACAAATGTCAGGTCTGGTATTGCACAAATACCTAAGAGAACCAACCAACTGTTTGAAGGTCGTAGCATCCACATAATCACCATCAGAATTAGAATCCAATTTATGATTGGTTTCTGATGGTGTCACAACAACTTTACAATTCTGCAGCTTAAATCTCTTCAGAAGTTCAAGTTCATACTTCAGCTGATGTACAATAATACCCTTCTTTGAGTACAGAATCTCCATTCCTAGAAAATATACCATATTTCCCAGATCTGTCATCTCAAATTCATTCATCAGAACTTATTTGAACTTGATTATATCTTCTATACAACTTCCTGTTGGCAATATATCATCAACATGTAGACACACCAGAATCATATTGTCACCAGAATGCTGCACATACACGCCATATTCCATCTCACATTTCTGAAACTTCTGCCTCTTGAAAAATGAATCAATTTTCAGATTTCAAGCTCTGGGCGCTTGTTTCAATCCATACAAGGCTTTATGTAACTTGTATACCATCCCTTCCTGATTCTTATTCACAAATCCAGGAGGTTGTGACACATATACCTCTTCTTGTAATGGACCATTCAGAAATGTAGACTTCACATCCAGATGTATCAAAGGCCAATTTTTGTTTGCAGCTAAAGCAATCATCAGTCTATTTGTTTCATGTCTAACTACAGGCACAAACACCTCAATGTAATCTAGCCCAAGTTTATGAAGAAAACCTCTAGCCACTAGTCTCGCTTTGTGTTTTCCAATTGATCCATCTGGCTTAAGCTTCACCTTGAAAATCCATCTGATGTTGATGGCTTTCTTCTTTTCTGGAAGCTTTGTCAACTTCCAAGTTTTATTTATTTCAATAGCCTCAAGTTATTTCTTCATGTCATTCAACCATACTTTCTTCTTGAGAGCTTCTTCAGTACCCACTAGTTCAAAATCTACTAACACGGCACACTGAACGACTTCTCCTTCAGAATTTACTTCAGTGTCATGTAACATGTTAAAATCTGCAAACCTACTTGGTATTTGTCTAATTCTCAGTGGCCTCTGAACTTGTTCTGAAGCTTCTCCAGAACTTGGAACAGTGATAGCTTCTAGACCTTATCCAGAACTACTTCCTTCAAAATTACCACCTTAAGAGCTACTTCTGGAAGCTTGTCCTCCAGACCTTATGTCTTCAGAGTTTTCCCTTCCAGAAATATAATCACCACCAGATTCTGGATTATCATCAGAATTTGGATCAGAATCAGATCCACTATCAGAATCTCCCTGAGATTCTGACTCATCTTCAGAGTCTTCAGAATCAGATTTATCTTCTAACTCTGACTCGTCTTCAGAACTTTCTGAAGAATCTTCAGAAACTAACTCTGGTGTTGGCGCTTGATGCGTCCGCAAGTGCACGGAAATATCAAAGTAATATAAAAGATTGTCGAACCACAGAGACCAATGTCAACCTACTGCAATCTATCGCTACTTTGTAAAGTTAAGGCTAATGAATAATTGGATTTTTGGGGGAAATTAAGAACTAAAACTAAAAATGACTTTAGAAAATATAATAATAAAGAGATGCCGGAATATGATTTCCGCGTTCCTGAAGGACTTATAGAAAACGGGTACTAATAACGACTATAACTTAGTTCCGTAGAATATACTAACTTAAAGACTATGTCTCATGCTCTCGCGTTATTAACTAAATTCATACTTCCTAGTCCCAAGATTTTGCTCTCGCTCGCCCGGTAACCAAGAAATATATTTTGAAATCCAATTATATCTTAAATGCATCTAAAGCGCTCTCGTTGTATTTAGATTTGTTGCCTAATTTCCACTATCTGGTTCGACCCCCACGCTCTCGCAGTGTCGGCTCTAACCTTAATTGATTTCTCACTCTCGTGACAAAATCGTGTTAAATAATCTTTCACTCTCGTGACAAGGTTATTTAAATTAGACTTGGGAATTAAAACTAAAACATAATTCTAATCATAAATTTGCACCTATTATTTTCTACCGAGTCCATTGGCAACAACGGTCCTCATACACCGGACTCAAGAATGTTTAGTCGGACATGCTTTTAAGTGAAAATGAATTAAACATGCTTATTGCAAAAAGAAATAACATGGTGATTGATCTAAACAAACACATAATAATAATAATAATAATAATAATAATAATAATAATAATAATAATAATAATAATAATAATAATAATAATAATAATAATAATAATAATAATAATAATAATAATAATAATAATAATAATAATGATAATTAAAGTGAAAATGATAATAGTAATAAAGCAATAAAATGAAACCTGTAAATATACTGGAGACTGAAATTAATGCTAACACTGGAATTCAGAAAATTCCGACACGCTTGACAATCAGATACAAAATGGAATTAAAAGAAAAACAACACCTAAAACTAATGGTGTGGTAGTTCCTCGGTGTGAGAAACTACCACTTTTACATGGTGAATATTTCTGCCTAAAAACTAAAACAATAGAAATTGGAAATAATTGAAGAGAGAGAGCCCCCTTGTTGCAGTGATTGCTTTCCAATATATACTCCTCTGATAACTTATTTTGGTGAGAGAAAATAGGGTAGTGGCATCATGGAGAGAGTATTAAGGAATACTTGGTTGGAGAAAAAAAATAGGATGAAGTGGTTAGTTGGTTTCAGTCTTAGAGGACTTAGTGTATGGAGAAAAAGTAGGAGGAAGTGGTTTAATTATTGCAAATGAAGTTACGTGTTGAAAAAGTCTTGTGACGAGGGGCAAGGCATGTGACGTGGGGCACGCATGCATGTAGCATGCCGACCGTTAGGGGTAGGTGACAACCGTCACCCTTTCCTTTTTTGCTTCTGCCGACCGTCACAGTGGGTGTGACGAGCGTCACACCTTGCACACGTGTGCCACACGCTTTTTTATTTGTGGGCCTTGGGTTCTTCATGGGATTTTTCTTTTCTTTTATATTATATGCATTTTTACTTTACTTCTTCTCATTTTTACTCCTTTTCTCAAGCAAGCTTTGTAAATATTAAATTCCTGAAACACATTAAAATACCAGAATAATACCCACATAAAGCAACATAATTAAAATAAAATAGAGACATAATTTATGTTAATCAAGCCAAATATATTATACATTTTCGTGTTATCAAATACCTCCACACTTAAACTATTGCTTGTCCTCAAGCAATTGACCAACGTGGTAAAAGAAATGATAAGAGAGCTTTGAAACAAGGTCACACCACAACTCCTAATCATACGTGGCTGCTAGGCTAATGTTAGTTTGATAGGTACTAAGTATTCAATACCAAGGATACCGTAACGACACAATGTTCAAAGACTCCCACTTTATGCAAACTAATTAGAGTCATGCCATTATAACTCAACCTATATCTCTCGTTTTTATTTCACTCTATTCATTCAAGCGCAATCACATTAAGCCCGTTATCTGTACACGCATATAGTAGGGGAAATCGGTTAGCGACTATGATCCTTTTCTTTTCTTTAGCAC
Source organism: Vicia faba (assembly GCA_948472305.1). Taxonomy (NCBI): domain Eukaryota; kingdom Viridiplantae; phylum Streptophyta; class Magnoliopsida; order Fabales; family Fabaceae; genus Vicia; species Vicia faba. Next base: position 484,613,528 of record OX451736.1, on the reverse strand, counting down.
GAGATTCTGGTATTTAAGCGGTGCAACCCATTTTTCCCAACTGCGGTTGCGGGGGATCAGATTGTAGCTCTCCCTACCAAGTCCAGTACCAGTGACCTCTGGACCAACCAACAATGGGTGCTTATTATTAAATCCTTACAGGCTTAACAATCGTTGGGCTAAATGACCGGGTGAGGGTCACCTTGTTAGAACATAGTTTGATTCTACAACCCTCAGTTAGAGTTTTGATGATAACAAAATACAAGATTAAATGAATTATGAGTTTTATATGTGACATAGATGCTACTTAAAATTATGTTGTGTATTTACAGGAAACTCTGATGGAATCAGCATCAGAATATTAATAATCAGCATCAGCATCAGAATATCAGTATCAACATCAGCATCACAAGATCCATACATGTGCTACGCTGAAGTCTGATGAACAGAATCTGCGCTTAACATACTCTGACTCTGATCAAGATCTTAACTATGTCATCAGCACTCAGAAGCGCCAGAATAAGCTAAAGCCAAGAACACTCTGATCCTCATTAAGTAGAGCATTCTGAAGTGTTAACGTTACTGCATTCAAGGCAGATTAATTACCAACGGCTTTATTCCAAGACAAAGATCTTCTCAAAATGGAAAGAATGTTATGAGCATTGAAATGGAATTATAGACTGCAACATATCTATTCCAAGAAGTATTTAAACAAATTAGTGAGAAAGGAAAAGGCTAATGATCTACAATACTCTTTCACGCACATACGCATAAGCCAATCATCTTCGTCCTCACTCATTCAGTTTGCTAAAGCTCTCAACTGCTTACTCTATAGCATTAGCAATCTAGTTTCACTTAAGCTTCATTTTATGTATTATCACAGTTGTGATATATAGTTTTTGTAGAAAACATCAAACACACATAATTGTTCATTTGTCTGTAAAAGAATTTCCTTGAGAAACCGGTCTGTGGTTAGACTCAAGAAGGCTTTGACAGTTGTTAAAGCAGTTTTGTATTCAGTTGAATATAGTGGATTAAGACCTCGTTGGAGAGAGGCGAAATCACCTTGACAGGTGGACTGGAGTAGTTTGAGATTAAACGAACCAGGATAAAAATAACATGTTGTCTGCATTTGATTTCAAGTTTTAACAATTCAACCCCCCTTCTTGTGTTTTTCACTTCTTCAATTGGCATCAGAGCGCCTGGTTCTGAGCTTATAACACTTAACCGTGTCAGTACAAGATCCATCATTGAAAAACACTATGGCAGGAACACATCACAACATCAGTAATGATAACAATGAAGAAAGAGACAGATTCAGTGGAAAACCTCCAGTTTTTGATGGAGAGAACTTTGATTATTGGAAAGACAGAATTGAAAGCTTCTTTCTAGCCCATGATGCTGATCTGTGGGATATGGTGACAGATGGATACACGCATCCAGTAAATGCAAGTGGTCAGAAGATTGACAGGAAAGCAATGTCTGATCAACAAAAGCGTGATTTCAAAAACCATCACAAGGCCAGAACAATTCTTCTCAGTGCTATCTCTTACTCTGAATATGAAAAGATATCAAACAGAGACACTGCAAAGAACATGTTTGATTCTCTGAGAATGACGCATGAAGGCAACCTTCAAGTTAAAGAAACTAAAGCTCTTGCGCTCATTCAGAAGTATGAGGCATTCAAGATGGAAGAAAGTGAATCTATTGAAACAATGTTCTTAAGATTTCAGATTTTGGTTGCTGGTCTCAAAGTTCTGGACAAAGGGTATTCTATTGCTGATCATGTCAAGAAGATCATCAGAAGCTTGCCAAAACAGTGGAGGCCAATGGTCACAACGCTGAAGCTAACTAAGGATCTCAATACAATCTCTCTGGAGGAACTTGTCAGCTCCCTCAGAAGTCACGAGATAGAGCTAGAAGCTGATGAACCTCATAAGCAAGGTAAGCCTTTAGCTCTAAAATCTAACAGAAAATTTGACTCTAAGGTTTTGCAGGCTGTTGAAGAAACCTCTGATGGGTCCTCATCAGAAGAAGATGAACTGTCTCTCCTTTCCAGAAGGGTGAACCAACTGTGGAAGCAGAGGCAAAGGAAGTTCAGGAATCCCAGAAGATCTAAGAACCATAACGAATCCTCCTCCAGATACAGAAGGTTAGAATCCTCCTCTGGACACAGAAGATCTGAAGGCACTTCAGGAAGCAGAAAGCCAAACAACAAGGACATCATCTTCTATGAATGCAACGAGCAAGGACACTACAAGAGTGACTGCCCAAAGCTTCAGAAGGAAAAACCCAGAAGAAAGTTTGGCAAGGAAAAGAAGAAAAGTCTCATGGCCACATGGGATGACTCTGACACATCTGAAGCTGACTCAGAATCAGATGATGAGAGAGAAAACATAGCTCTCATGGCAAACATATCAGAAGACAGTGAAGCTTCTGAATCAGACTCTGAATCAGACACAGAAGAGATATCTTTAGCAGCAAAGCAGAAACACCAGTCATGGTACCTGGACTCTGGCTGCTCGCGACACATGACGGGAAGAAGGCATATGTTCCAAAGCCTGGAACTTAAGCCTGGAGGCCATGTAGGCTTTGGAGGCAATCAGGGGGGAAAGATCATTGGCTCTGGAACAGTAGGTAATGGAAATCTTCCCTCTATCAGTAATGTCTTATTAGTAGATGGATTAATGCATAACCTGTTATCCATAAGTCAATTAAGTGATAACGGTTATGATATAATCTTTAATCAAAATTCATGCAAAGTTGTTAGTCAGAAAGATGGGACTATCCTATTTAATGGAAAGAGGAGAAACAACATTTACAAAATCAAACTTTCTAAACTGAAAAGTCAGAATGTAAAGTGTCTTCTGTCTGTTAACAACGAGCAATGGATCTGGCACAGAAGATTGGGGCATGTTAGTATGAGAAGAATATCTCAGATTAACAAACTCAATCTGGTCAGAGGACTTCCTAACCTGAAGTTCAATTCAGATGCTCTGTGTGAAGCATGTCAGAAAGGCAAGTTTGCAAAACCAGCTTTCAAATCTAAAAACGTTGTTTCCACCTCTAAGCCATTAGAACTTCTGCACATTGACTTATTTGGACCAGTTAAAACTGCTTCAGTCAGTGACAAGAAGTATGGGTTAGTAATCGTAGATGACTATAGCCGATGGACATGGGTAAAGTTCTTAAGACACAAGGACGAGTCACACTCTGTGTTTGTTACCTTCTGTAACCAAGTTCAGAATGAAAAGGATCTTAGAATCGTCAAAGTCAGAAGTGATCATGGTGGAGAGTTTGAAAACAAAGATTTTGAATCATTTTTTAATGACAAAGGCATTCTGCATGATTTCTCTTGTCCTAGAACTCCCCAGCAAAATGGAGTTGTAGAACGAAAGAACAGAACATTGCAAGAAATGGCCAGAACCATGATCAACGAGACTAACGTTGCTAAGATCTTCTGGGCAGAGGCAATAAACACAGCGTGCTACATTCAGAATAGAATCTCCATAAGACCTATTCTGGAAAAGACTCCATATGAATTGTGGAAGAACAGAAAGCCCAACATTTCATATTTTCATCCATTTGGATGTACTTGCTTTATTTTGAATACTAAAAATTATTTGAATAAGTTTGACTCTAAAGCACAGAAGTGTATTATGTTAGGATACTCTGAACGCTCAAGAGGGTACAGAGTATACAATACAGAAACACAGATTGTGGAAGAATCAATCAGTGTTCGCTTTGATGATAAGCTTGACTCTCAAAAGTCAAAGAAGAATGAATTACTTGCAGATATGGAAGTTGAATTCACAGGTACTGAAGACAAGTCATCAGAAGCTCTTAACAGAGACACTCCCTCAACATCAGAAAGAGGCACTGCAAGCAATCCAGCATCTTTTATTGATCAACCTCAGAAAAGACCATCCAGAAGCAGCGTGGATCACCCAGAAGAAACAATCCTAGGAAGAAAGGAAGATCCAATCAGAACAAGAGCCAGCTTCAGAAACTCTGAAGAATCCCTCATGGGACTTGTGTCTCTGATTGAACCATCTTCAATTGATGAAGCACTTCTGGAAAATGAATGGATTCTAGCAATGCAAGAGGAGTTGAATCAATTCACAAGGAATGACGTGTGGGATCTAGTTCCTAAACCAAAAGGATTCAACGTCATTGGAACAAAATGGGTGTTCAGAAACAAGCTGAATGAATAAGGTAAAGTCATCAGAAACAAGGCACGATTGGTAGCACAAGGTTATAGTCAGCAAGAGGGGATAGACTATACAGAAACCTTTACTCCAGTCGCCAGGTTAGAATCTATCAGACTTTTAATTTCTTTTGTTGTTAATAAAGGCATCACTCTGTATCAGATGGATGTCAAGAGTGCATTCTTAAATGGCTATATAGAAGAAGAGGTATATGTGCACCAACCCCCTGGTTTTGAAAGTTCAAAAAATCCAGAATATGTTTTCAAACTAAAGAAGTCACTGTATGGTCTGAAACAAGCTCCCAGAGCTTGGTATGAAAGACTGAGTAACTTCCTGTTATAAAAGGAATTCACTAGAGGGAAAGTGGACACAACCTTATTCTGTAAGACAGTTAAGAATGACATTCTAGTCTGCCAGATTTATGTTGATGATATAATATTTGGATCTACTAATCCCTCTCTGGGAAGAAAGTTTGCTAAGTGTATGCAGGCAGAATTTGAGATGAGCCTAATGGGGGAACTGAAATTCTTTCTGGGAATTCAGATCAATCAAACCCCAGAAGGAACTTACATTCATCAGAGCAAATATGTCAGAGAACTTCTGAAGAAATTTGATCTCTCAGAATGTAAGCCATCAAAGATTCCAATGCATCCCACGTGCATTCTGGAAAGAGAAGAGGTAAGCAAAAAGGTAGAACAAAAGGTCTACAGAGGTATGATTGGTTCTCTTCTTTATCTGATAGCCTTAAGGCCTGATATTTCATTCAGTGTATGCATTTGTGCAAGATTCCAATCAGATCCTAGAGAATCTCACTTAACAGCTGTTAAGCGAATTTTCAAGTATCTGAAAGGTACTACTAATCTGGGTTTGTTTTATAGAAAATCTAGTGATTACAGCTTAGTAGGTTACTGTGATGCTGACTTTGCTGGAGACAGAGTTGAACGTAAAAGCACTTCTGGAAGCTGCCAGTTTCTGGGAGAAAATCTGATCTCGTGGTCCAGCAAAAGACAATCCACCATTGCTCTATCAACAGCAGAAGCTGAATACATAGCAGCAGCTGGATGCAGCACACAAATGCTCTAGATGAAAAGTCAACTTGAGGACTTCCAGATTTATGAGAGTAACATTCCTATCCTTTGTGATAACACCTCTGCTATTTGCTTAAGTAGAAATCCAATTTTGCATTCTAGGGCTAAGCATATAGAAATAAAACATCATTTTATTAGGGACTATATTCATAAAGGAATCTTAAACTTAAAATTTATTGATACAGACCATCAATGGGCTGATATCTTTACAAAACCACTTTCTGAAGATAGGTTCAACTTCATTCTGAATCATCTCAGCATGAAGCTCTGTCCAGAATAACACTGTTTTAATTTTATATATTAACCTTCAGAATTATGTTTATTTCTTTGTGAACTTCTGATCAATCTTCTTTCAGAATTTTTAGAAATGCAGATTGTATCAGAATCTATCCATGAAGCTCTGAGCTCTTCAGTTCAAGGATATAAGTGATGTTCACTCAAGAAAACAAGTGTCATCCAGTCATCAGCTGTTTCCTGAGGCTGAACACGCGTTCACGCTTCTGAAAAGGCAAAGCGCTGATTGGATGCATTGAGACACATGTCACTGGTAACCATTTAAGTATCTTTCTGAAATCCCCTAAAATCAGTTGTCATTTAATGCTATTAATCATGATTTATTTCTCTCTCTTAACCGTTTATGTTTTCAAAAACTTTTTCGAAATCTATTTAAACACCATTCACAACTTTTTCCCTAACTTTCATTTTCAATCAATACTTCTGTTTTCTGTGTTCTTCTTTCTCAAGAAACCCCTTAAAGCTTTTTCAAAAAATCCTCGTGTGAACATGGCTTCTAGCAGCAATCTTTCATCAGGTTCTCAGAAAGATGCATCAGATGAGCAATATGAGGTTCCTCTCAGAACACTTCTCACTCCAGTCAAGAACCTTGAAGTTCTGTCAGAGATTATAGTGGATTTCAACAGTTTGAAGGAAAATGGTTTTGATTTATCAGAAGAGATTCAAGCTCAAGGATGGGAGAAATACTTTGACAGGTTGGTGGGTCCAACTTTTCCTATCTTGGTTAAGGAATTCTGGATTCACGCCTCTTCCTCAAATCACCAAGTCACTTCTTACATCATGGGGAAGAAGATAGTGATTACTGAAGAGCTGATTGCAAAACTCATTGGGTACAATGGTGGTGGTATTCGATGTATAGATATGGCAGAAAGATGTTCAGATGTTGCTGTTATAGCAAGGGAAATTTTCACGCTGGGGCTTCCCGCCAGCAAGATAAGGGATTTGAGAGATAAGCACAAAATTTGGGAAAAGATTATTCTGGGATGTTTCAACCACAGGAAGCCTACCAGCTCTCCTGATTACATAAACATAGATCAGCAGTTTCTGATCTATTTTATTTCTCAGAGGGTAAAGATTAATCTAGCTCATCTTCTGTTCAACCATCTGAGAACAAGCATCAAGGAGACAAGAGAAGATGAACGGACTAAAAGGGATTGGATACCCTTGGGCAGATTGATATCAGATATTCTGACTGAGAATAGGCTGATTGAACATTTGACAGAGGCACAAGAGATCAGCACCCTGGAACCTTCTGTTGGCAAACATCTGAATGCCAAGAATCTAAAGAAGATGAAGCTGATAGAGAACATTAAGAAGGAGCCCAACGTTACTCCTTTTGCTGACATCTCCAGCAGAAGAGTCCCTTTGGACGACTTCCCTATGTTCTCAGAGATTGACTCAAAGCCTCAAATCATTCTGAGATATTTGGATGTGTACAAAGCTGCTGGTACATCACCTAATCTAAATATTCAAGATCTTCAGCAGAAGGCACCAGAGGTTGCTCTGAAGAAGACTAAGAAGAGAAAAGTTGCTCCAGAAGGATCATCACAACAAACTTCAAAGAAAAGAGGTAATCCTGTTTCTGTATCTGTTTTAAATTCAAGTGCTGGTTCCTCATCTATTCCTACTCCCATTCCAACTCCAGCTGATATCCCAAAACCACAAACCTTTGAAGATTTTGACACTGACTTTGACCCTTCTGAGTCATTAACTCTCAGAAGATCCCGCTCCAAACCACAAAATCCAAACAATGCAACCATACCAGAACCAGAACTTGCACAAGTTCTGTCTGACATAGACCAACATACTTCCGCTCCTGAAACAAATAATCCAAATACACAACCAGAAATTCCCACTTCTCCACAACCTAACATCCCACTTTCACCAATACCAGAAACTCCACTCTCTCCCATACCAGAACCAGAAATCTCACAACCTTCCTCTCCCCAACCAGAAAGTAATCCACCATCTCCTCAACATACACAATCTCCATAACCTGAGACTCAAAACTCTGAGGCTCAAACCTCTGAGTCCCCTGAACCACAACCTTTGGCCATTCAATTGCCTTGTGGTACAACTGTTAATATTTCTCAACTACCATCCTCACCAGAAACAACTCCACCAAATACCCCAACAAGTCCAATCGTTATTTCTGACTCTCCCACTCCCTCACCTAAGAAAAATACAGAAAACCACAGCAAGACTGTCATTGACTTAACAGTCCTTGAACTCCTTGCTGCAATAAACCAGAAAACTGCCATCCCTAAACCAAAATAACCAAATGTTGGTTCCAACATGTTGAACTTTGAAACAGATATACAGAAGTGGATCGCTTCTTTGAAACAAGCAAGTCTGGAAGTGGTTGATCCTGCTATATCAGATTTCCTCTGGACACAGTTCAGAAGATGGGTTTGTGCTAAAACCTTCAAGTTGCAAGACCAGAACTATGGACAGGCTCAACAGAACTTCAGCAAACTGCTGAAGAAAATGGAAGGTCCAGTTCTGAGCAAGCTGCTGAAGGAAGAAGTTCTCCATCTGGACAGTGAGCCTTGGTCTGAAAAGCGTCCAGCATCTAAAGTTCAACCTGCAGAAGAACAGACTATTCAAGCTGAAGACTTGGGTCAAGCAGAAGAAGCTACAGAAAGCTCTGAGAAGCAGCCTGTATCTGAAGATCCTCAAGCTTTCTCTCTTGACAGGCAGGCTCTGGAAGATTTGAAGAGATCAGATATGCTGATGAATGAACGGATGGACAAGCAGGATATCAAGATTGAATCTATAGCAAACATGGTAGCTAAGCAAAATGAAACCAGTGAACAAATCAAGAGCATGTTGGAAGCTCTGTTCACACGACTTCCTTCTTCTTCTTAGATTTTTTTTCTTGTGTTTTCCTTGTTTTCTTTACATGTTTGTCTGTAATATTTCTACTTGTTCTAAACTATCATTGCTTGTGTTTTAATACAAACGTGTTTTTACTCTGATCTTTTTAACTCTGATTAATTATGCTTTTTGATAGCTGACAAAAAGGGGGAGAAAGAATGATATTTTTCAATAACGGTTTACTGAGACAAAAGTCTCAAACATTCTAACATTCTTATATATTTGAATTTCTTTGCTCTGAAAAGCTTACAGGTACAAGAACCTAAAGAACTCTGATAAAGCAAAACTCTGATGCTCAAAGAAAGGTTCAATAAAGTTCTGATACTCAATGAATCAAAGGGAAATAATCAACTCAGGGGGAGTTTTTCTCATCACTAATCTGATACTTTTCATTCCTTACTCTCTTAGCTCTGATACCTTTTATTCATTATTTGATTATCTCTGATACCGTTTCCTCTCTATCCTTAAACTCTAATACTTTCATCATTTTATTTTAATTGAAAAAATCTAGTTTTTGTCATCATCAAAAAGGGGGAGATTGTTAGAACATAGTTTGATTCTACAACCCTCAGTTAGAGTTTTGATGATAACAAAATACAAGATTAAATGAATTATGAGTTTTATATGTGACATAGATGCTACTTAAAATTATGTTGTGTATTTACAGGAAACTCTGATGGAATCAGCATCAGAATATCAATAATCAGCATCAGCATCAGAATATAAGTATCAACATCAGCATCAGAAGATCCATACATGTGCTACACTGAAGTCTGATGAACAGAATCTGTGCTTAACATACTCTGACTCTGATCAAGATCTTAACTATGTCATCGGCACTTAGAAGCGCCAAAATAAGCTAAAGCCAAGAACACTTTGATCCTCATTAAGCAGAGCATTCTGAAGTGTTAACGTTACTGCATTCAAGGCAGATTAATTACCAATGGCTTTATTCCAAGACAAAGATCTTCTCAAAATGGAAAGAATGTTATGAGCATTGAAATGGAATTATGGACTGCAACGTATCTATTCCAAGAAGTATTTAAACAAATCAGTGAGAAAGGAAAAGGCTAATGATCTACAATACTCTTTCACGCACATACGCATAAGCCAATCATCTTTGTCCTCACTCATTCAGTTTGTTAAAGCTCTCAACTGCTTACTCTATAGCATTAGCAATCTAGTTTCACTTAAGCTTCATTTTATGTATTATCACAGTTGTGATATATAGTTTTTGTAGAAAACATCAAACACACATAATTGTTCATTTGTCTGTAAAAGAATTTCCTTGAGAAACCGGTCTGTGGTTAGACTCAAGAAGGCTTTGACAATTGTTAAAGCAGTTTTGTATTCAGTTGAATATAGTGGATTAAGACCTCGTTGGAGAGAGGCAAAATCACCTTGACGGGTGGACTGGAGTAGTTTGAGATCAAACGAACCAGGATAAAAATAACGTGTTGTCTGCATTTGATTTCAAGTTTTAACAATTCAACCCCCCTTCTTGTGTTTTTCACTTCTTCACACCTAACTTAGAGGGTTATTTTTCAATTAAATCATTTATTTATTAAAAATAGGATCATTCACTTATATTCATTGACTCCCTACGTAGTTTGTGTTTAAGATGGTGCTGACTGCTAATATAAACTACTTAAGAGATACTTTGAAAACTTGAGCCTAAGGTCTTGACATAATGGGTACCCAGATTGATATCACATAATGAGGGGTTTAGAGTGTCATAACGGTATCTATTTTATCAAAACTTTCCCAAATCTCTCTAACAAAGCTTAGACAACCTATAAACTTTCAGAGTGTGGGGCCATGAATCAAAAAGGAAATTTTTATTGGAGGCTAAAATTTTAAAAATAGGGGGAAATTCGATAACAACTGAAAACAGGCATACAAACTTGACAACACATGTTATGACTTGACCAAATACCGAAAACAAGTAAAATTCAAAAAACATGAAATAAACTTAGAAAACGATCAATCAAAATAAAAAGTGATAAATAGAAAGCAGTAGAGTTCCTCCCCCACACTTAAACCAAACATTGTCCTCAATGTTTTGATAAAAGGTGGAAATAGGAAAGATATAACCTGTATGAATGCTATTGATGGGCTATCACGATCAAATTCGCTCTGCATCCAGAGGAAGTACCTTCTCCTATCGTACTCATCAACAGTGTCACCACTAGCAGTGACATTCATAGGAATGTGCGTGGGCACCGACTCATCTTTGAGATGATCATCTATAAATTTTCCGCCTAGAGATGGCCGAGACGTGAGGAGCAATCCATATCTTTATTTTCTGTAAATTCAGACAATAAAAACAAAACATTAAATTAAAAGCTCGTGGGTTTCCTCCCACGCAGCGCTTTGTTTAACGTTGATAGCTCGACGGCTCAGGAGTGCAAGCACTCGTGGTGGTTATCTCGAGAATGAATCCTCGGTTGAAATTTTAGTAATCGTCATTTTCCATGGCCACTTATCAAGCCATCTCACATATCCCTCACCTTTTCTTTTCTTTTTTCTGTGGGGTGGTTCATTCTTTTGAACTTGTGGTGGTGGTTCTGGATCTATCCTAAGTATCAACTTTTCAAGTTTGGGCTTAGTGATTTCATCCACCACCTCAAAGGTTAACCTTACCCTCTTAACGCTAATAATATCCCTAGTTTCATGATCCTCTAATTTTCTCTTTTTATGCAAGACTTCAAACAAGGGTGCATTGGTGTGGATATTTTCCAATACCTCCATATACGTTTTAGATTGGGAGTCTATCCGAGCTTCCATAAAAAATTTTGAGAAAGGAATTAGTGGGGTATAGGGATGAGGAACAACAATAGGTGCTTCCTTCTCTACCTCTTCTACAACCTCCCTTTCAGATGGTGTTGGAGGATTTTTCTTAATATTTACTATTTTCTCGTATGAACTCTCGTTAACTACATCATCACTCTCCTCAACCTCATTATCACTCTCCTTAGGATTTTCAATTTGTTTTTCACTACTAGTTGTTACAACATCCATTTTCTCCTCAGGGAAGGGTCTTAGAGGGTTTTGTTCAAGCTGGGAGATTTAAGTCTCTAAGGCTATGTTGTGAGTCGCGAGGGACTCAACCACAATGGTCAGTTGCCTAAGGTTTTCATTATTTTGAAGACTTTGATTTCTAAACTCTTCATTTTGGACATTTTGTGTCTCTATAAAGTGCTCCATCATAGATTCTAACCTAGAGTGAATTAGCGTCGCATTGGAATCCTCCATTGATGTTTCAAAGTTGAAATCATGCGATTCTTCTTATTCTTCAAAGTGAGTTAGAGTCGCATTTTGTGTTTCCACAAAGTGCTCAGTCATTATAGATATTTCAGTAAAATTTTCCATTAATATTTCGAGGTCGAATTTATAGGATTCATGCGTCTCCTCGAAATATTGGGTGTAGTGATTGCAGGGAAAATTTAGTTAAGGATAATTTTGGTTGGAATCATAATATTCTTGCGATTCTTCAAAATGTTGGGATTGGTAGTTGGAAAGGTAATTCGGGTGAGAATGAGTTTGTGACGCATTGAAATTCTCCAATAGTATTTCGAGGTTGGATTTAGGGGGTTCTTGGGATTCTGCGAAATACTCGGAATGGGAGTTGTAGAAAAAATTTAGGTGATACATAATAGTTGGGACAAGAGTGCCTTAGTCTATACGGTGCAACAACAGAATACCAATATTTACTGTTAGTCCCCGGCAATGGCGCCAAAAGCTTGATGTGTCTGCAAGTGCACAGAAATATTGAAGTAATATAAAAGATTGTCGAACCACAGAGACCAATGTCAACCTACTGCAATCTATCGCTACTTTGTAAAGTTAAGGCTAATGAATATATTTTTGGGGGAAATTAAGAACTAAAACTAAAAATGACTTTAGAAAAAATAATAATAAAGAGATGCCGGAATATGATTTCCGCGTTCCTGAAGGACTTATAGAAAACGGGTACTAATAACGACTATAACTTAGTTCCGTAGAATATACTAACTTGAAGACTTTGTCTCATGCTCTCGCGTTATTAACTAAAGCCATACTTCCTAGTCCCAAGATTTTGCTCTTGCTCGCCCGGTAACTAAGAAATATATTTTGAAAGCCAATTATATCTTAAACTCATCTAAAGCGCTCTCGCTGTATTTAGATTTGTTGCCTAATTTCCACTATCTGGTTCGACCCCCACGCTCTCGCAGTGTCGGCTCTAACCTTAATTGATTTCTCACTCTCGTGACAAAATCGTGTTAAATAATATTTCACTCTCGTGACAAGGTTATTTAAATTAGACTTGGGAATTAAAACCAAAACCGAATTCTAATCATAAATTTGCACCTACTATTTTCTACCGAATCCGTTGGCAACAACGGTCCTCATACACCGGACTCAAGAATGTTTAGTCGGACATGCTTTTAAGTGAAAATGAATTAAACATGCTTATTGTAAAAAGAAATAACACGGTGATTGATCTAAACAAACACATAATAATAATAATAATAATAATAATAATAGTAATAATAATAATAATGATAATGATAATGAAAGTGATAATGATAATAATAATAAAGCAATAAAATAAAACCTGTAAATATACTGGAAACTGAAATTTATGCTAACACTGGAATTCAGAAAATTCTGACACGCTTGACAATCAGATACAAAATGGAATTAAAAGAAAAACAACACCTAAAACTAATAGTGTGGTAGTTCCTCGGTTTGAGAAACTACCACTTTTACATGGTGAATATTTCTGCCTAAAAACTAAAACAATAGAAATTGGAAATAATTGAAGAGAGAGAGCCCCCTTGTTGCAATAATTGCTTTCCAATATATACTCCTCTGATAACTTGTTTTGGTGATAGAAAATAGGGTAGTGGCATCATGGAGAGAGTATTAAGGAAGACTTGGTTGGAGAGAAAAAATAGGATGAAGTGGTTAGTTGGTTTCAGTCTTAGAGGACTTAGTGTATGGAGAAAAAGTATGAGGAAGTGGTTTAATTGTTGAAAATGAAGTTATGTGTTGAAAAAGTCTTGTGACGAGGGGCAAGGCATGTGACGTGGGGCACGCATGCATGTAGCATGCCGACCGTTAGGGGTAGGTGACGACCGTCACCCTTTCCTTTTTTGCTTTTACCGACCGTCACGGTGGGTGTGATGAGCGTCACACCTTGCACACGTGGGCCACACACTTCTTTCTTTATGGGCCTAGGGTTCTTCATGGGCTTTTTCTTTTCTTTTATATTATATGTATTTTTACTTCACTTCTTCTCATTTTTACTCCTTTTCTCAAGCAAGCTTTGTAAACATTAAATTCCTGAAACACATTAAAATACCAGCATAATACTCACATAAAGCAACATAATTAAAATAAAATAGAGACATAATTTATATTAATCAAGACAAATATACTATACATTTTCGTGTTATCAGCGCTACACCAGAATCTGATTGAGACTTGTTTCAATCCCATGTTTCTGACTCTTTCACAATAATGTTTCTGCTGATTTCAACTTTGTTAGTTTTTGGACAATAAATCTTATAAGCACTTGTACTGTGGTACCCCACCAGTAACATTACTTTACTTCTATCATCCAGTTTCTGTCTTCTAGCTTTTGTAACATGTTTATAACATACAGAACCAAACACCCTCAGATGGCTAACACTTTTCTTATCTCCAGTCCACTTTTCTAAAGGAACAATTTCCTTCAGCTTCTTCGTTGGACACCTATTCAGAACATATGCTGATGTGGCAAAAGCTTCTCCCCATAACATGTGATGTAGCTTCTTCTCTTTCAGCATACTTCTGGACATATCAAGCAAAGTTTTGTTTCTTCTTTCATCAAGACCATTGTGTTGAGGAGTATATGGAGAAGTAACCCCATGTTCTATTCCTTTCTCCTTATAGAACTTCTGGAACTCTGTAGAGTTATACTCACCTCCACCATTCATTCTCAGAATCTTCAACTTTTGACCAATCTGCTTCTCAGCTTTCACCTTGAACTTCTGAAACTCAGTAAACACTTCATGCTTGAACTTGATGAGTGTTACCCATGTCATTCTTGTGAACTCATCCACAAAAGACATAAAATATTTGTTTCCTCCAAGTGAAGATACTAGAAATGGTCCACACACATCAGAATATACTACTCCCAAGGCATGCTTCACTCTGAGGGCTACTTCTGATGCAAATGGAAATCTAGGTTTCTTGCTTTTCATGCATATCTCACATGACTTCTCAGGCTTCACAATCTTCGAAATTCCATGTACAAGCTTCTTAAAACTTAGATGCCCTAAGCTTATATATTTCAAGTGCCCCAACCTCTTGTGCTGCAGCTTACTATCACCTTCAGCCCCTTCTTCACTAAGACACTCTGCTTTAGTTGTTTCTACATTCACCTTGAATGTGTTGTTGCTTCCCTGCTCAGACTTCATAATCAACTTCTAATTGGAATCATATAATGTCAAGAGGTTGTCCTTCATAACAACTGAGAAACCTTTCTCAGTGAGCTGACCCACACTCATCAGATTGCTTTTAATTCCAGGAACATACCAAACATCTTTGATCAGAATGTTTTTTCCATTCTTCACTCTGACTCTGACATTTTTAATACCTTCTGCATTAAGATACTTATCATCAGCACATCTGATCTTTGTTCTCTTTCTGGAGTCAAAGTCCATCAGCCATTGTTTGTTCTCAGTCAAGTGGTTTGAACAACCAGTGTCCATATACCACAATCTTCTGAATAATTTCCATCAGAATTAGAAGCCATCAGTAGCATAAGTTCATCATCAGAATCCCCTCTGGCTATATTTGTTTCTTCTGATTTCCTTCCTTTGTTTCTACAATATTTGGCAAAATGGCTAAACTGTTTACAACAGTAACATCGAACCTTCTTCTTGTCATACCTTTCCTTTCCCTTTTGATATTTCTTTTCATCAGAAGTTGAGGTTTCTGACTTCTGGAATTTATCACCATGTCTATTCTACTTCTGGTCCTTCTTGACAAAAGAAGCCTTCAGAGCTTTCTCAACTTCCCTCTCAGAAGTTCTTTCAGTCAGACGTAACTCCTGCGCTTTTAGACTGCTTTGCAACTCTTCTATTTTCATGGTTTCCAGATTTTTAGAATGTTCAATAGAAACAACAATGTAATCAAACTGAGGAGTAAGCGACCTCAGAATCTTCTCTATGATTACCTGTTCAGAAAGTGTTTCTCCACAAGTTTTCATCTCATTAGTGATCAGAATCATTCTGGAGATGTACTCAGAAACTTTCTCACTGTTCTTCATGTTGAGATTCTCATATTGCTTTCGTATGGACTAAAGCTTCACCTTATTCACTGACGCGTCACCATCGTAACATCTGACCGATATATCCCATGTGTGATACGATGGGAGAACTGACTTGAGGTTTTGCGTATGTATTCGCACTTGTTCGGTTTAGCAAGAGTCGCCATCGACTTTTTATTTTATCCTAAAGGAAAGGTTAAAAAGCACAGGAAAAACCTTTGAGATGTTTCGTGGGTTCAGAGGGTAGATTATAGAAAGGGAAGGTATTAGCACCCTTTCTATCCATGGTTATCCATGGGCTCTTAGTTACTTGTTTTAGATCACTTGCCTTTGATTTTCAATTGCTTGAAATGGTGGTGTGTGTGTGTTTGAAAATGTTTTGAAAAAGATGCCTTGTCTAGGCAACCGTTGTAACAATTCTTTACTCGAATGTTTTACAAAGGTGTGTGTCTTTTCGAAAAGATGTTTCAATGTTTTGAAAGTTGTGTTTGTGAAGTGTGTTTTGAAAGTAGGCAAGTGTGTTTTGCAAGTTGATCAAGTAACTAAGAGTTGTCTACCCCTAAATTTACTCAAAGATTGTTTCTATGTTTTAACCCTTTTAACAGTATTGTTCCACCATTGTATTTGGTTGACAATCTTGTGTTAGGATGTTAACGGGACGGGCGCGGGTCATCGTTTAGACCATGAATGCAATGGTGCCAAGTGTCTTTGGAAATTTGCTTGAAGGGACTATGATCATTTTGTTTAGCAACTTCGAAATCGTCATCGAGGGACTATGATCATTGTTTAGGCAACTTTGAAAGCGTCATCGAGGGACTATGATCATTGTTTAGGCAACTTTGAAAGCGTCATCGAGGGACTATGATCATTTGATTTGTTTTGTTTTGCCAAAGATACTTAACATGCAAGCATGGCCCATTTTGGAAGGCAACAAGCGGGATTACCCTAGGGGTGCAAGTGTGATTGGTGTATTTGATTATCATGCATTTGTCTTGTATTAGGTTATCTAGCGGTTGATTTTGAATCTTCGCATACAAACCCTAATTACTATACAGTATATAGAAAGCGATAAATTGCGGGAATTTAAAGTCTAAGCTATTACAAATAAGTATCCGGGAATGGGGGTACAAATATTTACAAATGGGGATGAGACTCATTAGGAGAGTAGTGTCCAAATATATTTACAACCAAATCGAATCGCATTCTCAAATGTACTATGTATCAATGTACAAGAATAAAAGATAAGCAAATGTATTGGTGAAAGTGTATGTGATTTATTTACAAGTGATAAAAATGTTAACTTAATGCAAAATTAAGTAAATATCTATTCTTTGTATTATTATCTTTTTTGTGTTTTTGTTAATTATGTACAAACAAATGTTTTAGTTATAGAAAAGTATTTAACTTTAAAAAAATCTATTTTTTATGTATTTTGTTAATGTTTTATATACAAAAGTTTTAATTAAAAGAAAAAATGTTTTAAGTTTAATTATCCTATTGTCTAGGTATTTAGTTAATGTACAAAGGTTTGTTAAACAAAGATTCTAAAAAGAGAAAATTATTTAATTTAGACAAATCCTATTTTTATGTACTCTTAAATGGGATAAAAAAAAGTATTAATAAACATTTTTGCAAAGAAAAAAGAATTTAATGTATCATTTTTTTATTTAAACAAAATATTAGTATAAGTTTAAAAAAGGGAAAATAAAGGAATAAGTAAAAGAATGATTATTGGTTTTCAAAAATATAAAAGAATTGAATTAAGAGAATTTAATGGGCTTAAAGGATTTGCTTGGCCCAATCAAAATAGGCAGGTTTAAGGAAAAAGGGGGGGTGTGCGCCTAGAAATGGGCTTAAGGCAATTGGATGAGGCAGCAGGCCCAGGCGTTTTGCAAATTGTTTGTAAGGGTTTCTTTGAGTTTGTTTCATTTGGAATTAGGGTTTGTTGAGTTACAGAGGCGTCGTTCCTCACCTTGTTCTCTTCGTTCTCCTTGAGCCATGGATTCTGACCTTCTCCCTTCGCCTCAGCTACCAAACGCCATCATCGCTTCCTCCTCTCCATGGTCACGCAGGCGGCGATTTCGAAGAAGGTAACGATTCAAACTTAACGCATTTTTAGGGTTTCAGTTCATGCATGTTTTTAACCTTTTATGTACTGATTCTTTATGTGCTATCTGTTTCTGTGTGAGGTGTGGAAAGAAAGAGGAAGAGATACTACCTTTGGGGTTCGTCGCTTGGAGAGGAAGAGAGGTGGGCTTGGAGGCGTGTCTCAGGCAGCTGAAGGCGAGGGAGTATGAAGCTGATGAGCTTGCTTGGAAAAACTGGTATTTTGTATCTTTCTTTTTTGATGGTTTTATGATGATAGCTCTGAAAACCCTAGCTCAAACATTTCTGAAACTTCTTTTCCTCTTTTTAACGCGTGCTCTGTATGATTATTGATGATGTTCTGAGTTCTTGTTTTTGTTGGAATGTTGGCCCTATGATGAGCCTAGCTCTGAGGGTTTAGATTGCTTGAATCTGAGTTGCTTTTATTTGCTTCTTTTCCTCTTCTTCTGTTTGCCTCTGATTGATGGCTTTGAGTATTGATGATGTGTTGAAATATTGAGGTTGATTCTGAGTTGCCTCTTGTTCCTCTTTTGCCTGCTTGAATGCTTGTGTGCTTAGATTCTGAGATGCCTATTAAGCTTGTTGTTGGCCCTATGATGAAGTCATTCTGAGGGCTTGGATGTGTTTGATTCTGAGCTTGCCTGTTTGCTTGATATTTCACTTCTGAACAGTTTCTCCTCTCTTGATGCTTGGTTGGTGATTTTGGCTATGTTGACCCTATGATGAACATGGTTCTGAGGGCTTTGTTTGGATATGTTGGATACTTTGAAATGGTTTGGATATTGTATGTAAGCTTATTGGTAAAGGCTTTTTTCTGGTTTGATGTCCTAGTTTTGACAGGTTTTGAAAGGTTTGAGGGCCTTTGGAGTTTATGATTTTGTATAGGTTAGCAGGCTTCAGACTTGGTTACAGGCTTGTGCAGAGGTTTGTTTCAGTTTGTATAGCTTTTTCTGGTTTGATGGTGAGTTCTGGATTGAAGGTAGTTTGACAGGATTTGTGGTTCTGTTTGTGAGTTTGCTTCAGCTTGCAAGCTTAGCATATAGTTTTAAGGCTTATGCAGGCTTCAGGCTTGAGGGCTTCTGGTTTAAGGTTTGACACAGGTTTACAGGCAGGATGCAAGCTTTTTTTGCTACAGGCTTGTGTTATGGTTTGAGATGCAGGTGAAGGCTTTGGTTTCCAACAAGCTTGAGGCAGCTCTGTGTTATGTCACAGTTTTGAGGATTTTGGCTTTGTGTTGTTTTTTGTTATGTTGTTCTGCCTCCCTTTTTTACTGTGTTCTGATAACTTGTTATTATATCTCTTGCCTAAGCCTGTAAGCCTCTCCACTTCTACTCTCTCTCTCTCTCTCTCTCTCTCTCTCTCTCTCTCTCTACAGATTAAAAAGCACTTTTATATTGCTTTAAAATAGCTTTTCTGAAAAGGTGATTGGCTTGGGAAATGATGTAATTTTGAATATTTGCTTGCAATGTATCTTTCCTCTGCATACTTTCCAAATTTCCTGCATATTGTTGACAGCTTTTTGTACTTGTTGACAGCTTGATATCTTTTGATATCTTTGGACAGTTTGTGGACAGTTTGTTTGACATTTTAAACTTGGTTAGGCATGTGCAGTTCAGTTTGCAATTTGTGACTTAGTATGGAATTTTGACAGCTTTGCTTTTCAGTTTGACAATGCAACTTGGTTGGCTTATTCACTTGCAATTTGTACAGTTCAGTTTGCCTCTTTGTTTGACAATTTATGCAGTCTTGTATATTTCCATGTAGCTTTGTGCATTTAATTGTTTGCAAACATTTTCTATCCCTCTTTGTGAACCAAGAATTTTCTTGTGATTTGCAGAGAGGGTGAATAACTGATTCCGGCCAATCACTTTTAATGATGAGTCTTTAAATTAACTGTCTGCTTTTGATTTCATCTGTGCTGACTTCTTTTCTTTTCTTTTTTGCAGATGAAAATCAATTGAGCAATGAGGAGCAGCAATAGATGATGAAGATTTAGAAAAATTAGGATGCAATTTTATTTTACTTTAACCATTTGTAATATTATTATTGTAAACAAAATGTAAATAAATTTACAGTTGTTCAAATGATAATTTGTAACAAACAATTAAAGATGAATAAAAATCCTTCTTTGTCAGTTAATTCTTTTTTTCAATTCACTGTCTATTTAATTATTCAAGTTTCTTAAATTAAAATAACTGGAAGTAAATCCCAACTATTCTAACTTAGAATAAATAAATAATTAATAAACACTGTGGTCTTGCAATCAATAATAAACCCGGCGTCCCAATTAAACATAAGCAATGCACAGTTAATCAACAAACATCCATATGCTTATCCCTTTTACAGATTAAATCAAACACTGCAAATTCTCAATCAACAGCCTCAATCCATATCTCAGAGTAAATTGAAAAGAACTGTAGAATTAATTCTTTCTGAGAATGCGCGCACAAAACCCTGATTCTTGATTTAATGTCAAAGAAACGCCTGCCTGATCAAACCATGAGCCCAAACTCAAACAAACCCTAGCAATCTGCTTGAACTGTTTCAGAGTCCATGAAAACCCTAATTTGGATAGACTGATAAGAAAAAGTCTATTTGACTGATTCTTACGCCAGTCTGAAAAGTCAGGGCAAACCCGAAGCTGTGATTTCTTGTGGAAAAATAGGAGGGCAAATTTTGGGGTACAACAGTTGCCCCTGTTCAATCTTCTTGAACCTGAAGAGTTAGATTGGCAAGTTTGCCTTTCGCGACTCGAGGGTAAAAGGAGATTGGACACTAGAGTGCCCAAAAAAATTTGCACTCGGTGATGTGATGGTAGAGGGAATGGACTTAAAGATGCCATTTGGTGATGGGCTTAGAGATGCCATCTAGGGATGTGACAAAATCTTGTCGGGGGATGGGCTTAGAGATGCCATCTGGAAATTGTTGGTAGGAGGATGGGCTTAGAGATGCCATCTGGAAATGTTTGTTGGAGGATGGATGAGTATCAGAAAGGTATCCATGTTTTGGAACATCTCTGAACTGGGGGTCTGAATAAGCAATAGATTGACATCCGTATCTGGAAGCATCCGTAAACTGTTTTCAAAAATCTTGAATTTGAATAAGCAATAGAGCAGCATCCGTTGTTGGGAAGCGTCCGTAAATTGGTTTCAAAAGGTGCATCTGAACAAGCGATAGGTTAACATCCATTACTGGAGAACCTGTAAACTGTTTTCAGAAGTCTTGAAGTTGAATAAGCAATAGAGCAGCATCCGTTGTTGGGAAGCGTCCGTAAACTGTTTTCAAAAGTTGAAGTTGAATAAGCAATAGAGCGGCATCCGTTGTTGGGAAGCATCCGTAAACTGTTTTCAAAAGTTGCATCTGAACAAGCGATAGATTAACATCCGTGTTTGGAGAATCCGTAAACTGTTTTCAGAATTCTTGGAGTTGAAAAGGAACCGGTGTAGGGTTTCCTGATGATGAGTCCGTGTAAAACTGCATCTGAATGAATCTGGAATAAGTATCAGAATGTCGCCATGTCTGGGTCACATCTGAACTATTTCTAGAAAGAATCTCGGAAGATGATGATCTTTGTCTGTCAACTGATCTATCCTGAAAAGGTAAAGAGTTAGTTGTATACAATGTCATGATGCATGATGCAATGTATGTTATATCAATGTTTATGATATGAATATGATGAATGCGCATGTAAGCTGATGAGCTGTCTTGCTGAGGATAGATGAATCCTGGATGGCAGGAGATAAAAGAATCTTGACTGCTTCCAGGGAAAGTGAGTCCTTGACTGCTGCAGGGGATTGAAAATCCTTTGATCGTTGAAAATGAGAAGTCCCGGGACCACTGTTGGGGAATCAGAAGCTTGGGTTGTATGCCAATCTACTGGGGATTCCTGTCTTGAGGAGATCTTCACCGGGGAATATATGAATATCTTGTGAGGAACTGAGAATGAGAGTCTTCATTCTTCTTGGGGATTGATAGTTGGAAATTTTAGTTCCGCTGGGGATTGCAAGAATATTTTGATTGCTGCAGGTATTGATCTAGGATAAGTATCGGAATGTTGCCAAATATGGGTCACATCTGAACTATCTCTAGAAGGAAATCTGGAATAAGTATCGGAATGTGGCCAAATCTGGGTCACATCTGAACTTTCTCTAGAAGGAAATATGGAATAAGTATCGGAATGTCGCCAAATCTGGGTCACATCTGAACTATCTCTAGAAGGAAATCTTGAATAAGTTTCGGAATGTCACCAAATCTGGGTCACATCTGAACTATCTCTAGAAGGAAATCTGGAATAAGTTTCGGAATGTCGCCATCTCTGGGTCACATCTGAACTATCTCTAGAAGCAAATCTAGAATAAGTATCGGAATGTCGCCATCTCTGGGTCACATCTGAACTATCTCTAGAAGGAAATTTGGAATAAGTATCGGAATGTCGCCAAATCTGGGTCACATCTGAACTTTCTCTAGAAGGAAATCTGGAATAAGTATCGGAATGTCGCCAAATCTGGGTCACATATGAACTATCTCTAGAAGGAAATCTTGAATAAGTTTTGGAATATCGCCAAATCTGGGTCACATCTGAACTATCTCTAGAAGGAAATCTGGAATAAGTTTCGGAATATCGCCATCTCTGGGTCACATCTGAACTATCTCTAGAAGCAAATCTGGAATAAGTATCGGAATGTCGCCATCTCTGGGTCACATCTGAACTATCTCTAGAATGAAATCTGGAATAAGTAACGGAATATCGCCATATCTGGGTCACATCTGAACTATCTCTAGAAGCAAATCTGGAATAAGTTTCGGAATGTCGCCAAATCTGGGTCACATCTGAACTATCTCTAGAAGGAAAATTTGGAATAAGTTTCGGAATGTCGCCAAATCTGGGTCACATCTGAACTATCTCTAGAAGCAAATCTGGAATAAGTATCGGAATGTCGTCAAATCTGGGTCACATCTGAACTATCTCTAGAAGGAAATCTTGAATAAGTATCGGAATGTCGCCAAATCTGGGTCACATCTGAACTATCTCTAGAAGGAAAATCTGGAATAAGTTTCGGAATATCGCCAAATCTAGGTCACATCTGAACTATCTCTAGACGGAAATCTGATCTTGATTTTGTTAAGGGTCAGAAATTGGGAGTATACCAATCTTCTGAGGTTTTAAGGATGAGAGTCTTCATTCTTGAGTGTCAGAAATTGGGAGTATACCAATCTTCTGAGATGATGAGAATCTTCATGCTGTTAACGGTCAGAAACTGGGAGTATACCAATCTTCTGAGGTTTTAAGGATGAGGGTCTTCATTCTTGAGGGTCAGATTTTTAGGAGCTTTAATTGTCCGTTATTCTGTTGGTGGTTGTAACTTCCAGCAGGTGATGAAGGAATTTTGATGACCTTGGTGATTGACATTCGAATGCCCCAAGTGATGATGACGGAGACTTGCCCCAAGTTTACTGAACTTTTGAGAGATTTTGTTGAAATCTTGATTGGACTGCCCCAGGTTAACTGAACTTTGAAAGATCTGTTGAAACCTTGACTGGACTGCCCCAGGTGTGCTGGATAGTGACATTTCAAGCCCCCTTGTTGATAGGAGATTTGTCAATGGAGGTGTCATCCTTTTGAAGTGATTTTGCTCACCGAGAGGGTTTTCGTTCCTCCGAACATTCGCTGCATGAATTTCTTCGCTGTCAAACAAATAGCCAAATGCAAACAGTGATATTCAAGTAATGCAAAGTTTATGTCTGTCTCGAAGTTTTGAAAAATGCGTTTTTTAGCAGAAAACTTTTTATAAGACAAATTCAACACAAGATTTAGAGCAAAGCCTTACAGGAGTCAGGATACCTTTTGTAACAGTATGCTTTTGAACTAACCCATGCTTCAATTAGGACTTTTGAAGGGTTGTAACGTGGCTTGGTTCACGGTTTAAGAAACAAAGAATAAAGGCTCAAAGTATATTTGTATCCACCCGCTCTTCGTGATGTCCTTCAATCCTAGACTCAGTTAATTGTGCGTCAAACTCTTTTCGAATTTGGAACGACTTTTTGGGTGATGGTTCACCAATTGAATTTTGGAAGACAGTCATCATCTCCTTTTTCTTTTGCAACATTTTTTCATGTTGTTGAGGATTTGTAATGACCTCTTTCTTTTGATTTGTTATCCCTAACTTTTGCCTGACTGTTCCTGTTTCCGAGATTACAGTCAGCGGGATGCCCCAACTTTCTTAAGCTTCCTTTGTAGGTTTTGGCTCAAGGGGCTTTTTTATTTTGAGAGGGTGACTGCCTATGAGATAGGGAACCATCACTATCTTTTGATTCCAGAGGAATGCTTTTCTCTGACGTCGTTCGTTGTATTACGAACTGAGAGTTTGCGACTTCAATGCGCACCCCCCCTTTTTTTTGAATTAACTGAGAGACTACCCTGCCCCAGGTTTATATCAAAGGTTTTAATTTGTTTAGAACAGAAACTCCTACTTCTTTGGCTCGAAGGGGTTGACTAAGGATTATCTTCCTTATAACTCCAGTGTTTGGGAATTGAAAGAAATGCCTGTACATCATCAGCAAGGTCTGTTCAAAAGCATACTGTATGAGATCATGGTATTGTTTCGTCATCCTCCCTCTAAAGGCTTGCAGCTTTTTATCAAGAGTTAAATATCATAAAGAAAGCATAAGAGTAGTGAAAACGAATGGATGAATTCGAGACAAACATATGCAATGCATTAATGAAACAGAGTTTGACATTAAAAGATAATTGTTTAAACAACAAATGAAATTACAACTTCGAAAATTCAAATGAAACAAAGATATTCTCAATGATTTGGCATAGGAGAAGTGATTATGCTGGAGTCTCTGGAGGGTCAAACTCGATCTCCTTGGCGTCAATCATGTCTTGGATCTTGTTCTTCAGAGGCCAACAGTTGTTTGTGTCATGCCCCGGACTGTCAGAGTGGTATTCACACCTTTCATTAGGATGATAGGTAGGAGCAGAAGTATTTGGGTTCCGGAGGGGAGCCCTCAATGTAATCAGGTTCATCTTCAACAAATGTTACAATGCTTGAGACAACGGCATGTTGATGTTGGTGAACTGTCTTTTAGGTGCGACCTCCTTACGCTGATGCCCCTGTCTTTGCTGAGCAGGCGTAGGATTAGAGATCAAGATTTCTCCTACGTGTTGGTCATGACGACCCTTTTGACTGTTCGCAGCATTAGACTCTTTCTTTCCGTTGTAGGGAATTATCTGAGTATCCGAGGGTGTAGCTCCTTGGATCTTTCCACTTTTGATGCCAGCCTCGACCCTTTCGCTGGTCAGTATTAGCTTGGTGAACCCGGCTGAGGAGCTTCCAATTAAGTGATTGAAGAAAGGCCCTGTCAAAGTTCCCATGAAGATGTCAATCAGCTCTCTGTCAGTTAAAGGAGGTTGCACCCTACCTGCCAGATCTCTCCACTTTTGAGCGTATCCTTTGAAGCTCTCGTCAGGACCCATGGTCATGTTCTGCAATTGGACACGAGTAGGTGCCAGATCAGCATTGTACTGATACTGTTTGTAAAAAGCAGCAGCTAAGTCCTCCCAGGTGTGGATGTGAGAACTCTCCAATTGATAGAACCACTCGAGTTGAGCCCCTACCAAGCTTTCTTGGAAGAAATGGATCCAAAGCCTTGGATCAGTCGTGTATGGTTGAATCTTGCGGGCATAAGACTTCAGGTGCATCTTAGGGCAAGAAATTCCATCGTACAGGGCAAAGGTAGGGACTTTGAACTTTGGAGGGATGACTAATCCAGGAACCAAACCCATGTCTCCTAAATCCAAGCCAGGTATTTGTTGAATCACCATAGCATTGAGGTGATCCTCCAACTGTTTGTACTTGTCATCAGCGGGAGGATATTGCTCCTCGGAGTAGTCAGCTTCAGCATCATTGATCTCCAAATTGTGGTCTTCTTCAAGACTATCCCCTATGTTGGGTGGAGTTGCAAGGTCCAGGGTCTTAGGTCTTCTTCTCAAGTTCAGGATGCTCGCTGCCTTCTTGGACTTCTTCTTCTTGTCTTTGAGAAGGAGAGCTGTTAGATCCTCTTGTCCTTTACCCATAGCCAGAAGCATTTGCTGGAATTGAGCATTTTGAGCTTGGAGATCTTTCACCGTTTGTTCCATATCCATCTTACTGAAATAAACAGTAGGAAGATAAGGAGACCTGTATGGGAGAAACCTGCTATGTAATGATATGTATGATATATGTATGCAATGTTTTCAAGGATCTCTTGGGGTAAACACAAGAGAATGTTAGAGGTTGAACTTTGATCTTTGATTGGAGAAATTTGCACCGGTGGATGTCTTTCCACGAGAATCAAGCTCACCATGTCAAGTAGGTCATAGCCCCTGATTCAAGTTGTTGTACTTGATCTTTGATGGCATTTGTTTAGAGGAGAAACCTCTTGCCCCTTGGTAGACGTCTGGTTCAACGTGACCCTGCATCAAAAGAACCCTCGAGATCCTTGAAATGGTTAGTGAAAAAATGCTATGGTATGATGTCATGATGTTATGTACATGCATGCAAGTAAGTGAGTGTATATACAGGTAATCATATTCACACAAAGCAAACAAGTCCTTAGGTTTAGGCTTGCATGGGGTTTGTAGGTAAGTACCCTCTTGAAGTTAGTTGGCTCATCCTGTCCTAACATAGAAACCGGGTTCTAAGGAGCTCAATATCATTGGATTATTTTCTGTGTTCATTGTTTTGGTTTATCCACTTAACCGGCGACCAAAATATTCCAAGAAAACAACCCTCAATGAGTGTAGTGTCGAGTATCTACCAACTTTGGACTGCACCAAAGTCGGTCATCTCACTACCCCTAAAAAGGCTAAGATGGTCAATTAAGGTTCTAAGAGTTCGTTAGTGCTTCATGACATCACTCAGCGGCCCCGTACTCTCCTTGATTGAACTCAAGGGTTACCGGTACTCACAAATATGTCACACTAACATAGCTTACTGCTTTAACCATGTCGGTATACCCCGCACAGTTCCCTCATAGTTTTATTG
The DNA here is from genome assembly GCA_948472305.1 of Vicia faba. Taxonomy (NCBI): domain Eukaryota; kingdom Viridiplantae; phylum Streptophyta; class Magnoliopsida; order Fabales; family Fabaceae; genus Vicia; species Vicia faba. Next base: position 484,586,647 of record OX451736.1, on the reverse strand, counting down.
CTATTTACCTAAAAAGGTGCCCCCAAATCCGGGTGTAGGATTTACAACAAACCCAAACAAGGACCCAAAAAGTAAAGCAATCAAAGCAATCAAAGCAAGTATGTAAAGGTGATATAAACCCTAAGGTAACCCCACTTTTGAGTTTTTCCCCAGCAGAGTCGCCAGTTCTGTGATACGGTGGGAGAACTGACTTGAGGTTTTGCGTTTGTATTCGCACTTGTTCGGTTTATCAAGAGTCTCCACCGACTTTTTATTTTATCCTAAAGGAAAGGTTAAAAAGCACAGGAAAAACCTTTGAGATGTTTCGTGGGTTCGGGGGGTAGATTATAGAAAAGGAAGGTATTAGCACCCTTTCTATTCATGGTTATCCATGGGCTCTTAGTTACTTGTTTTAGATCACTTGCCTTTGATTTTCAATTGCTTGAAATGGTGGTGTGTGTGTGTTTGAAAATGTTTTGAAAAAGATGCCTTGTCTAGGCAACCGTTGTAACAATTCTTTACTCGAATGTTTTACAAAGGTGTGTGTCTTTTCGAAAAGATGTTTCAATGTTTTGAAAGTTGTTTTGAAAGTTGTGTTTGTGAAGTGTGTTTTGAAAGTAGGCAAGTGTGTTTTGCAAGTTGATCAAGTAACTAAGAGTTGTCTACCCCTAAATTTACTCAAAGATTGTTTCTATGTTTTAACCCTTTTAACAGTATTGTTCCACCATTGTATTTGGTGGACAATCTTGTGTTAGGATGTTAACGGGACGGGCGCGGGTCATCGTTTAGACCATGAATGCAATGGTGCCAAGTGTCTTTGGAAATTTGCTTGAAGGGGCTATGATCATTTTGTTTAGGCAACTTCGAAAGCGTCATCGAGGGATTATGATCATTTTTTAGGCAACTTTGAAAGCATTATCGAGGGACTATGATCATTTGATTTGTTTTGTTTTGCCAAAGATACTTAACATGCAAGCATGGCCCATTTTGGAAGACAACAAGCGGGATTACCCTAGGGGTGCAAGTGTGATTGGTGTATTTGATTATCATGCATTTGTCTTGTATTAGGTTATCTAGCGGTTGATTTTGAATCTTCGCATACAAACCCTAATTGCGGGAATTTAAAGTCTAAGCTATTACAAATAAGTATTCGGGAATGGGGGTACAAATATTTACAAATGGGGATGAGACTCATTAGGAGAGTAGTGTCCAAATATATTTACAACCAAATCGAATCGCATTCTCAAATGTAATATGTATCAATGTACAAGAATAAAAGATAAGCAAATGTATTGGTGAAAGTGTATGTGATTTATTTACAAGTGATAAAAATGTTAACTTAATGCAAAATTAAGTAAATATCTATTCTTTGTATTATTATCTTTTTTGTGTTTTTGTTAATTATGTACAAACAAATGTTTTAGTTATAGAAAAGTATTTAACTTAAAAAAAATCTATTTTTTTATGTATTTTGTTAATGTTTTATATACAAAAGTTTTAATTAAAAGAAAAAATGTTTTAAGTTTAATTATCCTATTGTCTAGGTATTTAGTTAATGTACAAAGGTTTGTTAAACAAAGATTCTAAAAAGAGAAAATTATTTAATTTAGACAAATCCTATTTTTATGTACTCTTAAATGGGATAAAAAAAAGTATTAATAAACATTTTTGCAAAGAAAAAAGAATTTAATGTATCATTTTTTTATTTAAACAAAATATTAGTATAAGTTTAAAAAAGGGAAAATAAAGGAATGAGTAAAAGAATGATTATTGGTTTTCGAAAATATAAAAGAATTGAATTAAGAGAATTTAATGGGCTTAAAGGATTTGCTTGGCCCAATCAAAATAGGCAGGTTTAAGGAAAAAGGGGGGTGTGCGCCTAGAAATGGGCTTAAGGCAATTGGATGAGGCAGCAGGCCCAGGCGTTTTGCAAATTGTTTGTAAGGGTTTCTTTGAGTTTGTTTCATTTGGAATTAGGGTTTGTTGAGTTACAGAGGCGCCGTTCCTCACCTTGTTCTCTTCGTTCTCCTTGAGCCATGGATTCTGACCTTCTCCCTTCGCCTCAGCTACCAAACGCCATCATCGCTTCCTCCTCTCCATGGTCACGCAGGCGGCGATTTCGAAGAAGGTAACGATTCAAACTTAACGCATTTTTAGGGTTTCAGTTCATGCATGTTTTTAACCTTTTATGTATTGATTCTTTATGTGCTATCTGTTTCTGTGTGAGGTGTAGAAAGAAAGAGGAAGAGATACTACCTTTGGGGTTCGTCGCTTGGAGAGGAAGAGAGGTGGGCTTGGAGGCGTGTCTCAGGCAGCTGAAGGCGAGGGAGTATGAAGCTGATGAGCTTGCTTGGAAAAACTGGTATTTTGTATCTTTCTTTTTTGATGGTTTTATGATGATAGCTCTGAAAACCCTAGCTCAAACATTTCTGAAACTTCTTTTCCTCTTTTTAACGCTTGCTCTGTATGATTATTGATGATGTTCTGAGTTCTTGTTTTTGTTGGAATGTTGGCCCTATGATGAGCCTAGCTCTGAGGGTTTGGATTGCTTGAATCTGAGTTGCTTTTATTTGCTTCTTTTCCTCTTCTTCTGTTTGCCTCTGATTGATGGCTTTGAGTATTGATGATGTGTTGAAATGTTGAGGTTGATTGAGTTGCCTCTTGTTCCTCTTTTGCCTGCTTGAATGCTTGTGTGCTTAGATTCTGAGATGCCTATTAAGCTTGTTGTTGGCCCTATGATGAAGTCATTCTGAGGGCTTGGATGTGTTTGATTCTGAGCTTGCCTGTTTGCTTGATATTTCACTTCTGAACAGTTTCTCCTCTCTTGATGCTTGGTTGGTGATTTTGGCTATGTTGACCCTATGATGAACATGGTTCTGAGGGCTTTGTTTGGATATGTTGGATACTTTGAAATGGTTTGGATATTGTACGTAAGCTTATTGGTAAAGGCTTTTTTCTGGTTTGATGTCCTAGTTTTGACAGGTTTTGAAAGGTTTGAGGGCCTTTGGAGTTTATGATTTTGTATAGGTTAGCAGGCTTCAGACTTGGTTACAGGCTTGTGCAGAGGTTTGTTTCAGTTTGTATAGCTTTTTCTGGTTTGATGGTGAGTTCTGGATTGAAGGTAGTTTGACAGGATTTGTGGTTCTGTTTGTGAGTTTGCTTCAGCTTGCAAGCTTAGGAGATAGTTTTGAGGCTTATGCAGGCTTCATTCTTGAGGGCTTCTGGTTTAAGGTTTGACACAGGTTTACAGGCAGGATGCAAGCTTTTTTTTGCTACAGGCTTGTGTTATGGTTTGAGATGCAGGTGAAGGCTTTGGTTTCCAGCAAGCTTGAGGCAGCTCTGTGTTATGTCACAGTTTTGAGGATTTTGGCTTTGTGTTGTTTTTTGTTATGTTGTTCTGCCTCCCTTTTTTACTGTGTTCTGATAACTTGTTATTATATCTCTTGCCTAAGCCTGTAAGCCTCTCCACTTCTACTCTCTCTCTCTCTCTACAGATTAAAAATCACTTTTATATTGCTTTAAAATAGCTTTTCTGAAAAGGTGATTGGCTTGGGAAATGATGTAATTTTGAATATTTGCTTGCAATGTATCTTTCCTCTGCATACTTTCCAAATTTCCTGCATATTGTTGACAGCTTTTTGTACTTGTTGACAGCTTGATATCTTTTGATATCTTTGGACAGTTTGTGGACAATTTGTTTGACATTTTAAACTTGGTTAGGCATGTGCAGTTCAGTTTGCAATTTGTGACTTAGTTTGGAATTTTGACAGCTTTGCTTTTCAGTTTGACAATGCAACTTGGTTGGCTTATTCACTTGCAATTTGTACAGTTCAGTTTGCCTCTTTGTTTGACAATTTATGCAGTCTTGTATATTTCCATGTAGCTTTGTGCATTTAATTGTTTGCAAACATTTTCTATCCCTCTTTGTGAACCAAGAATTTTCTTGTGATTTGCAGAGAGGGTGAATAACTGATTCCGGCCAATCACTTTTAATGATGAGTCTTTAAATTAACTGTCTGCTTTTGATTTCATCTGTGCTGACTTCTTTTCTTTTCTTTGTTGCAGATGAAAATCAATTGAGCAATGGGGAGCAGCAATAGATGATGAAGATTTAGAAAAATTAGGATGCAATTTTATTTTACTTTAACCATTTGTAATATTATTATTGTAAACAAAATGTAAATAAATTTACAGTTGTTTAAATAATAATTTGTAACAAACAATTAAAGATGAATAAAAATCCTTCTTTGTCAGTTAATTCTTTTTTTCAATTCACTGTCTATTTAATTATTCAAGTTTCTTAAATTAAAATAACTGGAAGTAAATCCCAACTATTCTAACTTAGAATAAATAAATAATTAATAAACACTGTGCTCTTGCAATCAATAATAAACCCGGCGTCCCAATTAAACATAAGTAATGCACAGTTAATCAACAAACATCCATATGCTTATCCCTTTTACAGATTAAATCAAACACTGCAAATTCTCAATCAACAGCCTCAATCCATATCTTAGAGTAAATTGAAAAGAACTGTAGAATTAATTCTTTCTGAGAATACGCGCACAAAACCCTGATTCTTGATTTAATGTCAAAGAAACGCCTGCCTGATCAAACCATGAGCCCAAACTCAAACAAACCCTAGCAATCTGCTTGAACTGTTTCAGAGTCCATGAAAACCCTAATTTGGATAGACTGATAAGAAAAAGTCTGTTTGACTGATTCTTACGCCAGTCTGAAAAGTCAGGGAAAACCCGAAGCTGTGATTTCTTGTGGAAAAATAGGAGGACAAATTTTGGGGTACAACACCATGCCTCTTTCGACGTTGTCGAATCATCAATCTCCTCAAACACACTTTCATCCACACACTGATGGATATAGAACGAAGCTTTCTGATCCTTCTTCCTCGTAGTTGTTTCTGCAGATCTCTGTTCTTCAGTAGCATCTGCTACAACTGGAACATAACCATTGATAACAAGATCCATAACATCTTGAGCACCAAACAGAACACGCATCTGTATCATCCACATGTTTCAGCTTTTGCCATCAAAAGCTGGAAGTTGTGTTCAAACTACTGCCTTCACTCATATTAAACCTTGCACAAATCTCAGATCTCTCTCAGTGTTTTTCAAACCCACAAAATCAGTGTGATTCTGTTCAGATTTTGTTCAAGATTCAACAGAAATCAAGAACCAAAATCAAACACACAACTCATTTTCACTCGTGTTTTCTAGAAATTCAGAACAATCAGGAGCTTTATATACCAATTGTTGGTGCAATGTGATGAAATTGAGGAAGAAGAGAGAAAATATAGAATGATTAAGACGACTGCTAATGATTGGTAAAGGAATTGAATAATAATTAATGAGACCTAGATACACCTATTTATACACAAAGATAGCAAAGATAAGAATGTCACATAGACTCTAAAAGAGGATAAACTTTAATAACTAAGTTTTTCTCCAAATATAACAAATACTAAATTACACTTTAATAATTACTATAGCAACTATGTATATCCTAAGATAAATCACTACTTTCAATTCACCTCTATCCCGAATCAAGTTTTCTAAATCTACTTGTGTCACCTCGTAATCAAAAAGACACGTATGAATGAAAATTATCCAGTACGTGGTGACGAGCTTTATGAAGAACTGGAAATTCTCAAAGGTGTTGATGATACTATGATTCTCCATGGCCTACCTTATACTGAAGACATAGTTAGTATAGTGACCGCAACAAGGCGTTGAGAATGATTAATAACTTTCTACATCAAAATCACTACATGAAGTTCATCATCATGGAGTTCTTACTCATATTTTATGTAAGTATTTTATTCATTTGCCCATGGCTTTCTCATATTGTATTAAATTTTTAATCAGTCGAAGTGTTTTCATTCTCCCAGGATGACACAGAAGTAGTGGGCATGTAGCACTTTGTTACTTATAACTTAATTTATTCTTATGGAATTTAATGATGCTATCATCTGTATTTGAAATGTTTTTAATGTTTTTATTTATTTACATTTTGTATACAATTCACCAAATTATAAAAATGAAAATAGTAGAAAGTTTGCAGCAAAGAATAAAAGATTTTATTCTGAGAGGAACTTAAATTTATCCTTCTTACTTCAGTGTTTTAGCTTGTGCTGTGAAAACTGATTTTGAGTGTCTCTATTGCCTAATATACACACAATTACTTTTTTATTTAGTTAGTAGTAGAGATTTAGTGCAAGATTATATAGATGAAAGAAAATACCAGTGAATAAAATGAAGATGTGAAAAATCAATTGGAAGTTAACATCTTCAATTCATCTTATTTAAATATAAATAAGAAATTTCATTAATAAGAAGTTAAAATCTACGAGCATATAACTCTTAGAATTAATTTAGATTTAATTAGATATTAATTTATATTTAGAAATATCTTTTAGATTGTTTATATCTTTGTTAGAAAATATATATCTTAGATTTTCTTAGATCTTTGTAGAAGATATATTTTAGATTTAATTTTGTGTATAAATAGCTTAGTGGAGTAGGTTATTGTAATTTCATTTTAAATCTTTATTTTGAAGCTATCAGTAAATATTCTTTTTGCCTTTTATCTTCCTTGTGCACCAACAATTGATATCTAGAGCTCTGGTTCGAAATCCACGGGAAAATAAGTATTGTGATTAAGAATTACAATATTCTGATTCTAGAGGATTTTTGAGAAAACATTGATTTGGGAAACTCTACGTAAATTGCATAAGATAGAAGATGAACGGAAACGGTGACGATATTCATTCCAAGCTTCCAGTATTTGATGGCGAAAATTGGAATCGTTGGAAGATCCAGATGCGCGTGTTATTTGGTTCTCAAGATGTGTTAGAACTTGTTACTGATGACTATAATCTGTTAGAAACAAATGCAACAGAGGCCCAGAAGATAGCACAGAAGGCGCTGAGGAAGAGAGATCAGAAGGCGTTGTTCTACATCCATCAATGTGTGGATGCGGATGTGTTTGAGAAGATTGTTGATTCTGAAACAGTGAAGGCTGCATGAGACACACTGGTCAGATGTTACCGTGGTGACACAACAGTGAAGAAGGTGAAGCTTCAGTCTCTCAGAAAGCAATATGAGAATCTCAACATGAAGGATAACGAGAAGGTTTCGGAATACATCTCTAGAGTGATTCTGATCACTAATGAGATGAAAGCTTGTGAAAAAACTCTGTCTGAACAAGTAATTATTGAGAAGATCTTGATATCTTTAACTTCACAGTTTGATTACATTGTGGTAGCAATTGAACATTTTAAAGATCTGAGCACCATGAGAGTTGAAGAGATGCAAAGTAGTCTAGAGGCGCATGAGTTGCGTATGACTGCAAGAACTTCTGAGAGAGAAGTAGAGCAGCAGGCTCTAAAAGTAACTTCTGGTAAGAAGCATCAGAAGCAGACTTGGTCAGAATCCAGGAAGAAAACTAATGGTGGTCAAAAGTCAGAAGCTTCAAATTCTGATAGGCAGAAGAATGTCCAGAAGGGAAAGGAGAAGTCTGACAAGAAGAATGTTCAGTATTACAGTTGCAAGAACTTTGGTTATTATGCCAGAGATTACTGGTCCAACAAAGAAAGGAAGTAATAAGAAGCAAATATAGCAAGAGGAGACTCTGATGATGAACCCGTGCTATTGTTGGCTTCTGAACCTGATGATCTGAATTCATCAGAATGGTGGTATATGGACATAGGGTGTTCAAACCATCTTACTGGAAACAAGAAGTGGTTGGTTGACTTTGACTCTGAGAAGAGTACAAAGATCATATATGTTGATGATAAATACCTCAATGCATAAGGTATAGGAAATGTCAGAATCATTCTAAACAATGGAAAAGCAGCAGTGGTCCAGAATGTTTGGTATATACCTGGCATGAAAAGAAATCTGATGAGTGTGGGACAACTGGTTGAGAAAGGTTTTTCAGTTACCATGAAGGACAATCTTCTGAAGCTATATGACTGTAATCAGAAGCTGATTATGGAGTCATAGCAGGGAAGGAACAAAACATTCAAGGTGAATGTTATAACTGCAGACTCTGAATGTCTTAGTGCAACAAGTGTTGTCAAGGAGAGTGAGTTGTGGCACATAAGATTTTGTCATCTGAATTTCAGAAGTTTAGGGCATCTGAAATCAAAGAATCTGGTATATGGAATTCCTACAATTAAGAAGCCTGAAAAGTCATGCAAGGTGTGCATGGAAGGGGAGCAACCAAGATTACCCTTTGCATCAGAAGTAGCTCCAAGAGAAAAACATGCCTTAGGAGTAGTACGTTCTGATGTGTGCGGTCCTTTTCCAGTAGCATCGACTGGAGGGAATAAATACTTTGTGTCATTTGTTGATGAGTTCACCAGAATGATATGGTTATCTCTCATAAAGTTCAAATACGAGGTGTTTGCTGAATTCAAAAAGTTCAAACTGAAGGCTGAGAATCAGAGTGGCCAGACTCTAAATTTTTTTCTTAGAACTGATGCTGGTGGTGAGTATAACTCCACAAAATTAAGAAGTTTCTGTGAGGAGAATAGAATTAAGCATGAGGTTACTGCTCCATATACTCCTCAACACAATGGTCTTACTGAAAGAAGAAATTATTCTTTGCTAGATATGGTGAGAAGCATGCTGAAAGAGAAGAAGCTTCCTCATACTCTGTGGGGAGAATCTGCTGCAACTGCATGTTATGTGCTCAACAGATGTCCAACGAAGAAATTAAAGGAAATAGTTCCTATTCAGAAGTGGACTGGAGATAAGCAAAGTGTTAGTCATCTGAAGGTGTTTGGTTCTGTATGTTACAAACATGTCCCATAAGCCAAAAGACAGAAGTTGGATGATAAAAGTAAAGTGATGTTGCTGGTGGGGTATCACAGTACAAGTTCGTACAAACTTTATTGTCTAGAAACTAACAAAGTTGAGTTCAGCAGAGATGTCATTGTAGAGGAATCAGAAGTTTGGAATTGGGAAAAGTCTCGTCCCGACTCTGATGACAGAACTTTTGAAGAAAGGTCAGAAACATATGTTTCTGAAGTTAGTAATGACTCTGACTCTAAAGAAGATACAAAAGGAGAAGATGATTCTGACTCTAACTCCGATGGTGATCCAGACTCTGAAGACATTCAAGGTTCTGGAGAAAGTCCAATTGCTGAAGCAAGTGCTTCTGAAGGGGAAAGTTTTGGTGTCCAAAGTTCTGAAGGTCCAGTTCAGAGGCAACAAAGAGTCAGAAGCTTCCCAAGAAGATTTACAGAGTTTGACATGTTGCTAGACACTGAAGTAAACTCTGAAGGAGAAGTTATTCAGTGTGCAATATTAGTAGACTTTGAACCCGTGAGTACGAAAGAGGCTCTTAAGCAGTAATTTTAGTTACAGGCCATGAAAGAAGAACTTGATGCTATAGAGAGAAACAAGACTTTGAAGCTGACAGAACTTCCAAAAGGCAAGAAAGCTATCAGTGTCAGATGGGTTTTCAAGCAGAAGCTAAATTCAGATGGATCAATTGGAAAACACAAAGCGAGATTAGTAGCAAGAGGCTTCGTACAGAAGCCTGGGCTGGATTACTTTGAAGTGTTTGCACCTGTAGCGAGACATGAAACAATCAGACTAGTGATTACAATAACTGCTAACAGGAATTGGCCTCTGATACATTTAGATGTAAAATATGCATTTCTGAATGGTCTATTACAAGAAGAGGTGTACGTTTCACAACCTCTTGGATTTGAGAAAAAGAATCAGGAAGGGATGGTGTTCAAATTACACAAAGCATTGTATGGATTGAAGCAAGCGTCCAGAGCTTGGAATTTGAAGATTGATCTGTTTTTCAAGGAACAAGGGTTTTAGAAGTGTGATATGGAGTATGGTGTTTATGTTTAGCATACTTCAGAAGATAATATGATCCTGGTATGTTTGTACGTTGATGACATACTACTTACAGGAAGTTATGAACAAGAGATGGTTGAGTTCAAAAAAGTTTTGATGAATGCATTTGAGATGACAGATCTTGGAAAAATGAGTTTTTTTCTAGGGATGGAATTTATGTACTCTGAGAAAAGAATCATTTTACATCAGATGAAGTATGAACTAGAGCTTCTGAAGAGATTTAAGCTAGAAAATTGCAAGGTTGCTATCACACCTGCTGATACGAATCAAAAGTTGGACTCTGATTCTGATGGAGAGGATGTGAATGCTACAACCTTCAAACAGATGGTTGGTTCTCTAAGGTATTTTTGTAATACCAGATCTGATATTTGCTATACAGTTGGAATGGTTAGCAGATTTATGAGCAAACCAAAGTGGTCCCATTACCAAGCTGCAGTCAGAATTCTGAGGTATGTGAAGGGAACTCTGAAATATAAAGTGTTATTTCTGTCTGGAAGAAAGATCGAATCAGAACTTTTAATATTCTGATTCTGATTGGTGCGGAGATAGAGTTGACAGAAGAAGTACTTCTGGGTACTTATTCAAATTTCCGGGAGGTCCTATTTCTTGGTGTTCCAAGAAGCAACCCGTTGTTGCTCTGTTAACTTGTGAAGCTGAATATATTGCAGGTGCTCTGACTGCATGTCAAGCTGTGTGGATTCTGAATTTGCTAAAAAAGTCTGAAGATTGAGGTAAATAAACCTCTGAAGCTGATGATTGATAACAAGTCTGCAATCAATCTTGCCAAGAATCCACTGTTGCATGAGAGAAGTAAGCATATTAATACCAAATATCATTTTCTGAGGAATCAAGTTCATAATGGAATATTAGAGGTTGTGCACTGTAGAGCACTCAGAAGCAGCTGACAGATGTTCTGACAAAGGCTATCAAAACTGATTAATTTCTTGGTTTAAGGGATGGAATTAGTGTTGTCAGTTTTGGGTAAATATAAATTAAGGGATGGTGTTAGAATTAATTTAGATTTAATTAGATATTAATTTATATTTAGGAATATCTTTTAGATTGTTTATATCTTTGTTAGAAGATATATATCTTAGATCTTCTTAGATCTTTGTAGAAGATATATTTTAGATTTAATTTTGTATATAAATAGCCTAGTGGAGTAGGTTATTGTAATTTTATTGTAAATCCTTATTTTAAAACTATCAGTAAATATTATTTTTGCCTTTTATCTTCCTTATATACCAAGAATAACAACTGAATATAGTCATGCTTACAATTTGCATTTTCAAATCAGAAAATTGGTCATTTTCATTAGTTTAGATTTTTCTATTTTTTAATATAAAATTCTTATGTTTTCTTATGAAATGAAAGGCAATAATGAAGATGTTATACAATTGTTATAAAACATATTTAAAAAAAAATTCTTATTTATATTAGAAGTTATTTCAAACTCAATTCTTATAGATTAAAAGAGTAATTTTAATATTCATTAACTTGGATATTCACTATTAGAGATTTTAATATTATAAAAAATGACATGTTATTACAATGTATTTCTTAATTTATGATATTTATGAACTAATAAAGTATTTTCACAAAGAAAATAAAAATTGAAATAATATATTAATCCAAATACATTATAAATGTTTTGTTTTTTCACTAGTTAAATGTCTTTTAATCTAATGTTGTTATAGCATTTTAAGAAATTGATCCCCTTTCATTATATTTGTGAATATGCATATATATTAAATTTTTAAACAATATTTATTTTAAAACAAATGAAATACTTACACTATAAAAGATGGGCCCTGCAAGATAATACAATTTTTGGTTATAAGTTTTTTTATAAAATATGCCCTACAAGTTAGTGGTTTAGCCTTACCAAATATATGCAAATACAAATTATTTAGATCACATATATTTAACTTTCTTAATGTATATGTGTTTTTACACATTCTAATTTTTGTGATAATTAAATTTAAATATTTTTTATTTTATTTGAATTTTAAAATTGATGACAATTTCACCATCCTCATTAGTATCTGTGCAGACGCATGGGTAATACACCGGTACTGTGTGAATGTACAGTAACATACTAGTACCGTGTGAACGCACGGATAATTATATTAATATTCGTGCGAACGCACGTGTAACATACTAGTATCGTATGAACATACATGTAATCCTATCAAATCAATTAAACACATCGGTACATATGTAAACACACGGGTCTGTACGAACACCCGGATAACACACCAGTACCGTGTGAACACACAGATAATCATACCAATTCAGTTAAACGCACGAGTTTTTATATTTTTTGTACAATTAAAGAAAATAAGTGAAAAACTTATGTCACTTAGCTACTGACTTTTAATTATTTTTTTATATTTTAAGTCATATTTTAAACTCTTTTATTATTTCAACTCTATCAACCTTAAAAAAAATTTTTTTCTTTCTATTTTTCACAATTGTTTTTTACAAAATATGTGTTTAATAGTTTTTCTTAATAATAGTTATTTTTAAACTATTCCAATTATCTTCTGGTCCATTTTATATTTTATATTTTTTCCTATAATATTTTGATTTTCTCTAAATTATTTGGATTTCTATGACAAAATTGGTATAACTGATTTATTCACTCTTACAAAATTTGTAAATTAATTTTGTTTTTCATATTTACATTTTAATTATATTCTAAACATACAATCGTGCGTACCACACCAGTATCCGTATGGATGCACGGGTATCCCACTAATTACAATGAAGTGAACTATTAGAGAGAAAGGAAAGATAGTTTAGCATAAAAGTGTGTGTTTTAGAAAATAAATAAAAATGAAATATTTATTGTATTTATTAGGGGAAAAAGTTTGAATTTATTTATTTATTCTAGTGTAGTGTTTATTTTTTCTTTTTCTTTTTGCAATAATCAGGTTTTGAAAAAAAAACACACAAATAACAATGTTTCGGATAAAATTACGCAAATAATCATATTTCAGAAAATGTTAATATGCAGTAGACAAGTGAGATGGCGCATGCATTGATTTTTTTAAAGGTAGCGCCAAATGAGATGGCGCCTAGGCGCATGGGATTTTCCCTAAGCCATCTCAGATGGCGCTTAGATGCAAAGTGCTTTTTTTTTATTTAATTTTTTTGTTAAAGAAATAAAAGACAATTTCGTAGCAAATGAAAGTTCGATTTTCTATAACAATTAAACGATTAAATAATGAGAATAAAAGTTATATATTATTTAGTTGTCTCCTGGGGCTCGATAACGACCCATGGTTCCGCACCCGCGTCCTCCCCTAACTCGTGGTGCATTTTGACAATTTTCTTATTGCGGTTGGGTCGATGGCCTGCAAAGTCAATGCATCCAAGATCCATGAAATCCTTCAAATCAGCATATCTAGAAGATCCACTTTCAAACAGTCGGTTATCCATTCCCTCAAAGTTTGGTCATATTGGTGCGAGGTGGGGTTCCATGGGTGGTCGATAACACTGATCGTATGAATAAGGAGGGTAAAATGAAAATGAATCTTATGGAGTTTGGCACTGCGATTGTTGGGTGTTATGGTGATGTGATGGTTGATGGTAAGTTGGTTGGTTAAGGAATATTCTTTAGGTAGGTAAAGGTCTGGGCTAAGGCGAGATGATGTGGGGCCCATATTGGGATGTTGGATGTATAGTCTTTGTTCAGAATACTGGAATTGTATGTAGGGCATATGGGTGTATTGGTATTGAGGTTGGGATTGGGGTTGGGTGTGGGTCATATGAGTGTATTGGTGTTGAGGTTATGATTGGGGTTGGGTGTTTCTGGATCTGTATCTTCAGTGTTTGGTGGGAGGTGGATGTGTGTTGGGTTTATTGTTGGGTGGTGTATGATTGTTGGTAGTGTTATTGAGGATTTGAGGATTGTGCCTATTATGTACGTGGGTCGATCAAATACCTCAGGCCAGACACAAACATTTTAGGGTTAGTAACTGATCTATACTGTGATACGATGGCAGAACCGACTGTTATACTGGTTTTGCATTTGTATTCGCAAATGTTGCGGTAAGCAAGAGTCGCCACTGACTTTTCTTTTATCCAACAAAGGAAAGGGTGAAAAGAACAGAAAAAGACATTTCGAGAGTTTTCTGAGCAAGGGGGTAGATTATGGAAAGGGAAGGTGTTAGCACCCTTTCCATCCATAATTTTCTATGGGCTCTTAGATGCTTAGCTCATTTTAAAAATACCTCGTGCTTTGTGTGTTTTGAAAAAATGTTTTGAAATGCCTTAGTGTGGTAATTTGCTTTGCGTTAACTCTTGTATCAGTCCTCAAGAGTGTTAACAGAGCAAATGTTTTTGAAAGTTGTTTTTGAAATGTGTAAGTGTAAAAAGTTTATTTTATTTGAGCAAGCATCTAACAACTATCTACTTATACTCGAAAATGTTTGTTCTTTTCCTCCTATCCTTTAGACAGCGCTATCCTACTATTAGTGAGTAGGTAGCCCTATCATTGGATGTATGAGGGACATTTGAAGGGACGTTTTTATAGTCACAAAGGAAACTGGGCAAGAAGCTTTAGTAACCACCCTAAGGTTCTAAGATCATATTTTTACCGAGGCAACGTCAAGAGAGTCATCGAGGGACTTATGATCTTTTTGAACCAGAGGGTAGCCACTAAAACCTCTCATGATTTGAGAGTTGTGACTATTTTTTCGAAGGCAACCGAAGTGGGATATCCTAGAGGTGTACATGTGCAAGTGATTCAATTCAGTTTATTTGTCTTTGTTATTACGTTTGCTAGCGTTTTGTTATTAGTCTTTCCATACAAGCCTAATTACTAGCAGTTAATATTTTGCAGAAATTTAAAACGCGGGAATCGTAAATCCTACGCTATTGCAATGCTTCGGGGAGGGGGTATTTACATGTCCAAATGGGAGAAAAATAAAGAAAGCGATAAAGTCCTAGTTTAATCTATTACATACTGTCAGCAGGTACATTATTATAAAAAAAATGCGAGAATAAGATAATGCACACGAAACAAAGACGAACGTCTAAAACCCTAAGAAATTGCTAAGTAAACATAAAAAAATCTTTTTTGGTTTTGTTTATTTTAATAAAATAGTTAAACTAAATTAAATCTAAATTTAATTAAGAAAATAAATATGAAATAGAATTAAACCTAATTCTAATGTTTTTTTGTATTTTTGTTAAGAAAATATTTGAATTATAAGAACTTAGTTCTAATTATTTTTAAATTATAAAATAATGTCAAAATAATTAAAATTAATTGATTTACAAAATTAAAATTAATTAGAAAATCCTAAGTCTATTATTTTTTATGGTTTTTGATTTTATGTTATTATGAAAAAAAAGTGATTTTTGAAATTAATAAATAAACAATAAAATAAATGAAGAAATAAAAAATGGGCCTGATTGGGAAGCAAATAAGGGGGGTGAGGATTGAAAATTCGCTAGGCCCATACTAAGCTGGCCCAAAGACTGTATGGATCCAGTGTGAGGATCCCCTGAGTGTCCATGATGGGGATGCATTCTCCAGGGGGTTGGATCTGTTTCCCTTATGATCCATTGGCTGAGGTCTGAAGGCGCATGATAAGCGTTTGGAATGCTGTGCATTAGATCTGCAACAAATTTGTTAGAAAATATAAAAACACCAAGCCTGGGGATCGAACCCAGCCCTTTCAGTTTCACAGACACACGCTTTGCCACTCAACCACCTGTTCATTCATTAATTTATATAACATAATAATATTATATTATAAAACAAATCATAAATTATTCAAATAAAAAAACGCGTGCCTGGTGGGCCCCTTGTGGTTTAAATGAACCAATCAGAGAGACGCATCTAACCATGCAAGCCCTTGATCTGATTCAAGTCAGTCAAACGTCCAGCCCGGTGGTTTCCACCGTCTTCTCCGACATGGGAGTTTTCCGATCCTGTAAAACATGATAAAATAAAGCAAATGAAAGGGCCTATCCACCTAATTCAGCCATTACGAATTCAATGGTGGTGGCATGTTTGGGCTGAAACAGCCTGTATCGTCCAAATCGAATCTAAACGAACTTGAAACCCTATTAATGAAAATATGCGTTTCATGCTTCAAAGCTCACATGAGATACGTCTAACCTGTCCTAAATGGTATCACAAACATATAACAATGCACAAAAAGAATTTATATAACATGAATAAAAACTTTGAGGTCTGAGAATGTGAGCAAACCGGAGCAACTTGTATGCGCGATCCAAACGTGCTTCAGGCTAGGGTAAGGCCTTGGATGGACTCCTGAGATCTTCCAAAAGCTAGTGGACTGCTTGGAATTGACTGAAAATGGCTGGAGATGGCTGTTTGAAATTGGACAACTTTGAACTTTTTTTTTTGTAATTTTGCGTGGCTGTCTTAGGCAATGGTAGGAATGTGTTTGGCTTGCAGGGAGATATAATTCATAGAGGAGAGGTAGGGGACAAGGAAACATGGTAAGAATCCAAGCCATAAACATTGTTTTTAAACCAAAAACATAAAATTTGAAAAAAAATGCCAAAATGAATATTTCATGCCTTTTTCATATTTGGATGAACTTGGACACAATGGCACAAATTTTTGGGCTTTTAAGCAAGCCAAAACATCATCCCAAATGCCAAAGCCCATCTTTATTTATTTTATGCAATTTATTTTATATTTATTTGAAATAAATTAAAATAAATATGAACAAAATAGATAAAAATGGCAGGGCCATGTAAAAATGAAATTAGAGTTCCTTTGAAAGGTTAGGAAGACCTTTGAAGTCCAAGGAGTTAGGCCATTGACCTAAAAGTTCAACTTTGTCCAATGCACAATTCTTGAAATTTCCAAAATTTTCCCAAATTGGGAAAGCCATAACTTGCTCAATTTTGATCTCTTGATGATGATCTTTGAGCTTGTATCTTTCAAATGATGAATTTCTTGGACTTGAGTGAAAAGGAGAAGTTGTAGGGAATTTGATTCTCTTCAAAATGAGCTTTGGTTGGGGAAAATGGATAAAGTATGTGAAAGTTATGTCTGGTCAAAGTTCAGTTGAATTTTCCTATAGAAACCCTAATTTAGCAATTCTTGACTTTTGATAGATTAGGAGTATTTATTGAGGAATAATGATCAACCCTTGATAAAATGATGGATATCACTTCAAAATGTTTATGTTAACCAAAAATCTTGAAGTTTTACAGTACATGGGCCACAATTGACTTTTGACCTAGTACAATTGATTTTCAAGCATTTGAGCAGTTGATTGAGCAAACTTGTAGTGTAAGGCATGAAACTTGTTATGGACAATATTGAAGACATATTAGGACCATGGAAAACATTTGAGACCTTTGGAGCTCAAACATCTTGGTGAAAAATGAAACCCTAATTAGAGGTTCATTGCTTAGGAGGAGAATTTGTCTGATCAATTCTTTGGTCAACCTTGAGCAATTGAGGATCTCAATGAGCATGTCTTAAGTAAAAAATGGGATGGGTACCAATCAATATATTGATTTTTGTATCACATATTATGCTGGGTGAGGAAAATAGAGAATTGTAAGACACGTTGGTGATGCATATGCCATATCTTACACCATTCCGGAGCAAAATATTTCCAATTATTAACACCCCATTAGGCGTCAACCCTTTTGAGATGCCAAGGTGACAAAAAAGTTGGATTGTGTGGTATTTCTTGATGCATTCCAAACTACGTCTTGACACGGTTGCTGAGGTGCATCTCCATAATGTTGAATCGCATGATTGCAGTCTTTGTCGTCCAAATTGCTTTATCGTCGGGGTTAAGTTCATGGTCTAAACCCAAATATGGTCTCTAGATAAACTGTGGATAAAATAAAATCAGAATAATGATAAATTTAAAAATAAATAAGTTAAAAGGAGAAAAATTTAGAGGTACTACGTACATAATCCGGGCCAAGGTGATCCAAAAGACTACGATATAGAGCGACATTGCATCTTGGATTATTGATGTAATCCATACCCCTTACACAATACCTAAAGGAATGAAAAAATAATTAATTATGTACATCTATTTAGAAAAGATAGAAATAATAAATTATTTATGCTACAGACTTACTTTGTTGCATAGGGGAACATGAACGGATGGTCGTTGATGGGGTTAAGGAACTTCATTCTCCACCAACCCCATGCTTGAAGCAAGAAAGCGAATCCATTAAAAGTACATTTGTCCTACTAATGGTTGGCATGACCCCCCTTATACACATGTTGTGATACGGTGGCAAAACCAGATTGTTTTAGGAAAATGTTGGTTTGCATTTTGCGTTTTGTATTCGCAAAATGTCACGGTAAGCAAGAGTCGCCACCGACTTTTATTTTATCCAACTGGAAAGGACAAAAGCACAGAAAAATTCCTTTTTTGAGATTTTGAGTATGGGGGGTAGATTATAGAAAGGGAAGGTATTAGCACCCTTTCTCTCTGTAGTTTTCTATGGGCTCTTAGGTACTTGCTCATCCTTTTAAAATTGCTTCCGTATTTGTGTGTTTTGAAAAGTTTTTGTTTTACTTTATTTTAACCTTGTATCAGTCCTCAAGAGTGTTACGAAGTTTGTTTTTGAAAACTTTGTTTGAAAAGTGTTTGGTCTGAAAAAGTTCGATTTGAGCAAGTATCTACTAGCATCTACCTACTCGAA
Source organism: Vicia faba (assembly GCA_948472305.1). Lineage (NCBI taxonomy): Eukaryota > Viridiplantae > Streptophyta > Magnoliopsida > Fabales > Fabaceae > Vicia > Vicia faba. Next base: position 484,568,099 of record OX451736.1, on the reverse strand, counting down.
AAATGATTGTTTCTGTTCTCATTTCCTTTGGACAACGCTATCCTACTATTGAGAAGTAGGTAGCACCGTTGTTGGAGTTGTAAGGGTTAATTCGAAAGGGACGTAATGGTCATTGAAGGCAACATGTAAGGATACCTTAGCATTTCGAAGGGACTGTCATCATATATTCGTAGGCAACATCGAGGGACAAGATCATATATCATAGGCAACTTTGAGGGAAATCGAGGGACCATGATCTTTATGATGATTTTAACCGAGTGCCTTTGCTAAGGGTATCCCTACGTTCGAGGGACATGTCCATTATTTTCCGAGGCAACCAAGTGAGGTATACCCTAAGGGTGCATATGTGCAAGGTGTGTTATGTTCAGTTATTTTAGTCTTGTGTTAAGTTTGCTAATGTTTAATTATTCTTGCCATACAATCCTATTAGTCATACATCTAGCAGTTAATAACTGCAGTAATTTAAAAGTGCAGAAATATAAAACCTAGCTATTACAAGGCTTCGGGGAGGGGGATTATGTACATATCTAAACCCGGGGGAAAAATAAATAAAAGCGGTAAAGGTTCCACTAATCATCTATTACATCCCAATATACCGTTACAATAATAAAATTAAGTGCGAAAGAATAATAACGCGCAAATTTGAAAAGACGTCTAAAAATCCTAAGATATATAAAAAAATCTTTTTGTTGTTTTTTTTGTTTTAATTTATAAAAATGGTTTAAGTTAAAAAATAATTGATCTAGATCTATATTTAAAAAAAAAGATAATTATTAAAGAAACATGAAATTTAAATAAAAGAAATTAATTCTATGTTTTTTTGGTATTTTTGTTACGAAAAGGAAAATTAATTAAAATGAAATTAAACCTAAGTTATATTAATTTTAATTTAAAAAAAAGTTAAAGTGTTTAGTTAATTAATTTACTAAAATTAAAATTTAATTAAGAAAAAATCCTAAATCTATTTTTATGTGATTTTTATATTTGTTTATTGATAAAAGAAAGGGATTAAAAGAAATAAATGAAATGAATAAAACAAGAAAATAAAGATGGGCCTAGTAGCAAAAGTAAACACGGGGTGCAATCATCAGAAATCCCTAGGCCCGAATCTTCGAAAGCTTCATGCTCTAACTATGGTGTTTTTTTATTCTTGCGTGGAACCTATGATTCAACCATCCATAACTGTTCTATATAAACTCAAACAAACATTAGCATACCATAAAATGTGATTAAAATTAGAGATTCGAAGTTTAAAATTTTACCAAACCGGTATTGTCAAATAGGGCCATGCTAGGCGTGTGATAGATTGCTCTTGGGCCTTGTAAGACTCCTAAGGACTTCAAGAGGATGTTTTGAGGCTTGATGTCAATTGAGAGAGACCGGAACCTCGAGATATGACTTGCACCAATTCTTTGATTTCTAGAGAGCTTTTTGAAGAGCTTTTGGAGAGCTTTTTGAAGACCTTTTTGAGAGCTTTTTAAAGAGGAATTTCGTGTCTTTCAAGCTTGTATGGATCTATATTTATAGAGGAGAATGAGGAGACAAGAAAGCATGGAAATAATCTCCCTCATAATGTTGTGTTTTAAGACCATGATCAAGATTTGAAAAAAATGTCATATTTGATTATTTTATGCCATTTTTACATGTGGATGAACCTGGACATATTTGAAGGGTTATTGCACGAAATCAATTGACATAAACCAGCATAAAACTTGCCCAAAATGGATTCACATCAAAATTTACATTATTTCTATTATTTATTTATTTATTTCTGAATTTTAATGAATAAAATATCAAAATAAATAGCATAAATAGTAGAAAAATGTATGGGTGGGCTTAGAGGTCTTGGACCATGTTAGGAATGAGTTTCAAACTTGAAAAGATAGGCCCATTTGGAAAATATCCAAGTTTTGTCAATATTCGCTTCATGCATTTTTTCAAAAATTGTCCAACTTTGACAATGCATATCTCTCTCAATTTTAACCTTATGAGGGTGTTATCCGACTTTTTAGAAAGATTAGGATGTCCCCTTAGCAACCTCTTTGGTTTCATATCAATTTGATCTTCCATGTTCATGTAAGGAGCTTTGACCCAAAAGGTGTTTTTGTTAACTTTCCAAAATGACCTATAATGTCCAAATTTATATCTTCTTGTTAGTGCATATTTTGAACTTGGTAGATGGAGATGAATTGTAGGGAATTACATCCTCTTCAAAATGAGCTTTGTATGGGTCATTTCTGATAAAGTATGAGAAAGTTATGCTTGGTCAAAGTTGAGTTGACTTTTCCTACAAAACCCTAATTTAGCAACTTTTGGGTTTTGATGAATTGTGAGCAATCCTTGAGAAATCATGATCAAACCTTGATCAAATGATGAATAATACTTCAAAATGAGAATGTTGACCAAAAATCTTGAAGTTTGACTGTATGTGGGCCACAATTGACTTTTGCCCTAACACAGTCGATTTTCAGGCCTTTGAGCAATTGATTGAGCAAACTTCCTATGCAAGGCTTGAAACTTGGCATGGATGATCTTGAGAATATATTAGTACAATGGTGAGCAATTGGGATCCTTTGGACTCAGGCATCTTGATGCAAACTAAAACCCTAATTTGAGGTAGACTGCCTTAGGAGAGAGTTTGTCTGGTCAACCCTTGGACTTCCTTGAGCAATTTGAGGACCTCACTTGAAATGTATTGAAAAATATGGGAGGGAAAATTTTGGGGTACAACAGCTGCCCATGTTCAATATTCTTAAACCTGAGGATGTAGATTGGCTTGCTTGCCTTTCGTGATCCGAAGGTGGAAGATGATTGAACATTAGAGTGCCCAGAAATTTTCACTCGCATGAAGTGGTACTGGCCTTGCGATTTTGGGAATGGGCTTATAGATGCCATTTGGAAGTTAATGACGAAAAATGGGCTTAAAGATGCCATCAGAAGAAGTGTTGATCGCATAAGAGATTCCTTTGCGAGAGCCCGTATACCTGTTATTGAGGAGGATTTCGCTGGGGAATGCTGGTCTCTGTCTTGAGAGAAATAGAATTTTAGGAGCTTCAGTCGTCCGTTATTCTACTGGGGAATCATCTCTTAGTCGTGGAGGTGAAAATGAACTGCTATCTGGTCGTGTTCTAGGCTTTACAGTGATTTGCTGAGGAAAATAAGACCGACTGCTATCTGGTCGTGCTCCAGGATTTATAGTGGCTTACTGGGGGGATGAGATTAAACTTGCTATCTGGTCATAATCCAGGATTTGTAATTTCTCAATTCTTATTTGGTCGTGCTCCAGGCTTCAGAAGGAATCAAGTGGTTATCTGGTCATATCCGAGCTTCAACTTAAATTTAAGGCATACTAATATTCGGTCAATTTCCGGGCTTCATAGTAATTGGCTGGGTAAACTGCTATTTGGTCGAATTCTAAGCTTCGCAGTACCTTATACTGTTATCTGGTCGTGTCCCAGGCTTCACAGTATCTTATACCATTATCTGGTCGATTCCAGGCTTCATGGTATATTGTATTGCTATCTGGTCGATTTCCAGGCTTCACAATAAGTTGCTGAGGGTTAAGTTGTTTTCTAGTCGATTTACGGGCTTCATAGCTTGTATTTAAGATATACCACTATTTGGTCGATTCCAGGCTTCGTAGTAACTGGAGATATCAAGATATTATCCGGTCGATTTCTGGGCTTCATAGCTTGAATTTGAGATATACCACTATCTGGTCGATTCCAGGCTTCGTAGTATTTTGGAGAAATCAAGATATTATCCGGTCAATTTTCGGGCTTCATAGCTTGAACTGGAATAGAAATCTTAGTATTGATTTGATTGAACCAGGGGAAACTTCAACTGGGAGAGAAATCTTAGTGTCGATTTGACTGGTCCCTGGAGAGGTCTCGGATTAACTTTAACTGGCATAAAAATCAGGGGAATCTTAGCGACGATTCGGCTGACCCAGACGAAAGTCTTAGAACATCTTCAACTAGAATAGAAACCTTAGTGTCGGTTTGACTGAACCAGGGAAAACTTGTGAGAACTTGATTGTGTCTTTCCCTGAAAGGTAAAGAGTTAGTTGTATGCAATGTCATGATGTATGAAATGTATTGAGTAATGTTGCTCTCAAAATAAATGAGATTATGCTGTATGATGCATATGCGCATGCCATGATGTATGGATATGTAATGCCATTATGATATTCTCCTGCTGGGGAGAATAAATCCTGGACTGCTGTTGGAGAGTACAAAGAGTTGAGTTCTTCGTTGTTGCTGGGGATAATGACCTAAGATGATTAGCTGGAGACTTGCGTCCATTCTGCTTGAGAACAATCCTCCGGGAGAGACTTTGTTTGAGAATAACCTTGTGGGAGACTGACTCTACGGGGAAGAGGGATACTCTGTTGGAAGATCCGCTGATTTGGAGAAATAAACTCAGGTGGGGATGAACTTTCATTGTTGGAGAGAAGAGCTTAGGTGGAGATTGAGCTTCCACTGTCAGAGAAATAAACTCTGCTTGGGAGATGGCTTTATAAACTTCTCATGGTTATAAAACTCGGTTGGGGAATGCAAATATCAGCTTTCTGAAGGAACCTGTTGGGATAGGAATTCCTTCTTGGGGATACAGAGGTTGGATCTTGGTTGTCTCGGCTCTGTGGGGAGTATGGGTTTCACTGGCTTGTATGTGATAGTGACTTTGCTTCCAACTGTCTCTGCCCCTTGTACCATGCTGGAAAAAGTAGATGCAGAGATTTTATGGATGGATCTATGTCGTGATTGTACTTGAACATGTATTTAATGATTGTCAGGATGACATCCGTCTCTGGATCGTATTTGAACTGTACTTGAAATATGTGTTGAATGAGTTTCAGAATGGCATCCGTCTCAGGATTGTATCTGAACTGTATCAGAAAGCTGAATCTGAATGAGTATCAGAATGACATCCGTATCTGGAGCGTATCTGAACTGTATCTGAAAGCTGAATCTGAATGAGTATCAGAATGACATTCGTATCTAGAGCGTATCTGGACTGTATCTGAAAGCTGAATCTGAATGAATATCAAATGGCATCCGTATCTGGAGCATATCTGAACTGTATCTGAAAGCTGAATCTGAATGAGTATCAGAATGACATCCGTATCTGGAGCGTATTTGGACTGTATCTGAAAGCTGAATCTGAATGAGTATCAGAATGGCATCCGTATCTGGAGCGTATCTGAAAGCTAAATCTGAATGAGTATTAGAATGTGTTGTACCCCAAAATTTGCCCTCTCATTTCATCAACATTTTTTCATCACAAGACTCTTGGAGTTCAAGGTCAAACTAGGGTGTGCTCTACTCAAGACCCCTCCTTGCACTGTTGACCCAAATTAGGGTTTGAATTTGCATAATGATGTTTTGGCCTACAATACCCAAATTGACTTTCATGCTTCATGTTTGGATCACAAGTTTGCCCATACCATGTTTCAAGCCTTGATTCAAATTTTTGCCCAGTCAATTGGACAGTTGACCTAGAAATCAGCTGTATTGGGGAAAAGTCAACTGTGGCCAATTGATAGTCAAACCTCATGAAATTTGACCCACATCAACATAATGAACTCATATGAACCATTTGGTCAAGTTTGGATCACAATTCCACAAGAAATTTGATCAAATCACCAAAAGGGCAAAATGGTCATTTTTAGGGTTTTTTAACTGCACAAAGACAATTTTTGACTGTTTGACCTAACCAATGGCAAACCAAGCTCACATATGGACTCAAGGACTCAATGGCATTGTCTTGACCCATTCAACAAGTTCAAAAGATCTCAAATGCACATGATTGACAGATGAATTTTTTCAGTCAACTGATCAAATTTGACTGTATACTGAAAAGTCAAACTTTGACTTTTTGGTCAAAATCAAGTGCCAAGATTTATTTTTCATCAAGACATGTCAAATTATGAAACTTGTTCACCAAGAAACCAAAAATTGCAAATTAGGGTTTAAAATGAAATTTTTTCATAACTTAGAATTTTTCTAAGTTATGAAATTTCCTTATTTTTTTCCTAACTTTGTCCCATTTTTTCACCAAGATGAAAATGGATTCAAACAAAACTTGAAACATGAAAGTTGTAGTCCATCACAAAATCTACAACTTTGATTCACAAAGTTTTCTCAAAGGAAGCTTGTATCTCAAGTTATGAGTTTTGGAACAAGGGTGCATAAAACTTTTAACTTAGAGAAAATTTACCCTATTCTAGGCAGGATTTTTGTCCAACTTCTTGGCCATTTTTCACATGGTTCCACTTGGAGTTTAAATTTGCATTACAAAAATGGATTGTAGTACATGTTCCAAGCTTTCCAAATTGTCCAAGAACTTCTCAAACACCCTTGTGGTTAGAGAGAATCGAATTCACAAAGTTGGCCAAAACTCACTTTTGTTCATGGCCAAGGCTTGTTCATAACAATTGCATTTTTCAAATCAGTTTGTGCAATGCTAGCTTGCAAGCCTCAAGACCAAGTTTACACTCCTTAATTTAATGCCTAACCATTGTGTTAAGGTGTTATTTCATTCATTTGGGCATTACACATAGAATTAACCCTTAATTAGAAAAAGCAAAGTTTCCATTTTGGTAAAGTGATACTTTATGTCAAATTCCAAATCCTTGAGACATAGTCCAGATCTTTGAGGCAAGAGTGAGTACACAAATCCCATTTACCAAGGGCAAATGTTGCAGCGTACATGATAGAGGTCACAGGCCTGCATTGTCAAGTTGAACTTTCTTACTTTAAAAACAAGCAACTTTGCAAAACAGATACAACTTTCATTTCCTGTAAACACAAGCCAGAACAAACTTTGTACTCATCTTACATACATCCCAACTGACCTAAGGCACGACCATTCCACCCCTCATACCTCCTAATACACCAAAACACCATCTTGCTGCAAAAAACGAGGCACCTGCTGCAGATTGAAGTCCACAACTCAGTTTGCTCGTGCACTTCTGCTAAAAACCTTTCAAACACCTTCCATACCATCCACCTAAACTATTCCAAGCCTTACACACCAGCTGTAACACCTCTAACCTCATTTGCCATTTTCATTTTCAAGTGTTGCAGGTGAACTTCTACAGCACAATACAGAGTGTTTCAAAGCAAGCCATGCATTTGGGAAGCATCCTTGGACTTCAGGCAAGCTCAACATAAGCTCAAACTCCATTGAAGGTTGCTACATTGCTCTATCCAAGTCAAGATGAAACAGGTAATCTATGGACTTCTATCTCTCTATCCAGGCATGATTAAGCTTAGGTTTGTGAATGAAACATGTTCTACTCATAGTCCTGAAGCCATACATGTGGTCACTTTTCATTTATATTAAGCATGCTGTGAGAATTTTAACCATGAATATTTGAAAAAAGCTAGGTCAGAAATTGGGGGTGATGAAATTCTCCCTGGTTTCTTAGAGTTAGGTCAAGTGTTTTATATGGTTGAAATTGTGGTTTCATGCTCTACAATGTTTGTGTTATAAGTTTTGGCTAAAAGTCAAAGAATCAGGAGTTTGTATTTTGAACAAGGAAGCGCGCGTTTTGACAGTGCTGGAGGTTGAAGAAGGTTGGCTTGGGCTGGGCCTGAGTCAGTTTTGCTGTTTGCACCCTTTTTTTCAATTTGCACCCCCCTGGTCCATTATGTGAAATATTTGACATTTTTGCATTTTTCTTTTTTATTCTGACTTTATATTTTTGACTCAAACATAAAAAACACCAAAAATATTTTTCCACATTTTTTTCATATTTATTTGACATTTATTTACTTTCAAGCATATGTATGTAAATAAATATAAATCCTTTTCATTTAAAAAACCTAAAAAAATAATACAAAAATATTTATTTTTCAGTTATTATTTTTTGTTTACATTTTGAAAACATTTTCTAAATATACATTTTTGTAAATATTTAATATTATAGTTTTGTACATATTTAGCATATTAAATATATATAATACATACATGTACATATATTTAGGGCAAAAATACAAAAATAATACCTTTTATTTTTATTTAATATTTGACACCAAAAATACTTTTTTTTAACAATATACTTTTTATTTTTGCATAAATTAATATATATATTGTACATAATCAATAAATAATACTATTTATTCAAAAACTAGGGTTTAACCCTAAAATGACAAAAATAATCAAAAATATGACTTTTTTTATTTTGTTTACACTTCAAACATGAAAACCTTTTTCACATACATAAACAATCTCTTTTTTGCATAATGCATTTTTATTTGATACTTATTTATTTATATTTATTTAAATGTTAAATATTAATTTGTATATTCGATATGGTTGTAATAATTTAGCATTTATTTCCTTGTCAAATATCCCCCAATTCAAACTTGTACCCCATCCCCATAATCATGTTGTAATAATTTAGGACTTTAAATTCTCGCACATTTAAAAGTTTCCAAATTATGCCATGCTTAGACTTAGGGTTTGTATGCAAAATCAATCAACAAATAGCTTGACCTAATCCAAAGATAAACATGCATGAAAAACAAACACAATGCACACTTGCACCCCTAGGGTTTCATCCACTTGTTGCCTTAAAAAATGGGCCATGGTTGCATGTCAAGTATCTTGGCAAAACAAAAACAAACAAAATGATCATAGTCCCTTGATGACGCTATCTTGTTGCCTAAACAAAAATGATTATAGTCCCTCAAGAAAATTGCCAAAGACACTTGACACTATTGCTTTCATGGTCTATACGATGACCCGCGCCCGTCCCGTTAACATCCTAACGCAAGGTTGTTCACCAAACACAATGGTGAAACAACACTGTTAAAAGGGTTAAAACACAAGAAAGATCTTTGAGTAAAATAGGGTAGACAACTCTTAGTTACTTGATCAAAAATCTTGCAAAACATCCTTGCCAACTTTCAAACACACTTCACAAACACAACTTCAAAAACAATTTTAAAACAACTTTCAAAACATTGAAACATCTTTTCAAAAAGACATACACCTTTGTATATACTCAAACAAGAGTCATTACAAAGGTTGCCTAGACAAGGCATCTTTTTCAAAACATTTTCAAAACCACACACACAAAGCACCATTTCAAACAATTGAAAAGTAAAGGCAAGTGATCTAAAATAAGTAACTAAGAGCCCATGGATAACCATGGATGAAAAGGGTGCTAGCACCTTCCCTTTTCATAATCTACCCCCCGAACCCACGAAAACATCTCAAAGGTCTTTCCTGTGCTTTTTGACCTTTCCTTAGGATAAAATAAAAAGTCGATGGCGACTCTTGCTAAACCGAAACATTTGCGAAAACAAACGCAAAACCTCAAGTCAGTTCTCCCACCGTATCACATAACTGGCGACTCTTCTGGGGATTTTTCTAAAAGTGGGGTTACCTTAGGGTTTTAGATCACCTTTACATGCTTGCTTTAATTGCTTTGATTGCTTTACTTTTTGGGTTCCTTGTTTGGGTTTGTTGTAAATCCTACACCCGGATTTGGGGGCACCTTTTTAGGTAAATAGCAATAAACTGTGAGGGAACTGTGCAGGGTATACCGACATGGTTGAAGCAGCAGCTATGTTAGTGTGACATATTTGTGAGTACCGGTAGCCCTTGAGTAGTCAAGGAGAATACGGGGCCGCTGAGTGATGTCATGAAGCACTAACGAACTCTTAGAACCTTACTTGACCATCTTGGCCTTTTAGGGGTAGTGAGATGACCGACTTTGGTGCAGTCCGAAGTTGGTAGATACTCGATACTACACTCGTTGAGGATTGTTTTCTTGGAATATTTTGGTCGCCAGTCAAGTGGCTAAACCAAAACAATGAACACAGAAAATAATCCAGTGATATTGAGCTCCTTAGATCCCGGTTTCTATTTTAGGACAGGATGAGCCAACTAACTTCAAGAGGGTACTTACCTACAAACCCCATGCAAGCCTAAACCTAAGGACTTGTTTGCTTTGTGTGAATATGACTGTCTGTATATACATTTGCCTTGCTTTTGCATACATGTACATAACATCATGACATCATACTGTAGCATTTACAATAACCATTTCAAGGATCTCGAGGGTCTTTTTAATGCAGGGTCGCGTTGAACCAGACGTCTACCAAAGGGTAAGAGGGTTCTCCTCTAAACAAACACCGTCAAAGATCTAGTGCAACAACTTGAATCATGGGCTATGACCCACTTGACATGGTGAGCTTGATTCTCGTGGAAAGACATCCACCGATACAAAGTTCTCCAATCAAAGATGTTGATCAAAGTTAAACTCTAACATTTTTCTTGTGTTTACCCCGAGAGATCCTTGAAAACATGCATTCACATATCATGCATTGCATTATAACAGGTTTCCCTTTTCAAGTTTCCTTATTCTCCTACTGTTTATTTCAGTAGAGATGGCTCTGGAGCAGACTATCAAGGGCATCCAGGCTCAAAACGCTCAACTTCAAGAGATATTCTTGAACCTATCCAAGTGGCAGGAAGAGTTGAAAGTACTCCTCGCTAGGAACCTGGCCGAGAAAAATTCGGAAGACAATAAGGACAAACAGTTGGAACAACTGCAAACTGAGGTTGAAGCAATGAGAACCCAGATGCTAGGGCAGATGGCTCCTATCCAAGGCCTAGCCCGAAGACAAGAAGAGCTGGGAACCATTATCAATCAATTTCGTCAAGACGGTTGCAACCGTATGGGGCAAACAATCAGGATCGGAAATCAAGGCCTTGCTCAGCTTCCCATGAGACAAGAAACCAGTTTAAAGGAGAGAAGACCTTCTCACTTTGCTTCCACATCACGAGCCCAACAACGACTTCGTCAACATCAACCGGATAATCATCCAAAGGGGGAAAGACTTCAAAGGCAATTCACCAAAATCAACATGCCATTGTCACAAGCATTGCAGCACATGTTGAAGTTGAATCTGATTACGGTGATAAACCCTCATCCGAACCCCAAAACTTTTTCTCCCAGCTACAATCCAGATGCCAGGTGTGCCTATCATTCTGATAGTCCTGGACATGATACAAATGATTGTTGGGCGTTGAAGTACAAGATTCAAAACCTGATCGACGAAGGAATGCTGGAGTTCACACAAGATGGCCAGGCTGAATTCTTCTGTCGTCCCTCAAAGGTTCACCACCTAAAGTGACAAGTTCAGACAAAGAGGCTTCTGTTCATTTTGAATTTTCAATTGTAATTTCTTTTGTTATTAAAACAATTATCTATTAATGTCAAACTTTGTTTCATTAATGCATTGCATATGTTTGTCTTGAATTCATCCTTTCATTTTCACTATGTTTAAACTATGCTTTTTACTCACTTTATGACATTCAATTCTTGCTAAAAGTTACATGCCTTTAGAGGGAGGATGACGAAATAATACCGTAATCTCATACAGTATGCTTTTGAATAGACCTTGCTGATGATGTACAAGCATTTCTTTCAAATCCTAAACACCGGAGTTATAAGGAAGATAATCCCTAGTCAACCCCTTCGAGCCAAAGAAGTAGGAGTTTTCTATTTTAAACACAAATTGAAACCTTTGATTTAAACCTGGGGCAGGGTAGTCTTTCAGTTAATCCAAAAAAGGATGCGCATTGAAGTCGCAAATTCTCAGTTCGTAATACAACAAACAACATCAAAAAACATTCCTTTGGAACCAAAAGACAGTGATGGTTTTTTATCTCATAGGCAGTCAATCTCTCAAAAGGAGAAAAGCCCACTGAGCCAAAACCTATAAAGGAGGCTTAAGAAAGCTGGGGCATCCCGCTGACTGTGATCTCGAAAACAGGAACAGTCTGGAAAAAGTTAGGGATAACGAATCAAAAAAAGAGGTCATTATAAATCCTCAATAAACATGAAAAATGTTGCAAAAAAAATGATGGATGCCTTCCCATAAAATTCCACTGGTGAACCATCACCCAAAAGTCGTTCCAGACTCGAATAGAGTGCGACGCACAATTAACTGAGTTTAGGACTGAAGGACATCACGAAGTGCGGGTGGGAACAAATATACTTTGAGCCTTTATCCTTTGTTTCTTAAACCGTGAACCAAGCCACGTTACAACCCTTCAAAAGTCCTAATTAAAGCATGGGTTAGTTCGAAAGCATACTGTTACAAAAGGTATCCTGACTCTTGTAAGGCTTTGCTCTAAATCTTGTGTTGAATTTGTCTTATAAAAAGTTTTCTGCTAAAAAACGCATTTTTCAAAACTTCGAGACAAGCATAAACTTTGCATTATTTGAATATCGTTGGTTGCACATGGTTTACTTGTTTAAACAGCAAAGAAATTCATACAATGAATGATCAGAGGAACGAAAGCTCTCTCAGTGAATGAAATCACTTCAAGTAGGATGACACTTCCGTTACAAAAATCTCCTATCAACAAAAGGGGATTTTATATGGTATTGTCCAGTAAACATGGGGCAGTCCAGTCAAGGTTTCAACAAATATTTCAAAGTTCAGTTAACCTGGGGCAGTCCAGTCAAGGTTTCAACAAATCCTTCAAAGTTAACCTGGGGCAGTCCAGTCAAGATTTCAACAGATCTTTCAAAGTTCAGTGAACCTGGGGAAGTCCAATCAAGATTTCAACAAATCTTTCCAAGTTCAGTTAACCTGGGGCAGTCCAGTCAAGATTTCAACAAATCTTTCTAAGTTCAGTTAACCTGGGGCAGTCCAATCAAGATTTCAACAAATTTTTCAAAAGTTCAGTTAACCTGGGGCAAGTCTCCCTCACCATCACTTGGGGCATTTAAACGTCAATCTCATCAAAGGGTTACGTGCAGTCCAAGTGTCCTGGAAATATCACAAGCATCTGATACTAGGGGCAGTGATGAAACCTCTCCGAAATCTTTCTGAAAAGAAATTCAAGCATCCTCGAGAAGGTTATTACCCCTCTAAGCAGACCTGCAGTCATGGGTTTATTTCCCCAACATTTGTCAAGGATTTATTCTCCAAAACAAATTACTTTTCAAGTTGAAAGGTCGTTCAAAAATTCCTTCATCACCTGCTGGAATTCAAGGTCGTTCAAAATTTCCTTCATCACCTGCTGGAAGTTACGATCAACATCAAAAATTCCTTCATCACCTGCTGGAATTCAAGGTCGTTCAAAATTTCCTTCATCACCTACTGGAAGTTAAGATCATCATCAAAAATTCCTTCATCACCTACTGGAATTCAAGGTCGTTCAAAATTTCCTTCATCACCTGTTGGAAGTTATGATCAACATAAAAAATTCCTTCATCACCTGCTGGAATTCAAGGTCGTTCAAAATTTCCTTCATCACCTGCTGGAAGTAACGATCATCATCAAAAATTCCTTCATCACCTGCGGGAATTCAAGGTCGTTCAAAATTTCCTTCATCACCTGCTGGAAGTTACGATCATCATCAAAAATTCCTTCATAACCTGTTGGAATTCAATGTCGTTCAAAATTTCCTTCATCACCTGCTGGAAGTTACGTTCATCATCAAAAATTCCTTCATCACCTGCTGGAATTCAAGGTCGTTCAAAATTTCCTTCATCACCTGCTGGAAGTTACGATCATCATCAAAAATTCCTTCATCACCTGCTGGAATTCAAGGTCGTTCAAAATTTCCTTCATCACCTGCTGGAAGTTACGATCATCATCAAAAATTCCTTCATCACCTGCTGGAAGTTACGATCATCATCAAAAATTCCTTCATCGCCTGTTGGAAGTTACAACCACCAACAGAATAACAGACAACTGAAGCTCCTGAAAATCGGTTTCTCTCAAGAATGAAGACTCTCATCCTTGAAACCTCAGAAGATTGGTATACTCCCAATTTCTGACCCTTAACAGAATGAAGATTCTCATTCTCAAAGTGGCATATAACCTGAGTTCCTGATATCCCCAACAGAATGAAGATTCTCATTCTCAAAGTGGTAGATAAGCTGAATTCCTGATATCCCCAACAGAATGAAGATTCTCATTCTCAAAGTGGCAGACAACCTGAATTCCTGATATCCCCAACAGAATGAAGATTCTCATTCTCAAAGTGGCAGATAACCTGAGTTCCTGATATCCCCAACAGAATGAAGATTCTCATTCTCAAAGTGGCAGACAACCTGAACTCCTGATATTCCCAACAGAATGAAGATTCTCATTCTCAAAGTGGCAGATAACTTGAATTCCTGATATCCCCAACAGAATGAAGATTCTCATTCTCAAAGTGGCAGATAACCTGAATTCCTGATATCCCCAACAGAATGAAGATTCTCATTCTCAAAGTGGCATATAACCTGAGTTCCTGATATCCCCAACAAAATGAAGATTCTCATTCTCAAAGTGGCAGATAACTTGAGTTCCTGATACTCCCCAACAAAATGAAGATTCTCATTCTCAAAGTGGCAGACAACCTGAATTCCTGATATCCCCAACAGAATGAAGATTCTCATTCTCAAAGTGGCAGATAACCTGAGTTCCTAATATCCCCAACAGAATGAAGATTCTCATTCTCAAAGTGGCAGACAACCTGAATTCCTGATATTCCCAATAGAATGAAGATTCTCATTCTCAAAGTGGCAGATAACCTGAGTTCCTGATATCCCCAACAGAATGAAGATTCTCATTCTCAAAGTGGCAGATAACCTGAGTTCCTGATATCCCCAACAGAATGAAGATTCTCATTCTCAAAGTGGCATACAACCTGAATTCCTGATATCCCCAACAGAATGAATATTCTCATTCTCAAAGTGGCATATAACCTGAGTTCCTGATATCCCCAACAGAATGAAGATTCTCATTCTCAAAGTGGCAGACAACCTGAATTCCTGATATCCCCAACAAAATAAAGATTCTCATTCTCAAAGTGGCAGATAACCTGAGTTCCTGATATCCCCAACAGAATGAAGATTCTCATTCTCAAAGTGGCGTATAACTCGAGTTCCCGATATTCCCGACAGAATGAAGATTCTCATTCTCAAAGTGGCATACAACCTAAAACTCCTGAACTTCTTCCCGACAAGAATAAACTTTATCCAGAATCTCGAGTTTTACTCTCCGACAGGATAGCTACTTTTCAACAATATGGCTATTCCCCAGAAAATTCTTATCCCCCAAGCAGAATGAAGACTCTTGTGATCGGTGGATCTGGAACTGACTGTTTAAAGCTGGTTCGCGAAATGTCGCGGTAAGCAAGAGTCGCCACCGTCTTTTATTTTCTCCAACATGGACAGGACAAAAGCACAGCAAAATTCCTTATGAGATATTTTCTCGGTTCAGGAGGTAGATTTATAGAAAGGGAAGGTGTTAGCACCCTTTCTATCCATGGTTATCCATGGGCTCTTAGATACTTGCTCATTGTGTTTTCAAAAGTGTTTGCTTTTCAATTGTGAGTGGGTTTGAAAAAGTTTCGTTGAAAGATTTCAGATCGACTCTTGTATCAGTCCTCAAGAGTGTTTAAAAAATTGTTTTGAAAGCTTTTTGAAAAGTGTCGGTGTGAAAAGAGTTTTTGATTTGTTTTTGAATAGAGCAAGTATTTATGAGTCATCTACCTACCCTAAGGAATTAGGTTGTGTAAATGTCCTTAAGGTAGTGCCATCCCACCATTGAGAGGTAGGTAGCACCACCATTGGAGGTGTTCGGGTTAATTCGTTTGTTAGGGACAGTGTGGTCACCAGAGCAACAGTAGGACACCTTAGAAGCTACCCTTATGCCATTGATCCTTTTTAATTCCGAGGCAACCGTTTCGAGGCAACTGGATCATGTCATGGACATAAGGACTTACTAAAACGTCCTATACTCGACGACCACGTTTCGAAGGCAAGGCAACAGTGAGGCGTACCCTAGAAGTGGTGTATGAATTTGTGTGTTATTTTCAGTTTAACAATTATCTTTGATCATTATATCGTGAGCTACGCTTGTTTTTAATTTAGCCATTCATTCTTTCATGCAAAGTTTAGAATTTAAAAGTGCGGAAATTTAAATGCGGAAAGTAAAATCCTACACTATTACAAGGCGCGGGTCTATACATCGCCAAATTACAAAGACCCATTTTAATAAAAAATGCGGAAAGTAAAACCTAATTACTATTACATGGCTTGAGCAGTTACATAATATTCACAAAGGAAAATAAATGTGCGAAAGAATCAAAGTTGAACGTTCGAGGGCGTTGGACCCTTTTGAAATTAAATTGAAATTAAATTGAAACTAAAGTTATTTAATTAAAAGAAAAGAAATGTTTTTTATGTTTTTGTTTTTATGACAATAAAGAAAGTTGAAAATCAAGGGAAACCCTAATTCTAAGTTGTTTTTAATTGTTAATGAAAAATATTAAAGTTTAACCTAATTTACTAAATAATTAATGTATATGTTTATTTACAAAATATTTAGTTATTAATAATGATAATAATGATGAGAAAATTATTTATTAAAAAAGATGAAAAGGTTAAAAACCCTAATTCTACCTATTTTATTTATTTAAGAAAAGATTAAAATTGAAAGCCCTAAATTAAACTAAATTAATTATTAAAGTTTATTTACAAAATAAATTAATAGTGAGTTAAATATTATTAAATATATTACAATTTTTGATTTCTGATTTTTATATTATGAAAATTATTTTTGTGAATTAAATAAAACAATTAAAATAAAAAGAAGAAAAGAAAAGAAAGTTAGAAAATATAATGCAAACATTGGGGGTGTCTGGCCCATTTGGGAGGTGAATTGGAGCATTTTGGCCCATTGAACAAGAAGCCTGTTTGACTTTTCAGCATGTGTGTATGTGTATTGACTGAGGTACATGGGGGAACTCCCTTTGTGGCCTTCAGATTGACCATCAGATCCAATTGGCAGGCACGGGCATGGGCGTGCATGGTGAGCCATTGAGACTACGCTGCATTGGAATATAGTACAACAAAAATTATGGATTAAATGGGGGGACCTGGGAATCGAACCCAGGTCCCAGTACCTGCAGGACACCTCAGCCACCAGTTGAGACAACGCGTTTCTTTGTAATGTTAGTGGAACGTATTTATTATAATAGAAAACAAAGCGTTAATGGTATGAACCAAAATCACGCGTCAGTATTTGAATTGTCCAACCATCAGATGACACACATGCGTCTTCTTCGTTTTTATGCCTGCAACATAAACAAATAGCGGGGGTTAAAACCCCCACTAACACAGCCATGAAAAAATAGCAATTAGCATATGCCTTAACATAAATTGAGCGTGAGGTCATTAATAGTTTCGTCTTGTTGCAACGAGTTTAATGGCATAGGTTTGGTGGTCCAATTTTTCCATATGAGGAAACCCCTAATTCGAAGCTTCTGAAACCCTAAAACACGTTAATGGTGAATCACGATACAAGGCCTGATAATGCAATTGAGTTATGTCATTAGCTTCAGAAAGTTAACATTAGTATAAATCACTCAAGAAACATGATTAAAAATGCATGAATCATCATGTGGAATTCAAGAAATTTTGGCAAACCGTGTGATATGTGTTCTATGATTTTGGGCACGTCTTGATTGATTCTTGATTGCAAAAGCTTCCTTGATGTCTTGGCAATGTATTGGAATGCTTTTGAAGCTTTTAATTGTGCTCTAGGTACGAAATCAGTTTCAAGGTTTTTGGCCAAAAATTGCAAATTGGTTATGCAACTTCTGAGCAGTTTTTCGTGTCTAATGCCTTAGGTTTTAGTTGTCCCTTTGTACATGAAGCAAATTAGGTTAAAAAACCAAGCCCAAAGTCCATGTATTAATGTTTTCAATCTTTGATTTTTTCCACATCTTTTTCCAATCTTTTTGCCATGGAAACTTGCCAAATATGGATGATTTTGTCCCCTTGAGAAGGTGCACGATATCTTTTGCATATCATGAATATATTTGCTGCACAAAAAAGATTTAAAACCATGATTTGCTATTTTTTCATATTTAAAACTAATTAAATTAATTAATAATAATAAAAATTCAAATAATTAATCAAAAATAAGAAAATAAATCCCTTTGAGGTCAATGGGTCGTGCATAGCTTTTGGGTAATGATTCATGGAAGAATTTGTGGCCCATTAGCAATTTTGAAGCTTTTGAAGCAAAGTTGACTTTTCAAAATTCCCAAAAATTTCCCAACTTCTACAAGGCATATCTTGCTCAATTTTGAAGCTATGATCATGTTCTTGGACATTTTGGAAAGGTCTTGAAGTCCTCTAACCAATGCCTTTGGTCCCATGTCATTTTGATTTACCAATATCAAGTTATGGTCTTTGACTTAAAGTGCCTTTTTGTTGACTTTTGAAAATGACCTATAATGTTGAAATTGATAACTTTTTGTGAGAGCATTTCTTGGACTTGAAGTGTGAAGATGAGTTGTATGAAATTTCATTCTATTCAAAATGAGATTTGGATGGGATTTTTCTGATAAACCATGAAGAAGTTATGCCCTGGTCAATTTGCAGTTGACTTTTCCAACTGTCCAAAAATAGAAACTTTTGCATCTTGAGACATTTTGAGCCATGCTTTGAGAATCATGATCAAGAATTGATCAAATGATGTTTGTGGCTTCAAAATAAGATGTTGACCAAATTTTTTGACTTTTGACTGTCAAATGACCATTTTGCCCCTGCAGTTGACTGTGAAGCATTTAGGGTTTTTGACTGTGCAATTTGATGTTGTGAGTCTTGAAACCTGACATGTGGATGCTTGGCAATGTATATGGGCATGTGGGACTTGATTGGACCCTTGAAAACTTCAATTTCTTTGCAAGAACCAAAACCCTAATTTTGACTGTGTTAGGAGGCAATTGGACTGTGCAACCCTTGAGAGATTTTGAATCATTTGAAGATTGATCTTGGCAAATCTTGAAGAATATGGGAGGGAAAATTTTGGGGTACAACAGTTGCCCCTGTTCAATCTTCTTAGACCTGAGGATGTAGATTGGCTGGCGTGCCTTTCGTAATCCGAAGGTGGAAGATGATTGAACACTAGAGTGCCCAGAAATTTACACTCACATAGTAGAGTGTCAGCAATATGATGCAGGGAATGGGCTTACAGATGCCATTTGGAGAGATGCTGGATATGAGGATGGGCTTATAGATGCCATATGGAAATGTGACAGAACCTTGTCGGAAATGGGCTTATAGATGCCATTTGGAGACTGTCGGTATGTGGAGATGGGCTTATAGATGCCATCTAAGTGTCGATCGCGTAAGAGATTCCTTAGCGAGAACTTGCGTACCTGAGAAAGAAAATAATTACCTGGCCTGTTACAGGAATTGATCTTCAAACTCTTTATGTAGATGTGCCCTGGCCGGATACATGTATCGAATCTTTAAACTCTTCAGACGTGCCCTGGCAAGATACAGGAATCGAGTCCGGAGAATTAGTCGTCAACAGATACACCCTGGCAAGATACAAGAATCGGATCTTCGAACTCTTCAGACGTGCCCTGGCCGGATACAGGAATCGAGTCTGGTAATGTTAGTCGTCAACAGATACACCCTGGCAAGATACAGGAATCGGATCTTCGAACTCTTCAGACGTACCCTGGCCGGATACAGGAATCGAGTCTGGAGTATAGTCGTCAACAGATATACCCTGGTAAGATACAGGAATCAGATCTTCGAACTCTTCAGACGTGCCCTGGCAAGATACAGGAATCGAGTCTGGTAATGTTAGTCGTCAACAGATACACCCTGGCGAGATACAGGAATCAGATCTTCGAACTCTTCAGACGTGCCCTGGCCGGATACAGGAATCGAGTCTGGTAATGTTAGTCGTCAACAGATACACCCCGGCAAGATACAAGAATCGGATCTTCGAACTCTTCAGATGTGCCCTGGTCGGATACAGGAATCGAGTCTGGTAATGTTAGTCGTCAACAGATACACCCTGGCAAGATACAGGAATCGGATCTTCGAACTCTTCAGACGTGCCCTGGCCGGATACAGGAATCGAGTCTGGTAATGTTAGTCGTCAACAGATACACCCTGGCGAGATACAGGAATCGGATCTTCGAACTCTTCAGACGTGCCCTGGCAGGATACAGGAATCGAGTCTGGTAATGTTAGTCGTCAACAGATACACCCTGGAAAGATACAGGAATCAGATATTCGAACTCTTCAGACGTGCCCTGGCAGGATACAGGAATCGAGTTTGGTAATGTTAGTCGTCAACAGATACACCCTGGCAAGATACAGGAATCGGATCTTCGAACTCTTCAGACGTGCCCTGGCCGAATACAGGAATTGAGTCTGGTAATGTTAGTCGTCAACAGATACACCCTGGCAAGATACAAGAATCGGATCTTCGAACTCTTCAGACGTGCCCTGGCAGGATAAAGGAATCGGATCTTCGAACTCTTCAGACGTGCCCTGGCAAGATACAAGAATCGAGTCTGGTAATGTTAGTCGTCAACAGATACACCCTGGAGAGATACAGGAATCGGATCTTCGAACTCTTCAGACGTGCCCTGGTAGGATACAGGAATCGAGTCTGGTAATTTTAGTCGTCAACAGATACACCCTGGCAAGATACAGGAATCAGATCTTCGAACTCTTCAGACGTGCCCTGGCAGGATACAGGAATCGAGTCTGGTAATGTTAGTCGTCAACAGATACACCCTGGCAAGATACAGGAATCGGATCTTCGAACTCTTCAGACGTGCCCTGGCCGGATACAGGAATCGAGTCTGGTAATGTTAGTCGTCAACAAATACACCCTGGCGAGATACAGGAATCGGATCTTCGAACTCTTCAGACGTGCCCTGGAAGGATACAGGAATCGAGTCTGGTAATGTTAGTCGTCAACAGATACACCCTGGCAAGATACAGGAATCAGATCTTTAGTTGTGACCGTTGATAGTGATCATCTTTGTATTAACCTTTGTCCTGAAAATACAAAACGTTAGTTGTATGCGATGTCATGATGTATGGCATGCATGATGTTCTCAGAATAAATGAGATTGTATGTTCATGATGCGTATATGCATGTTATAATGAATGAAGATGTGATGTTTATGAATGTATTTTTGTCTAGGAAAATAAATCCTTGACGGGTGCTGGGAAGTTAAATCCTGGGCTGATGTTGAAGAATAGAGCTTTGTTTCCGCTGGGGATGATGGTTGCAAGAATGCCGGTAGGAGAAGATGACTCCGTTGGGGAATAAACTTGGCGAATAGATTACTCTGCGGGGAGATGCTCTGTGGGGAGAGAGATACTTTGCTGAGATTTGATGATAACTCCGCTGGGGATACCATTGTTATGCTCTGTTAGAAGATTGGATGAACTCCACTGGGGGATAGGAAGACTTCGTCGGGGACGATCTTTCCGTGGCAATTGGCTGAGGATAACCCAGTTATATCCTGGTGGGGAAATAACCTTTGAATAAAGTCGGGGGAGCGTTCGTACTCTGTGGGTGACAAGCTTCTAGAATCTACTGGGGATAAGCTTCAAGACCTGCTGGGGAGATTGATTGAACTCTCCTGGGGAAATTTGAGATGTACTGGGGAAGTGGATCCACTGGATGTCCGATATTCCGCCGGGGAACAATCTTAGATCAAGATTACCGGGGATGCTTGTTAGGAATGTCTGTATACTCCGTTGGGGAATGTTGAGATTTGCTGGGGATAATCCAACTTCCTTAAAGCTGACAGTGGTCTAACTCTGCTTGGGGAGAGTGTCGCTGACTTGCTGGAGATACGGTGTCTTATTAGGGCTGACGGGAGGCCAACTGCTTGGGAGAGAATTGTTGAATCTTGGCTCACTCTCTGGGGAATTAAGATATCTTGGTTACACTCTTCAGCCGAACTTACCTTGGTACCTTGGTGGACAGAGCAACTAAAACACTTAGACAATTCTGATTATTGCCCCGGCTTCTGTGGGAGAAGGTACCTGTGGAGGTGTTTGACAACTGCCGATTGACAAATCTTCTTCTGGTAGGCACGTGACGAGATGACGGGACATAGTCGTACGCTTTGATCCCTAATTTTTGCCTGGACCGCCCTTTCGGGTTTTCAGTCCATCGGGATACCCTTTTTTGCCCAAGCCGCCTTTTCAGGTTTTCGACTTGCCGGGTGTACAGGTTTTTTCATTTTCATCCCTTATTTTTGCCCGAACCCTTTTGGTTCGCCGGGAAGCCCTTATTTTTTCCTAGGTGTGTCAACCTAGCGGGTCTTTGATTATGCGCAGTATCTTTTCGACTATGTCCACGCTCTCAGGATGCAGGAAGTTGTCACTGTCAGTAGTGCAGTGTTACCATACCACCAGAAGATCTTCGTTTGATCGTCCAATGCCCCAAGTGATCCAGATGGAGATTTACCCCAAGCTGGTTGGCCTTTTGAGAGATTCTCTGAATCTTGACCTCACTGCCCCAGATGATGGACAATGATCATGTCTGCCCCTTGGTTGGAAGTACTTTTGTTCACTTAGATATTCGTCGTGCGAATTTCTCTGCTGTTCGAACAAATAGTCATATGCAAGCAATGTTATATTAAAAATGCAAAGCTTATGTCTGTCTTGAAGTTTTTGAAAATGCATTTTTTTTCATAAAAACAAGTGAATTTTTTGTAAACTGTGATGTCAACTCGTTATTTTACCGTGAGCCTTAAGGAGTCATGATACCTTTGGTAACAATATACTTTCGAACTAACCCATGCTTCAGCTAGGACTTTTAAGGGTTATAACGTGGCCTGGTTCACGGTTTAAGAAACAAAGGATAATGGCTCAAATTTTATTTGTACCCACCCGTTCTTCGTGACGTTCTTCAAACCTAAACTCAGCTGATCATGCGTTAGACCTTGTTTGAGTCTTTGTCCTGATATTCCAACGATGGCTCGGATATTGACAGTTTATTTTGAATAGGAAGTCATTCTTTTTGGTTGAGGGTTTGTAGGACCCCTTTCTTTTTTGATTTTGTTATCCCTGTTTTTTTTTGCCTGAACTGTTTCTTTTGGTGATTACAGTCAGCGGGATGCCCCGGTTTTGTAAGTCTCCTTCATAGGTTTTGACTTACTAGGTTTTTATTCTTTGAGAGATGATGACTGCCTGTCTTTATGATTATTCGGAACCATCATTGTCTTTTTGTCTCGGAAGGATTTCTTTGATGCCTTTCGTTGTGCACTTGGATCAACTGAGCGAACTACTCTGCCACAGGTTATGATTAAGGGTTTTAATTTTCGAAAAGCAAAAACTCCTACTTCTTTGGCTCAGAGGGGTTGACGAGGGATTATCTTCCTTATAACTCCAGTGTTTAGGAATTGAAACAATGCCTGTACCTCATCAGCGGGGTCTGTTCAAAAGCATACTGTAGAGATCGTGGTATCGTTTTCGTCATCCTCCCTCAAGAGGCTTAGAATTATTAATTGAGAGTTGATCATCACAAAAATATTAAAACAGTTTGATTATAGCGAATGCGAATATATTGATTCAAAACAGACATATGCGATGCATTAATGAAATAACAGCGTTTGACATGATAATTGTTTGAACGATCAAAAGAAAGTTACAACTTGAAAATTCTAATGAGCAAAAAGTCTTCTCATTTCAGGACTTGCTACTTCAAATGGTGAATCCTGTGGGGATGGTAGAAACACTCAGCCTGACCCACTTGGGTGAAATCCACTACTCCTTCATTAATCAGGTCCTGGACCTTATTCTTTAGAGCCCAACAGTCGACAGTGTCATGTCCAGGACTATCAGAGTGGTATGCACATCTTTTGTTGGGATGATAGTTAGGAGCGGAGGTGTTGGGGTTCCGGGGAGGAGCCCTTAGTGTAATCAGATTCAACCTCAGCAGGTTTTGTAGAGCTTGAAACAACGGCATGTTGAGATGGGTGAACTGCCTCTTGGACCTGCTTGGCTTACTCTGATCAACCTGTTGCTCTGGGCGAGGTTGATGCTGGGCTTGTGAAGTGGTAGCAATTTGGAGAGTTCTATTCTTCACCATACCAGATTCTTGTCCTCTTGGAAGCTGATCAAAGACCTGGTTCCTGACTCGGACTGGTTGCTTCATGTTGGATCTGTCTTGGTGGAGTTGACTGATCATGGTCCTCAACTCTTCTTGCTCCCGAGCTAAACCTTGGATGAGAGCCCTTTGCCCCAGCATCTGGGTTTTCATTGTATCTACCTCAACTTGTAGACGTTTCAGCCGTTCGTCCTTATCATCTTCGGGACTTTTCTTGGCCAAATTCCCCATGAGGAGTGTCCTTAACTCTTCTTGCCCCTTGGATAGGCTTAAGAAGATCTCCCTGAACTGAGTCTCTTGAGCATGAAGATCCTGGTTGTCTGGTTGGAAAGCCATTGCTGAAATAGACAGCGAAAAAGGTAAGTGGCCTGTAAGAAGGATACCTGTAATGTAATGATGTGTATGATATGCATGCAATGTTTTCAAGGATCTCGCGGGGTAAACAAGAAAAAATTGTTAGAATTTGAGTTTGGTAGCTTGATTGAAGGAACTTCCTGTTGTTGAGAGTCCTTCTTCAAGAGTCAAGGCTCACCATATCTAGTGGGTCATAGCCCCTGACTCAAGTCATCATGTTTTGACCTCCAAACCTTGGCTAGAGGAAAATAAATCCCCTTTGCCCCTTGCTGGACATTTTGATTCATCATGACCTGCATCACAGACCCTTGAGATCCTTGAAATGGGTTAGTCCTTATGCAGGATGTATGCAATGGTATGGCGTTATGATGTTATGTTATGCGTGGAGTGATGTAAGTAAACCCTGTTATAAGTCCCGATCAAGGACTGCCAATAAAACCTGCAAGAAACTCATGTGTCAGATAAGAATATGCAATTAGTTCAAGTTTAAAGGCACACAAGTCACACAGAGAGCCCTTAGAGTTTAAGCCAGCATGAAGTTTAGGTACTACCCTCTTTCAGTTTCGTTGGTTAAGACCTGTCCTAGAAAATAGTAACCGGGTTCTAGAGGATCTCAATATCACTGACTACCCTCGATCGGTCATAACTCCAGCATCGCAATCTTTTCTTGCGGCCAGAACCATCGCGAGAGTTTAGCCTCAATGAGTGTAGCATACTGCTACTGTTCTATGGCCAAGTTGGGTCAATTTAGGGTTCTAAGGTCGGTTGGTGCTTAATGACTCCTCAGAAGACCCATATTCTCCTTGTTGCAACACAAGGGATATCGGTACAGACCAAGGTGTCACACCAACGTAGCCACTGCTTCACCCGTGTCGGTCTACGCCGGACAGGTCCCTCACAGCTTATGCTACCTAAAAGGGTATTCCCCAGATCCGGGTTAGGATCTATGAAACTCCGATGCAAAACCCACAATTATAAAAGCAATCAAGGCAAGCAATTGAAAACATAAGTATGAGCTATCCTAAGGTACACCTCACTAAAAGAATCCCCAGCAGAGTCGCCAGTTCTGTGATCGGTGGATCTGGAACTGACTATTTAAAACTGGTTCGCGAAATGTCGCGGTAAGCAAGAGTCGCCACCGTCTTTTATTTTCTCCAACATGGACAGGACAAAAGCACAGCAAAATTCCTTATGAGATATTTTCTCGGTTCAGGAGGTAGATTTATAGAAAGGGAAGGTGTTAGCACCCTTTCTATCCATGGTTATCCATGGGCTCTTAGATACTTGCTCATTGTGTTTTCAAAAGTGTTTGCTTTTCAATTGTGAGTGGGTTTGAAAAAGTTTCGTTGAAAGATTTCAGATCGACTCTTGTATCAGTCCTCAAGAGTGTTTGAAAAATTGTTTTGAAAGCTTTTTGAAAAGTGTCGGTGTGAAAAGAGTTTTTGATTTGTTTTTGAATAGAGCAAGTATTTATGAGTCATCTACCTACCCTAAGGAATTAGGCTGTGTAAATGTCCTTAAGGTAGTGCCATCCCACCATTGAGAGGTAGGTAGCACCACCGTTGGAGGTGTTCGGGTCAATTCGTTTGTTAGGGACAGTGTGGTCACCAGAGCAACAGTAGGACACCTTAGAAGCTACCCTTATGCCATTGATCCTTTTTAATTCCGAGGCAACCGTTTCGAGGCAACTGGATCATGTCATGGACATAAGGACTTACTAAAACGTCCTATACTCGACGACCACGTTTCGAAGGCAAGGTAACAGTGAGGCGTACCCTAGAAATGGTGTGTGAATTTGTGTGTTATTTTTAGTTTAACAATTATCTTTGATCATTATATCGTGAGCTACACTTGTTTTTAATTTAGCCATTCATTCTTTCATGCAAAGTTTAGAATTTAAAAGTGCGGAAATTTAAATGCGGAAAGTAAAATCCTACGCTATTACAAGGCGCGGGTCTATACATCACCAAATTACAAAGACCCGTTTTAATAAAAAATGCGGAAAGTAAAACGTAGTTACTATTACATGGCTTGAGCAGTTACATAATATTCACAAAGGAAAATAAATGCGCGAAAGAATCAAAGTTGAACGTTCGAGGGCGTTGGACCCTTTTGAAATTAAATTGAAATTAAATTGAAATTAAATTGAAACTAAAGTTATTTAATTAAAAGAAAAGAAATGTTTTTTATGTTTTTGTTTTTATGACAATAAAGAAAGTTTAAAATCAAGAGAAACCCTAATTCTAAGTTGTTTTTAATTATTAATGAAAAATATTAAAGTTTAACCTAATTTACTAAATAATTAATGTATATGTTTATTTACAAAATATTTAGTAATTAATAATGATAATAATGATGAGAAAATTATTTATTAAAAAAGATGAAAAGGTTAAAAACCCTAATTCTACCTATTTTATTTATTTAAGAAAAGATTAAAATTGAAAGCCCTAAATTAAACTAAATTAATTATTAAAGTTTATTTACAAAATAAATTAATAGTGAGTTAAATATTATTAAATATATTACAATTTTTTATTTCTGATTTTTATATTATGAAAATTATTTTTGTGAATTAAATATAACAATTAAAATAATTAAAATAAAAAGAAGAAAAGAAAAGAAAGTTAGAAAATATAATGCAAACATTGGGGGTGTCTGGCCCATTTGGGAGGTGAATTGGAGCATTTTGGCCCATTGAACAAGAAGCCTGTTTGACTTTTCAGCGTGTGTGTATGTGTATTGACTGAGGTACATAGTGGAACTCCCTTTGTGGCCTTCAGATTGACCATCAGATCCACTTGGCAGGCACGGGCATGGGCGTGCATGGTGAGCCATTGAGACTATGCTGCATTGGAATATAGTACAACAAAAATTATGGATTAAATGGGGGGACCTGGGAATCGAACCCAGGTCCCAGTACCTGCAGGACACCTCAGCCACCAGTTGAGCCAACGCGTTTCTTTGTAATGTTAGTGGAACATATTTATTATAATAGAAAACAAAGCGTTAATGGTATGAACCAAAATCACGCGCCAATATTTGAATTGTCCAACCATCAGATGACACACATGCGTCTTCTTCGTTTTTATGCCTGCAACATAAACAAATAACGGGGGTTTTAAACCCCCACTAACACAGCCATGAAAAAATAGCGATTAGCATATGCCTTAACATAAATTGAGCGCGAGGTCATTAATAGTTTCGTCTTGTTGCAACGAATTTAATGGCATAGGTTTGGTGGTCCAATTTTTCCATATGAGGAAACCCCTAATTCGAAGCTTCTGAAACCCTAAAACACGTTAATGGTGAATCACGATACAGAGCCTGATAATGCAATTGAGTTATGTCATTAGCTTCATAAAGTTAACATTAGTATAAATCACTCAAGAAACATGATTAAAAATGCATGAATCATCATGTGGAATTCAAGAAATTTTGGCAAACCGTGTGATATGTGTTCTATGATTTTGGGCACGTCTTGATTGATTCTTGATTGCAAAAGCTTCCTTGATGTCTTGGCAATGTATTGGAATGCTTTTGAAGCTTTTAATTGTGCTCTAGGTACGAAATCAGTTTCAAGGTTTTTGGCCAAAAATTGCAAATTGGTTATGTAACTTCTGAGCAGTTTTTCGTGTCTAATGCCTTAGGTTTTAGTTGTCCCTTTGTACATGAAGCAAATTAGGTTAAAAAACCAAGCCCAAAGTCCATCTATTAATGTTTTCAATCTTTGATTTTTTCACATCTTTTTCCAATCTTTTTGCCATGGAAACTTGCCAAATATGGATGATTTTGTCCCCTTGAGAAGGTGCACGAGATCTTTTGCATATCATGAATATATTTGCTGCACAAAAAAGATTTAAAACCATGATTTGCTATTTTTTCATATTTAAAACTAATTAAATGAATTAATAATAATAAAAATTCAAATAATTAATCAAAAATAAGAAAATAAATCCCTTTGAGGTCAATGGGTCGTGCATAGCCTTTGGGTAATGATTCATGGAAGAATTTTTGGCCCATTAGCAATTTTGAAGCTTTTGAAGCAAAGTTGACTTTTCAAAATTCCCAAAAATTTCCCAACTTCTACAAGGCATATCTTGCTCAATTTTGAAGCTATGATCATGTTCTTGGACATTTTGGAAAGGTCTTGAAGTCCTCTAACCAATGCCTTTGGTCCCATGTCATTTTGATTTACCAATCTCAAGTTATGATCTTTGACTTAAAGTGCCTTTTTGTTGACTTTTGAAAATGACCTATAATGTTGAAATTGATAACTTTTTGTGAGAGCATTTCTTGGACTTGAAGTGTGAAGATGAGTTGTAGGAAATGTCATTCTCTTCAAAATGAGCTTTGGATGGATTTTTCTAATAAACTATGAAGAAGTTATGCCCTGGTCAATTTGCAGTTGACTTTTCCAGCTGTCCAAAAATAGAAACTTTTGCATCTTGAGACTTTTTGAGCCATGCTTTGAGAATCATGATCAAGAATTGATCAAATGATGTTTGTGGCTTCAAAATAAGATGTTGACAAAAAAATTTGACTTTTGACTATCAAATGACCATTTTGCCCCTGTAGTTGACTTTGAAGCATTTAGGGTTTTTGACTGTGCAATTTGATGCTGTGAGTCTTGAAACCTGACATGTGGATGCTTGGCAATGTATATGGACATGTGGGACTTGATTGGACCCTTGAAAACTTCAATTTCTTTGCAAGAACCAAAACCCTAATTTTGACTGTGTTAGGAGGCAATTGGACTGTGCAACCCTTGAGAGATTTTGAATCATTTGAAGATTGATCTTGGCAAATCTTGAAGAATATGGGAGGGCAAATTTTGGGGTACAACAAATCTCATTCTCAATTCCTCACAGAGTATTCAGATATTCCCCAGTGAAGATCTCCTCAAAACAGGAATCCCCAGTAGATTGGCATACAACCCAAGCTCCTGATTCCCCAACAGTGGTCCCAGGACTTCTCATTTTCAACGATCAAAAGATTCTTGCAATCCCCTTCAGCAATCAAGGATTCACTTTCCCCGACAGCAGTCAAGATTCTATTATCTCTGGCTATCCAGGATTCATCTATCCTCAGCAAGACAGCTCATCAGCTTACATGCGCATTCACTACATTCATATATCATAAACATTGATATAACATATATATTTCATCATACATTTCATGCAACATAACTTTGTGTTTCAGCTAATATTTTACCCTTTTCAGGATAAGATTAATAAGCTTCAACTTCAACTTTTGAAAACAGTTTACGGACGCTTCCCAACATGGATGCTAATCTATTGCTTATTTAATTCCAAGACTTCTGAAAACAGTTTATGGATTCTCCAAACATGGATGTCAATCTTTGCTTATTCAGGCCCCAGTCCAGAGATGTTCCAAACATGGATACCTTTCTGATACTACCTCACTCACCAAACGACATACAATTTAACAAACAATCTCCCGATGGCATCTTTAAGCCCATCCCTGACAAGATTCTGTCACCTCTCCAGATGGCATCTCTAAGCCCATCTCCAGCCAGATTCCACCACCTCCAAATGGCATCTTTAAGCCCATTCCCGCATCCATGTCTTGACGAGTGCAAATTTATGGGCACTCTAGTGTCCAATCTCCTTTTACCTTCGAGACGCGAAAGGCAAACTTGCCAATCTAACTCTTCAGGTTCAAGAAGATTGAACAGGGGCAACTGTTGTACCCCAAAATTTTCCCTCTCATTTCATCAACATTTTTTCATCACAAGACTCTTGGAGTTCAAGGTCAAACTAGGGTGTGCTCTGCTCAAGACCCCTCCTTGCACTGTTGACCCAAATTAGGGTTTGGATTTGCACAATGATGTTTTGGCCTACAATACCCAAATTAACTTTCATGCTTCATGTTTGGATCACAAGTTTGCCCATACCAAGTTTCAAGCCTTGATTCAAATTTTTGCCCAGTCAATTGGACAGTTGACCTAGAAATCAGCTGTATTGGGAAAAAGTCAATTGTGGCCAATTGACAGTCAAACCTCATGAAATTTGACCCACATCAACATAATGAACTCATATGAACCATTTGGTCAAGTTTGGATCACAATTCCACAAGAAATTTGATCAGATCACCAAAAGGGCAAAATGGTCATTTTTAGGGTTTTTTGACTACACAAAGGCAATTTTTGACTGTTTGACCTAACCAATGGCAAACCAAGCTCACATATGGACTCAAGGACTCAATGGCATTGTCTTGACCCATTCAACAAGTTCAAAAGATCTCAAATGCACAGGATTGACAGATGAATTTTTTCAGTCAACGGATCAAAATTTGACTGTATACTGAAAAGTCAAACTTTGACTTTTTGGTCAAAATCAAGTGCCAAGATTTATTTTTCATCAAGACATGTCAAATTATGAAACTTGTTCACCAATAAACCCAAAATTGCAAATTAGGGTTTAAAATGAAAAATTTCCTAACTTAGAATTTTTCTAAGTTATGAAATTTCCTTATTTTTTTCCTAACATTGTCCCATTTTTTCACCAAGATGCAAATGGATTCAAACAAAACTTGAAACATGAAAGTTGTAGTCCATCACAAAATATACAACTTTGATTCACAAAGTTTTCTCAAAGGAAGCTTGTATCTCAAGTTATGATTTTTGGAACAAGGGTGCATAAAACTTTTAACTTAGAGAAAATTTGCCCTATTCTAGGCAGGATTTTTGTCCAACTTCTTGGCCATTTTTCACATGGTTCCACTTGGAGTTTAAATTTGCATTACAAAGATGGATTGTAGTACATGTTCCAAGCTTTCCAAATTGTCAAAGAACTTCTCAAACACCCTTGTGGTTAGAGAGAATCGAATTCACAAAGTTGGCCAAACCTCACTTTTGTTCATGGCCAAGGCTTGTTCATAACAATTGCATTTTTCAAATCAGTTTGTGAAATGCTAGCTTGAAAGCCTCAAGACCAAGTTTACACTCCTTAATTTAATGCTTAACCATTGTGTTAAGGTGTTATTTCATTCATTTTGGCATTACACATAGAATTAACCCTTAATTAGAAAAAGCAAAATTTCCATTTTGGTAAAGTGATACTTTATGTCAAATTCCAAATCCTTGAGACATAGGCCAGATCTTTGAGGCAAGAGTGAGTACACAAATCCCATTTACCAAGGGCAAATGCTGCAACATACATGATAGAGGTCACATGCCTGAATTGTCAAGTTGAACTTTCTTACTTTAAAAACAAGCAACTTTGCAAAACAGATACAACTTTCATTTCCTGTAAACACAAGCCAGAACAAACTTTGTACTCATCTTCTATACATCCCAACTGACCTAAGGCACGACCATCCCACCCCTCATACCTCCTAATACACCAAAACACCATCTTGCTGCAAAAAACGGGGCACCTGCTGCAGATTGAAGTCCACAACTCAGTTTGCTCGTGCACTTCTGCTAAAAACATTTCAAACACCTTCCATACCATCCACCTAAACTATTCCAAGCCTTACACACCAGCTGTAACACCTCTAACCTCATTTGCCATTTTCATTTTCAAGTGTTGCAGGTGAACTTCTACAGCACAATACAGAGTGTTTCAAAGCAAGCCAGGCATTTGGGAAGCATCCTTGGACTTCAGGCAAGCTCAACATAAGCTCAAACTCCATTGAAGGTTGCTACATTGCTCTATCCAAGTCAAGCTGAAACAGGTAATCTATGGACTTCTATCTCTCTATCCAGGCATGATTAAGCTTAGGTTTGTGAATGAAACATGTTCTACTCATAGCCCTGAAGCCATACATGTGGTCACTTTTCATTTATATTAAGCATGCTGTGAGAATTTTAACCATGAATATTTGGAAAAAACTAGGTCAGAAATTGGGGGTGATGAAATTCTCCCTGGTTTCTTAGAGTTAGGTCAAGTGTTTTATATGGTTGAAATTGTGGTTTCATGCTCTACAATGTTTGTGTTATAAGTTTTGGCTAAAAGTCAAAGAATCAGGAGTTTGTATTTTGAACAAGGAAGCGCGCGTTTTGACAGTGCTGGAGGTTGAAGAAGGTTGGCTTGGGCTGGGCCTGAGTCAGTTTTGCTGTTTGCACCCTTTTTTTCAATTTGCACCCCCTGGTCCATTATGTGAAATATTTGACATTTTTGCATTTTTCTTTTTTATTCTGACTTTATATTTTTGACTCAAATATAAAAAACACCAAAAATATTTTTCCATATTTTTTTCATATTTATTTGACATTTATTTACTTTCAAGCATATGTATGTAAATAAATATAAATCCTTTTCATTTAAAAAACCTAAAAAAATAATACAAAAATATTTATTTTTCAGTTATTATTTTTTGTTTACATTTTGAAAACATTTTCTAAATATACATTTTTGTAAATATTTAATATTATAGTTTTGTACATATTTAGCATATTAAATATATATAATACATACATGTACATATATTTAGGGCAAAAATACAAAAATAATACCTTTTATTTTTATTTAATATTTGACACCAAAAATACTTTTTTTTAACAATATACTTTTTATTTTTGCATAAATTAATATATATATATATTGTACATAATCAATAAATAATACTATTTATTCAAAAACTAGGGTTTAACCCTAAAATGACAAAAATAATCAAAAATATGACTTTTTTTATTTTGTTTACACTTCAAACATGAAAACCTTTTTCACATACATAAACAATCTCTTTTTTGCATAATGCCTTTTTATTTGATACTTATTTATTTATATTTATTTAAATGTTAAATATTAATTTGTATATTCGATATGGTTGTAATAATTTAGCATTTATTTCCTTGTCAAATATCCCCCAATTCAAACTTGTATCCTCATCCCCATAATCATGTTGTAATAATTTAGGACTTTAAATTCTCGCACATTTAAAAGTTTCCAAATTATGCCATGCTTAGACTTAGGGTTTGTATACAAAATCAATAAACAAATAGCTTGACCTAATCCAAAGATAAACATGCATGAAAAACAAACACAATGCACACTTGCACCCCTAGGGTTTCATCCACTTGTTGCCTTCAAAAATGGGCCATGGTTGCATGTCAAGTACCTTGGAAAAACAAAAAAAAACAAAATGATCATAGTCCCTCGATGACGCTATCTTGTTGCCTAAAAAAAATGATCATAGTCCCTCAAGAAAATTGCCAAAGACACTTGACACTATTGCTTTCATGGTCTATACGATGACCCGCGCCCATCCCGTTAACATCCTAACGCAAGGTTGTTCACCAAACACAATGGTGAAACAACACTGTTAAAAGGGTTAAAACACAAGAAAGATCTTTGAGTAAAATAGGGTAGACAACTCTTAGTTACTTGATCAAAAATCTTGCAAAACATCCTTGCCAACTTTCAAACACACTTCACAAACACAACTTCAAAAACAATTTCAAAACAACTTTCAAAACATTGAAACATATTTTCAAAAAGACATACACCTTTGTATATACTCAAAAAAGAGTCATTACAAAGGTTGCCTAGACAAGGCATCTTTTTCAAAACATTTTCAAAACCACACACACAAAGCACCATTTCAAACAATTGAAAAGCAAAGGCAAGTGATCTAAAACAAGTAACTAAGAGCCCATGGATAACCATGGATGAAAAGGGTGCTAGCACCTTCCCTTTTCATAATCTACCCCCGGAACCCATGAAAACATCTCAAAGGTCTTTCCTGTGCTTTTTGACCTTTCCTTAGGATAAAATAAAAAGTCGGTGACGACTCTTGCTAAACCGAAACATTTGCGAAAACAAACGCAAAACCTCAAGTCAGTTCTCCCACCGTATCCCAGAATGGCATCCGTATCTGGAGCGTATCTGAACTGTATTTGAAAGCTGAATCAGAATGAGTATCAGAATGGCATCCGTATCTGGAGCGTATCTGAAATGTATCTGAAAGTTGAATCTAAATGAGTATCAGAATGACATCCGTATCTGGAGCGTATCTGGACTGTATCTGAAAGCTAAATCTGAATGAATATCAGAATGGCATCCGTATCTGTAGCGTATCTAAACTGAATCTGAAAGCTGAATCTGAATGAGTATCAGAATGGCATCCGTATCTGGAGCATATCTAAACTGTATCTGAAAGATGAATCTGAATGAGTATCAGAATGGCATCCATATCTGGAGCGTATCTGGACTGTATCTGAAAGCTGAATCTGAATGAGTATTAGAATGGCATCCGTATCTGGAGCGTATCTGGACTGTATCTGAAAGCTGAATCTGAATGAGTATCAGAATGGCATCTGTATCTGGAGCATATCTGAACTGTATCGATTCTGGTGCTCTTGCTGAATGCTGATCAAGGTATAAGTCTTCCACTGATAGACAGGAGATAGAACATAGCCGTACGCTTTAATCCCTAACTTTTGCATGGACTGTCTTTTCAGATTTTCAGTCCACCGGGATACCCTTTTTTGCCCAAGTTGCCTTTTCAGGTTTCCGGCTTGCCGGGTGTACATATCTTTTTTGTTTTTATCCATAATTTTTTCTCGAACCCTTTTGGTTCGCCGGGATGCCCTTATTTTTTCCTAGGCCAGTCAACCTAGCGGGTCTTTGTTCATGCGCAGTATTTTCTGACTATGTCCACGCTCTCAGGGTGTAGGGAGTTGTTACTGTCGGTAGTGTTGTGTTGCCACACTACCAGAAGATGTTCGTTTGATCATACAAGATTCATTGCTGGAATTCATGTCCAATGCCCCAAGTGATTCATATGGAGATCTGCCCCTGGCTATTTAGCATCTTTGATAGATTCCTTGAATCTTGACTTGACTGCCCTAGATGATGGACAATGATCATGTCGTGCCCCTTGGTTGGAAGTGTTTTTTCCACTTGAGGTGATCCTTTTTATTGAGAAGGTTTTTGTTCACTAGATATTCGTCATGCAAATTTCTCTGCTGTTGAACAAATAGTCATATGCAAACAATGTTATTTTAAGAATGCAAAGCTTATGTCTGTCTTGAAGTTTGAAAATTCATTTTTTAGTAAAACAAGTTTTTTTTGTAAAAGTGTGATGTCAACTCAAGATTTATAGCAAACCTTATAGGAGTCAGGATACCTTTTATAACAATATGCTTTCGAACTAAGCCATGCTTCAGCTAGGACTTTTAAGGGTTATAACGGGGCCTGGTTCACGGTTCAAGAAACAAAAGATAAAGGCTCAAAATTTATTTGTACCCACCCGTTCTTCGTGATGTTCTTCGATCCTATACTCAGTTAATTGTGCATTTAGATCCCGTTTGAGTCTTGGAATATTTCCCTTGATGTTCCGATGATGGTTCAGATACTGAAAGTTTACTTGAAAAAGGCATTCATTTTGTAATCTTTTTTTTTTTTGCCGAGGATTTATAGTAACCTCTTTTTTTGGTTTTATTATCCCTGTCTTTTGCCTGAACTGTTTCTTTTTATGATTACAGTCAGCGAGATGCCCCAGTTTTTTTCTTAAATCTCCTTCATAGGTTTTGGCTTAATGGGCTTTTATTTAGAGAGATAATGACTGCATGCCTTGATGATTATAGGGAACCATCACCGTCTTTTGTTTCAGAAGGATGTCTTTGATGCCATTCATTATGTATGAAGTAGAATATTGCGATTGAACGCGCATCTGAATTAACTGAGAAACTACCCTTCCCTAGGTTATGATTAAGGGTTTTAATTTGTGTGAAAAGAAAACTCCTACTTCTTTGGCTCGAAGGGGTTGACTAGGGACTATCTTCCTTATAACTCCACTGTTTAGGATTTGAAACAACACCTGTACATCGTCAGCGGGGTCTGTTCAAAAGCATACTGTAGAGATTGTGGTATCATTTTCGTCATCCTCCCTCTAAGACTTAGAGTTTTTAATCGAGAGTTGAATATCACAAAAGGAAATAAGAACACATTTTTGAAATAGTGAATACGAATGAATTGATTCAAGACAAACATGTGCAATGCATTGATGAAATAACGAGGTTTGATATGAATAAATGTTCAAACAATCAAAAGAAAATTACAAATTGAAAATTCTAATGAACGAAAAGCCCTCTTGTTAGAACTTGTCACTTCAAATGGTATGCTTTGGAGGGATGGCAGAAGAACTCAGCCTGACCGTCTTGTGCAAATTCTAGCGCTTCTTCATCAATCAGGTCTTGAATTTTTTTTCCTCAACGCCCAACAGTTGTTGGTGTCATGTCCATGGCTATTGGAATGGTATGCACACCTAGCATCAGGATTGTACCTTGGGGAGGCTATGTTGGGATTTTGAGGAGAGTCCCTTAATATAACCAACTTGGCCTTCAACAGGCGTTGTAATGCTTGAGCCAATGACATGTTGATTTTGGTAAACTGCCTTTTGGGCATATCCGGCTTACTCTGATCAACCCGTTGTTTTTGGTGAGGTTATTGTTGGACCCGTGATGTAGTAGAAATTTGGAAAGGTCCACTCTTCACCAAACCAACCTTTTGTATTCTTGAAGGTTGATCAATGACTTGGTCCCCGACCTCGACTGTTTGCTTCATACTGTTGTATTCGTCTTGATGAAGTTGGTTGATGATGGTTCTCAGCTCTTCTTGTCCCCGAGCTAGGTCTTGGATAAGATCCATCTGCCCCATCATCTGGGTTCTTATTGCATCTACCTCGGCTTGCAGTTATTCCAGACGTTCGTCCTTATTGTCTTCAGGACTTTTCTTGACCAAATTCCCAACAAGGAGTGTTTTCAACTCTTCCTGCCCCTTGGATAGGTTTAGGAATATGTCCCTGAACTGAGCTTCTTGAGTTTGAAGATCTCTGTTGTCTTGCTTGAGAGCCATTGCTGAAATAAACAGCGAGAACATGAGAGACCTGTACTGGAAGACCTGTTATGCAATGATATGTATGATATATGTATGCAATGTTTTCAAGGATCTCGCGGGATAAACAAGAAATTGTTAGAATTTAATTGCAGCTTGATTGAAGAAATTTCGTGTCATTAAGAGTCCTTCTACGAGAGTCAAGCTCACCATATCAAGTGGGTCATAGCCCCTGACTCAAGTTGTTAAGTTTTGATCTTCTGACGACATTGCTAGAAGAAAATAAATCCCCTTGCCCCTTGCTAGACGTCTGATTTACCATAACCTGCATTACAAACCCTTGAGATCCTTGAAATGGTTAAGGAAATGTTAAGGCATGATGTTATGATGTGTATGCTATGTGTTTAAGCAAAAGTGAGAGGTGATGTAAGCAAGTAAACCCGGCAAGAAATCCAAGTTATTGGATAAGGACTGTAAATAAAACCTGCAAGGAACTCATGTTGTCAGATAATAAAAATGTGCAAGTAGTTCAAGTTGAAAGCACACAAGTCACACAAATAGCCTTAGGTTTAGGATTGCATGGGTTTTAAGGTAGTACCCTCTTGAAGTTTAGTTGGTTCAACCTGTCCTAGAAAAGTAACCGGGTTCTAGAGGATCTCAATATCATCGACCATCCTCCATCGGTCATGGTTTCAGCTCACGCAATCTTTTCTTACGGCCAGAACTATCTCGAGAGTATGGTCTCAATGAGTGTAGCATCGAGTATCAACCAGTTCTCATCTTTACATCGAGGTCGGCTATCTCACTACTTTCTAATGGCCAAGCTGGTCTATTAAGGGTTCTAAGGTCAGTAGATGCTTAACGACACACATAGCAGCCCGATATTCTCCTCGTTTCTCCACGAGGGATACCAGTACCAACCAATGTGCCACATCAATGTAGCTACTGCTTCAACCGTATCGATCTACGCCATATAGTTCCCTCATAGTTTATTGCTACTTACCTAAAAGGTGTTCCCCAGATCCAGGTTAGGATCTA
This sequence comes from Vicia faba, assembly GCA_948472305.1. NCBI lineage: Eukaryota > Viridiplantae > Streptophyta > Magnoliopsida > Fabales > Fabaceae > Vicia > Vicia faba. The sequence goes on along the minus strand of OX451736.1, from coordinate 484,529,980 downwards.
TAGTAACTCCCAATACAAAACCTTTAAAATTAAAGCAACCAAAACAAACAAGAGAAGCAATTTATGATGAACTAATCCTAAGGTATACCCCACTTATTAACTCCCCAGCAGAGTCGCCAGTTCTGTGATACGGTGGCAGAACCAGACTGTTTTAGGAAAATGCTGGTTTGTGTTTTGCGTTTTGTATTCGCAAAATATCGCGGTAAGCAAGAGTCGCCACTGACTTTTATTTTATCCAACTGGAAAGGACAAAAGCACAGAAAAATCCTTTTTTGAGATTTTGAGTACGGGGGGTAGATTATAGAAAGGGAAGGTATTAGCATCCTTTCTATCCGTAGTTTTCTACGGGCCCTTAGGTACTTGCTCATCATTTTAAAATTGCTTCCGTATTTGTGTGTTTTGAAAAGTTTTTGTTTTACTTCGTTTTAACCCTTGTATCAGTCCTCAAGAGTGTTATGAAGTTTTTTTTTGAAAACTTTGTTTGAAAAGTGTTCGGTGTGAAAAAGTTTGATTTGAGCAAGTAACTACTAGCATCTACCTACTCGAAAAAGGATTGTTTCTGTTCTCGTTTCCTTTGGACAACGCTATCCTACTATTGAGAAGTAGGTAGCACCGTCGTTGGAGTTGTAAGGGTCAATTCGAAAGGGACGTAATGGTCATTGAAGGCAACATGTAAGGATACCTTAGCATTTCGAAGGGACTATCATCATATATACGTAGGCAACATCGAGGGACAATATCATATACCGTAGGCAACTTTGAGGGACATTGAGGGACCATGATCTTTATGATGATTTTAACCGAGGGCCTTTGCTAAGGGTATCCCTACGTTCGAGGGACATGACCATTGTTTTCCAAGGAAACCAAGTGAGGTATACCCTAAGGGTGCTGTGATCGGTGGAAATAGAACTGACTGTTTTTGAATGCTGGTTCGCGTTTGCGTTTCACAAAATTTCGCGGTAAGCAAGAGTCGCCACCTTCTTTTATTTTCTCCAACAAGGAAAGGACAAAAGCACAGCAAAATTCCTTTTTGAGATGTTTCTCGGTTCGGGAGGTAGATTATAGAAAGGGAAGGTGTTAGCACCCTTTCTATCCGTGGTTATCCACGGGCTCTTAGGTACTTGCTCACTATGTTTTCAAAAATGTTTTTTCTTTTCTTGTGTTTGTGGGTTTTGAAAAAAGTTTTGTTTGAAAACTTTGATTTAACTCTTGTGTCTGTCCTCAAGAGTGTATGAAGTGTTTGTTTGAAAACTTTTGTCAGAAAAGTGTAGGTGCGAAAAGTATTTTTTGTTTTGAAAGAGCAAGTACCTGAGCACCTCTACCTACTCAAAAGAAATTAAGCTGTGTAAATGTCCTTTAGACAGTACTATCCCACTATTGAGAAGTAGGTAGCACCATCGTTGGAGTTATTCGGGTCAATTCGATTATAGAGACATGTGGTCACCAAAGCAATAGTAGGACGCCTTAGCGGTAACCCTAATGTCCTAGATCCTTTTTATCCGAGGCAACCGTTTCGAGGCAACTTGGATCTTTAGACAGGAGGGCGACCTCTAAAACACCCTATACTCAATGACCACGTCGAGGCAACCAAGTGAGGCGTACCCTAGGAGTGGCATGTGCGAGTGTGTCAAGTTTCATGTTAAGTTATCTTTGAACATATTATGGTGAGCTACAGATTGATTTTATTTTCAGAGAAGTCTTGTCATGCATAGCCTAATTAACATACATCTAGCAGTTAATAGTTGTGCGGAAAGTAAATCTACACTATTACAAGGCGTCGGGTATTTACATCGCCAAAAACAAACCCTTGGAAAGTAAATTGCGAGAAAATTAAAGAAAGCGATAAAAGGTCCTAATTAACGCTATTACATCCTCGGAGCAAATACATAAATATGATCAAAAGAATAATATGTGCGAATAAAAATTGAATCGGAAAAGTCTTTAGGGTTTTGACCCTTTTTTGAGAAAGAATGAGTTTTTGGTCCTTTTTGCATTTAATTAAACCTAATTCTAATTAATTAAATAAAAGAAATATTTTTTTTAAGTTTTTTATGTTTTTAATGAAAATAAAATAAAATAGTTAAATATATTAATTAGCCTAATTCTACGTGGATTTTATTTATTGTGAGAAAAAAAGTTAAAATTGACCTAATTAACTAAATTAATCTATGTTAGTATTTATTTACAAAAATAATAAATTAAAGGTGAAATTAATAAATGATAATAATAATAATAATATTATAGTTTTCTGATTTTATTATGAAAATAAATAATTATGTTAATTAAATAATAATAATAATAAAAATTAGTAAAAGAAAAATAATTAAATGGAAATTATAAAAGAAAAGAAAAAAGAATGAATGAACCAGGGGGGTGCTGGCCCATTAAGGAGGTTTCTTTGGCAATTCTCAGGCCCATTAACCTCAAGCCCTTTTGACTTTCTGACTCCTCCATGCGCAGGGTTGACTGGGAGTACCATGATCATTCAACTCTGACCACTGGATTTGTGCCTGGAGCCACATGGCGCTTGGATGTCTGGAGGTACATGATGGACTCCTTTTGGAAAGCTGCATATGAACAGGTAAAGAAAAATAATAGAAACGTTTTGGGGGACCTGGGGTTCGAACCCAGGTCCCAAAGCTTATTGGACGTTTGGCCAACCACTCCACCACGCTGCATCAACTATCATTGGAATAACAAGTAAATATAATATATAAAAAATTAGTTCATGTACTTTAACACGAAAACACGCGCCTTTTTTTGAACTATCCAATGGTATACCACCACCTCATCATCTTCTTCGCCGATATCTGTAAAAACAAGATTAGATAGCGGGGGTTTTTAACCCCCACAAAACATGGTGACGAAAAATAGTGATTATGGCTGTGCTTTATATAAATGTTTCGCGAATAGTCAGTCTTGTTCGCCTTGGTTCAACGATTCCATCCATCTAGCTTAGGAGTCCTAATTATTCCTGGATTGTAAAGCCCTAAATTGAAAGGTTATGAACCCTAGAATTCATCCATGGCAACTTTTGATTCTGTGCATTATAACTCAATTAACTTATACCATTAGCTTCATATGGATTCAAGTAATGCAAAACAAACCATAAATCATGTTAAATGCGCATGAAATAGCCAATACGATTCTGCAAATAAGAAGCAAACCGTGGGTCTGTAATGGGTGATTTCTTGAGCTTTAAGGCCTGGTTTTGATTGCTACACGTTCCTGGGAACTCCTTCAAGGTATTAGAGTCAACAAAAGTCCTTAAATTGGCCTGGAATATAGAAAACAGTTTTGCAATTTTCTTGGAATTTTTCAATATTGCTATGGCTTTGTCTGCAGCTTTCTCACGTGTGCATGATCAGGGTTTGCTTGTGTATTTATAGAGGAATGGAATTAGGTCAGAATCTTGCACAAAAATCCATTGGAATGATGATTGAATATTTGATTGAAAATAATATATTTTTGAATCTTCATGATTGGAAAAAGTTTCCAAATTTGGAGATATTGCATCTTTGACTTGGTGCACGAAATTGCCAGCCTTTTTAGGTCATACTTGCTTCACAAAAAGATTGAAAAATCAAATCTTTGTATTTTCCTACAATTTAAATTAATTAAATGAATTAATATTGATTAAAAATCCAAATAATTAATAAAAAATAAGAAAATAAATTCAATTAAGCTTGATGGGTCGTGCATAAGCCATGGATAAAGTTTCAAGAAGAGATTTGAGGCCCATTAGCAAAAACAAGGTGTTTTGAGCAAAGTTGACTTTTGCAAATTCATAAAAATTTCCCAACTTCTCCAATGCATATCTTGCTCAATTTTATTCATATGAACATGTTCTTGGACATTTTGGAAAGGTCTTGAAGTCCTCTAACCAATGCCTTTGGTCCCATGTCATTTGGATTTACCAATCTCAAGTTATGGCCTTTGACTTAAAGTGCATTTTTGTTGACTTTTAAAATTGACCTATAATGTAGAAATTGATAACTTTTTGTGAGAGCATTTCTTGGACTTGGAGTGTGAAGATGGATTGTAGGAAATGTCATCCCCTTCAAAATGAGCATTGGATGGAATTTTTCTGACAAACCCTGAAAAAGTTATGCCCTGGTCAAGATACAATTGACTTTTCTGCTGTCCAAAAATAGTAACCTTTTGCATCTTGATGATTTTTGAGCCATTCTTGTGGAATCATGATCAAGACTTGATCAAATGATGATTGTGGACTCAAAATAAGATGTTGACCAAAAATTCTGACTTTTGACTGCAAAATGACCATTTTGCCCTTGCAGTTGACTGTAGATCAAATGAGGCTTTTGACTGTGCAAATTGGCATTGTGAGTCTTGAAACTTGGCATGTAGGTGCTTGAGGATGTATATAGGCCTATGAGACTTGATTGAACCATTGAAAACCTCAAATTCCTTGAGAGAACCAAAACCCTAATTTTAGCTGGCTTAGGAAGTGGTCTTGACTGTACAATCCTTGAGCCATTTTGAACCATTTGAGGATCATATCTTGGGGAATATGGGAGGGAAAATTTTGGGGTACAACAGTTGCCCCTGTTCAATTTTCTTAAACCTGAGGATATAGATTGGTGTTCGAGCCTTTCGTGATCCGAAGGTGGAAGATAATTGAACACTAGAGTGCCCAGAAATTTGCACTCGCATGGTGTAGTATCAGCAATGTGATGTCGGGAATGGGCTTACATATGCCATTTGGAGAGATGATGGATAGGAGGATGGGATTATAGATGCCATCTGGAGATGTGACAGAATCTTGTCGGGGATGGGCTTATAGATGCCATCTGGAGATTGTTGGTTGAATTGTGATCTTGTAAGTTGAAAGAAGGAACCTGTGTAGGGTTGCCTGACGATGAGTCCATGTAAAACTGCATCTGAACGAAAGAAGGAACTGGTGTAGGGTTTCCTGATGATGAGTCTGTGTAAAACTACATCTGAACGAAAGAAGGAACCGGTGTAGGGTTGCCTGATGATGAATCTGTGTAAAACTACATCTTGGAAGGAAGGAAACCTGTGTAGGGTTGACTGATGATGAGTCCGTGTAAAACTACATCTTGGAAGGAAGGAAACATGTGTAGGGTTGACTGATGATGAGTTCGTGTAAAACTGCATCTTGGAAGGAAGGAAACCTGTGTAGGGTCGACTAATGATGAGTCCGTGTAAAACTGCATCTTCGGAAAGAGAGAACCTGTGTAGGGTTTCTTGATGACGAGTCCATGTAAAACTTCATCTTTGGAAAGAGAGAACCTGTGTAGGGTTTCTTAGTGACGAGTCCGTGTAAAACTGCGTCTTGAAGAGAGGGAACCAGTGTAGGGTTACTTCGGGATGAGTTCGTGTAAAACTTCTAGATGAACCGGGGTAAGGTTATCTTGACGATGAGTTCGTGTAAAACTTCGTCTTGGAACTGAGGAGGAACCGGTGTAGGGTTGCCTGAGGACGAGTCCGTGTAAAACTTCGTCTTTGGAAGGGAGGAGGAACCTGTGTGGGGTTACTTTGATGATGAGTCAGTGTAAAACTTCATCTTAGAAATGAGGAGGAACCGGTGTAGGGTTGCCTGAGGACGAGTCCGTATAAAACTTCGTCTGAAATTGCGAAGGAACCGCTGTAGGGTTTCCCGTTGATGAGCCCGTGTAAAACTTCATCTGAAAGGAAGGAACCGGTGTAGGGTTGCCTCATGATGATCAAGTAGATAATTGTCCTGTCTGGTTTCAGGTATTAACCCACGATCAGTCGTCCACAGAATTTTCCTGGCTTGTTACAGGTGTTGATCTGGAACTGCAAAGGTAGATGGTAATCATCTTTTGATTGACCTTTTCCTGAAAAGGCAAAACATTAGCTGTATGCAATGTCATGATGCATGGACTGCATGATATCAAGATGTTCTCAAGAATAAATGAGATTTGTGTTGTATGATGCGTATGCATGTCATGATGTATGAAGATGTGATGTTTTTAGTTGGGGAAAATAAATCCCGGAGCTGCTGGAGAATAGTGTTGAGTTCTTCGTTTCCGCTGGGGATGATGAACGAAGATGATTGTGAGAATAAACCTGCAGGAGGAAAAGATCTCCGTTGGGGAATCAACCTGGTGAAGAGATTACTCTGCGGGGAATTACTTTGTGGGAAGAGATGCTTCTGCTGAGAGTTTTAATGATAAATCCGTTGGGGATTCCGTTGATAAGCTCTGTTGGGATTTCGATGATGAACTCCGCTGGGGGATAGAAAGAACTTCGCCGAGGATGATCTTTCCGTTGCAACTTGCTCAGGATAACCCAGTTAGACTCTGGTGGGGGATAATCCTTTGAATATGGCTGGGGAGCTGCATTTTCACTCTACAGGGGACAAGCTTCCAGAACCTACTGGGGAGATGATCCAACTCTCATGGGGAACCTTTTGAGGAAATGGCTCCACTGGGGGGTATCTTGTATTCTGCCGGGGAACAATCTTATATTCTGTTGAGGAATTTTGAGACTGCCGGGGATGCTGCTGAGGAATATCCGTATACTCTGCTAGGGAATATTAAGACTTGTTGGGGATACTGTGCCTTTTTAGGGCTGATGGGAGACCAACTCTATTTGGGGAGAGTATTGCTGAATCTTGCCTTACTTTGCAGGGAGTGGAGGTACCTTGGTGGACAGAGCAACTAGATCGCTTAGACAATTCTTATTGCCCCAGTTTCTGCGGGAGAAGAAGGCCTATGAGGTGCTTGATAACTGCCGATTGACAAATCTTCTTCTGGTAGGTAAGTGACGAGATGACGAGACATAGTTGTTGTATCGAAAAAATTTTCCCTCCCATATTCTTTAAGGTTTGCCAAGAATCATTCTCAAATGGTTCAAGATTTCTCAAGGGTTGCACAGTCCAAAGGCCTCCTAAGCCAGTCAAAATTAGGGTTTTGTTTCTTTCAAGGAATTTGAGGTTTTCAATGGTCCAATCAAGTCCCATGGGCCTATATACATTGTCAAGCATCTACATACCAAGTTTCAAGATTCACAATGCCAGTTTGCACAGTCAAAAGCCCTATTTGCTCTACAGTCAACTGCAGGGGCAAAATGGTCATTTTACAGTCAAAAGTCAGAATTTTTGGTCAACATCTTATTTTGAGTCCACAATCATCATTTGATCAAGTCTTGATCATGATTCCACAAGCATGGCTCAAAAATCCTCAAGATGCAAAAGTTACTACTTTTGGATAGTAGGAAAGTCAATTGTATCTTGACCAGGGCATAACTTTTTCATGGTTCATCAGAAAAATCCCATCCAATTCTCATTTTGAAGGGGATGACATTTCCTACAATCCATCTTCACATTCCAAGTCCAAGAAATGCTCTCACAAAAAGTTATCAATTTCTACATTATAGGTCAATTTCAAAAGTCAACAAAAATGCACTTTAAGTCAAAGACCATAACTTGAGATTGGTAAATCCAAATGACATGGGACCAAAGGCATTGGTTATAGGACTTCAAGACCTTTCCAAAATGTCCAAGAACATGTTCATAGGATCAAAATTGAGCAAGATATGCATTGGAGAAGTTGGGAAATTTTTGTGAATTTGTAAAAGTCAACTTTGCCCAAAACACCTTGTTTTTGCTAACGGGCCTCAAATTGCTTCTTGAAACTTTATCCAAGGCTTATGCACGACCCATTGAGATTATTTGAATTTATTTTCTTATTTTTTATTAATTAATTGAATTTTTAATTGATTTTAATTCATTTAATTAATTTAAAATGTAGGAAATTCAAAGATTTGATTTTTCAATCTTTTGGTGAAGCAAACAAGCTCAAGATATGCTGGCAATTTCGTGTATCAATCAAAGAGACAAAAATCTCCAAGTTTGGCAAGTTTTCTCAATCAAAAAGATGCAAAAAGATGTGATTGCAAATCAAATATTGAAACCATAATTCCATGGATTTCTTGGCCAAGATTTAACCTAAACTCAGTCTCCTATATATACACAACTCAACCCTAATGCATTGGACGTGAGAATTTGCTTCAAGAAAGCCATAATCACATTAAAAAAAATCCAAGAAAAAGTGAAAACTGTTTTTCATATTCTAACGTGATTCAAAGGATTTTATTGTTTCCAATACATTGCAGGGATTCTCAGAAACATATTGCAATCAAAACCAAGCCTTAAAGCTATCAGAATCATCAAGAATAGTTTAACGGTTTGCGTTTTTTTCTCTGGAATCGAATTACTTATTTCATGCATCATTAACATGATTTTTTGTTTGTTTTGTATTGCTTGAACTCATAGGAAGCTGATGGTATAGTTTAATTGGATTAAAATGCAAAGAATCATAAAACGCCATTGATGAATTCTAGGGTTTCCAAGCTTCCAGATTAGGGCTTTGCTGTACAGGAAAAATCAGACCTTGAGAGACCCATGGTTGAATTCGTTGAGACAAGACGAATCAAACACCATCCTCGCGAAATATTTATATAGCCCAGGATTCTATTCGCTATTTTTCCTCATGCCAAATTGTGGGGGTTAAAAAACCCCGCTATCTATTTGTTCTTTTTACAGGGAAACGAGGAAGATGAAGACGTGCTGGCTTCTGATTAGTCCATTCAAATGAAAACGCACGCTTTATTTGTTTTACAACATATGCATTGACTTTTATATATTATATTCATTGTTTATCTTACTAACAAATGCAAGCGAGTGGTTCAGTGGATAGTGTGCTGGCTGTGTATCATTGGGACCTGGGTTCGATTCCCAGGTCCACCCAAAATATTTCTATTATTTTTCATAACGTGATTGCATGCAGGCTTTCAAGGGAATTCCACCATGCACTGCAAACCTCCAAGCGCCATGTGTCTCTAAGCCCAGATCTGAAGGCCAAGCGTGAGTGTTCATGGTACTCCTGGTCAATGCATGAGCAGCTGATCTCTAAAGTCAAACGTGGCTTGATTGTTAATGGGCTTGAAAATTGCAACCAACACCTCCTTGCTGGCCCATCACCCCCTGGTTTATTATTTTCTTATTTTCTTTCTTTTTATTTTCTTTTATTAACTATAATTAATATTATTATTATTTAATTAACTTAACTATTATTTTCACAATAAATTCAGAAAACCAAAAAATGTAAATATTTTTATTATTTATTAATTTCACTATTAATTATTTTTTTTTTGTAAATAACTTCTAATAAATTAATTTAGTTTAATTAGGTTTAATTTTGACTTTTTCACAATAAATAAAGTAAATTTAGAATTAGGGTTTTCTTGACAACTTTTAATTTCTTTTATTTTCATTAAAACATAAAAAACACAAAAATACTTTTTTTCTTTTAATTAATTAATTAATTAGTTATTAGGTTTAATTTCAATTAATTGCAAAAAGGACCAAAATTCCATTCTTTTCTCAAAAACGGTCAAAACCCTAAGGACGTCCTGATTCAATTTCTTTTCGCGCATATTATCATTTCGATCATATTTATGTATCTGCTCCGAGAATGTAATAGATAATTAGGACTTTTATCGCTTTCTTTATTTTCTCGCATTTATTCTTTTCAAGGGTTATGTTTTTGGCGATGTAAATACCCGACGCCTTGTAATAGCGTAGATTCACTTTCCGCAATTTATTTTCCGCAAATTATTAACTGTTAACTATGCATGACAAGACTTGCTTGAAAATTAAAACCAATTCGTAGCTCACCATAATACATGTGCAAAGATAAAATAATCTGAATCGTGACACACATGCACATGCCACTCCTAGGGTACGCCTCACTTGGTTGCCTCGACGTGGTCATTGAGTATAGGGTGTTTTAGAGGTCGCCCTCCTGTCTAAAATCCAGTTGCCTCGAAACGGTTGCCTCAGATAAAAAGGATCTAGGACATTAGGGTTACCGCTAAGGTGTCCTACTATTGCTTTGGTGACCACACATGTCCCTATAATCGAATTGACCCGAATAACTCCAACGACGGTGTTACCTACTTCTCAATAGTGGGATAGTACTGTCTAGAGGACTCTTACACAGCTTAATTCCTTAGAGTAGGTAGATTTCTCCTGGGTACTTGCTCTTTCAAAACGAAAAAAATACTTTTTGCACCTACACTTTTCTGACAAAAGTTTTCAAACAACATTTCATACACTCTTGAGGACTGATACAAGAGTTAAAACAAAGTTTTCAAACGAACTTTTTTCAAACCCACAAACACAAGAAAAGCAAACATTTTTGAAAACATAGTGAGCAAGTACCTAAGAGCCCGTGGATAACCACAGATAGAAAGGGTGCTAACATCTTCCCTTTCTATAATCTACCTCCCGAACCGAGAAACATCTCGAAAAGGAATTTTGCTGTGCTTTTGTCCTTTCCTTGTTGGAGAACATAAAAGACGGTGGTGACTCTTGCTTACCGCGACATTTCGTGAACCAGCATTTCAAAACAGTCAGTTCTATTTCCACCGATCACAGAACTGGCGACTCTGCTGGGGACTTATAAGAAGTGAGGTGTACCTTAGGATTAGATCATTCTATGTTTTCAATTGTATGCCTTGTTTGCTTTAATATTGTGGGCTTGTTTTGGAGTTTCATAGATCCTAACCCGGATCTGGGGATACCCTTTAGAAGTAGCAACAAACTGTGAGGGAACTGTGCGGGGTATACCGACATGGTTGAAGCAGATGCTACGTTGATGTGGCACTTTGGTGAGTACCGGTAACCCTTGAGTCAAGTCAAGGAGAGTACGGGGCCGCCGCGTGGTGTCGTGAAACATCAATTGACCTAGAACCTTACTTAACCATCCTGGCCTCTTTAGGGGTAGTGAGATGACCGACTTTGGTGCAGTCCGAAGTTGGTAGATACTCGATACTACACTCATTGAGGGTTGTTTTATTGGAATATTTTGGTCGCCAGTTAAGTGGCTAAATCAAAACAATGAACATAGAAAACAATCCAATGATTTTGAGCTCCTTAGAACCCGGTTACTATTGATAGGACATGTGTTGTACCCCAAAATTTTCCCTCCCATAATTCTTCAAGAAAATGCCAAGTCAAGCTTCAAAGTTCCCCAAGGGGTTGCACAGTGCAAAGGTCTCCTATGCAGTCAAAATTAGGGTTTGTGTTATGATGAAGAAAATGAAGTTTCCAAAGGTCCAATCAAGTCTCATATGCCTACAAATATGGTCAAGCATCCTCATACCAAGTTTCAAGACATTCAGCACAAAATTGCACAGTCAAAAACCCTAATTGCACTACAGTCAACTGTAGGGGTAAAATGGTCATTTGACTGTCAAAAGTTCAAATTTTTGGTCAACATATCATTTTGAAGCCACAAACATCATTTGATCAATGCTTGATCATGATTCTCAAAATTTGGCTCAGAAATCATCAAGATGCAAAAGTTTCCTTATTTGGACAGCTGAAAAAGTCAACTGAAATTGACCAGGGCATAACTTTCACATGGATTATCAGAAAAATTCCATCCAAAGCTCATTTTGAAGAGAAAGACATGTCCTACAACTCCTCTTCATATTCCAAGTCCAAGAAATGCTCTCACAAAAAGTTATCAATTTCAACATTATAGGTCATTTTCAAAAGTCAACAAAAAGGGACTTTAAGTCAAAGGCCATAACTTGAGATTGGTAAATCAAAATGACATGGGACCAAAGGCATTGGTTAGATGACTCAAAGACCTTTCCAAAATGTCCAAGAACATGAGAAAAGCTTAAAATTTGAGCAAGTTATGCCTTGTAGAAGTTGGGAAATTTTTGGATATTTTGAAAAGTCAACATTGATTCAAATGACCTAAAATTGCTAATGGGCCCATTTTTCTTCCACAATTCATCATCCAAGGCATGTGCACGACCACTTGGCCCAAAGGGAAGTTTTTCTTCATTTTTTATTTATTTATTTGAATTTTTATTAATAATAATTCATTTAAATCAATTAAATACATGAAAAAAATACTTAACCTAAGTTTTTCAATCTTTTTATGCATATAATATCTCCAAGATTTTGTGCAAGTCAGATTAGGAAAGAATTGAAGATAATTGGTCAGGATTTGAACTAAGTTTGCATGAAAAGATTAGAAAATATTTTGCCATTAAAATCAAATATTGGATTCATGGTTACAAGGCTTTTGGACTCAAATCTTTAACCTAATCCATTCATACATAGAGGCATAATGAAAAACCTAATGGAAAAAAAAAGCAATATATACATCACAATGGCCACACCTTGCTGTCACGTAAAAACACCAACCCCATTTACACAAAAAAATGGGCACTCTCACTCTACATATTTTCTAAATCAAATCCTTATTTCTATTCTTTAGTCAAACCACTTTTTCACCCTTCCTTCACATGTACAGTATGTTCTCCAATAAAGAATACACCAACATTCACCTCCATCCAGTTTTCATCATCAACTTTCCACCGTAAATCTCCTCTTCAGACCGCCATCTTCATCCTTCACCTCCCTATAGACCCTGTTCACCTCCTTCCTCCGTAAATAATTCATCATCTTCCTCTCCAAACTGACTTCCACCCTTTACCTCAACATCTTTCATCATCGATCCATACGATACGCCCTCATTCGTCAACCTCCGAAGTAGCTCCACTTTCACCTTTCAGTTCTAGCTTTTCATCACCGTCGATACTCCACTCTCAGTTCACTCTCTCTATCACGCGGCTGCAAAAATACATCGTCTCTCTTCCTCTCAAACCACCGGCACCACTCCCTCCTTCGAAGCCTCTTCATCCGAAACGATGGCGAACCACCGCAGTCCTCAGCTCTGATCGCGGACTCACCATTTTCACAGTAGGCAAGGTTTCAAAAGAAAAAAGAGAAAGACTAAATCAAACAACAACTTTGGTTTGAATCGACGAAAAAGGGAAAATAATAAGAGCAAGCTCCGACGAAATATGCCACCGGCGACTTCGATTCACTCCAGCTAGATCCGCCATCATACGCACAGCGTAACGGTCGTACGATCTCCTCTGACGATTAACCTGTCAATCCGCATGACTGCCCTCGCCAAAAGCCAGGAATTGAAATCATGTCTTTGTGGGTTTCGCGATCTATTATCATGTTCATCTTTCTCTCATACATGTTATTTTTAGATCATGAGAATGCTTCTTTGTTTTAAAAAGCTTTGAGTACTGGTTTGGCTGAAAAGATAAATTGTGTTGTGGATATGTGTTATGGTTATTTTGTTTTTATTAAACAGAGGAGGAGATGTGCCAACAACTCATTGGGATATGGTTTAATGTTATATAAAAATGTTAAACTTCCTTGAAAAAAAACAAAACAATGGAGAAGATGACTAGGTGGCAAGGAGCAATTGGTTGGTTTAAACTTTCACGCGGAAAACAAAGCACTAACGCATATTTGTTTTATTATGTTTGTTAATTATATTATTTACAGATAAGCAAGATGGCACAGTTGGTGAAGCGTTTGAGTGGTAATGTTCAGGACCTAGGTTCGAGCCCCAGGTCCTCACCCCTTTCAATATTGTTTTTTCAATTAATGTTCCCATGCAGATTCAATATAGTGGACTACCATGCACTCACGAAATCAAACGTCCACGCGTCCAAGGGCATTCAATCAAAGGCCAGGGTCTGGGGTACACGATGCGCTTATTTGGGCTCAAATTCCTGGGCTTTCACCTCCACTTTGGGGACAGATACCCCCCTAGGTTTTGCCATTTTATTTTTTCTTCTTTTGCATTATTTCTATTTTCTTTTTAATTATTGTTTTTAATTAATTTATTATTTTCATAATATATAAAAAACACATAAAAAATCAGAAAAGAGGAAAAAATAATAAATATTTTATTTTAGTATTTTGTAAATAAATTCATTAATTATTTAGTTTTAAATTAGGGTTTAAATTAATATTTTCATAATAAAATCTAAAAAAACATAGAATTAGGTTTAATTAATTTTTCACCCTTTTTATTTTTCTTTCATAATAATTAAATAATTAACTATTTATTTATTTTTATAAGTAAATTTGTATATAAAAATTAGGGTTAATTTAGGTTAAAATTCAATGTTTTCTTAAATAAATTAAAAGCCATTAGGATTAGGGTTAATATTAATTTCAATTAATTCTTTTCTTTTACTAAATCCTAAAATACTAAAAATACCAAAAAAACAATTCCTTTTCTTTTTTTAATTAATTAATGTCACCATTTAATTTAATTTTGCAAAAAGGGTCCAACGCCCTCGTTTCGATTTAATTCTTAATTCGCATATTTCTTTTATTTCGCTTAAATATTTATGTATCTCTCCCAAGGCCATGTAACCTTTTAATTTTCTCGCACTTTTCTTTTCTTTCTTTATTTTTCTGTCAAATCGGGTCCGGTTTAATTTTGGCGATGTGGACCCGCGCCTTTTGTAATAGCTTAGAATTTTATCTTTCCCGCAAATATTTTAACTGTTAACAAATGGCATGAAAGAATGTATGGACAAAAATAAAAAACAAACGCTAGATCACCAATGACATGACAAAAGACAAAAATATCTAAAAACGACACACAAATCACACACCACCCCTAGGGTACGCCTCACTGTTGCCTTGCCTCGAAAGGTGATCGTCGAGTAGAGGATGTCTTAGTAAGTCCTCATGATCCGGGAACCTGGCATGAGGGTAGCTTCTAAGGTGTCTTCCCATTGCTCTGGTGATCACCATGTCCCGAACCTCGAATTGACCCGAACACCTCCAACGGTGGTGCTACCTACCTCTCAATGGTGGGATGGCACTACTTTAAGGACATTTACACAGACGAATTCCTTAGGGTGGGTAGACGACTCTAGATACTTGCTCTAATTTCAAAAACAAATCAAAAAATACTTTTCACACCGACACCTTTTCAAAAAGCTTTCGAAAGCAATTTTTCAAACACTCTTGAGGACCGATACAAGAGTCGAACTGAAATTTTCAAAGAAACTTTTTAAAACCCACAGTTGAAAAGCAAACAAACCATTTTTGAAAACACAAGTGAGCAAGTATCTAAGAGCCCATGGATAACCATGGATAGAAAGGGTGCTAACACCTTCCCTTTCTATAACCTACCTCCCGAACCGAGAGCAATCTCTTTAAGGAATTTTTCTGTGCTTTTGTCCTTTCCATTTGGAGAAAATAAAAGACGGTGGCGACTCTTGCTTCCGCGACATTTCGCGAACCAGCGTTAAACAGTCAGTTCCAGATCCACCGATCACAACATGTTTTGAGCCAACTAACTTCAAGAGGGTAATACCTAAACTCCATGCTAGCCTAAAATCTAAGGGCTCTTTGTGTGACTTGTGTGCTTTCAAGATTGAACTACTTGTACATACTTGTTATCTGACAACATGGGTTCCTCGCAGGTTTTTGTTTACAGTCCTTAATCTGGACTTATTACAGGGCTTACTTACACCTTACACCTTTGCATCCACGCACATAACATCATACGCATCATAACATCATACCATAGCATTTCCTTAACCATTTCAAGGATCTCGAGGGTTTGTGATGCAGGTCATGATGGACCAAATGTCTAGAAAGGGGCAAAGGGGATTTATTTTCCCCTAGCCAAGGTTGTGTGGAGACCAAAAAACATGACAACTTGAGTCAGGGGCTATGACCCACTCGATATGGTGAGCTTTGACTCTTGAAGAAGGGCTCTCAACAACATGAAGTTCCTTCAATCAAGCTACCGTATTCAACTTCTAACAAGTTTCTCTGTTTACCCCGCGAGATCCTTGAAAACATTGCATGCATAAATCATACGCATTTCATGTCATCATATGCATAACAGGTACTCGTCTTTACAGGTCACTTATCTTCTTCGCTGTTTATTTCAGCAATCATCATGTCTTCTGAACCTACTACTGAACAAGCTATCAAGGCCCTCCAGGCCCAGAACGCCCAGTTCCAAGAGTTGGTCATGAGCTTAGCCCAGGGTCAACAGGAGTTGAAGACTCTGATTCTGAGTTGTTTGCTTTATTATTGTGGGTTGCATCGGAGTTACATAGATCCTAACCCGGATCTGGGAATACCCTGTTAGGTAGCATAAGCTGTGAGGGACCTGTCCGGCGTATACCGACATGGGTGAAGCAGTGGCTATGTTGGTGTGGCGCCTTGGTCTGTACCGATATCCCTCGTGTCGAAACGGGGAGAATATGGGTCTTCCAAGGAGTCATTAAGCACCAACCGACCTTAGAACCCTAAATTGACCCAACTTGGCCATTAGAACAGTAGCAGTATGCTACGCCCATTGAGGCTAAACTCTCGTGATGGTTATGGCTGCAAGAAAAGATTGCGATGCTGGAGTTATGATCGATTGAGGGTAGTCAATGATATTGGGATCCTCTAAGAACCCGGTTACTTTGATAGGACAGGTATGAACCAACAAACTGAAAAAGGGTAATACCTAGACCTCATGCTGGCCTAAACTCTAAGGGCTCTTTTGTGTGACTTGTGTGCCTTCGTACTTGCCTACTTGCATGCTTGTTAAACTGACACATGAACTACTTGCAGGTTTGGTCCATAGTCCTTAATTAGGACTCATAACAGGGTTTACCGAATTTCTTGCAGGTTTTGTTCATAGCCCTTAACTAGGACTCATCACAAGGCTTACTAAGTTTCTTGCAGGTTTTTGTTTTAGTCCTTAACTAGGACTCATAACCAGGTTTACCGAGTTTCTTGCAGGGTTTGTTTTAGTCCTTAATTGGGACTCATGACAAGTATACTGAATCTCTTGCAAGGTTTGTTTATAGTCCTTAATTGGGACTCATAACAGGGTTTACCTACATCACCCCATGCATAGCATGACATCATACCATTGCATACATCCTAACCCATTTCAAGGATCTCAAGGGCTTGTGATGCAGGTCATGATAAATCAAACATCTAGCAAGGGGCAAAGAGGATTTATTTTCCTCTAGCCAAGGATATCAGGGGCTATGACCCACTTGATATGGCGAGCTTTGACACTGAAAGAAGATTGCCCTAGCCAAGGATGTCCGGGGCTATGACCCACTGGATATGGTGAGCCTTTGACCCTTGAAAAAGGACTCTTAACAAATATGAAGTTCCTTCAATCAAGCTACCGGACCCAGATGCTAACCAATTTTCTTGTTTACCCCGCGAGGTCCTTGAAAACATTGCATGCATATCATACATATTGTGGTACGGTGGGAGAACTGACTAGGGTTTGCGTTTGTTTTCGCAAATGTTTCGGTTGAGCAAGAGTCGCCACCGACTTTTTATTTTATCCTAAGGAAAGGTTTAAAAAGCACAGCAAAAACCTTTGAGATTTTTCTTGGGTTCGGGGAGTAGATTATAGAAGGGGAAGGTATTAGCACCCCTTCTATCCATGGTTATCCATGGGCTCTTAGGTACTTGCTTAGATCAATCTTGCCTTGGTTTTCAATTGTTTGAAATGGTGCTTTGTGTGTGGTTTTGAAAATGTTTTGAAAAGATGCCTTGTGCTAGGCTAACCTTGTAACAATTCTTTACTCGAATGTTTTACAAAAGGTGTTTTATCTTTTAAAGAGATGTTTCAAGGGTTTGAAAAGTTGATTTTGAAAGTGTTTGTGAAGTGGATTTTGAAATTAGGCAAGTGTTTTCTTTGCAAATTGACAAGTACTTAAGAGTTTATCTACCCTAAAGTTTTCTCAAAGGTTTTGTCATGTTTTAAACCCTTTTGACAAATTTGTTCCACCATTGCATTTGGTGGACAATCTTGTCTTAGGAGATGAAAGGGACGGGCGCGGGTCGTCGTTTGGACCATAATTGCAACGGCGTTAAATGTCTTTGGGCAATTTTCTTTAAGGGACTTGATCATTTGTTTTTGTTTTGTTTTGAAAAGTTTTATCGAGGGACTATGATCATTCAATTTGTTTGCTTTGCCCAAAGAAATTCAACATACAACATGGCCCAATTATTTGAAGCCAACAAAGTGGAATATCCTAGGGGTGCAAGTGTGAGAGGTGTTGTTTATTTGCATGCTCATTTATCTTGTATTAGGTCAAACTATTTTTTATCGTTTTTTCACATGCAAACCCTAATTCTAACATGGCATAATTAGAAAGCGTATAAAGTGCGAAATTGAAAATCCTACGCTATTACAACATAATAATATAGGGAGGGGGTACAAATTTACAAATGGGGAATATTTAGACAAGAATTTAAATCTAAATTATTACATCATTTTTTTTTTGAATATTTGCAAGGTAAATAAATTGCATAATTAAATAGAAATTAAATAAATATGCAAAAATGCAAAAAGAAAGTTTTTTATATGTATGAAAAAAATGTTGTTTATGTAAAATAAAATAAGAAAATAAAAAGGTATTATTTTTGAGTATTTTCCTATTTAGGGCAAAAACCCTAGTTTTAATCAAAATGTATATTAATTAATTAATTCACATAATATTTATTATTTACATACAAAAATAAAATAAAATATGGTATATTTATAAAAAGACCCTTTTTTAGTATTAAATATAAAAAAATAAAATATTTACATTATTTGATATTTTATTCTAAGTATATTAACAAATATGTATTTATATATATTATTTCAAATATGTGTCATGGATAAATAATAATAATAATTTTTAATATTTTTTAGAAAATAGTATTTTTTGTATGAAATATTTTCAGAGGGTAATATAAAATAAAAAAATGAAAATGAGAATGTACTTATACTATTTTTCTATTTACCCTAAATAATAATATATATACATATATGTATAAATCAAAAGAAAATTAAATAAATACCAAATAAAATCCAAAAAATGATGAGAAAATTATTTTCAAAATTTTAATATGCTGAGAAAAAATAAACAAGTCAAACAAAAAAAGAAAAAGTCAAAAAGAATTAAAAATGAGACAAATGGGCTTGGGGGTGCAAAACAGAAAAGATGGTGTAAATAAAAAAAAATGCTCAGGCCCAGCCCAAACCACTTCTTCTTCAACCTCTGAATCACAAAACGCGCGCCTGCAAGCTTGTGTTTGAAGTCCTGATTCTTTGATTTTTTGAACAAACTTCCAACACAAAAGATGTTAAGCATGAAATCACGATTCTAACCATATGCATTACTTGATCTAACTCTCTAAGATGAGGGAGAATTTCTCCTCCCCCAATTCCTGACCTAGTTTTTCTGCCATTTTCAAAGCTCGAATTCTCTCTACTCAGACAAAAGAAATGAAAAGTAAAGATATGTACATGTTCAGGGCTATGAGTAGAACCTTGTTTATTCACAAACTTAAGACTAAAGATGCATAATAAGAGAGATACGAATTCAAACTTTTACCTATTCAGTTGAACTTCTATCTGGAGAATGAGGAACTTTCAGTGCAAGGTGGTGATTGGAAAAGCTTCCTTGAGGTTCAGGGATGCTATTCCAATGTCTACTTTGTCTTGAAAGCTTCTGAATCAAGCTGTAGAACTTTACCTGCAAGTCAAAGATGTGAAAATGGTGGAAGTAGTTAGAGCAACTACAGATCGTGCCTTAGCTTCTGGATAGCTTGCATAGGTTGTAAGGAAGGTAGAGGAACAAGTTTGGACAAAAATGCTTGAAGGGATTGAGAGCTAGCACTCAATCTGCAGGGCTTGCTCTGTTTGAGCAGTTTTGTGGTGTTTCTGAGATGGAGAGTGTTTGAGAGGCAAATGGCTCGTGCAAAAGCTTGGTTGGGTAGTTTGGAATGTGTTTGATAAGTTCTTTCTTGTGTGCTAATGCTGGTACGAGAGTTGTTACAAATTATGGGACTTTCTTCACACTTAAGCAACAAAGTGCCACTTGATGTTCTAGGCATGTAGGGGGCCTCCTAATGGGCTGCATAATCTTTTCTTGATCAGAGCAATTTGTCCATAATCTTGTGCCATTCAGATTTGCAATGTACTTCTTTGATTTACCAATTGACATAAAGCAAGCTTTTGCAAAAATGGAAAGTTCACTTTATCTAAAAATGGATCAATCTTGTGTACAATGCTTGAACTCATGGAACAACACTTTGGCACAATGAACAAGCATTAAATTAAGGAGTGTAATTTGGTTTAAGGACCTGTAAAGTAGCACAAACTATGCTGAGTTCAAATTTGCAAAGTTATGGACATGGAACTTGGTTATGAACAAAGTGGTTTTTTGCTATATTGTGAAATTCGATTCTCTCTAACCATGAGGTTGTTTGAGAAGTTCTTGGACATTTTGGAAAGCTTGGAATGTGTACTACAATCCATCTTTGAAATGCAAATTGAAATTACAAGTGGAAGGGTATGAACAATGGCCTTGAAGTGGGGTAGAAAACCTTGTCAAAATAGGTTAAAATTCTACTAAGTTAAAAATGGTTTTGTGCCCTTATTCAAAAAAATGTAACTTGAGATACAAGCTTCAAATGAGAAAACTTTGTGAATAAAAGTTGTATATTATGCAACAAGCTACAACTTTCATGTTTTGACTTTTGTTTGAATCCAAATGGATCTTGGTGAAAAGGTGGGGTAAAGTTGGGAAAAAATTAGGGTTTTTCATAACTTAGAAAAATTCTAAGTTATGAAAAATTCCATTTTCTAACCCTAATTTGCAATTTGTGATTTCTTGGTGAACAAGTTTCATGATTTGGCATGTTTTGATGAAAAATGAATCTTGACTCTTGATTTTGGCCAAAAAGTCAAAGTTTGACTTTTCAGTACACAGTCAAAATTGATCAATTGACTGGGAAATTCAACTGTCAATCTTGTGCATTTGGGATCTTTTGAACTTGTTGAACATGTCAAGATAATTCCATAGGGTCCTTGAGTCCATATGTGAGCTTGGTTTGCCATTGGCTAGGTCAAACAATCAAAAATTGCCTCTATACAGTCAAAACCCTAAAAATGACCATTTTACCCTTTTAGTGATCTGATCAAATTTCTTATGGAATTATGGTCCAAACTTGATCAAATGGTTCATATGAGTTCATAATGTTGATGTGGATCAAATTTCATGAGATTTGACTGTCAATTGGCCACAGTTGACTTTTTCCCCAATACAGTTGATTTCCAGGTCAACTGTCCAATTGACTGGGCAAAACTTGGAATCAAGACTTGAAACTTGGTATGGATAGACTTAGGAGGTCAATATGAAGCAAGAAAGTCATCTTGGGCACTTTAGGTCAAAACATCTTGGTGCAAACACAAACCCTAATTTGGGGTTAGCAGTGCAAGGAGGAGTCTTGAGCAGATGAAACCCTAACTGGATCTTGAGTTTCAAGAACTTTGTGAGGAGAAATCAATGAGAAATGGGAGGGCAAATTTTGGGGTACAACAGTTGCCCCTGTTCAATCTTCTTGGACCTGAAGAGTTAGATTGGCAAGCTTGCCTTTCGTGACTCGAGGGTAAAAGGAGATTGGACACTAGAGTGCCCGAAAATTTGCACTCATCAAAGCACTGGATGCAGGAATGGACTTAGAGATGCCATTTGGAGATGGGCTTAACGATGCCATCTATGAGAGTGACAGAAACTTGTCGGGGATGGGCTTAAAGATGCCATCTGGAAGGGAATATCAGGAAAGTGTCCAAGCTTTGGACTATTTCTGAATTGGGGGTCTGAACAAGCAATAGGTTGACATCCGTTGTTGGGAGGAACCTGCAAGCTGTTTTTAGGAAGTCGCATCTAAACAAGTTGATAGATTAACATCCGTTACTTGGGAAGAATCCATGAACCGTTTTCAGAAGTCTGGAAGAAGAAACTGAACAAGTGACAGGTTAACATCCGTTTACTTGGAGAACCCGTGAACTGTTTTCAGAAATATTGAGATTGAATCAGCAATAGAGCAGCATCCGTTGTTGGGAAGCTTCCGTAAACTGTCTTCAAAGGTGCATCTGAACAAGCTGATGGATTAACATCCGTTACTTGGGAAGAATCCATGAACTGTTTTCAGAAGTCTTGAGAAGAATCTGAACAAGTTGATAGATTAACATCCGTTACGTGGAAAGAATCCATGAACTGTTTTCAGAAGTCTTGGGAAGAATCTGAACAAGTGATAGGTTAACATCCATTTACTTGGAGAACCCGTGAAATGTTTTCAGAAATCTTGAAGTTTGAATGATTTTAGTCTGTCGACTGATCTTACCTGAAAAGGCAAAGAGTTAGTTGTATGCAATGTTATGATGCATGATATAATGTATATTTTGTGTTATGAATGTAAATGGATGTGCATGTAAGCTGGAGAGCTGTCTTGCATAGGATAGATGACTCCGGGATAGCGGAAGATAGAAGTATCCTGACTGCTGCCGGGGAAAATAAGTCCTGGGTTGTTGCTGGGGAACCTGGAGCTTGGGTTGTATACCAATCGTCTGGGGAATTCCTGAAGTCTTCTACTGGGGAATACCAAACTAGTAGACTCATGCTGGGGAGGCCAGATTGAGAATCTTCAGCTTGGTGAGAAGTATCTCTGGAGATTTCACTGGGGAGCTCAAGATTTTCTTCCTAAAAACTCTGTGGGGAGAAGGTTTAAAAGGTCCGACTCCACTGGGGATTGTCCATTTGAAGCTTTTGATCTGCTGGGGATACTGAAGCTTAAGCTCTGAGGGAAAATAATTTCCGGATGGTTCTCTGGCTGGGGATTTGCAAAGATAAACTCCTCCGGGGATTGCATTGATAAGTTATTGTTGGGGAATTTTGAAGAACTCCGCTGGGGATGGGAAGAATTTTGGAGAGCGCGATCTCCCCTGGTTGTTAGCTGAGGATAACCCAGTTATAAGCCTCTGTGAGGAATAACTTTGAATAAAACTCGGGAGGGACGTCCGTACTCTGCGGGGAGATATCCTTCGGAACCTTACTGGGGACAAGCTTTGAGGGTCTGCTGGAGGTAGACCTCAGGGTTTACCAGGGATGTGGATTACAAATCTTGAGGGACTTCCTTTGAAAGGGTGTCAAAATATCCGTTTGTACTTTCATCCTATCAGTAACCCTTCTCTTAGGTTCAATTAGGAAGTGATCACGTTTCAAATGCATATGCCTATTTAACAAAACATTGGACGTTTCTCAAAATAAAACAAATAGTGCAAGAGAAAAAGAAAAAGGGAAACGACACAAGTTTTGGGAAGAGTATTTGTATTGATTTTCTTTGAGTATATTTGTACAAAGGAAACAATCATCCTAGTAAGAGGATCTTGCCGTAAATATTTGAAAAATTTATACAAAATAAAGATGGCTATGTGAAATAATTCCATGGGATTCCGTTCTGCTGTAGCTTTCACAACTCTGAACCTCTGTCCATTCAATGCTTTGTTTGACGATGGCTGGATTGATCAGAAACCTGGAACAGGTTGATGAAGAGACTGTCTTTGAAGTGATCCGACGAGACATAGTCATACGCTTTAATTCCCTAATTTTTGCCTGAATCGCCCTTTCGGGTTTTCGATCCACCGGGAAACCCCTTTTTGCCCAAGCCGCCCTTTCGGGTTTTCGACTTGCCGGGTGTACGGATTTTTTTGTTTTTATCCCTAATTTTTGCCTGAACCGCCCTTTCGGGTTTTCGGTTCACCGGGATGCCCATTTTTGCCCAAGCCGCCCTTTCGGGTTTTCGACTTGTCGAGTTATTTTATGCGTAGTATCTTTTGACTATGTCTGCGTTCGCAGGGTGCGGCAAATCGTCGCCGTCCATGGTGGTCAGAATCATTGCACCACCAGAAAATATGCTCTTGATCACAAATGGTCCTTCATATGTAGGAGTCCATTTGCCCCTGGGATCACTTTGCGGCAAGATAATCCGCTTGACCACTAGATCTCCGACTTGATACACTTGACGTCTGACTTTCTTATTGAAGGCCCTGATCATCCGCTTTTGATACGTCTGACCATGGCATATAGCCGCAAGTCGTTTTTCGTCGATCAGATTTAGTTGATCAAGTCGGGTCTGCATCCAATCATCCTCATTCAAACCTGCATCCTTCATAATCCTTAGAGACGGGATCTGAACCTCCATAGGCAAAACAGCTTCCATGCCATAAACCAAAGAAAATGGGGTTGCCCCAGTTGAAGTACGTATCGGCGTACGGTATCCATGCAGCGCAAACGGTAACATCTCATGCCAGTCTTTGTAAGTGACTGTCATTTTCTGAATAATCTTCTTAATATTTTTGTTCGCAGCTTCAACAGCACCGTTCATCTTCGGCCGATAGGGAGATGAATTGTGATGATAAATCTTGAACTGTTCGCATAATGCAGTGATCATTGTATTATTCAGATTTGTACCGTTGTCTGTGATGATCCTGTCGGGAACACCATACCGACATATGAGATTATGTTTGATAAAGCGGGCAACCACATTTTTGGTGACAGAGGCGAAGGAAGCTGCTTCGACCCATTTAGTGAAGTAGTCAATGGCAACCAGGATGAAGCGATGTCCGTTGGAAGCCGTGGGCTTGATCTCTCCAATCATATCAATGCCCCACATTGCAAAGGGCCACGGAGCAGTCAGGACGTTGAGGGGAACCGGAGGGATATGAACTTTGTCAGCATAGACTTGACACTTGTGACAAGTACGGGAATGTTGATGGCAATCAGTCTCCATGGTAGACCAGTAATAGCCTGCCCTTAGGATCTTCTTAGCCATTGTATGCCCTCTCAAGTGAGTGCCAAATGGGCCGCTGTGTATATCAGTCATGATCAACTCTGCTTCAGCCTTATCCACACATCAGAGTAATACACAATCATGGCTTCGTTTGTAAAGGATGTCGTTGCTTAGGAAGAACTTAGCAGCGAATTTCCTTAAGAACTTCTTGTCATTCACGGAAGCTCCTTCAGGATAATCTTGGGTCTCGAGATACCTTTTGATTTCATGGAACCAAGGTTGTTCCACTACTTCTTCGGTATTAATCTCGTGACAATGCGCGGGTTCATCCGTTCGCTCGATGGTGATTTGGGGAGCCTCGTTATCCCAGTTGAGTTTAAACATGGAGGACATTGTGGCCAGAGCATCGGCTAGTTGATTCTCTTCTCGCGGGAAATGCTCGAAGGTAATTTGCTCGAAATGAGGCAACAACGTCAGAACATGTTCTTTGTACGGAATAAGATTAGGATGCTTGGTATCCCAATCTCCTTTGATCTGGCTGATGACCAAAGCCGAGTCCCCGAATACGATCAAAGATTTGATCCTCAAGTCTATAGCAGCCTTGAGACCAAAGATGCAGGCTTCATACTCAGCCATATTGTTCGTGCAGCTGAAGCAAAGTCGGGCCGTGAAAGGCGTGTGACATCCCTCCGGAGAAATGAGTACTGCGCCAATGCCGTTTCCGAGTGCATTTGAAGCACCATCAAAGTACAGGGTCCATCGGGATCCCTTTTCGGGTCCGTCATCTTTAATGTTGTCCAAATTCATGATGTCCTCGTCTGGGAAATCAAATCTCATGGGTTGATAGTCTTCGATAGCCTGATGAGCCAGATGGTCAGCTAATACACTCCCTTTTATAGCTTTTTGGGTGGTGTATTGGATGTCATATTCAGTTAAGATCATTTGCCATCTGGCTATCCTTCCAGATAAAGCGGGCTTTTCGAAGATATATTTGATAGGGTCCATTTTGGATATCAACAAGGTAGTATGAGTCAACATATACTGTCTTAGTCGGCGAGCAGCCCATACCAAAGCGCAGCAAGTTTTCTCGAGCAGTGAGTAGTGAGTCTCACAGTCGGTAAACTTTTTGCTAAGGTAATAAATAGCATGCTCTTTTCGACCAGACTCGTCATGCTGGCCCAAAACACACCCCATTGAGTTATCCAAGACGGTCAAATACATGATCAATGGTCTTCCTTCGACGGGTGGCATCAGAATAGGAGGTTCTAACAAATACTCCTTGATTCTATCAAAAGCAGCTTGGCAGTCGTCGTTCCACTCAACTACCTGATCTTTCTTCAAGAGTTTGAAAATTGGCTCGCAGGTAGAGGTCAGATGTGAAATGAATCTGGCAATATAGTTTATGCGCCCCAAGAAACCTCTAACTTCCTTTTCAGTACGGGGAGCAGGCATCTCTTGTATTGCTTTTACTTTTGCCGGATCGACTTCAATGCCTTTGTTGCTTACAATGAATCCCAGGAGTTTACCAGACCTAACTCCGAAAGTGCATTTACTCGGATTCAGCCTGAGTTTGTATTCTTTCAATCGGGCAAACAGCTTTTCCAGATGTTCAAGGTGCTCTTCCTCTGTTTGTGACCGAGCTATCATATCGTCTACGTAAACTTCAATCTCATGATGTATCATGTCATGAAATAAAGCTACCATGGCGCGTTGATAAGTTGCCCCTGCGTTCTTCAGCCCGAACGGCATCACCTTATAACAGAAAGTGCCCCATTGTGTGACAAAAGTTGTTTTCTCCATATCCTCGGGGGCCATTTTGATTTGATTGTAGCCCGAGAATCCGTCCATGAAGGAAAACACTTTATGCTGAGCTGTATTGTCGATCAAGATGTCAATATGAGGTAGCGGGAAATCATCCTTAGGGCTGGCCCTATTCAAATCCCGGTAGTCCACACACATTCTGACTTTGCCATCCTTCTTAGGCACTGGCACAATGTTAGCGACCCATTGAGGATAGGACGTAACAGCCAGAAAGCCAGCGTTGAACTGCTTCATTACTTCTGCTTTGATTTTTTCAGACATGTCAGGCCTCATTCGGCGAACTTTTTGTTTGATAGGTGGACAGTCTTCTCTTGTGGGGAGACGATGAACCACGATATCGGTGTCTAGACCTGGCATGTCTTCATAGGACCAAGCGAAGATTTCAACATACTCATTCAGTAACTGTACCAAGCGTTCCTTGATTTCTGGTTCCAGGTTGGCACCCACTTGCACCTCCTTCCGATTCTCCTCGGTTCCCAAGTTAATGGTTTCCAACGGCTCTTCATGCGGTAAGATGGCCCTTTCCTCTTGTTGCAAAAGTCTGGCTAGTTCCCCAGGTACTTCACAACCTTCGTCATCTTCATACTCGGCTAGATTGACCAGGTCTTCAGAGTTATTGAAAGATACAGCAGAATAGTCACCCATGGAATCCGGAGTGGATGGGTACCTGCATTGGTGAGTGTGGGTGTGTGTAAGGGATAGCCATCCTTAAACAAAAAATGCAAAAGGAAAGAAAATGAACACAAGCAGTTTATCAAATGAAAAACGTCCAATGAATCATTAAACATGACATATGAATATGAAAAATAGTCAAAACCCTTACAAGTGGACCTACATGCCCCGGGTAAGGCAGGAGGCGAAAAGATAGTGTACGGATTGTTCGAAAGTAAAATATTACAGACCAAATAGGAAATGTTTGATAGATAAATTACTGAGGAATGAAAGTAATGGGAACAAAGTCTTTAGCCTCCCAATTGCTCAACCCTCCTCTGACAGTTGGGTGGATCCATTCTTCAAAGTTGCTTTCTTTGTCTTCATCTTCCAGGGCGTTGATTTGGTAAGGAGAAATTTTGACTGGCGCTCTCTCAATCTTTGACCGGCGCATAGCTTTCTGGCCAGCGGTGGTGAAACCTAATCCAAGCTTATCAACCTTATGCGGAAAATCGGGTAACTGACCCCACGCTGAATTCTTCCCTTCTTTAACTGCAGCCCTTGCATCCTCCAGAGATGCCATCCTGGCCATCTGTCTTGGTGTCTCAGCTGCCAACTTCGCCACTGCTATCTCAGGAAGTACTTCTTCGAAATGTTGAAACGGTGTCTCAATGAACTCCCCTTCAACCTCCACATATCGGAAAGAATTTAAATGGCTAATCATGTACTCTTCTTCGCCGTGGACCGTAATGATCTTTCCCTTTACAGGATATTTCAGCATCTGATGCAAAGAGGAGGTGACTGCCCCAGCATGGTGTATCCAAGGTCTACCCAGCAGGCAGGAGTATGATGGACGGATGTCCATCACATAGAAAGTGGATTTAAACACCTCAGTACCTATCTTGACAGGAATTTCAACTTCTCCATGGACCATTCTTTTCGACCCATCGAAAGCTCTGACGACAATATCACTCGGCTTCAATTCCAACCCTTCGCAATCTAGCCGGTCCAAGGCCTTCTTAGGCAAAACATTCAGCGATGAACCGATATCAACCAAAACATGTGCAAGGGTGGTTCCGCGACACTCGATTGAAATATGCAATGCATCATTGTGATTTCGGCCTTTAGGGGTCAGGTCGGCATCAGAAAAACCTAATCCATTGTCTGCAGTTAGACTAGCCACGCAATGTTGAAATTGATCCGCAGAGGTTTCTTGGGGCACATGAGCTGCCTTTAGAAACTTAATCAAAGCTTGAGCGTGCGCTTCTGAGCAAAGCAACAGTGCCAGCATGGAGATTTTGGAGGGGGTTTGCCCCAACTGTTCCACCACATCGTAATCACTTCTCTTTATTATCCTCAAAATCTCGTCCATTTCTTTTTTGGAGGCTTCCGGAATCACCAAAGGTTGAGCCCTCGTCCTGACGGGCTCATCTTGTATTCCTTTTCCTTTATCAGCAATGGCCGGAGAGACAACACTAGGAACGAAAATTTCTTCAATCAAAGGAGTTCTAGCGGAGAGCTTTACTGGTGCAGGGATGACTTCTTTAGCTGATGAGGGTCCAAAGACTGCTTTTGGAGGAGCAATCTCTGGAGAAAATATCCTCCCACTCCTGGTGATTTTGCTGGTGCCCGCAATATTACTAATGCTGGCTTCTTCATCATCTGAATCTTCTTCAATTATTTCAACTTGCTTGATACCATGGTAGTAGATGTCACCACCGTAGTTCCAAGGTATCGACTTCTCAGAAACATATGGAATAGGCCCCGGCATTGTTATCTTCAAAGGTATAGACTTTGCAGCTGGTGTAATCTTAACTGGCTTTTTGACGGCCTCGGAAAGATTGGCATGAATGGTTATGATTGAGACATTTTCAACATGAACTGGAACAGCAGGAACTTTTTCGAACAAAATTTGTCGGCTATCCATGAGGCCTTGGATGCCTTTCTTTAATAGCGGACAATCAAACGGCAGAGAGTGGCAACAGTAGCAGTCTTCTTTACATCCCGGGAAGATCCCGGCCCTTAACAAATTTAACTTAATGGTTAACAGTGGAGTAGTCAGATCACTAACGTCAGTAACATACAGATCCTCTTCA
This sequence comes from Vicia faba, assembly GCA_948472305.1. Classification (NCBI taxonomy): domain Eukaryota; kingdom Viridiplantae; phylum Streptophyta; class Magnoliopsida; order Fabales; family Fabaceae; genus Vicia; species Vicia faba. The sequence goes on along the minus strand of OX451736.1, from coordinate 484,500,886 downwards.
ATGGCATTGACATTCCGACCGTACTTCGGCATAGGTGCAGATATCACATTGGGTTTTTCTGGAGCGTCAAACTCTACTTCCTTAGCCTCTATCAGGTCCTGGATCTTATGCTTGAGTGCCCAACAATCGTTGGTGTCGTGTCCAACACTGTCTGAATGATAGGCGCACTTAGCATTGGCATGGTAATGCGGAGAGGATGTATTTACATTCTTTGGCGCCTCCTTGATAGTGGCAAGATTCAATTTCAACAGATGGGGAAGCACCTGCGCTGGAGTCATATTAATACGGGTGAACTGTCGGTGTGGCCTTTCTACCCGTTGCTGATTTGGTCTGGATTGGTTGTAGCGAGGCGGCTCACTTGGAGTGTTTTGAATCATTACGGCCCCCACAGTCGGCCGACGCTCCATCTTCCCTGCTCTTCTTTGAGAATATACCATAGTTGTCTCCTTCTTAAAAGGCTTCTTCTCAACACTTGCAGCAACACTCTTCTGAATCTTTCCCGACTTGATGCCGGCTTCTATTCTTTCGCCTGTTAAGATCAAATCGGTAAACCCTGCGGAAGAGTTACCAATTAAATGATTGAAAAATGGCCCATATAGGGTCCCAAGAAACATATCAACGAGCTCACGATCGGTTAAAGGAGGCTGCACCCTGCCAGCCAAATCCCTCCATTTTTGTGCATATTCCTTGAATCCCTCACTTGTTCCTAGCGACATACCCTGAAGTTGGGTACGGGTAGGAGCAAGATCAGAATTATACTGGTATTGTTTATAGAAAGCGGTGGCCAAATCTTCCCAATTTCTGACATTGGTTCCCTCTAACTGATAAAACCATTCCAACTGAGCTCCCGACAGGCTGTCTTGGAAGAAATGAATCCAGAGATTTTTATCTGCTGTATAGGGTTGAATCTTTCTCACATAGGACCTGAGATGCATTTTGGGGCAAGACAGCCCGTCATACCTTACAAACACTGGCACCTTGAATTTTGGGGGAATCACAATTCCGGCGACCAAACCCATGTCTTCAAAATCTAGACCCGGTACCCTTTGCAATTCCATGGCAGCCAATCTGTCTTCTAAACCTTTGTACTTATCATCAGCTGGAGGATATTGCTGGTCAGAATAATCTTCATCCTCTTCAACCTCTTCCTCCTCTGTATCAGACTCGGAAGGCACCGCAACCCGATCTCTTTTACTAGTCCCTTCATCAGAAGTAGGAGGAAATTCAAGCACCCTCCGAGCTTCTCTGTCAAATCTTCTCCCCAAAGTAGCCACTCCGACCCTCTTTTTCTTCTTCACTGGGTCCCTATTCTCTAGATGAGCCTTGATATCCTCTTGACTCTTGACCAAGGTCATCAAGAGTTGCTGGAACTGTGCATTCTGGGCTTGTAGGTCTTTGACTGTTTGCTCGAGATCCATCCTACTGAAATAAACAGCAGATAGATAAGGAAACCTGGAGTGAGACCTGCTTATGCACATGATGAATGGTATGCTGATGTATGCAATGCATTCAAGGTTTAGGACATTCAAAATTGTTTTAGACAAAGAAGAACGCACGCCATATTAATAAGAAGAAATCTGTTAGTACATAAATGCCCCATGGGCCAAATGTTACAACATAAACTTCTCAAGGCAGAAAGACATTGCGCATCCTCTTTGGTGCGATGTAGGTATTGAGGGCCTCTTGCTCTTGGAGTTGGAGGGTAAGCCCTAGAACCTTCTTCTCACTGGCGTAGTAGCTAGCTTCAAAAGTGTTCCGTTCCTCCTTGAGCTGAATCCAACTCTTCTGCATTTCCTCCCACGATGTAGGCATGTCTGGATGCAGGATGGTGTAGGGGACCTCTCCTTCATTGACGGGCTCTTTAATCACTGGGAGTACATGAGGATAAGGCATCATTAGACTTTGGGCTCGGGCTCGTACCCACTTGAGATAGGGCTCAAGAGGGATGGAGTTCTTGTGTCCCAGAGTCTTGCTATCAACCTTGTTGAGCTTTCCCCAAGCTCTGATGAATCTTTGGCGAAGTCCTTGCGCATCGTCGTCGAAGTCAAAAACTAGGCTAGGAATCAACATGTCATGAGGGCCATCCCTCCGTGCATATCCAAATTGTCTTAACGCTAGGCAAGGGTTGTAGGTGATACCTCCTCTAATTCCAAGTAAAGGAACATTAGGAAACTCTCCGCAACGATCGACGATGATGACATTTTCTCTGGACCGAGAACACCAATGCACATCAGAATGAGTGAGAGTCATCAACCGTTGGGACCACCTTATACCTTGATCATTCTTCAAGACAGATTGTGGAAGGTGCGAAATAAACCACCTTGCGAGGATGGGAGTACAGCACATGAGAACACCCCTCTTTCTCATTGTTCGTGTGTAAAATGAGTGAAGGATGTCCCCAAGCAATGTTGGTATTGGATTCTTGGACAAGAAGATTTTGACGGCGTTGACATCTACCAATTGGTCAGGATTTGGGAACAAGACCAACCCATAGATAAGGAGTGCCACAATTTCTTCAAATGCTTGTAGGTCCAATGAGTTCCAACATTCTTGTGCCTTCTCCAACAAGAATTTTGCTAAGAATCCTTTGACGCCGCTTCTGGTTTCCCAATGCCCCTTGATTTCAGATGGTTATAGATGTAATGCTCGAGCAACATCTTCAGGCTTTGGTTCCTTCTCCGTACCGTTGAAGGGTAGTTGATTAAGGATAGGGATTCTTAGGAGTTGAGAAAACTCTTCCAAAGTGGGAACCAGCTGATAATCAGGGAAAGTGAAGCAATGGTGAAGGGGGTCAAAGAACTGGAATAGCACTTTCATCATGTCTTCTTCAATGTTGGTGTTGACTAGGCTGAGCAGTCTACCATGTCTTTCACTGAAGGATGAACTTTCCGGAATTCTTGAAGTGATCTCTTTGAGTTGAGGAGAGATTCTCACAAGGTTGACTTGAATGGTATTTCTGCGAGGTATTTCCATGACCTACAAAACAAGAACAATGATGAAGATCCAAACCCTTGAAATGGTTAGTAAATGCATATGATGCTTTATGATGTTCATGATGTATGCACAAGACATATGTACAGGCAAATCACACCAAACCCTAGTTTCAGGCTTGCATGGGGTTTCATAGGTAAGTACCCTCTTGAGTGTAGTTGGCTTAAAAACCTGTCCTATAAATAGTAACCGGGTTCTAAGGAGCTCAATATCACTGGATTGTTTTCATTGTTCATTGTTTTGGTTTAGCCACTTAACTAGCGACCAAAATATTCCAAGAAAACAACCCTCAATGAGTGTAGTATCGAGTATCTACCAACTTCGGACTGCACCAAAGCCGGTCATCTCACTACCCCTAATAAAAGGCCAAGATGGTCAAGTAAGGTTCTAGGTCATTAGTGCTTAGTGACATCACTCAGTGGCCCCGTACTCTCCTTGATTGAACTCAAGGGTTACCGGTACTCACAAATATGTCGCACTAATATAGCTATTGCTTAGACCGTGTCGGTATACCCCGCACAGTTTCCACAACGTATTGCTATCTACGAATGTTTCCCAAAATCCGGGTAGAGGATTGTAAACCCAAACAATAGAGCCCAAGTATAAAGCAAGCAAATCAAACAATTAGTCATGCAAGAGGGTGATCTAAGCCCTAAGGTTACTCCACTTAAAGAATTCTCCCCAGCAGAGTCGCCAGTTCTGTGGTACGGTGGGAGAACTGACTAGGGTTTGCGTTTGTTTTCGCAAATGTTTCGGTTGAGCAAGAGTCGCCACCGACTTTTTATTTTATCCTAAGGAAAGGTTTAAAAAGCACAGCAAAAACCTTTGAGATTTTTCTTGGGTTCGGGGAGTAGATTATAGAAGGGGAAGGTATTAGCACCCCTTCTATCCATGGTTATCCATGGGCTCTTAGGTACTTGCTTAGATCAATCTTGCCTTGGTTTTCAATTGTTTGAAATGGTGCTTTGTGTGTGGTTTTGAAAATGTTTTGAAAAGATGCCTTGTGCTAGGCTAACCTTGTAACAATTCTTTACTCGAATGTTTTACAAAAGGTGTTTTATCTTTTAAAAAGATGTTTCAAGGGTTTGAAAAGTTGATTTTGAAAGTGTTTGTGAAGTGGATTTTGAAATTAGGCAAGTGTTTTCTTTGCAAATTGACAAGTACTTAAGAGTTTATCTACCCTAAAGTTTTCTCAAAGGTTTTGTCATGTTTTAAACCCTTTTGACAAATTTGTTCCACCATTGCATTTGGTGGACAATCTTGTCTTAGGAGATGAAAGGGACGGGCGCGGGTCGTCGTTTGGACCATAATTGCAACGGCGTTAAATGTCTTTGGGCAATTTTCTTTAAGGGACTTGATCATTTGTTTTTGTTTTGTTTTGAAAAGTTTTATCGAGGGACTATGATCATTCAATTTGTTTGCTTTGCCCAAAGAAATTCAACATACAACATGGCCCAATTATTTGAAGGCAACAAAGTGGAATATCCTAGGGGTGCAAGTGTGAGAGGTGTTGTTTATTTGCATGCTCATTTATCTTGTATTAGGTCAAACTATTTTTTATCGTTTTTTCACATGCAAACCCTAATTCTAACATGGCATAATTAGAAAGCGTATAAAGTGCGAAATTGAAAATCCTATGCTATTACAACATAATAATATAGGGAGGGGGGTACAAATTTACAAATGGGGAATATTTAGACAAGAATTTAAATCTAAATTATTACATCATTTTTTTTTTGAATATTTGCAAGGTAAATAAATTGCATAATTAAATAGAAATTAAATAAATATGCAAAAATGCAAAAAGAAAGTTTTTTATATGTATGAAAAAAATGTTGTTTATGTAAAATAAAATAAGAAAATAAAAAGGTATTATTTTTGAGTATTTTCCTATTTAGGGCAAAAACCCTAGTTTTAATCAAAATGTATATTAATTAATTAATTCACATAATATTTATTATTTACATACAAAAATAAAATAAAATATGGTATATTTATAAAAAGACCCTTTTTTAGTATTAAATATTAAAAAATAAAATATGTACATTATTTGATATTTTATTCTAAGTATATTAACAAATATGTATTTATATATATTATTTCAAATATGTATCATGGATAAATAATAATAATAATTTTTAATATTTTTTAGAAAATAGTATTTTTTGTATGAAATATTTTCAGAGGGTAATATAAAATAAAAAAATGAGAATGAGAATGTACTTATACTATTTTTCTATTTACCCTAAATAATAATATATATACATATATGTATAAATCAAAAGAAAATTAAATAAATACCAAATAAAATCCAAAAAATGATGAGAAAATTATTTTCAAAATTTTAATATGCTGAGAAAAAATAAACAAGTCAAACAAAAAAAGAAAAAGTCAAAAAGAATTAAAAATGAGACAAATGGGCTTGGGGGTGCAAAACAGAAAAGATGGTGTAAATAAAAAAAAAATGCTCAGGCCCAGCCCAAACCACTTCTTCTTCAACCTCTGAATCACAAAACGCGCGCCTGCAAGCTTGTGTTTGAAGTCCTGATTCTTTGATTTTTTGAACAAACTTCCAACACAAAAGATGTTAAGCATGAAATCACGATTCTAACCATATGCATTACTTGATCTAACTCTCTAAGATGAGGGAGAATTTCTCCTCCCCCAATTCCTGACCTAGTTTTTCTGCCATTTTCAAAGCTCGAATTCTCTCTACTCAGACAAAAGAAATGAAAAGTAAAGATATGTACATGTTCAGGGCTATGAGTAGAACCTTGTTTCTTCACAAACTTAAGACTAAAGATGCATAATAAGAGAGATACGAATTCAAACTTTTACCTATTCAGTTGAACTTCTATCTGGAGAATGAGGAACTTTCAGTACAAGGTGGTGATTGGAAAAGCTTCCTTGAGGTTCAGGGATGCTATTCCAATGTCTACTTTGTCTTGAAAGCTTCTGAATCAAGCTGTAGAACTTTACCTGCAAGTCAAAGATGTGAAAATGGTGGAAGTGGTTAGAGCAACTACAGATCGTGCCTTAGCTTCTGGATAGCTTGCATAGGTTGTAAGGAAGGTAGAGGAACAAGTTTGGACAAAAATGCTTGAAGGGATTGAGAGCTAGCACTCAATCTGCAGGGCTTGCTCTGTTTGAGCAGTTTTGTGGTGTTTCTGAGATGGAGAGTGTTTGAGAGGCAAATGGCTCGTGCAAAAGCTTGGTTGGGTAGTTTGGAATGTGTTTGATAAGTTCTTTCTTGTGTGCTAATGCTGGTACGAGAGTTGTTACAAATTATGGGACTTTCTTCACACTTAAGCAACAAAGTGCCACTTGATGTTCTAGGCATGTAGGGGGCCTCCTAATGGGCTGCATAATCTTTTCTTGATCAGAGCAATTTGTCCATAATCTTGTGCCATTCAGATTTGCAATGTACTTCTTTGATTTACCAATTGACATAAAGCAAGCTTTTGCAAAAATGGAAAGTTCACTTTATCTAAAAATGGATCAATCTTGTGTACAATGCTTGAACTCATGGAACAACACTTTGGCACAATGAACAAGCATTAAATTAAGGAGTGTAATTTGGTTTAAGGACCTGTAAAGTAGCACAAACTATGCTGAGTTCAAATTTGCAAAGTTATGGACATGGAACTTGGTTATGAACAAAGTGGTTTTTTGCTATATTGTGAAATTCGATTCTCTATAACCATGAGGTTGTTTGAGAAGTTCTTGGACATTTTGGAAAGCTTGGAATGTGTACTACAATCCATCTTTGAAATGCAAATTGAAATTCCAAGTGGAAGGGTATGAACAATGGCCTTGAAGTGGGATAGAAAACCTTGTCAAAATAGGTTAAAATTCTACTAAGTTAAAAATGGTTTAGTGCCCTTATTCAAAAAAATGTAACTTGAGATACAAGCTTCAAATGAGAAAACTTTGTGAATCAAAGTTGTATATTATGCAACAAGCTACAACTTTCATGTTTTGACTTTTGTTTGAATCCAAATGGATCTTGGTGAAAAGATGGGGTAAAGTTGGGAAAAAATTAGGGTTTTTCATAACTTAGAAAAATTCTAAGTTATGAAAAATTCCATTTTCTAACCCTAATTTGCAATTTGTGATTTCTTGGTGAACAAGTTTCATGATTTGGCATGTTTTGATGAAAAATGAATCTTGACTCTTGATTTTGGCCAAAAAGTCAAAGTTTGACTTTTCAGTACACAGTCAAAATTGATCAATTGACTGGGAAATTCAACTGTCAATCTTGTGCATTTGGGATCTTTTGAACTTGTTGAACATGTCAAGATAATTCCATAGGGTCCTTGAGTCCATATGTGAGCTTGGTTTGCCATTGGCTAGGTCAAACAATCAAAAATTGCCTCTATACAGTCAAAACCCTAAAAATGACCATTTTACCCTTTTAGTGATCTGATCAAATTTCTTGTGGAATTGTGGTCCAAACTTGATCAAATGGTTCATATGAGTTCATAATGTTGATGTGGATCAAATTTCATGAGATTTGACTGTCAATTGGCCACAGTTGACTTTTTCCCCAATACAGTTGATTTCCAGGTCAACTGTCCAATTGACTGGGCAAAACTTGGAATCAAGACTTGAAACTTGGTATGGATAGACTTAGGAGGTCAATATGAAGCAAGAAAGTCATCTTGGGCACTTTAGGTCAAAACATCTTGGTGCAAACACAAACCCTAATTTGGGGTTAGCAGTGCAAGGAGGAGTCTTGAGCAGATGAAACCCTAACTGGATCTTGAGTTTCAAGAGCTTTGTGAGGAGAAATCAATGAGAAATGGGAGGGAAAATTTTGGGGTACAACACATATCATTGCATAACAGGTATCCTTGTTGCAGGTCACTTACCTTTCTCGCTGTTTATTTCAGCAATGGCTTGCCCACAAGATAACCAGGATTTTCTTGCTCAAGAGACCTGGTTCGGGGAAATCCTCCTGAATCTATCCAAGGGGCAGGAGGAGCTAAGGACACTTCTCATGGAGACCTTTGTCAGGAACGGTGCTGAGGATGAAAAGTTGAAACACCTACAAGCTGAGATGGATGCAATGAAAGCCCAAATGCTGGGGCAGAGGAATGCCATTCAAGGTTTAGCTCAAAGACAAGATGAGCTCCGGTTTCTCGTCAACCAACTGCTTCAGGGTAACCAACTGGGGCAAACATCTAAGGGTAAAAAGCCAGTCATCGTTCGACCATCTTTGAGACAAAGAGGCAAGGAGAAAGCTCCTCATATGGCTTCAGTATCACCAATTCAGTATCAACCTCACCAGTTTCAACCAGACAAGCCGAAAAGGCAATTCACCAAGCTCAACGTGTCGCTGCCTCAAGCCTTACAACAACTGCTGAGGTTGAACTTGGTAACTCTAAAGGATCCTCCTAAGAATCCCAACAGGACACCTTCAAGGTATAACCCCAACGCTCGCTGCGCTTATCATTCTGACAGCCCGGGGCATGCTACAGAGGATTGTTGGACTCTGAAAAATAAGATCCAGGACCTGATTGAGGAAGGAGCTGTGGAATTCACCCAAGACGGCCGGGCTGAGTGCTTCTACCATCCCTACGGGAGGCACCATTTGAAGTAACAAGCTCGGAGATGAGAAGAATTTTTGTTCATTCGAATGTTCAAGCTGCAGTTTTCTTTTGTTCAAACATTTACTCATTGTTAAACATTGTTATTTCATTAATGCATCGCATATGTCTGTTTTGAAGCAATATATTCGTATTCACTATACGCAATTTATTTTCATATTTTTTCTGATGTCAACATTCGATTAATAATTCTAAGCCTCTTGAGGGAGGATGACGAATATGATACCGCGGTCATTACAGTATGCTTTTGAACAGACCCTGCTGATGAGGTACAGGCATTGTTTCAATCCCTAAACACTGGAGTTATAAGGAAGATAATCCCTCGTCAACCCCTCTGAGCCAAAGAAGTAGGAGTTTTTCTTTTCGAAATTTAAAACCCTTAATCATAACCTGGGGCAGGGTAGTCTCTCAGTTGATCCAAGTGCATAACGAATGGCACCAAAGAGGTCCTTACAAAACAAAAGACAGTGATGGTTCCGAATAATCTATAAAGAAAGGCAGTCCTTATCTCAAAAAATAAAAACCCAATAAGTCAAAACCTATGAAGGAGACTTACGAAACTGGGGCATCCCGCTGACTGTAATTCCAAAAAGGAAACAGTTCAGGCAAAAAAGAAAGGGATAACAAAAAATCAGAAAAGAAAGAGGTCTTACAAACCCTCAACAAAAAAACAAAAATGACTGCCTATTCAAAATAAGTTATCAACATCCGAATCATCACCGGAAAATCAGAGCAAAGACTCCAACAAGGTCTAACGTATGATCAACTGAGTTTAGGTTTGGAGAACATCACGAAGAGCGGGTGGGTACAAATAATTTGAGCCTTTATCCTTTGTTTCTTAAACCGTGAACCAGGCCACGTTATAACCTTTAAAAGTCCTAGTTGAAGCATGGGTTAGTTCGAAAGCATACTGTTACGAAAGGTATCCTGACTCCTTAAGGCTCACGGTAAAATACGGAGTTGACATCACGTTTTACAAACATTCATTTGTTTTATGAAAAAGGATGCATTTTCAAAAACTTCAAGACAGACATGAGCTTTGCATTTTTGGACATAACTTTGTTTGCATATGACTTTTGTTTGAACAACATAGAAAATTCGCACGAAGAATATCTGGTGAACAAAAGCACTTCCAATCAAGGGGCAGACATGATCATGGTCCATCATCTGGGGCAATCCAATCAAGATTCGAAGAATCTCTCAAAGTCCAAATAGCCTGGGGCAAATCTCCGCCTGAGTCACTTGGGGCATTCTAACGACGAATCTTGCCTGATCAAATACCTCCTGGTGGCATGACAAAACCCTTCTAACAGGGGCAACTCCCTACATTCTGAGAACATGGACATAGTCAAAAAGATACTACGCAAAATCAAAGACCCGCTAGGTTGACATGCCTAGGCAAAAATTAGGGCTTCCCGGCGAACCAAAAGGGTTCAGGCAAAATGAAGGGATGAAATGAAAAATCTGTACACCCGGCAAGTCGAAAACCTGAAAAGGCGGCTTGGGCAAAAATGGGTATCCCGATGGACTGAAAACCCGAAGGGGCGGTCCAGGCAAAAGTTAGGGATTAAAGCGTACGACTATGTCCTGTCATCGTGTCACCTGCCAACCAGAAGAAGGTTTGTCCATCAACAACTATCAGCACCTCATAGGTCTTCTACTCCCACCTCAGAAACAGGGGCAATAATGAGCGGTCTAAGCACTCTAATTGTTCTGTCCTCCAAGGTATCGAGGTGAGCTCAGCTGAAAAACATAACCAGATATCCTAATTCCCCAGAGAGTAAGTCAGCAGTCAGTACACTCTCTCCAAGTTATACTATCAAATCATAAGGAAGTTGAGCATCCTCCAGCAGATCTCAACATTCCCCAGCAGCATATATATCCTTAACAAGCATCCCCGACAATCTTGGCCTAAAGATTGTCCCCCGGAGGTATATCAAACATTCAGTGGAGTTACTTCCCCAATACAGTTCAAAACTTCCCCAGGAGAGTCCAATCCAGTTTCCCCAATAAAGTTGGAATCCACCTCCCCAAGCAGTAAGCTTATCCCCAGTAAATTCTGGAAGCTTATACTCGCAGAACACGAGCGCATCCCCCGGCTTTATTCAAAGAGTTATTTCCTTACCAGGATATAACTGGGTTATCCTCAGCCAGAAGCCACGGAAAGAGCGTCCTGGACGAAGTCTTCTTATCCCCAGCAAGTTATTATCAACACTCAGCAAAGTATCTCTCTCCCCACAGAGTATTGCTTCCCAGCAAGATTGCTAGAGTACTTTGCTCCCCGCAGAGTAATCCATTCGCCAAGTTTATTCCCCAACGGAGTCATCTTCTCCTACCGGTATTCTTGCAGTTATCATCCCCAGCGGAAGCAAAATCTATTCTTCAACATCAGCCTAGGATATGACTTCCCGGCACCCGTCAAGGATTTACTTTCCTAGACGAAAACATACATTCATAAAACATCACATACATCATTATAGCATGCATAGACGCATTATATCATACAAATCTCATTTATGTTGAGAACATCATTGCTTGATCCATATCATACATTGCATATGACTGACCTTTACCTTTCAGGAAAGATGCAGTTGAAATTCTCAATCATATTTCAAGACCTAGACCGGTTCAGTTAATCGACTCCAAAGATTTCTTATCCAGTCCCAGGCCTTATCTAGTCCAGCTAAATCGACTCCCAACAGATTTTTCTGATAAAGACTCAGTAGAAGTTATCCCAGGTTATAATTTCCTATTGGTTCTCTCTCCGACGGTGCATGAGATTTCCATTTTAGGGTTTTCTTTAAGATTATAATTTCCTATGGTTCCCTCTCCGACGGTGAGTGAGGTGATAATTCCTTTCAGATTATAATTCCAGATGGTTCCCTCTCCGACGGTGAGTGAGGTGATAATTCCTTTTCAGATGGTTCCCTCTCCAATGGTGAGTGAGGTGATAATTCCTTTTCAGATGGTTCCCTCTCCGACGGTGAGTGAGGTGATAATTCCTTTTCAGATGGTTCCCTCTCCGACGGTGAGTGAGGTGATAATTCTTTTTCAGATGGTTCCCTCTCCGACGGTGAGTGAGGTGATAATTCCTTTTCAGATGGTTCCCTCTCCGACGGTGAGTGAGGTGATAATTCCTTTTCAGATGGTTCCCTCTCCGACGGTGAGTGAGGTGATAATTCCTTTCGGATTATAATTTCCTATGGTTCCCTCTCCGACGGTGAGTGAGGTGGTAATTCCTTTTCAGATGGTTCCCTCTCCGACGGTGAGTGAGGTGATAATTCCTTTTCCTATGGTTCCCTCTCCGACGGTGAGTGAGGTGATAATTCCTTTTCCTATGGTTCCCTCTCCGACGGTGAGTGAGGTGGTAATTCCTTTTCAGATGGTTCCCTCTCCGATGGTGAGTGAGGTGATAATTCCTTTTCAGATGGTTCCCTCTCCGACGGTGAGTGAGGTGATAATTCCTTTCGGATTATGATTTCCTATGGTTCCCTCTCCGACGGTGAGTGAGGTGGTAATTCCTTTTCAGATGGTTCCCTCTCCGACGGTGAGTGATGTGATAATTCCTTTTCCTATGGTTCCCTCTCCGACGGTGAGTGAGGTGATAATTCCTTTTCCTATGGTTCCCTCTCCGACGGTGAGTGAGGTGGTAATTCCTTTTCAGATGGTTCCCTCTCCGATGGTGAGTGAGGTGATAATTCCTTTTCAGATGGTTCCCTCTCCGACGGTGAGTGAGGTGATAATTCCTTTCGGATTATAATTTCCTATGGTTCCCTCTCCGTCGGTGAGTGAGGTGGTAATTCCTTTTCAGATTATAATTTCCTATGGTTCTCTCCCCGACGGTGCGTGAGACGTAATTCCCTTTGAGATTATAATTGCCTATGGTTCTCTTCCCGATCCTGCGAAGATGGTAATTCCCACCAAGATTTTCTCAGCGAGCATTGTTGAAGTTAAAGTCACCCAAGGTTCTCTTACCATTCATGCTAAGGTAGTAACCATCCCTGGTTCATTCATCATCTTGTGAAGCTCCAGACTCAGCTCCTGTAACCAGTCAGGACACATCTATACCAAGCATCTGAAAACCAGCTCCTGCAACGTGTCAGGTACTCATTTTTCTTTTGCAGGTATGCAGGTTCTCGCTAAGGAATCTCTTACGCGATCAACATCCAGATGGCATCTATAAGCCCATCATCCTATCCATCAATCTCTAAATGGCATCTATAAGCCCATTCCCATCATTGCATTGCTACTATGTGAGCGCAAATTTCTGGGCACTCTAGTGTCCAATCATCTTCTACCTTCGGATTACGAAAGGCACGTCAGCCAATCTGCATCCTCAGGTCTAAGAAGATTGAACAGGGGCAACTGTTGTACCCCAAAATTTGCCCTCCCATAATTCTTCAAGAAAATGCCAAGTCAAGCTTCAAAGTTCCCCAAGGGGTTGCACAGTGCAAAGGTCTCCGATACAGTCAAAATTAGGGTTTGTGTTCTTATCAAGAAAATGAAGTTTCCAAAGGTCCAATCAAGTCTCATATGCCTACAAATATGGTCAAGCATCCTCATACCAAGTTTCAAGACATTCACCACAAAATTGCACAGTCAAAAACCCTAATTGCACTACAGTCAACTGTAGGGGTAAAATGGTCATTTGACAGTCAAAAGTTCAAATTTTTGGTCAACATATCATTTTGAAGCCACAAACATCATTTTATCAATGCTTGATCATGATTCTCAAAATTTGGCTCAGAAATCATCAAGATGCAAAAGTTTCCTTATTTGGACAGTTGAAAAAGTCAACTGAAATTGACCAGGGCATAACTTTCACATGGATTATCAGAAAAATTCCATCCAAAGCTCATTTTGAAGAGAAAGACATATCCTACAACTCCTCTTCATATTCCAAGTACAAGAAATGCTCTCACAAAAAGTTATCAATTTCAACATTATAGGTCATTTTCAAAAGTCAACAAAAAGGGACTTTAAGTCAAAGGCCATAACTTGAGATTGGTGTATCAAAATGACATGGGACCAAAGGCATTGGTTAGAGGACTCAAAGACCTTTCCAAAATGTCCAAGAACATGAGAAAAGCTTAAAAATTGAGCAAGTTATGCCTTGTAGAAGTTGGGAAATTTTTGGATATTTTGAAAAGTCAACATTGATTCAAATGACCTAAAATTGCTAATGGGCCCATTTTTCTTCCACAATTCATCATCCAAGGCATGTGCACGACCACTTGGCCCAAAGGGAAGTTTTTCTTCATTTTTTATTTATTTATTTGAATTTTTATTAATAATAATTCATTTAAATCAATTAAATACATGAAAAAAATACTTAACCTAAGTTTTTCAATCTTTTTATGCATATAATATCTCCAAGATTTTGTGCAAGTCAGATTAGGAAAGAATTGAAGATAATTGGTCAGGATTTGAACTAAGTTTGCATGAAAAGATTAGAAAATATTTTGCCATTAAAATCAAATATTGGATTCATGGTTACAAGGCTTTTGGACTCAAATCTTTAACCTAATCCATTCATACATAGAGGCATAATGAAAAACCTAATGGAAAAAAAAAGCAATATATACATCACAATGGCCACACCTTGTTGTCACGTAAAAACACCAACCCCATTTACACAAAAAAATGGGCACTCTCACTCTACATATTTTCTAAATCAAATCCTTATTTCTATTCTTTAGTCAAACCACTTTTTCACCCTTCCTTCACATGTACAGTATGTTCTCCAATAAAGAATACACCAACATTCACCTCCATCCAGTTTTCATCATCAACTTTCCACCGTAAATCTCCTCTTCAGACCGCCATCTTCATCCTTCACCTCCCTATAGACCCTGTTCACCTCCTTCCTCCGTAAATAATTCATCATCTTCCTCTCCAAACTGACTTCCACCCTTTACCTCAACATCTTTCATCACCGATCCATACGATACGCCCTCATTCGTCAACCTCCGAAGTAGCTCCACTTGCACCTTTCAGTTCTAGCTTTTCATCACCGTCGATACTCCACTCTCAGTTCACTCTCTCTATCACGCGGCTGCAAAAATACATCGTCTCTCTTCCTCTCAAACCACCGGCACCACTCCCTCCTTCGAAGCCTCTTCATCCGAAACGATGGCGAACCACCGCAGTCCTCAGCTCTGATCGCGGACTCACCATTTTCACAGTAGGCAAGGTTTCAAAAGAAAAAAGAGAAAGACTAAATCAAACAACAGCTTTGGTTTGAATCGACGAAAAAGGGAAAATAATAAGAGCAAGCTCCGACGAAATATGCCACCGGCGACTTCGATTCACTCCAGCTAGATCCGCCATCATACGCACAACGTAACGGTCGTACGATCTCCTCTGACGATTAACCTGTCAATTCGCATGACTGCCCTCGCCAAAAGCCAGGAATTGAAATCATGTCTTTGTGGGTTTCGCGATCTATTATCATGTTCATCTTTCTCTCATACATGTTATTTTTAGATCATGAGAATGCTTCTTTGTTTTAAAAAGCTTTGAGTACTGGTTTGGCTGAAAAGATAAATTGTGTTGTGGATATGTGTTATGGTTATTTTGTTTTTATTAAACAGAGGAGGAGATGTGCCAACAAATCATTGGGATATGGTTTAATGTTATATAAAAATGTTAAACTTCCTTGAAAAAAAACAAAACAATGGAGAAGATGACTAGGTGGCAAGGAGCAATTGGTTGGTTTAAACTTTCACGCGGAAAACAAAGCACTAACGCATATTTGTTTTATTATGTTTGTTAATTATATTATTTACAGATAAGCAAGATGGCACAGTTGGTGAAGCGTTTGAGTGGTAACGTTCAGGACCTGGGTTCGAGCCCCAGGTCCTCACCCCTTTCAATATTGTTTTTTCAATTAATGTTCCCATGCAGATTCAATATAGTGGACTACCATGCACTCACGAAATCAAACGTCCACGCGTCCAAGGGCATTCAATCAAAGGCCAGGGTCTGGGGTACACGATGCGCTTATTTGGGCTCAAATTCCTGGGCTTTCACCTCCACTTTGGGGACAGATACCCCCCTAGGTTTTGCCATTTTATTTTTTCTTCTTTTGCATTATTTCTATTTTCTTTTTAATTATTGTTTTTAATTAATTTATTATTTTCATAATATATAAAAAACACATAAAAAATCAGAAAAGAGGAAAAAATAATAAATATTTTATTTTAGTATTTTGTAAATAAATTCATTAATTATTTAGTTTTAAATTAGGGTTTAAATTAATATTTTCATAATAAAATCTAAAAAAACATAGAATTAGGTTTAATTAATTTTTCACCCTTTTTATTTTTCTTTCATAATAATTAAATAATTAACTATTTATTTATTTTTATAAGTAAATCTGTATATAAAAATTAGGGTTAATTTAGGTTAAAATTCAATGTTTTCTTAAATAAATTAAAAGCCATTAGGATTAGGGTTAATATTAATTTCAATTAATTCTTTTCTTTTACTAAATCCTAAAATACTAAAAATACCAAAAAAACAATTCCTTTTCTTTTTTTAATTAATTAATGTCACCATTTAATTTAATTTTGCAAAAAGGGTCCAACGCCCTCGTTTCGATTTAATTCTTAATTCGCATATTTCTTTTATTTCGCTTAAATATTTATGTATCTCTCCCAAGGCCATGTAACCTTTTAATTTTCTCGCACTTTTCTTTTCTTTCTTTATTTTTCTGTCAAATCGGGTCCGGTTTAATTTTGGCGATGTGGACCCGCGCCTTTTGTAATAGCTTAGAATTTTATCTTTCCCGCAAATATTTTAACTGTTAACAAATGGCATGAAAGAATGTATGGACAAAAATAAAAAACAAACGCTAGATCACCAATGACATGACAAAAGACAAAAATATCTAAAAACGACACACAAATCACACACCACCCCTAGGGTACGCCTCACTGTTGCCTTGCCTCGAAAGGTGATCGTCGAGTAGAGGATGTCTTAGTAAGTCCTCATGATCCGGGAACCTGGCATGAGGGTAGCTTCTAAGGTGTCTTCCCATTGCTCTGGTGATCACCATGTCCCGAACCTCGAATTGACCCGAACACCTCCAACGGTGGTGCTACCTACCTCTCAATGGTGGGATGGCACTACTTTAAGGACATTTACACAGACGAATTCCTTAGGGTGGGTAGACGACTCTAGATACTTGCTCTAATTTCAAAAACAAATCAAAAAATACTTTTCACACCGACACCTTTTCAAAAAGCTTTCGAAAGCAATTTTTCAAACACTCTTGAGGACCGATACAAGAGTCGAACTGAAATTTTCAAAGAAACTTTTTAAAACCCACAGTTGAAAAGCAAACAAACCATTTTTGAAAACACAAGTGAGCAAGTATCTAAGAGCCCATGGATAACCATGGATAGAAAGGGTGCTAACACCTTCCCTTTCTATAACCTACCTCCCGAACCGAGAGCAATCTCTTTAAGGAATTTTTCTGTGCTTTTGTCCTTTCCATTTGGAGAAAATAAAAGACGGTGGCGACTCTTGCTTCCGCGACATTTCGCGAACCAGCGTTAAACAGTCAGTTCCAGATCCACCGATCACAACATGTTTTGAGCCAACTAACTTCAAGAGGGTAATACCTAAACTCCATGCTAGCCTAAAATCTAAGGGCTCTTTGTGTGACTTGTGTGCTTTCAAGATTGAACTACTTGTACATACTTGTTATCTGACAACATGAGTTCCTCGCAGGTTTTTGTTTACAGTCCTTAATCTGGACTTATTACAGGGCTTACTTACACCTTACACCTTTGCATCCACGCACATAACATCATACGCATCATAACATCATACCATAGCATTTCCTTAACCATTTCAAGGATCTCGAGGGTTTGTGATGCAGGTCATGATGGACCAAATGTCTAGAAAGGGGCAAAGGGGATTTATTTTCCCCTAGCCAAGGTTGTGTGGAGACCAAAAAACATGACAACTTGAGTCAGGGGCTATGACCCACTCGATATGGTGAGCTTTGACTCTTGAAGAAGGGCTCTCAACAACATGAAGTTCCTTCAATCAAGCTACCGTATTCAACTTCTAACAAGTTTCTCTGTTTACCCCGCGAGATCCTTGAAAACATTGCATGCATAAATCATACGCATTTCATGTCATCATATGCATAACAGGTACTCGTCTTTACAGGTCACTTATCTTCTTCGCTGTTTATTTCAGCAATCATCATGTCTTCTGAACCTACTACTGAACAAGCTATCAAGGCCCTCCAGGCCCAGAACGCCCAGTTCCAAGAGTTGGTCATGAGCTTAGCCCAGGGTCAACAGGAGTTGAAGACTCTGATTCTGAAGAAGAAGAAGAAGAGGATTGTGCTGTTCAACACTGGACGGAGGTTTGGAAATGGACTACAAAATGAGGCTGACCTGGCTACTTCCTCTGTAGGGAAAGACAGTCCCCAAGAGAGAAGGGTTCCTAGTCCCGTGGTCTCTGACAACGAGACAGATTATAATGATGAGCAGTACCCTCCCGCTGAGGACAGGTATAAACAATTGGAGGACCTCCTGAGTGCTATGGAGATTCAGCAAGTGCCCGGGTTAGACTTTGGAGACCTAGGCGTATCCTCTGGGGTGGTGATTCCCCATAAGTTCAAGGCACCCACTTTTGCAAAGTACGACGGAGCTTCTTGTCCTAAGCTGCATCTCAGATCATATGTAAGGAAGATCCAACCTTATACTGCAGACAAGAATTTATGGATCCATTTCTTCTAGGATAGTCTTTCAGGGACTCAACTCGAATGGTTCTATCAGCTAGATGGAGCCAGCATTCGTAACTGGGAGGACTTGGCTGCTGTATTCTACAAGCAGTATCAGTATAATTCCGACCTCGCTCCTACGCGTACCCAACTCCAGGGTATGTCGCTAGGGACGGGTGAAGGATTTAAGGAGTATGCACAAAAGTGGAGAGACCTGGCTGGAAGGGTGCAGCCACCTTTGACTGACCGTGAGCTCGTGGACATGTTCTTGGGGACCCTGTCTGGTCCGTTCTTCAACCATCAGATTGGGAATTCTTCAGCTGGGTTTACAGATCTGATCTTGACTGGTGAGAGGATAGAAGCTGGTATCAAGTCTGGGAAGATACAGAAAGGTGCCTCCTCGAGTACTGAAAAGAAGCCCTTCAAGAAGGAATCTAGTGCTGTTTATGGTTCAAAGAGACAAAATAAATCGGAACGCCGCCAAGCTGTCAACGTGGTGGTAATCTTAAAGCCTGCTGCTGCTCCTCAGCAATATAACCAACCAAGGGGTGAGAGACCCAAAAGGCAGTACACTCGGCTCAGTATGACCCTATCTCAGGTATTGCCACAACTACTGTCAACCAATCTGGTAACTATCAAAGAAGCTCCGAAGGTTGTGAATACAACATCTCCAAAGTACAACCCCAATTCCCGCTGCGCTTATCACTCTAACAGCCCGGGGCATACTACGGATGATTGTTGGGCTTTGAGGAATAAGGTTCAGGACCTTATTGATGCTAAAGAAATACAGTTCGAGGCGCCCGAAAGGCCCAATGTTGTGACTGCTCCCATGCCCCAGCATGGAGTGAATGATGTGGAAGAAGACCTGTATGTAGCCTCTGTGGATGAGATTGTTACTCCGTTGTTGACTGTCAAAAGGAACCTGTTGCTAGCCGATTTATTTTCGGGATGTAGTAAAGGTTGCCATCTATGTTCTGTTTCACCTGCTGGTTGTCCTTTGTTGAAGTCAGGCGTCCAAAACCTGATGGATAACAAAGAGATCTTGTTCGAGAAGATTGTTGTTCTTGCTGTCCCTACTAAAGAAGTGTCCATCGTTACTATTTTCAATAACTCTCCTAAGGTTCCCTCAAAGAAGCCTGTCAAAATCATGTCTACTCAGAAGATTGCCCCTATCATCATCACTGTTCCGGGGCCCCTCCCCTATACATCCGACAAAGCTGTCCTGTGGCACTATGGGGAAGATGTTTACGTTCTCGGAGTTAAACAAGAGTTTGACACTAGTACCGGCATCAGCAACATCACCGGGCCTGCCAAAGTCACTCGTAGTGGTAGACTGTTCTCACCAGATATTGCGCCACCAGCTATCCAGAGACCTATTGTCATCACACCTGCAAGTGTGCCCACTTCCCTCCCTGATCAAGTTCCTATTCCTACCCTTGCTGCCGAGTCATCTGACACTCGGGGCAAAGGGATTGCTACTGATGTGCCTGCCCAGACGGAGGCATCGAAGACCACCAATGTTGAGGCTTCCAAGCAGGAGATGGAAGAGATCCTTAAGATTATCAAGAAGAGTGATTTCAACGTAGTTGAGCAGCTGGGGCATACCCCATCTAAAATTTCTATGCTATCACTGTTGTTGTGTTCAGAGGCCCATGCCAAGGCCCTGATTACCTTCCTGAAGACGACCCACGTGCCACAAGAGACATCAGCTGATCAATTTACCGATTGTGTGGCCAACTTAACTGCTGATAATGGTTTGGGTTTCTCCGACGCTGATCTGACTACTAAAGGGAAGAACCATAACGATGCCCTGCATGTCTCCATTGAATGCAGGGGCACTACCCTTGCCCATGTGCTGGTTGACACTTGTTCCTCGTTGAACGTATTGCCCAAGAAAGCTCTAGATAGGTTGGATTGCGAGGGTTTGGAGCTCAAACCAAGTAACATTGTGGTCCGGGCCTTTGACGGGTCTAAAAGGATGGTACATGGTGAAGTTGATATTCCAATCAGGGTTGGTTCGCAGGTCTTTGATTCAACATTCTATGTGATGGACATCCGACTGTCCTACTCTTGTTTGTTGGGTCGTCCTTGGATCCATAAGGCTGGAGCGGTGACCTCTACACTACATCAGAAGCTAAAATACCCGGTCAGAGGGAAGATTGTGACAGTTCAGGGGGAGGAGGAGTACATGGTCAGCCACCTCAACTCGTTCCGGTACATAGAGATGGATGCGGAATTCATTGAGACCCCCTTTCAACACTTTGAAGAGGTTCCTCCAACACTGGCATCAGCAGAGACTGTGACTGAAGAATATCCTCCTTTGAAGATGGTTTCCTTAAAGGATGCTCGGGCTGTTATTGAGAAGGTTGAGTGTGCAAATTAGGGCCGACTTCCTGATTTTACTCCAAAGACTGACAAATTTGGTTTGGGTTTCACTGCAGAAGCTCAAAGGGCTGTTCGTAAGGCAAGGATTGGAAGACCTCCTGTATTCATCACCAACCCGGGAGTAAATGCTATCGAAGACGACGTGGAGGAATCTGAATTCGACAGCTGGATCTACCCAACAACCAACGGTGGACCGAACAACTGGACTACTAAAGACTTCATACCTATTACTTTTGTCACTCAGTAATGAACTCCTTTGTTTTGATTTTGTAACAGACAATAAATTTGAAACTTTATGGCCCGGTGTCTTACCCGAGGCACCGTGGCTTCATTTGTGAGGGCTTTTGTGTGTCATTTTCATATATCATTAATAAAAGTATTGGACGTTCTTGCATTTCAAAACTTGCGCTCCTTGTTTTTCTTTATTATATATTGCAAAACAGCTATTTTACACACACTCACATATACAGGTCTACATCCACTCTGGATCTCACTAGTAACGACTCTGCTACTGCCAGTTATGACTTTGAAAATCCGATCAACTTAGCCGAAGACGAAGGTGAAGATGATTGTGAAGTGCCTGGTGAACTTGCAAGACTGTTACTTCAGGAAGAGAGGGCCATTCAGCCACATGAAGAGCCGGTAGAATCAGTGAATCTGGGTACAAAGATAGACAAAAGAGAGGTCAATATCGGTGCCAATCTGGAGCTTAGTGTGAAGCAACGGTAGATTCAGATGCTGCGTGACTATGTTGAGATCTTCGTCTGGTCTTACAAAGATATGCCTGGGTTGGATACCAATATTGTGGTTCATCGCCTACCTACCAAGGAAGACTGTCCTCTAGTGAAACAGAAGGTCCGTCGAATGTGCCCAGAGATGTCCGAGAAAATCAAGGCCGAAGTTATGAAATAGTTTGACGCCGGTTTTCTAGCAGTTACTTCTTACCCTCAGTGGGTGGCCAACGTGGTTCCTGTGCCAAAGAAGGATGGTAAGGTTCGAATGTGTGTTGACTATAGGGATTTGAACAGGGCAAGCCCCAAGGATGATCTCCCTCTACCTCATATTGACGTTCTGGTTGACAACACCGCTCAGCACAAGGTATTCTCCTTCATGGATGGTTTCTCCGGTTATAATCAGATTAAGATGGCTCCCGAAGACATGGAGAAGACAACCTTTGTTACTCAATGGGGTACCTTTTGCTACAAGGTCATGCCCTTTGGGTTGAAGAATGTTGGGGCAACATATCAGCGTGCCATGGTTGCTTTGTTTCATGACATGATCCATCATGAGATTGAGGTATACGTCGACGATATGATTGCAAGGTCCCAAACTGAGGAGGAACACCTTGACCATCTGCAGAAGCTGTTTGACAGGCTGAAGTTGTAGAAGCTGAGATTAAACCCGAACAAGTGCACCTTCGGGGTGAGATCTGGTAAGCTACTGGGTTTCGTCGTAAGCGACAAAGGTATTCAAGTAGATCCTGCAAAGGTGAAGGCCATACAGGAGATGCCGGCTCCCAGAATAGAGAAAGAAGTCAGAGGCTTTCTGGGACGACTGAATTACATTGCTCGACTCATATCGCACCTGACTGCTACTTGTGAACCAATTTTCAAGTTGCTGAAGAAAGACCAAGTAGTACGTTGGAACGATGAATGCCAGGACGCTTTCGAAAGGATCAAAGAGTATCTCCAAGAGCCACCCATTCTGATGCCTCCAGTTGAAGGGAGACCTTTGATCTTATACTTGACAGTACTCGACAACTCAATGGGGTGTGTGCTGGGGCAGCATGACGAGTCTGGCCGAAAAGAGCATGCTATTTATTAACTTAGCAAAAAGTTTACCGACTGTGAGACCCGATACTCGTTGCTTGAGAAACTTGTTGCGCTTTGGCATGGGCTGCTCGCCGGCTGAGACAGTATATGTTGACTTACACTACTCTGTTGATATCAAAGATGGATCCAATCAAGTATATCTTCAAGAAGCCTTCCTTGTCTGGAAGAATAGCAAGATGGCAGATGATCTTGACTGAGTATGACATCCAGTACACGACCCAAAAGGCGATTAAGGGAAGTGTGTTGGCAGACCATTTGGCACATCAGGCAGTGGATGATTACCAATCTATGAACTTTGAATTCCCAGACGAGAGTATCATGCTAGTAACTGACTGTGAGACACCTGGACTAGATGAAGGACCTGAGGAAGGATCCTGATGGTCTATGTACTTTGATGGAGCTTCGAACGCTTTGGGTAATGGCATTGGCGCCGTGATCATATCTCCTAAAGGCTCTCATACTCCGTTCACCGCCCGACTATGTTTCAACTGCACCAACAATATGGCGGGGTATGAAGCATGCACCATGGGTCTTCGAGCAGCAATTGACCTAAGGATTAAGTTTCTAAGTGTTTTCGGAGATTCCGCTCTCGTGATCAGTCAGATCAAAGGCGAGTGGGATACGAAACACCCAAATCTTATCCCTTACAAGGAGTATGTGTTGATATTGCTTCCCCACTTTGAGGAGATAACCTTTGAACACTTCCCTAGAGAGGAGAATCAGTTGGCAAACGCGCTGGCTACGATGTCTTCTATGTTCAAAGTCAATTGGGACAACGAGGCTCCCCGGATTATCATTGAAAGATTGGACGAACCCGCACATTGTTGTGACATTGAGACTGAAGAGGTAGCAGAAAAGCCCTGGTTTCACGAAGTAAATTATCTTGAGGCTCAGGAATACCCCGAGGGTGCGTCTGTTAATGACAAGAAGTTTCTGAGGAGGTTCACGGCAAAGTTCTTCCTCAGCAACGACATTCTCTACAAGCGAAACCATGATTCAACCTTACTGCGTTGTGTGGATAAGACTGAAGCAGAAAGGATCATGGCAGAGCTGCATGAAGGTACCTTCGGAACGCATTCCAGTGGATATACCATGGCAAAGAAAATCCTTCGGGCAGGATATTACTGGTCCACAATGGAAGCCGACTGTTACCAACATTCTCGGACGTGTCACAAATGCCAGATCTATGCTGATAAGGTGCACATTCCTCCAGTTCCTTTGAACATCTTGACAGCACCTTGGCCTTTTGCAATGTGGGGCATTGATATGATCGGCGAGATCAGACCTACGGCATCTAACGTGCATCGCTTCATCCTGGTAGTGATTGATTACTTTACGAAGTGGGTTGAAGCCGCGTCCTTTTCTACCGTAACCAAGAACGTAGTGGCACTGTTCATTCGGCATAACCTGATCTGTCAATACGGTGTACCAGAGAGGATCATTACGGATAATGGTACCAATCTTAATAACAAGATGATCACTGAGCTCTGCGAGCAATTCAAAATACAGCACCACAACTCTTCTCCTTACCGGCCGAAGATGAATGGGGTTGTAGAAGCAGCTAATAAGAATATCAAGAAGATTGTGCAGAAGATGACAGTGACCTACAAAGATTGGCACGAGATGTTACCGTTTGCTCTT
Organism: Vicia faba; assembly: GCA_948472305.1. Taxonomy (NCBI): domain Eukaryota; kingdom Viridiplantae; phylum Streptophyta; class Magnoliopsida; order Fabales; family Fabaceae; genus Vicia; species Vicia faba. The sequence goes on along the minus strand of OX451736.1, from coordinate 484,476,683 downwards.
CATGGGTACCGTACCTCAGCACGGACATCAACAGGGGCAACACCCTTTTCCTTGGTCTATGGCATGGAGGCAGTCTTGCCTATTGAAGTCCAGATACCCTCTCTCCAGATAATGAAGGATGCAGGTTTGAGCGAAGATGACTGGATCCAGACTCGGCTTGATCAATTAAACCTAATTGACGAAAAGAGACTCACTGCTATTTGTCATGGTCAGACGTACCAAAAGCGGATGATCAAGGCATTTAATAAGAAAGTCAGACGACAAGAGTATCAAGTTGGGGACCTGGTAATCAAGCGCATCATTCTACCTCAAGGTGATCCCAGGGGAAAATGGACCCCTACATACGAAGGGCCATTTGTGGTTAAGAACATCTTCTCAGGAGGTGCTATGATCCTAACTACCATGGATGGTGACGACCTTCCTCACCCCGCCAATGCAGACATAGTAAAAAGATACTACGCATAATTTAAAGACCCGCTAGGTTGACACACCTAGGCAAAAATAAGGGCTTCCCGGCGAACCAAAAGGGTTCGGGCAAAAATAAGGGATGAAATGAAAAAAAAATATCTATACACCCGACAAGTCGAAAACCTGAAAAGGCAGCTTGGGCAAAAAAGGGTATCCCGGTGGACTGAAAACCCGAAAGGGCGGTCCAGGCAAAATTTAGGGATAAGGGTAATACTATGTCTCATTGGATCACCTTGCATCCAGACTTCAGTATCAACTATTAGGCTCAGACGGCACCAAGCAATCAGCTTCATCTTCAACTAAGCAGCAAAGTGATGAGACGCTTGAAGACATAAAGGCGCTAGCAGAGTTGGAACCCAGTGGGATTTTTCACATAGCTGTTTTGTTTTTCCTTTCACAAAATTGTATAAACTCTATGTTGTTCGGCGGCGTTCTCTTACTAGGACATCAGCCTCTTGTACAAAAAACGCCTATTTACAGGCAAATTTCAAAATCAATACAAGTTCTTTTCCAGACAAATCGCCAATTATTTTTCCTTTATCTGTTTTGTTTTGCAAATAACGTCCAATGTTCATTTTCGATATATGAATTTGACATTAATTGCTAACTCATAAATATTTGCATGCGAAACAAAGGACTAATTACAGGTTACATCAGAAACAGGGGCAATAATAATTGTCTAAGTGGTCTAGTTATTCTGTCCACCAAGGTACCAAGGTAGGTTCGGCTGAAGAATACGACCAAGATACCTTCACTCCCCACAGAATAAGACAAGGTTCAACAATACTCTCTCCAAGCAGAGTTGGTCTCCCAATCAGCCCGAAAAGGCACAGTATCCCTAGCAAGTCAGCAACACTCTCCCCAAGCAGAGTTAGCCTACTGTCAGCCTTAAGGAAGTTGGATATCCCCAGAAGATCTCAATATTCTCCAGCAGAGTATACAAATATTCCTCAAGCAAGCATCCCCGGCAGTCTTAATATAAGATTGTTCCCCGGCGGAATACCAGACACCCCAGTGGAGCCATTCCTCAGTGCAGTCCAAAAAGTTTCCCCAGGAGAGTTGAACCATCTCCCCAATAGATTCTGGAAGCTTATCCATAGTAGATTCTGGAAGCTTATCCCCAGTAGATTCTGGAAGCTTATCCCCAGTAGATTCTGGAAGCTTGTCCCCTGCAGAATACAAACGAATATCTCTCCCGACCATGTTCAGAGGATATTCCCCACCAGAGTCTAACTGGGTTATCCTCAGCAAATTACAACGGAAAGATCGTCCTCAGCGAAGTTCTTCCTATCCCCAGCAGAGTTATCATTAAATCTCAGTGAAGCATCTCTTCCCACAGAGTAATTCCCCGCAGAGTAATCTCTTCAACAAGTTTATTCCCCAACGGAGTCATCTCCTCCTACCGGTTTATTCTTGCAAACATCCTTGTTCATCATCCCCAGCGGAGACGAAGAACTCTACTCTTCAACATCAGCCCAGGATTCAACAAATTCCCGGCATTCGTCAAGGATTTATTTTCCTAGACAAAAATACATTCATAAACATCTCCCATTTCATACTTTCTACTTACATACATGATAAAGTGCATACGACACAATCTCACGTATCCTTGAGAACATCATGACATCATGCATTTCATACATCATGACATTGCATAGGACTAATGTTTGCCTTTTCAGGAAAAGGTCAATCAAAAGATATCACCATCAACTTTTGAAGTTCTAGATTTGATAACTGTATCTAGCGAGGGCATGTCTGTGAGCGACTGATTAGAAGTCTACGCCTGTATCCAGCCATGAAAGCTATCTCGATCAACCTTTTGAAGTTCCGGATTCGATACCTGTATCTAGCCAGGGCATATCTGTGGACGACTAATTCTAGATTCGATACCTGTATCTAGCCAGGCCATATCTGTGGACGACCAATTCCAGATTCGATACCTGTATCTAGCCAGGGCATATCTGTAGACGACCAATTCCAGATTCGATACCTGTATCTAGCCAGGGCATATCTGTAGGCGACCAATTCCAGATTCGATACCTGTATCTAGCCAGGGCATATCTGTAGACGACCTTTTCCAGATTCGATACCTGTATCTAGCCAGGGCATATCTGTAGGCGACCAATTCCAGATTCGATACTGTGATCGGTGGATCTGGAACTGACTGTTTAACGCTGGTTCGCGAAATGTCGCGGAAGCAAGAGTCGCCACCGTCTTTTATTTTCTCCAAATGGAAAGGACAAAAGCACAGAAAAATTCCTTATAGAGATTGCTCTCGGTTCGGGAGGTAGGTTATAGAAAGGGAAGGTGTTAGCACCCTTTCTATCCATGGTTATCCATGGGCTCTTAGATACTTGCTCATTGTGTTTTCAAAATGTTTTATTTGCTTTTCAATTGTGTGTGGGTTTCGAAAAAGTTTCTTTGAAAATTCCAGTTCGACTCTTGTATCAGTCCTCAAGAGTGTTTGAAAAATTGCTTTCGAAAGCTTTTTGAAAATGTGTTGGTGTGAAAAGTATTTTGTCTTGTTTTGAAATTTAGAGCAAGTATCTAGAGTCGTCTACCTACCCTAAGGAATTCGTTTGTGTAAATGTCCTTTAAAGTAGTGCCATCCCACCATTGAGAGGTAGGTAGCACCACCGTTGGAGGTGTTCGGGTCAATTCGAGGTTCGGGACATGGTGATCACCAGAGCAATAGGAAGACACCTTAGAAGCTACCCTCATGCCAGGTTCCCGGATCATGAGGACTTACTAAGACATCCTCTACTCGACGATCACCTTTCGAGGCAAGGCAACAGTGAGGCGTACCCTAGGGGTGGTGTGTGCGATTCGTGTGTCGTTTTCATTTGTATTTGTCTTGTCATGTTTATTGGTGTTCTACGCTTGTTTTTATTTAATCCATTCATTCTTGCATGCTTTGTTAACAGTTAAAAATATTTGCGAGGAAAAGTAAATCTAAAGCTATTACAAATGGCGCGGGTCCACATCGCCAAAATTAACCAGGACCCGATTTGACCGAAAATAAAGAAATTAAAAGTGCGAGATGTAATTACAAGGCTTTGGGAGAGGTACATAATTATTTAAATGACATAAAATAAATATGTGAAATTAAACAATTAAAAATATGGGCGTTGGACCCTTTTGCAAAAATTAAAGTTAATGAATTTAATTAATTAAGAAAGACTTGTTTTTTTTTTTGGTATTTTTGTGTATTTTAAGATTTAATAGAAAAGAATTAATTAAAACTAAAATAAAATGTCAAACCTAGTTCTAATTATTTTTTAAGTTATTAAGAAAAATATTGGAGTTTTTTAACCTAAATGAAACCCTAAATTATTTTACAATTTTAATTATGAAAATAAATAAGATAAATAGTATTATTATGAAAAAGGAAAAAAATTAAAAATGAATAAAAATTAATTAAACCTAATTCTATATTTTTTAGATTTTATTATGAAAAGAATTAATATTAGAACCCTAATTTAAAGTTAAATTTATTTACATGCAAATATTAAAATAAAATATTCATTATGTTTTTTTTTCTTTTTTCTGAGTTTTTTATGTATTTTATAATTTATGAAAAATATTAAATTGATTAAAAGAATAATTAAAAGAAAATAATAAGAAGAAATTGAGAAAATTACAAACCAAGGGGGTGGTAGTCCCAAATTAGGAGGTATGGCCCAAGCAGTTCTGGCCCAATAAGCATGGCCTTGTTGACTTTTTCTGGGAACGTACGCATGCGTTGACTTGGATTCACCGTGTTCTCCAATCTGCACCTTTGGATTGCTCTTGAGATGAACGTGGCAAGGCCTGATTTGGAGGCGCATGGTGTACCTCAGCAAGGAATCTGCACGTGATTGTTAATTGAAGAAAAATAAATGGAAAGAGTGAAGACCTGGGATCGAACCCAGGTCACTAACATTACCAGCCTTCATGCTTGCCAGTGGAGCCAACTTACGCGTTTGATTTATAAGTAACTAATAAATATTATAAAAGAAAACAAAACATTAGTGGGTAACGCGCGCGCAAATTTGAAACAACCTATCACGTCTTGCCAACACATCGTCTTCTCCATTATCCCTGAAACATAAAAACAAAAGCAACGGTTTTTCATGCGTTGTGTTAGGCCGCTTTAGAGAAAATAGCGAATAGCGCTATAGGGTTCATAAATTGATCGCGAGGGTTCCCTTATGACCGTCAGAGCATCCTGAGTTGAATGGTCATGGTTTCGTGGGCTAATTTTTCCCCATTACAAAAGCCCTAATTTCAAGCTTCTTGAACCCTAAAAAACGCTAATGGTGGATTCACGTAGGGTGCATAAAAATACAATCAAATAGTTTGGTTAGCTTCATAATCATTCAAGGAATAAGAATCAATAATTGAAATGCCATAAAAATGCCTAAATTTCAAAGTATGATTATGAATTTTTCACGAAACATCTTGCATTCTGTATACCAATTCCTCGCGTCTGGATTGTTGTTTTTTATTGGAATGTGATCAGTGATCTCCAAGGAAGCTAATGGAATAGTTTTTGTGCCTTGAATCGCCTTGTAAAGATGATTTCAGTTTTGAGTTCTTTAGAGAAAAATTCAAGTTTGCAATGGCCTCTTCAGCGCAGCTTTTTGTCTATCGTGATTAGGGTTGTGATCAGGTATTTGTATGGAGTCTATTAGGTCACAAAAACTCAATCAAATCTCTTGTAATCATTGTTTTGGAAATTTGATTTTCTTAAGGATCTTTTCATATCTTTTCCATGTGTATTTGGTTCAAATCATATCCAATTGCTCCAATTCTTTCCACATTTAGCTAAGCACGAAATATTGAGTCCAAAACATGTATAAAAAGATTGGTTAGGTCAAGTTAGATATTTTTCATATATTTAAATGATTTAAATGAATTAATATAAATAATAATTCAAATAAATAAATAAAAAATGAGAAAATACTTCCCTTTGGGCCAAGTAGTCGTGCATATGCTTGGAATGATGAATCATGGAAGAAAAATGGGCCCATTAGCAATTTTAGGTCATTTGGATCAAAGTTGATTTTTCAAAATATCCAAAAATTTCCCAACTTCCACAAGGCATAACTTGCTCAATCTTTAAGCTTTTCTCATGTTCTTGGACATTTTGGAAAGGTCTTTGAGTCCTCTAACCAATGCCTTTGGTCCCATGTCATTTTGATTTTCCAATCTCAAGTTATGGCCTTTGACTTAAAGTCCCTTTTTGTTGACTTTTGAAAATGACCTATAATGTTGAAATTGATAACTTTTTGTGAGAGCATTTATTGGACTTGAAGTATGAAGATGAGTTGTAGGAAATGTCTTTCTCTTCAAAATGAGCTTTGGATGGGATTTTTCTGATAATCCATGTGAAAGTTATGCCCTGGTCAATTTCAGTTGACTTTTTCAGCTGTCCAAATAAGGAAACTTTTGCATCTTTGATGATTTCTGAGCCAAACTTTGAGAATCATGATCAAGCATTGGTCAAATGATGTTTGTGGCTTCAAAATGATATGTTGACCAAAAATTTGAACTTTTGACTGTCAAATGACCATTTTGCCCCTACAGTTGACTGTAGTGCAATTTAGGGTTTTGACTGTGCAATTTTGAGCTGAATGCCTTGAAACTTGTTATGAGGATACTTGACCATATTTGTAGGCATATGAGACTTGGTTGGGCCTTTGAAAACTTCATTTCTTTGATCAGAACACAAACCCTAGTTTTGACTGTATAGGAGACCTTTGCACTGTGTAACCCTTGGGGAATCTTGAGACTTGACTTGGCATTTTCTTGAAGAATATGGGAGGGCAAATTTTGGGGTACAACAGTTGCCCCTGTTCAATCTTCTTAGACCTGAGGATGCAGATTGGCTGATGTGCCTTTCGTAATCCGAAGGTAGAAGATGATTGGACACTAGAGTGCCCAGAAATTTGCGCTCACATAGTAGCAATGATGGTGGAATGGGCTTATAGATGCCATTTAGAGTTTGCTGGATAGGACGATGGGCTTATAGATGCCATCTGGACGTTGATTGCGTAAGAGATTCTTTAGCGAGAACCTGCATACCTGCAAAAGAAAAATGAATACCTGACACGTTGCAGGGAGCTGATTTCAGATGCTTGGCATAGATATATCCTGACTGGTTGCAGGAGCTGGGTCTGGAGCTTCAAAAGATGATGAATGAACCAGGGATGGTTGCTACCTTAGCATGAATGGTAAGAGAACCTTGGGTGATTTTAACTTCAACAACGCTCGTTGAGAAAAATCTTAGCGGGAATTACCATCTTTGCAGTATCGGGAAGAGAACCATAGGTAATTATAATCTGAAAGAGAATCACCTCACTCACCGTCGGAGAGGGAACTATAGGAAATTATAATCTGAAAGGAATTATCACCTCACTCACCGTCGGAGAGGGAAACATCAGAAAAGGACTTACCACCTCACTCACCGTCGGAGAGGGGACCATAAGAGACTATCACCTCACACTCACCGTCGGAGAGGGAAACATCTGAAAAAGGAATTACCACCTCACTCACCGTCGGAGAGGGGACCATAAGAGACTATCACCTCACACTCACCGTCGGAGAGGGAAACATCTGAAAAAGGAATTACCACCTCACTCACCGTCGGAGAGGGGACCATTTGAAAAGGAATGATCGCCTCACTCACCGTCAGAGAGGGAACCATCTGGGATAACTTCTACTGAGTCTTCATCAGAAAAATCTGTTGGGAGTCGATGATTTAGCTGGACTAGAGAAGGCCTGGAAATATGTTTTGAGAATTTAACTGCATCTTTCCTGAAAGGTAAAGGTCAGTCATATGCAATGCATGATATGGATCAAGCAATGATGTTCTCAACATAAATGAGATTTGTATGACATAATACGTCTATGCATGCTATAATGATGTATGTAACGTTTTATGAATGTATGTTTTCGTCTAGGAAAGTAAATCCTTGACGAGTGCCGGGAAGTCGTATCCTGGGCTGATATTGAAGTATTGATTTTGCTTCCGCTGGGGATGATAACTGCAAGAATACCAGTAGGAGAAGATGACTCCGTTATGGAATAAACCTGACAAATGGAGGATTCCGCGGGGAGAAAAATACTCTAGCGACCATGCTGGGGAACATTACTCTGTGGGGGAGAGAGATACTTTTGCTGAATTGTTAGTAATAACTTGCTGAGGATATCTTTGTTGTTGGAAATGATGATAGACTTTGCTGGGGTAAGAGGACTTCATCGAGGACGCTCTTTTCGTGGATTTTGGCTGAGGATAACCCAGTTATATCCTGTTAAGGAAATAACTCTTTAAATCAAGCCGGGCGACGCGTTCGTGCTCTGCGAGGGGATAAGCTTCCAGAATCTACTGGAGATAAGCTTATCGCTTGGGGAGATAAATTCCAACTTTCCTGGGGAACTGGATCGGACTCTCCTGGGGAGATTTTGAACTGTAATTTTGTAAGTTGAAAGAGGGAACATATATAAGGTTGCCTGCTGATGAGCTCGTGTAAAACCGCATCTGAAATGGAGAAGGAATCTGTGTAGGATTACTTTGATGAGTTCGTGTAAAACTTCGTTTTTGGAAAGGGAGAACCTGTGTAGGGTTTCTGGGTGACGAGTCCATGTAAAACTGCATCTTGAAGAGAGGGAACCGGTGTATGGTTGCTTGATAAGGTAAGTTCATGTAAAACTTCTTGAAGAACCGGGGTGAGGTTATCTTGAGCCAAATCCATGTAAGACTTCTGGAGGAACCGGGGTTGGGTTACCTGGATAAGTTTGTGTAAAAACTTCTTGATGAACCGGGGTTAGGTCATCTTGAGATAGGTCCATGTAAGACTTCTGGAGGAACCGGGGTAAGGTTGCTTAGGGATAAGCTTGTGTAAAAACTTCTTGATGAACCGGGGTTAGGTCATCTTGAGATAGGTCCATGTAAGACTTCTAGAGGAATCGGGGTTAGGTTACTTGGATAAGTTTGTGTAAAAACTTCTTGATGAACCGGGGTTAGGTTACTTGGATAAGTTTGTGTAACAACTTCTGGGGGAACCGGGGTTAGGTTACTTGGATAAGTTCGTGTAAAAACTTCTTGATGAACCGGGGTTAGGTTACTTGGATAAGTTTGTGTAAAAACTTCTGGGGGAACCGGGGTTAGGTTACTTGGATAAGTTCGTGTAAAAACTTCTTGATGAACCAGGGTTAGGTTACTTGGATAAGTTTGTGTAAAAACTTCTGGGGGGACCGGGGTTAGGTTACCTTGGGATAAATCCATGTAAGATTTCTGGAGGAACCGGGGTTAGGTTACCTGATTTTGATTAAGTGGATGATTGTCCTGTTTGGTCTCGGATGTTAACCCACGATCTGGAATTTGTAAAGGTAGATGGTAATCATCCTTATGTTGTTCTTTCCTTTGTACTTTGGTTGACAGAGCAATTGGATCACCTGGATAACTCATTATTGCCCCTGCTTCGGAGATGAGGGGAGAGGATACCTGTGTAGGTGTTTGACGAATCTTCGGGTAGACAAGTGACGAGATGCCGGGACATAGTCATACGCTTTGATCCCTAACTTTTGCCTGGACCGCCCTTTCGGGTTTTCAGTCCACCGGGATACCCATTTTTGCCCAAGCCGCCTTTTCAGGTTTTCGACTTGCCGGGTGTACATATTTTCCATTTTCATCCCTTATTTTTGCCCGAACCCTTTTGGTTCGACGGGAAGCCCTTATTTTTGCCTAGGCGTGTCAACCTAGCGGGTCTTTGATTACGCGCAGTATTTTTCGACTATGTCCACGCTTTCAGAATGTAGGGAGTTGCCCCTGTTGGAAGTGTTTTGTCATGCCCCAGATACTGGGCAATACTCCTACTGTGCCCCTTGATTAGAGGTACTTCTGTTCACAAGGTGTTCATCGTGCGAATTTCCCTGCTGTTCAAACAAATAGTCATATGCAAACAAGGTTATTTTAAGAATGCAAAAGCCTATGTCTGTCTTGAATTTTGAAAATGTATTTTTTGTAATACAGTGCGGTGTCAACTCAAGATTTTACAGCAAACCTTCAGGAGTCAGGATACCTTTCGTAACAGTATGCTTTCGAACTAACCCATGCTTCAGCTAGGACTTTTAAGGGTTATATCGTGTCCTGGTTCACGGTTTAAGAAACAAAGGATAAAGGCTCAAATTATTTGTACCCACCCGCTCTTCGTGATGTTCTCCAAACCTAAACTCAGTTGATCATACGTTAGACCTTGTTCGAGTCTTTGCTTTGATTTTCCGGCGATGATTCGGATGTTGATAATTTATTCTGACTAGACAGTCGTTTTTGCTTTTGTTGAGGGTTTGTGAGACCTCTTTCTTTTTGATTTCATTATCCCTATTTTTTTGCCTGAACTGTTTTCCTTTTTGGAATTACAGTCAGCGGGATGCCCCAGTTTCATAAGTCCCTTTTTATAGGTTTTGACTTCTTGGGCTTTTCATTTATGATTTTTTTTTTATAATGATTGCCTGTCCTTTTGATTGTTCTGAACCATCACTGTCTTTCTTTTTTCGTAAGGATCTCTTTGGTGCCATTCGTTATGCACTTGGATCCACTGAGAGACTACCCTGCCCCATGTTATGATTAAGGGTTTTAAATTTCGAAAAGAAAAAACTCCTACTTCTTTGGCTCAGATGGGTTGACGAGGGATTATCTTCCTTATAACTCCAGTGTTTAGGGATTGAAACAATGCCTGTACCTCATCAGCGGGGTCTGTTCAAAAGCATACTGTAATGATCGCGGTATCGTTTTCGTCATCCTCCCTCAAGAGGCTTAGAATTTTCAATTAAGAGTTGACCATCGCAAAAATATGAAAGCAGTTTTAAGCATAGTAAACATAATTAAATCAGGACAGACATGTGTAATGCATTCATGAAATAAAAGAGTTTAACATGATAACTGTTTATCTGAACAAGAAAAGAAAAATACAACTTGAATTCAAATGAACAAAAATCTCTCGACCCTAGCCATGTTTTGGCAATGGAGCAGTGATCACGTTGGGGGTCTCAGCAGGTTCAAACTCGATCTCTTTGGCGTCGATCATGTTCTGAATCTTGTACTTCAATGCCCAACAGTCCTCAGTATCGTGCCCCGGGCTATCAGAATGATAAGCACACCTCGCCTCTGGGTTGTAGCTTGGAGAGGAGGTCTTGGGATTTGCAGGAGGATTGATCACTGCAATTAGGTTCATCTTCAACATATGCTGCAATGCTTGTGACCATGGCATGTTAATGTTGGTGAATTGTCTTTTAGGCTCGTCCGGCCTTCGCTGATTTCCCTTTTGTGGTTGGCGGCGTGGTGCAGAACCAGAGATCATGACTGCCCCTGCATGTTGATCACGGCGACTCTTATGGCTGTATGCAGCATTAGACTCTTTCCTTCCCGTGTAAGGCTTCTTGTGGGTGTCAGAAGGTGTGGCCTCTTAGATTTTCCCACTCTTGATACCAGCTTCAATTCTTTCGCCAGTCAGGATGAGGTCGGTAAATCCAGCAGATGAATTACCAATCAGGTAGTTGAAGAATGGCCCGGATAGGGTCCCCAAGAACATATCAATGAGTTCCCGGTCAATTAATGGAGGCTGCACCCTTCCAGCAAGGTCTCTCCATTTCTGTGCATACTCTTTGAAACTTTCGCCTGCACCCATAGACATTCCCTGAAGCTGAGTGCGTGTGGGAGCGAGGTCGGCATTGTACTGGTAATGCTTATAGAAAGCAGTGGCCAAGTCCTCCCAGCTGCGGATGTTGGCTCCACTCAATTGATAGAACCACTCGAGCTGAGTCCCTGAAAGACTCTCTTGAAAGAAATGGATCCATAAGTTTTTGTCAGCTGTATAGGGCTGGATCCTCCTTGTGTAAGCCCTGAGATGCAATTTAGGACAGGATGCCCCGTCATATTTAGCAAAGGTAGGTGCCTTAAACTTGTGCGGGATCACTACCCCAGAAGATAGACCTAGATCCTCGAAGTCCAGGCCGGGCACTTTTTGTATCTCCATAGCACTGAGCCGGTCTTCCAACTGTTTGTACTTGTCCTCAGCCGGAGGGTACTGCTCGTTGTTGAAATCTGTCTCGTTGTCGGAGACCACTGGACTAGGCACCTCTCTCTCATGGTGACTACTTTCCCTCACAGATGGAGTAGTCCTCTCAGTTTCAGTCTGTAGTGTGTTCCCAGATCTACGTCTAGGGCTGAACAAAACAGTCCTCTTCTTCTTCTTTTCCTTCTTCAAGAGCAGGGCCTTCAGATCTTGTTGCCCCTGGGTCAAATTCATGACCAGCCCTTGGAACTGGGCGTTCTGAGCCTGGAGGGCCTTGATAGTGTGCTCGGTTGAAGATTCAGGATTCATGACGAGACTGCTGAAATAAACAGCGAAGAAGGTAAGTAACCTGCAGCGAAAGGGTACCCGTTATGCAATGATATGTATGATATGCATGCAATGATTTCAAGGACCTCGAGGGGTAAACAAATTGTTAGAGTTGGAAACTGGTAACTTGATTGAAGGTACTTCATGTTGTTGAGAGTCCTTCTTCAAGGGTCAAAGGCTCACCATATCCAGTGGGTCATAGCCCCTGACAACTCTGGCTAGAGGAAAATAAATCCCCTTTGCCCCTTGCTGGGTATTTGATTCATCATGACCTGCATCACAAGCCCTTGAGATCCTTGAAATGGGTTAGGATGTATGCAATGGTATGATGTCATGCTATGCATGGGATAGTGTACGTAACCCTGTTATGAGTCCCAATTAAGGACTGCAAACCAAAACCTGTAAGAAACTCGGTAGACCTTGTTATGAGTCCTAATTAAGGACTACAAACAAAACCTGCAAGAAGCTCAAGTGTCAGACAAAAAGCATGCAAGTAGTCAAGTACGAAGGCACACAAGTCACACAAGAGAAGCCCTTAGAGTTTAGGCCGGCATGGGGTCTGGGTATTACCCTCTTGAAGTTGGTGGGCTCAACCTGTCCTATTAGAAGTAACCGGGTTCTAAGGGTCCCAATATCACCGGATTGCTTTCGTCGTTCATCGTTTCGATTTAGCCACTGAACTGGCGACCGAAATATTCCAGGAAAGCAACCCTCAATTTAGTGTAGTATCGAGTATCAACCAACCTCGGACTGCACCAAAGTCAGTTATCTCACTACCCTAAAGAGGCCAAGATAGTTCAATTAAGGTTCCTAAGGTCTGTTGATGCTTCACGACACCACGCGGAGGCCCCGTACTCTCCTTGACTAAACTCAAGGGTTACCGGTACACACCAAAGTGCCACATCAACGTAGCAGACTGTTTCAACCATGTCGGTATACCCCGCACAGTTCCCTCACAGCCTTGTTGCTACTTTCTAAGAAGGTATCCCCCAGATCCGGGTTAGTATCTATAGAACTCCCAAGCAACCCACAATAATAAAGAAAGCAAAGAAGACAATTGAAAACACAGTGATCTTAATCCTAAGGTACACCTCACTTTAAGTTAAGTCCCCAACAGAGTCGCCAGTTCTGTGATCGGTGGATCTGGAACTGACTGTTTAACGCTGGTTCGCGAAATGTCGCGGAAGCAAGAGTCGCCACCGTCTTTTATTTTCTCCAAATGGAAAGGACAAAAGCACAGAAAAATTCCTTATAGAGATTGCTCTCGGTTCGGGAGGTAGGTTATAGAAAGGGAAGGTGTTAGCACCCTTTCTATCCATGGTTATCCATGGGCTCTTAGATACTTGCTCATTGTGTTTTCAAAATGTTTTATTTGCTTTTCAATTGTGTGTGGGTTTCGAAAAAGTTTCTTTGAAAATTCCAGTTCGACTCTTGTATCAGTCCTCAAGAGTGTTTGAAAAATTGCTTTCGAAAGCTTTTTGAAAATGTGTTGGTGTGAAAAGTATTTTGTCTTGTTTTGAAATTTAGAGCAAGTATCTAGAGTCGTCTACCTACCCTAAGGAATTCGTCTGTGTAAATGTCCTTTAAAGTAGTGTCATCCCACCATTGAGAGGTAGGTAGCACCACCGTTGGAGGTGTTCGGGTCAATTCGAGGTTCGGGACATGGTGATCACCAGAGCAATAGGAAGACACCTTAGAAGCTACCCTCATGCCAGGTTCCCGGATCATGAGGACTTACTAAGACATCCTCTACTCGACGATCACCTTTCGAGGCAAGGCAACAGTGAGGCGTACCCTAAGGGTGGTGTGTGCGATTCGTGTGTCGTTTTCATTTGTATTTGTCTTGTCATGTTTATTGGTGTTCTACGCTTGTTTTTATTTAATCCATTCATTCTTGCATGCTTTGTTAACAGTTAAAAATATTTGCGAGGAAAAGTAAATCTAAAGCTATTACAAATGGCGCGGGTCCACATCGCCAAAATTAACCAGGACCCGATTTGACCGAAAATAAAGAAATTAAAAGTGCGAGATGTAATTACAAGGCTTTGGGAGAGGTACATAATTATTTAAATGACATAAAATAAATATGCGAAATTAAACAATTAAAAATATGGGCGTTGGACCCTTTTGCAAAAATTAAAGTTAATGAATTTAATTAATTAAGAAAGACTTGTTTTTTTTGGTATTTTTGTGTATTTTAAGATTTAATAGAAAAGAATTAATTAAAACTAAAATAAAATGTCAAACCTAGTTCTAATTATTTTTTAAGTTATTAAGAAAAATATTGGAGTTTTTTAACCTAAATGAAACCCTAAATTATTTTACAATTTTAATTATGAAAATAAATAAGATAAATAGTATTATTATGAAAAAGGAAAAAAATTAAAAATGAATAAAAATTAATTAAACCTAATTCTATATTTTTTAGATTTTATTATGAAAAGAATTAATATTAGAACCCTAATTTAAAGTTAAATTTATTTACATGCAAATATTAAAATAAAATATTCATTATATTTTTTTTTCTTTTTTCTGAGTTTTTTATGTATTTTATAATTTATGAAAAATATTAAATTGATTAAAAGAATAATTAAAAGAAAATAATAAGAAGAAATTGAGAAAATTGCAAACCAAGGGGGTGGTAGTCCCAAATTAGGAGGTATGGCCCAAGCAGTTCTGGCCCAATAAGCATGGCCTTGTTGACTTTTTCTGGGAACGTACGCATGCGTTGACTTGGATTCACCGTGTTCTCCAATCTGCACCTTTGGATTGCTCTTGAGATGAACGTGGCAAGGCCTGATTTGGAGGCGCATGGTGTACCTCAGCAAGGAATCTGCACGTGATTGTTAATTGAAGAAAAATAAATGGAAAGAGTGAAGACCTGGGATCGAACCCAGGTCACTAACATTACCAGCCTTCATGCTTGCCAGTGGAGCCAACTTACGCGTTTGATTTATAAGTAACTAATAAATATTATAAAAGAAAACAAAACATTAGTGGGTAACGCGCGCGCAAATTTGAAACAACCTATCACGTCTTGCCAACACATCGTCTTCTCCATTATCCCTGAAACATAAAAACAAAAGCAACGGTTTTTCATGCGTTGTGTTAGGCCGCTTTAGAGAAAATAGCGAATAGCGCTATAGGGTTCATAAATTGATCGCGAGGGTTCCCTTATGACCGTTAGAGCATCCTGAGTTGAATGGTCATGGTTTCGTGGGCTAATTTTTCCCCATTACAAAAGCCCTAATTTCAAGCTTCTTGAACCCTAAAAAACGCTAATGGTGGATTCACGTAGGGTGCATAAAAATACAATCAAATAGTTTGGTTAGCTTCATAATCATTCAAGGAATAAGAATCAATAATTGAAATGCCATAAAAATGCCTAAATTTCAAAGTATGATTATGAATTTTTCACGAAACATCTTGCATTCTGTATACCAATTCCTCGCGTCTGGATTGTTGTTTTTGATTGGAATGTGATCAGTGATCTCCAAGGAAGCTAATGGAATAGTTTTTGTGCCTTGAATCGCCTTGTAAAGATGATTTCAGTTTTGAGTTCTTTAGAGAAAAATTCAAGTTTGCAATGGCCTCTTCAGCGCAGCTTTTTGTCTATCGTGATTAGGGTTGTGATCAGGTATTTGTATGGAGTCTATTAGGTCACAAAAACTCAATCAAATCTCTTGTAATCATTGTTTTGGAAATTTGATTTTCTTAAGGATCTTTTCATATCTTTTCCATGTGTATTTGGTTCAAATCATATCCAATTGCTCCAATTCTTTCCACATTTATCTAAGCACGAAATATTGAGTCCAAAACATGTATAAAAAGACTGGTTAGGTCAAGTTAGATATTTTTCATATATTTAAATGATTTAAATGAATTAATATAAATAATAATTCAAATAAATAAATAAAAAATGAGAAAATACTTCCCTTTGGGCCAAGTAGTCGTGCATATGCTTGGAATGATGAATCATGGAAGAAAAATTGGCCCATTAGCAATTTTAGGTCATTTGGATCAAAGTTGATTTTTCAAAATATCCAAAAATTTCCCAACTTCCACAAGGCATAACTTTCTCAATTTTTAAGCTCTTCTCATGTTCTTGGACATTTTGGAAAGGTCTTTGAGTCCTCTAACCAATGCCTTTGGTCCCATGTCATTTTGATTTTCCAATCTCAAGTTATGGCCTTTGACTTAAAGTCCCTTTTTGTTGACTTTTGAAAATGACCTATAATGTTGAAATTGATAACTTTTTGTGAGAGCATTTCTTGGACTTGAAGTATGAAGATGAGTTGTAGGAAATGTCTTTCTCTTCAAAATGAGCTTTGGATGGGATTTTTCTGATAATCCATGTGAAAGTTATGCCCTGGTCAATTTCAGTTGACTTTTTCAGCTGTCCAAATAAGGAAACTTTTGCATCTTTGATGATTTCTGAGCCAAACTTTGAGAATCATGATCAAGCATTGGTCAAATGATGTTTGTGGCTTCAAAATGATATGTTGACCAAAAATTTGAACTTTTGACTGTCAAATGACCATTTTGCCCCTACAGTTGACTGTAGTGCAATTTAGGGTTTTGACTGTGCAATTTTGAGCTGAATGCCTTGAAACTTGTTATGAGGATACTTGACCATATTTGTAGGCATATGATACTTGGTTGGGCCTTTGAAAACTTCATTTCTTTGATCAGAACACAAACCCTAGTTTTGACTGTATAGGAGACCTTTGCACTGTGTAACCCTTGGGGAATCTTGAGACTTGACTTGGCATTTTCTTGAAGAATATGGGAGGGCAAATTTTGGGGTACAACAGATACCTGTATCTAGCCAGGGCATATCTGTGAGCGACTGATTAGAGGTCTACGCCTGTATCCAGCCAGGAAAGCTATCTCGATCAACATTTTGAAGTTCCAGATTCGATACCTGTATCTAGCCAGGGCATATCTATGAGCGACTGATTAGAGGTCTACGCCTGTATCCAGCCAGGAAAGCTATCTCGATTAACCTTTTGAAGTTCTGGATTCGATACCTGTATCTAGCCAGAGCATATCTGTGAGCGACTGATTAGAGGTCTACGCCTGTATCCAGCCAGGAAAGCTATCTCGATCAACCTTTTGAAGTTCCAGATTCGATACCTGTATCTAGCCAGGGCATATCTGTGAGCGATTGATTAGAGGTCTACGCCTGTATCCAGCCAGGAAAGCTATCTCGATCAACCTTTTGAAGTTCCAGTTTCGATACCTGTATCTAGCCAGGGCATATCTGTGAGCGATTGATTGTAGATCTATACCTGTAACTAGCCAGGAAAGTTATCTACATGAAGAGTTTGAAGATCAACACCTGTAACAGGCCAAGAAATTATCTTTATTTCTCAGGTACGCAAGTTCTCGCTAAGGAATCTCTTACGCGATCGACACCCCTGGATGGCATCTTTAAGCCCATCTCCACAACTATCCATTACATTTCCAAATGGCATCTATAAGCCCATTCCCGACAAGATTCTGTCACATCTCCAGATGGCATCTATAAGCCCATCCTCCTATCCATCACCTCTCCAAATGGCATCTGTAAGCCCATTCCCTCCATCACACTGCTGATACCATACTATGCGAGTGCAAATTTCTGGGCACTCTAGTGTTCAATCATCTTCCACCTTCGGATCACGAAAGGAACGCAAGCCAATCTACATCCTCAGGTCTAAGAAGATTGAACAGGGGCAACTGTTGTACCCCAAAATTTGCCCTCCCATATTCTTCAAGGTTTGTCAAGAATCATCCTCAAATGGTTCAAGATTTCTCAAGGGTTGCACAGTCCAAAGGCCTCCTAAGCCAGTCAAAATTAGGGTTTTGTTTCTTTCAAGGAATTTGAGGTTTTCAATGGTCCAATCAAGTCCCATGGGCCTATATACATTGTCAAGCATCTACATGCCAAGTTTCAAGATTCACAATGCCAGTTTGCACAGTCAAAAGCCCTATTTGCTCTACAGTCAACTGCAGGGGCAAAATGGTCATTTTATAGTAAAAGTCAGAATTTTTGGTCAACATCTTATTTTGAGTCCACAATCATCATTTGATCAATTCTTGATCATGATTCCAAAAGCATGGCTCAAAAATCCTCAAGATGCAAAAGTTACTATTTTTGGACAGTATGAAAGTCAATTGTATCTTAACCAGGGCATAACTTTTTCATGGTTCATCAGAAAAATCCCATCCAATGCTCATTTTGAAGGGGATGACATTTCCTACAATCCATATTCACATTCCAAGTCCAAGAAATGCTCTCACAAAAAGTTAACAATTTCTACATTATAGGTCAATTTCAAAAGTCAACAAAAATGCACTTTAAGTCAAAGACCATAACTTGAGATTGGTAAATCCAAATGACATGGGACCAAAGGCATTGGTTAGAGGACTTCAATACCTTTCCAAAATGTCCAAGAACATGTTCATAGGATCAACATTGAGCAAGATATGCATTGGAGAAGTTGGGAAATTTTTGTGAATTTGTAAAAGTCAACTTTTCCCAAAACACCTTGTTTTTGCTAATGGGCCTCAAATTGCTTCTTGAAACTTTATCCAAGGCTTATGCACGACCCATTGAGATTATTTGAATTTATTTTCTTATTTTTGATTAATTAATTGGATTTTTAATTGATTTTAATTCATTTAATTAATTTAAAATGTAGGAAATTCAAAGATTTGATTTTTCAATCTTTTGGTGAAGCAAACAAGCTCAAGATATGCTGGAAATTTCGTGTATCAATCAAAGAGACAAAAGTCTCCAAGTTTGGCAAGTTTTCTAAATCAAAAAGATGCAAAAAGATGTGATTGCAAATCAAATATTGAAACCATAATTCCATGGATTTCTTGGCCAAGATTTAACCTAAACTCAGTCTCCTATATATACACAACTCAACCCTAATGCATTGGACGTGAGAATTTGCTGCAAGAAAGCCATAATCACATTCAAAAAAAATCCAAGAAAAAAAGAAAACTGTTTTTCATATTCTAACGTGATTCAAAGGATTTTATTGTTTCCAATACATTGCAGGGATTCTCAGAAACATATTGCAATCAAAACCAAGCCTTAAAGCTATCAGAATCATCAAGAACAGTTTAACGGTTTGCGTTTTTTTTCTGGAATCGAATTGCTTATTTCATGCATCATTAACATGATTTTTTGTTTGTTTTGTATTGCTTGAACTCATAGGAAGCTGATGGTATAGTTTAATTGGATTAAAATGCAAAGAATCATAAAACGCCATTGATGAATTCTAGGGTTTCCAAGCTTCCAGATTAGGGCTTTGCTGTACAGGAAAAATCAGACCTTGAGAGACCCATGGTTGAATTCGTTGAGACAAGACGAATCAAACACCATCCTCGCGAAATATTTATATAGCCCAGGATTCTATTCACTATTTTTCCTCATGCCAAATTGTGGGGGTTAAAAACCCCCGCTATCTATTTGTTCTTTTTACAGGGAAACGAGGAAGATGAAGACGTGTTGGCTTCTGATTAGTCCATTCAAATGAAAACGCGCACTTTATTTGTTTTACAACATATGCATTGACTTTTATATATTATATTCATTGTTTATCTTACTAACAAATGCAAGCGAGTGGTTCAGTGGATAGTGTGCTGGCTGTGTATCATTGGGACCTGGGTTCGATTCCCAGGTGCACCTAAAATATTTCTATTATTTTTCATAACGTGATTGCATGCAGGCTTTCAAGGGAATTCCATCATGCACTGCAAACCTCCAAGCGCCATGTGTCTCTAAGCCCAGATCTGAAGGCCAAGCGTGAGTGTTCATGGTATTCCTGGTCAATGCATGAGCAGCTGATCTCTAAAGTCAAATGTGGCTTGATTGTTAATGGGCTTGAAAATTGCAACCAACACCTCCTTGCTGGCCCATCACCCCCTGGTTTATTATTTTCTTATTTTCTTTCTTTTTATTTTCTTTTATTAACTATAATTAATATTATTATTATTTAATTAACTTAACTATTATTTTCACAATAAATTCAGAAAACCAAAAAATGTAAATATTTTTATTATTTATTAATTTCACTATTAATTATTTTTTTTGTAAATAACTTCTAATAAATTAATTTAGTTTAATTAGGTTTAATTTTGACTTTTTCACAATAAATAAAGTAAATTTAGAATTAGGGTTTTCTTGACAACTTTTAATTTCTTTTATTTTCATTAAAACATAAAAAACACAAAAATACTTTTTTTTCTTCTTTTAATTAATTAATTAGTTATTAGGTTTAATTTCAATTAATTGCAAAAAGGACCAAAATTCCATTCTTTTCTCAAAAAGGGTCAAAACCCTAAGGACGTCCTGATTCAATTTCTTTTCGCGCATATTATTATTTCGATCATATTTATGTATCTGCTCCGAGAATGTAATAGATAATTAGGACTTTTATCGCTTTCTTTATTTTCTCGCATTTATTCTTTTCAAGGGTTATGTTTTTGGAGATGTAAATACCTGACGCCTTGTAATAGCGTAGATTCACTTTCCGCAATTTATTTTCCGCAAATTATTAACTGTTAACTATGCATGACAAGACTTGCTTGAAAATTAAAACCAATTCGTAGCTCACCATAATACATGTGCAAAGATAAAATAATCTGAATCCTGACACACATGCACATGCCACTCCTAGGGTACGCCTCACTTGGTTGCCTCGACGTGGTCATTGAGTATATGGTGTTTTAGAGGTCTCCCTCCTGTCTAAAGATCCAGTTGCCTCGAAACGGTTGCCTCGGATAAAAAGGATCTAGGACATTAGGGTTACCGCTAAGGTGTTCTACTATTGCTTTGGTGACCACACATGTCCCTATAATCGAATTGACCCGAATAACTCCAACGATGGTGCTACCTACTTCTCAATAGTGGGATAGTACTGTCTAGAGGACTCTTACACAGCTTAATTCCTTAGAGTAGGTAGATTTCTCCTGGGTACTTGCTCTTTCAAAACGAAAAATACTTTTTGCACCTACACTTTTCTGACAAAAGTTTTCAAATAACATTTCATACACTCTTGAGGACTGATACAAGAGTTAAAACAAAGTTTTCAAACGAACTTTTTTCAAACCCACAAACACAAGAAAAGCAAAAAATTTTGAAAACATAGTGAGCAAGTACCTAAGAGCCCGTGGATAACCACGGATAGAAAGGGTGCTAACACCTTCCCTTTCTATAATCTACCTCCCGAACCGAGAAACATCTCGAAAAGGAATTTTGCTGTGCTTTTGTCCTTTCCTTGTTGGAGAACATAAAAGACGGTGGCAACTCTTGCTTACCGCGACATTTCGCGAACCAGCATTTCAAAACAGTCAGTTCTATTTCCACTGATCACAATAGTCGTACGCTTTGATCCCTAATTTTTACCTGGACCGCCCTTTTGGGTTTTCAGTCCATCGGGATACCCTTTTTTGCCCAAGCCGCCTTTTCAGGTTTTCGACTTGCCGGGTGTACAGATTTTTTTATTTTCATCCCTTATTTTTGCCCGAACCCTTTTGATTCGCCGGGAAGCACTTATTTTTGCCTAGGCCTGTCGACCTAGCGGGTCTTTGATTATGCATAGTATTTTTCGACTATGCCCACGCTCTCAGGATGTAGGGAGTTGTCACTGTCAGTAGTGTTGTATTGCCATGCTACCAGAAGATGTTTGATCATGCAAGATTCGTTGTCGGAATTCATGTCCAATGCCCCAAGTGACTCAGGTGAAGATTTGCCCCTGGCTATTTGGCATCTTGAGATATTCCTTGAATCTTGACTTGACTGCCCCAGATGATGGACAATGCTCATGCCGTGCCCCTGGATTAGAAGTGTTTTTCCACTTGAGATGACTCTTTTTTGTTGAGAAGGTTTTTGTTCACTAGGTATTCGTCGTGCGAATTTCTCTGCTGTTGAACAAATAGTCATATGCAAACAATATTATTTTAAGAATGCAAAGCTTATGTCTGTCTTGAAGTTTTTTGAAAATGCAGTTTTCAATAAAACAAATGAATTTTTGTAAAATGTGATGTCAACTCAAGATTTTACGGCGAGCCCTACAGGAGTCAGGATACCTTTTGTAACAGTATGCTTTCGAACTAACCCATGCTTCAGCTAGGACTTTTAAGGGTTATAACGTGGCCTGGTTCACGGTTTGAGAAACAAAGGATAAAGGCTCAAATTTTATTTGTACCCACCCGCTCTTCGTGATGTTCTTCAAACCTAAACTCAGCTAATCGTGCATTAGATCTTGTTTGAGTATTTGCTCTGATATTCCAGTGATGGTTCAGATGTTGACAATTTATTTTGAACAGGCAGTCAATTGTTGTTGAGAGTCTGTAGAATCTCTTTCTTTTTTATTTCATTATCCCTATTTTTGCCTGAACTGTTTCTTTTTGTATTAAAATCAGCGGGATGCCCCAGTTTTTGTAAGTCTCCTTCATAGGTTTTGACTTGTTGGGCTTTTGTTTTTGAGATAATGCCTGCCTGTCTTGACGATTATAGGGAACCATCACTGTCTTTTGTTTTGGAAGGACTCCCTTGATGCCATTCATTGTGCACCTAGATCAACTGAGAGAACTACCCTGCCCCAGGTTATGATTAAGGGTTTTAATTCATGAAAAGAAAAACTCCAACTTCTTTGGCTCAAAGGGGTTGACTAGGGATTATCTTCCTTATAACTCCACTGTTTAGGATTTGAAACAATGCCTGTACCTCATCAGAGGGGTCTGTTCAAAAGCATACTGTAAAGATCGTGGTATCGTTTTCGTCATCCTCCCTCAAAAGGCTTAGAATTTTTTAGTCAAGAGTTGAACATCAAAAAAATGAAAGCAATTTTAATATAGTGAACACAATTACTTCAAAACAGACACGTGTAATGCATTAATGAAATAAAAGAGTTTGACATAATAATTGTTTGAATAAGCAAAGAAAAATACAATATCAGAATTCAAATGAACAAAAGTCTCTCAATCCTAGCCATGTTTTGGCAAGGGAGCAGTGATCACATTGGGAGTCTCAGAAGGCTCGAATTCGATCTCCTTAGCATCAATCATATTCTGAATCTTGTATTTCAGCGCCCAACAATCGTCAATATCATGCCCCGGGCTACCGGAATGATAAACACACCTCGCATCCGGGTTGTAGTTTGGAGAAAAAGTCTTAGGGTTCGCAGGAGGGTTTATCACCGCAATCAGATTCATCTTCAACATGTGTTGCAGTGCTTGTGACAATGGCATGTTGATGTTGGTGAACTGTCTTTTAGGCTCGTCCGGCCTTCGTTGATTTCCCTTTTGCTGTTGTCGGTGTGACGCAGAACCAGAGATCATGACTTCCCCTACGTGTTGGTCACGATGACTCTTTTGATTGTACGCAGCATTTGACTCTTTCTTCCCACTGTAAGGCTTTTTATGAACATCAGAAGGTGTAGCTTCTTGAATCTTCCCAGCCTTGATACCAGCTTCAATTCTCTCCCCAGTCAAGATAAGGTCTGTAAACCCGACTGAAGAATTTCCAATCAAATGGTTGAAGAACGGACCAGACAGGGTCCCCAAGAACATATCAACAAGCTCACGGTCAGTTAAAGGTGGCTGCACCTTTCCGGCAAGGTCTCTCCACTTTTGAGCATATTCTTTAAATCCTTCACCCGTCCCTAGTGACATACACTGGAGTTGGGTACGCGTAGGAGCGAGGTCGGAATTATACTGATACTGCTTATAAAACGCAGTAGCCAAATCCTCCCAGTTACGAACACTGGCTCCATCCAGCTGATAGAACCATTCGAGTTGAGTCCCTTAAGGACTATCCTGGAAGAAATGGATCCACAAATTCTTGTCAGCTGTATAAGGTTGGATCTTCCTTACATACGATCGGAGGTGCAACTTAGGACAGGAAGCTCCGTCGTACTTTGCAAAAGCATGTGCCTTGAACTTATGGGGAATCACCACCCCAGAGGATAAGCCTAGGTCTCCAAAGTCCAACCCGGGCACATTTTGAATTTCCATAGCACTTAAGCGGTCCTCTAGCTGTTTGTACCTATCCTCAGCAGGAGGATACTGTTCATCATCATAATCAGTCTCGTTGTCGGGGACCACGGGACTAGGAACCCTCCTCTCTTGGGGACTGTCCTTGCCTACAGATGAGGTAGTCAGCTCAGCCTCATTCTGCAGTCCATTCTCAAATCTGCGTCTAGTGTTGAACAAGACGGTCCTCTTCTTCTTCTTCTTCCTCTCTTTCAGAATCAGAGTCTTCAAATCCTGTTGACCCTGGGCTAGGCTCATAACCAACTCTTGGAACTGGGCATTCTGGGTCTGGAGGGCCTTGATAGCTTGTTTAGTAGAAGGTTCGGTAGACATGATGATTGCTGAAATAAACAGCGAAGAAGATAAGTGACCTGTAAAAGGGTACCTGTAATGCAATGATATGTATGATATATGTATGCAATGTTTTCAAGGATCTCGCGGGGTAAACAAAGAAACTTGTTAGAATTTGAATCTGGTAGCTTGATTGAAGGAACTTCATGTTGCTGAGAATCCTTCTTCAAGAGTCAGGCTCACCATATCGAGTGGGTCATAGCCCCTGACTCAAGTTATCATGTTTTGATCTCCGAACAACCTTGGCTAGAGGAAAATAAATCCACTTTGCCCCTTGCTAGACAGTTGGTTCATCATGACCTGCATCGCAAACCCTTGAGATCCTTGAAATGAGTTAGTCCTTATGCAGGATGCATGCAATGGTATGATGTTATGATGTCATGATAAGGCACACCACAAGTATTCACAAAAGGCAAACATGGTAAGGCACACAAGTCACACAAGAGCCCTTAGATTTCAGGCCAGCATGAAGTTTAGGTACTACCCTTTTTCAGTTTCAGTTGGTTAAGACCTGTCCTAAAAATAGTAATCGGGTTCTAGAGGATCTCAATATCACTGACTACCCTCAATCGGTCATAACTCCAGTTTCGCAATCTTTTCTTGCGGCCGGAACCATCGCGAGAGTTTAGCCTCAATGAGTGTAGCATACTGCTACTGTTCTATGGCCAAGTTGGTCAATTTAAGGTTCTAAGGTCGGTTGGTGCTTAACGACTCCTCAGAAGACCCATATTCTCCTTGTTCCAACACAAGGGATATCGGTACAGACCAAGGTGTCACACCAACGAGCTACTACTTCACCCGTGTCGGTCTACGCCGGACAGGTCCCTCACAGTTTATTGCTACTTACCTAAAGGGTATCCCCCAGATCCGGGTTAGGATCTATGAAACTCTGATGCAAGCCCACAATATTAAAGCAAACAAGGCATACAATTGAAAACATAAGTGTTCTTATCCTAAGGTACACCTCACTTATAGAGTCGCCAGTTCTGTGATCGATGGAAATAGAACTGACTGTTTTTGAATGCTGGTTCGCGTTTGCATTTCGCAAAATGTCGCGGTAAGCAAGAGTCGCCACCGTCTTTTATTTTCTCCAACAAGGAAAGGACAAAAGCACAGCAAAATTCCTTTTTGAGATGTTTCTCGGTTCGGGAGGTAGATTATAGAAAGGGAAGGTGTTAGCACCCTTTCTATCCGTGGTTATCCACGGGCTCTTAGGTACTTGCTCACTATGTTTTCAAAAATGTTTTTGCTTTTCTTGTGTTTGTGGGTTTTGAAAAAAGTTTTGTTTGAAAACTTCGATTTAACTCTTGTGTCTGTCCTCAAGAGTGTATGAAGTGTTTGTTTGAAAACTTTTGTCAGAAAAGTGTAGGTGCGAAAAGTATTTTTTGTTTTGAAAGAGCAAGTACCTGAGAACCTCTACCTACTCAAAAGAAATTAAGCTGTGTAAATGTCCTTTAGACAGTACTATCCCACTATTGAGAAGTAGGTAGCACCATCGTTGGAGTTATTCGGGTCAATTCGATTATAGGGACATGTGGTCACCAAAGCAATAGTAGGACGCCTTAGCGGTAACCTAATGTCCTAGATCCTTTTTATCCGAGGCAACCGTTTCGAGGCAACTTGGATCTTTAGACATGAGGGCGACCTCTAAAACACCCTATACTCAATGACCACGTCGAGGTAACCAAGTGAGGCGTACCCTAGGAGTGGCATGTGCGAGTGTGTCAAGTTTCATGTTAAGTTATCTTTGAACATATTATGGTGAGCTACGGATTGATTTTATTTTCAGAGAAGTCTTGTCATGCATAGCCTAATTAACATACATCTAGCAGTTAATAGTTGTGCAGAAAGTAAATCTACGCTATTACAAGGCGTCGGGTATTTACATCGCCAAAAACAAACCCTTGGAAAGTAAATTGCGAGAAAATTAAAGAAAGCGATAAAAGGTCCTAATTAACGCTATTACATCCTCGGAGCAAATACATAAATATGATCAAAAAAATAATATGTGCGAATAAAAATTGAATCGGAAAAGTCTTTAGGGTTTTGACCCTTTTTTGAGAAAGAATGAGTTTTTGGTCCTTTTTGCATTTAATTAAACCTAATTCTAATTAATTAAATAAAAGAAATATTTTTTTTAAGTTTTTTATGTTTTTAATGAAAATAAAATAAAATAGTTAAATATATTAATTAGCCTAATTCTACGTGGATTTTATTTATTATGAGAAAAAAAGTTAAAATTGACCTAATTAACTAAATTAATCTATGTTAGTATTTATTTACAAAAATAATAAATTAAAGGTGAAATAAATAAATAAATAATAATAATAATATTATAGTTTTCTGATTAATTAGTTTTTAGGTTTAATATTAATTTAATTCATAAATAACCAAAACTCATTCTTTCTCAAAAAAGGGTCAAAACCCTAAGAACTTTTCCGATTCAATTTTCTCTCGCGCGCATGTTTACTTTTGATTCATATTTTTGATCATATTTATGTAATTGCTTCGAGGATGTAATAGCGTTAATTAGGACCTTTTTATCGCTTTTCTTTAATTTCCCGCATTTACTTTTCAAGGGTTGTTTTTGGCGATGTAAATACCCGACGCCTTGTAATAGGGTAGATTTACTTTCCGCAACTATTGAACTGTTAGATGTATGTTAATTAGGCTATGCATGACAAGATATCTCTGAAATTAAAATCAACCCGTAGCTCACCATAACATGTGCAAAGATAACTTAACTGAATCCTGACACACTCGCACATGCCACCCCTAGGGTACGCCTCACTTGGTTGCCTCGACGTGGTCATTGAGTATAGGGTGTTTTAGAGGTCGCCCTCCTGTCTAAAGATCCAAGTTGCCTCGAAACAGTTGCCTCAGATAAAAAGGATCTAGGACATTAGGGTTACCACTAAGGCGTCCTACTATTGCTTTGGTGACCACATGTCCCTATAATCGAATTGACCTGAAACTCCAACGTCGGTGCTACCTACTTCTCAATAGTGGGATAGTACTGTCTAAAGGACATTTACACAGCTTAATTTCTTTTGAGTAGGTAGAGGTTCTTAGATACTTGCTCTTTCAAAATAAAAACAACTTTTCGCACCTACACTTTTCTGACAAAAGTTTCCAAACAAACACTTCATACACTCTTGAGGACTGATACAAGAGTTAAATCGAAGTTTTCAAACAAACTTTTTCAAAACCCACAAACACAAGAAAAGAAAGACATTTTTGAAAACATAGTGAGCAAGTACCTAAGAGCCCGTGGATAACCACGGATAGAAAGGGTGCTAACACCTTCCCTTTCTATAATCTACCTCCCGAACCGAGAAACATCTCGAAAAGGAATTTTGTTGTGCTTTTGTCCTTTCCTTGTTGGAGAAAATAAAAGACGGTGGCGACTCTTACTTACCGCGACATTTCGCGAACCAGCATTTCAAAACAGTCAGTTCTATTTCCACCGATCACACCCACCATCGGGTTCGTTTCCAACTTTTCAAGTTTCTTATTTTTATTATTTTTGCTTTTGCTTAATTAATTTAATTACTTTTTTTAATTAAAATCAAAAGACCATAAAAAATAAAATAAAAATCATTAAAAATTAGATTTAGGTTTTTTTTAATTAATTTAATTTTTGACCAACAAAAAATTGTTTTAATTAAATTAAATTTGTTTTTATTTCACAATTAATTTGTAAATTACTTAGAATTAGAGTTAATTATTATTATCACTTTAATTAGTTTTCATAAATAAAAACATCAATTTTATTTCCTAACACTTAGAAATTTTCTTTAGGTTTTAAATACCTTCTTCTAATTTCTTTTCTCTTTGCTATTTAAATTCTAGAAAACAAATGTATAGGTCGCACGGTTGATTTTGTAATAGTTTAGTTTATTTTCCCGCATTTTTCCTCATTATGTAACTGCTCATGGGATATAATAGCCTAGATTTATTTCCCCGCACTTTAATTTCCGCACCTATGTATGTATATATGTTTGTATATATAATTGTATAGTAATTAGGCATGTATGGCAAGATTTAAAATCAACCGCTAGCTAACCCTAATCAAAGATTAAAATTAACTGAAATCAAAACACTTTTCACACACGCACCTCTAGGGTGACTCCACTTGTTGCCTTCGGAAAATACAGTCATGTCCCACGAACGTGGGATGCTTTAGCAAAGACCCTCAGTTAAAAGATCGTAGTCTTTCAATAATCCTTCGATGCTGCCTCAATAAACGATCTTAGTCCCTTACGACAAATTGCTAAAGTGCCCTACGAGTTGCCTTTATGACTGTACGATGACCCGCGCGTGTCCCTCAAACACCCAACAATAGGGATTCCTACTAAGTAATGGTAGGACAACACTATCTAAAGGAAGAGGAAAATTAACCTACGAGTTGCCTTTTAGAGTAGGTAGATAGCTCGTAGTCGCTTGCTCACAAATTTTTTTTCACACAAACACTTTTCTGAAATATTTTCAAAACAAACACTTTGTATGCGTTCTCAAAGATACGAGAATCATTACAAAGTTTGCCGAACTTAGGTATTTTCAAAATATTTTCAAACTTATACATTCACAATGCATTTTTTAAAGTGAGCTAGTGATCAAGAGCCCGTAGATAACTACGGATGAAAAAGGTGCTAACACCTTCCCTTTTCATAATCTACCCCCTGAAATCAGAAAATTCTCAAAGGTCTTTCCTATTCTTTTTGCCCTTTCCTTTATTGGATAAAAGAAATGTCAGTGGTGACTCTTGCTATCCGCAAAATTTGCGATAAAATGCAAAACCAAAAGTCAGTTCTCCCACTGTATTACAGAATTGGCGACTCTGTTGGGGAAACTAAAAAGTGGGGTTACCTTAAGAGCTAGATCACCTTTATTGCTTTACTTGCTTGATTTGTATGCTTTACATTTCAGGGTTTTTGCTCGGGTTTATATTTGTAAAGATCCTATACCCGAATTTGGGGGCATTTTAGGTAAGTAGCAATAGATCGTGAAGACTGTACAACGTATACCGATACGGTTGAAGCGATGTCTATATTAGTGTGACACATTGGTTGGTGCCGGTGTCCCTTTAGTTAAGTCAAGGAGAATGTTGGGCTTCTGTGGGGTGTCATAAAGCACTAATTGACCGTAGAACCTTAGTTGATACAAATTAGCCATTAGAAAGTAGTGAGATAGCCAGCTTTGGTGCAGACTAAAGTTGGTTGATACTCGATGCTACACTCATTGAGATCAGACTCAGGATATTTCGGTCGTAAATCAGATGCTTGTGCTGAAACAATGCCTGAGAGAAAGATCAGTGATATTGAGGCTCCTAGAACCCGATTACTTCTTTTAGGACAGGTTGAGCCAACTAAAACTTCAAGAGGGTACTTACCTACAAACTCCATGCAAGCTTAAACCTAAGGCCTTGTGTGTTTTTTTTATGTATGATTAATTGTTCGAACATGACATCACAACATCATGACATCATACCATATCATTTTCACTAACCATTTCAAGGATCTCAAGGGCCTGTGATGCAGCTTATCATAAACCATATGCCTAGCAAGGGGCAGGAGGATTTATTTTCCTCTAACGAATGCCGTCAAAGTATCATGAACCGACATCTAGCAAGGAGCAATGGGATTTACTTTCCTCTAGCCAATGTCGTCAAAGACTGAAGTACATTATCTTGAGTCAAAGGATGGGACCCATTTGACATGGTGAGCTTGATTATTGTAGAAGGACATTCAACGATACAAAGTTCTTCAATCAAAGTTGTAGTCAGATTCTAACATTTTCTTTATTTACCCCGTGAGATCCTTGAAAACATTGCATCTACATATCATGCATCATTTCATAACAGGTTTTCCAATACAAGTTTTCTCATCTACTTACTGTTTATTTCAGTATAAGATGGCCCTCGAACAGACTGTTAAGGACCTCCAAGCTCAACACACCTGATTTTAAGAGACTCTTCTGAATTTGGCACAGGGGAAGAAAGATCTGATGGCGCTCGTCGCCAAGAAAAAGAAGACTAAAAAGTTGGTTGTTATCCTCAATATAGGGAGAAGATTCAAAGGTCTTGCTTAACCAGTTCAAGTGGACAATATTTCCTCTGAAAAAGACGAAAACCAAGAAGAGGATGGTATAAGCATCAAGCCTGAAGGTAGATACAATCAGGGTTCTAAAGATGAAGACTACTCTGATGAACAATATCCTCCTGCAAATGAAAAGTACAAGCAGTTGGAAGACCGTATCAAAGCTATGGAAATCCAGAAAGTGCCTGGATTGGATTTTGGAGAGCTAGGTCTGATCCCAGGGGTGGTCATCCCTCACAAGTTCAAGGTCCCCATCTTTTCTAAATACGATGGGGTCTCTTGTACCAAACTTTATCTAAGGTCGTGTGTTTGAAAGATCCAACCTCATACTGTTGATAGGAAATTATAGGTCCATTTCTTTCAAGAAAGCTTGTCCGACATTCAACTTGAATGGTTCTATCAACTGCAAGGAACCAACATTCACACATGGAAGGACTTGGTTGCTGCTTTTTACAAGTAGTATCAATATAATGCTGACCTTGAGCGGACTCGTGTGCAATTGCAAAACATGTCCATGGGCTCGAATGAGGGTATTAAAGAGTATGCCCAAAAGTGGAGGGATTTAGCTGGAAGAGTTTAACCTCCTCTGTCTGATAGGGAGTTGTTTGATATGTTCATGGGCACTTTGACATGTCCATTCTTTAACCATATGTTTGGAAGCTCCTCATCTGGTTTTACTAAGCTGATTCTAACTGGGGAATATGTCAAAGGTGGTATCAAGAGTGGAAAGATTCCAATGGCTACATCTTCAAGTGCTGTGAAGAAGACATTCATGGATAAGAAGTAAACCAATTCCATTTATGGCCAGAAGGGTCATGGTAGCAGTAACCGCAACCAATCTGTGGGAGTTGTGCTAATCTCCAATCCCGCACCAATGCAACATCAATAGCAAGGCAATCTGTGTAGGCCAGATGCACCTAGGAGACAATTTACTAAGATTAACATGCCATTGTCCCAGGGACTCCAACACCTGTTGAAGGCAAAGCTGATAACATTGAGGGGTCCTCCTCAAAATCCCAACACCTCCTCTCCTCGGTACAATCCTAATGTGAGATGCTCCTATTATAACACCCTTCTAAATCCAACAGAATATTCATAATTATTTAAAATTAAATCAGAGTAATACAACAAAAGGGCGTCACATTTAAATCGTGAAATAATCATACATGCTAGTCTCACTCTATAACACAGGTTTTCAAAATCATTCATGACATATGCATTATCAATGTTTCAGATACTTGCAGCGGAATCATAGTTCAGACAAGTTTCATTAAGAATACTTCATAGTGCCCCATGATTCATGGTTCACAATTCCACACAATTTAAACTCCATGGAAATAATTTTAAGTCATAACAAAATAAGAAAGAAATAGTTTCCAAAACAAAGTGTTCCCCTCCCTGATGTTACATATCAGAGCAAGACCTTATAGACTCAATGAAAATAAATCACACTCCAAAGATATTCTTCCAAGCCTTTAGGTACTACTCTGGATTACTTGCACATTACCCACGTAGAGGTAACATTCAAGCAGAAAGGATGAGTTTATCACAATCATTATGTAAGATGTAAGTAATAGACATAGTAGAATAAACCTAAAGTATCGCAACATGACCTCAACATTATTATATTCCAAGTACATCAACAATCATACAAATTCAACAATGCAATACAATATCATCAATTCAAGAACTATGCAATGCCACATGAGATGTAGTGCAAGGACATAGACTCATGCATGTGGTACCAATTCTTCTTGATGGACACTGGGCTATCACCCTCCAAAGACCCCAATCATAGGATCGATCCCCAATTGGAACCGGAGAAAATTATAGACATCCCAAATCCACAAAATGGGATTGAGACCAAATCACTAGACCGACATCCTAAATCATCAAACGGACCAAAGTTATCCCATGAATGCATGATGCGCAACAACAAATATAAACGACCACAACTAGTCATACACATCATTATTCATGTATTAATCAACATCATACATAAACATAATGGTGTATACTCATATAATCATCATGTATACTCATGAAATCAAGACATCGTCAAAACATCATCACATAATCATAATAACAACATATCACCATAGTTAAACAAATTGTCATTGCAATTCAACGCGGGGAGTCTATTCTTACTCTAACTTAGTTCTCATAAAAATAATCCTAAGTCTTCATTTTATTTAACCTAATTATAGTATACCATGTTAGCTACACACAGCTTCGAACGACACTTCATTATGAGCTCTAGAACTAAAGTTATGCTCGTTTCTAGATTTCAATCAAACATTCCAGATCTGCCTCCCATCGCCCGACGAAACCCATCCATCGCCTGGAAACACATCACAGAAACTAACACCCCATTTTCCTTCCTTGGCTCGCCCCACCTTCACCTGGAAAAACACCGTCGCCCAGAGACATGGAACCCGTCGCCCGGCGATCCTCTACGAACAAGGCTTTCCTGTTTTGCGATTCTGCACTATTTCAGACCACTTTTTCCTACGATTTCAGTATGCTATAAGCCCTAAAACACTATCCAATCACGAGGAACCATCATCTAACAACAATTTGATAAAATACCTCAATTATACAACCATTGTGGGCCATCCATCATCACAATTCCATCAAATCTTGACCCAACAACATCAAATCACCATTGTCAATACTAAGGGAAAAATCCTACAACTATCTTCCACTTAGATCAAACATAATAATCACATAAAAACCCCTTACCTTATTGTTTCAAGTGATTGATTATGTTCTCCGTGCCTCTTACAGTGGTTCTCCAACCCTCTATGCTCTAGCCTCTTGCTCTTCTTCCAATATTTCGATCGCACATAATGAACTATATCACTCTATATATTTCTCTGTTATCACAAGGACCCCTAACTTCTTCCTCAATTGCCCTCACTTTGTCACCCTCTATTTACCATCACATCCTCACTCTTCCTACTAATTACCAACATACCACTCTAACTAAAGTAACTCTATTTAAATAATTATTCCTATTGTTCTATTCTAGATAATAACCTAAATATTTACAAAATAACCATCTAATTATTCCAATGCATCTAATCCCTTCATTCATATCACATGTTCCACATCATAAGCAATCATATGCCAACACATCATACATATAATCCTATAAAACATCAATTATTTGTAAACACTCCTAATAATTCATTAAATAAATAACTTCTAAAAGTTGAGGTGTTACAACTCTCCCCCACTTAAAAAATTTCCGCCCTTGGAAATTACCTGAGGAAAATAGGGTCGGATACAAATCCCTCATCTGATCCTCATGCTCCCAAGTAAAACTTTCATTGAATGGTCTACCCCATAACATTTTCACTAAGGTAATATCCTTACCTCGCAGTTTCTTCACTTCACAACCTTATATTCTCAATGGTAATGCTTCAACAGTCAGGTTATCTCTCACATGTACATCATCCATCTGAATCCCGTGTGAATGATCTGAAATGTACCTCCTCAGTTGAGATACATGAAACACATCATGAAGATCCGCAAGTGACGGCGGTAAAGTAATCCGGTAGGCTATCTCACCTATCTTCTCAGATATCTGATATGGACCAATGAAACGCGACATAAGCTTCCTCGATTTCAGAACTCTACCAACACCTGTTATTAGAGTAACTCTCAAGAACACATGATCATCTTTCTGAAATTCCAATGCCTTCCTTATTTTATCATGATAGATTTTCTGCCAAATATGATAAGCTTTCATCCTCTCTTGGATCATGTTAATCTTCTCAGTTGTCTCTCGCACAATCTCTGGTCCGAGTACAACACTCTCGCCCGATTCATACCAACACAATGAAGTTCTACACCTCCTACCATACAACACTTCATACAGTGCCATCCCAATACTTGAATGGAAACTATTATTATATGTAAATTCAATAAATGGCAAGTGACTATCCCAAGATCCTCCTTGTTCTAGCACACAAGCCCTCAGCAAATCCTCTAAAGACTGGATAATCCTCTCTGTTTGACCCCCCGTCTACGGATGATATGCGGAACTCAACTTCAACTTGGTACCGAAAGCATTCTGCAAACCTGTCCATAATTTCGATGTAAATCTCAGGTCTCTATCCGACACAATACTCGAAGGTATCCCATGCAACTTTACAATCTCTTCAACGTACATCTTAGCTAGCTTTTCTATAGGATGATTGATCTTCATCGGCAATAAATGAGCCGACTTAGGCAACCTATCCACTATTACCCAAATTGAATCATCACCTTTAGCAGTCCTAGGTAACCCCAACACGAAATCCATAGAAACACTGTCCCATTTCCACTCTGGAATACTCAAAGATTGCATAAGACTTGTAGGCTTCTGATGTTCAATCTCCGCCTTCTGACAAGTCAAGCAAGCATACACAAACTTAGCAATTTCTTCCTTCATACCTGGCCACCAAAACATTTTCTTCAAATCCTGATACATTTTCGTAGCACCTGGATGAATACTTAAATCGCTTCGATGCCTATTGTACCCCAAAATTTGCCCTCTCATTTCTCAAGATTTTTTTACAAAATTCCTACTGGGTCAAGGCTGCACAAGTACAATTGGATCATTTTGGGGATCTCAAGCATCAAATCGAAGAAGAGAAAGTTTGTATGGA
The DNA here is from genome assembly GCA_948472305.1 of Vicia faba. NCBI lineage: Eukaryota > Viridiplantae > Streptophyta > Magnoliopsida > Fabales > Fabaceae > Vicia > Vicia faba. Next base: position 484,441,694 of record OX451736.1, on the reverse strand, counting down.
TTTCTATGTTTCAATTGGGAATTTGACTTCTTTTGAACTAGATTAATTCCTATGCTTCGATTGGGAATTTGGTTTCTTTCAAGCAAGCTTAAAATCCCAGGTTTCGATTGAGGCAGTGGCCTTCTGTATGCTCTCTTCATGCTAGCTTAGATTAGGAATTGTTTTCCTTTGAAGACAGTTTCCTTCGATTCACAAGGCATGGACCTCTTGCATGCTAGCAGGCACAAGGAAATGGCCTCCTGCATAACTCCTTCGATTGCACCATTGGCCTCACATGGTTCACAATGCAATGGTGGCCTGCAGGCCTACTTCGATTGGACATCTGATGCCTACATTCCTGTGTTGATTGGACAAATAATTCTCTCCATGCTTGCTTTAATGGCTAGCTACATACAACTTTTGATTGAATAATGCTTCCTTCTTGCACGCTTCAAAGCAGGCCAACAGGCATAAGACAAAGAGCCTCTTGTAGCCTCCTTTGATTCAAAGATGAAAAGCCCCCTGTTGATGTCCTTCGATTCAGAAGACAAGTGCCTTTTTTACGCTTGCTCCAAATTCACAAGGCAAGGACCTTCTCCAGGCCAGCAGGCACAAGGCAATGGCCTCCTGCTAGGGGTGTTCGCGGTGCGGTTTGGGCGGTTTTGAAGAAAAAAATCACCCGAACCGCAAGAGAAAAAAACATGCGGTTCGATTTGGTTCGGTTGGATTTTAAAAATAAATCCGAATCAAACCAAACCAAACTAATGCGGTTTGGATTGGTTCGGTTGGTTCGGTTTTTTATAAAAAAAATTATTAAGTCATACATACAAATATAGAGGAAAATATAATTTTGTGTTTAATTGTTCATATATTACCATAAAAAAATTTATAATTGTCAAAATAAGTTTATAATTTGATACATAAAATTGCGTATTATAATTTTATCTAAATCTAAAGAATGATATAAACAATATTGTATTCTTAAATAAATATTATACAAAGAATACGATAAAATATATTTTGTGAAAATAATATTTATAAATGAATAATGTTTTATTTTTTTATGATTTGTAAATTAAAATGAATATAATACAAAGTATGATAAAATATACACATAATACATGTTGATTTCTCTAAAGAATTAAAAAATATATATTGGTTAGTAAGATTTTATAACATAATGCGGTTTTGTTTGGTTTGGTTCGGTTTGTAAAATACAAACCGCAAACCGAATCGAACCGTGCGGTTCCGCGAGAAAATGACCCAAACACATCCGAACCAAATGCGGTTTTTTGCGGTTTCGGTTTGGTTCGGTTTGGTTTTGCGGTTTTCTATTGGGTCGGTTTGGTTTTGAACACCCCTACCTCCTGCAGCTTCCTTTCGATTCAAAAGCCATTTTCCCTTTGCATGCTTCCTTCAATTCACAAAATCCAGGATTCCCTATAGGCCATAATGCACAAGGCAAAAGCTTCCCCGTGGCTAGAATTCATAAGGCAATGGCGCCCACAAAGCATTGGCCATTTCTCACGCTAGCCTCGAATGGGCAATATTTCCTTTAGAAACATTTTGTTTCGATCACACATAATTCCTACACTATGGCATGCAATGGGTGTCCCATTCAAAAGACTTGTCTGGGTGCCCCATTCAAAAGACATGTCTCGGTGGCCCATTCGAAGAGTTGCAAATGGTGCACACAAATGATGCATATGGTCCAATCAAAGGACACATATTTGGCCCTTTCAAAGATATACATATGACCCATTCGAAAGACACTTGTTGGATGAAAATCAAATAGTATTGTTTGAAGAAAGATCTGGTCGAAGGTGGTCAAAACGAAAGGTGTAGATATCAAAAGATGGTTGCTTCCAAGTTCATGCTTGATATAGTGGCCATAACACTCTAAAACTACTGCACAATAGTCCTGAAACACTGCTCCTATTCTTGAACCAATTTGGCATACAGACACTTCCCCTCGAAAGTTACAAAAACAGTTTACCCATTTTGTTCAAATTGTTTTGTTTTCCCTTCTAAACCTCAGCCAACCTTCACCTATAAATAAAAGGATCCATAACATGTCTAAGGGGCTGGACAACACATCCAAAGGCTTTTGGTAGCTGGGGAAAAACCTTGATTATGTGAAATTTATCAAACACTTAACACATTATCATACCCAGATTCAAAAGACCATACCTTTGTTTCTGACCCTTTTGAATCCAACACTAGAAACACAACACTTGTTTATTTTCCCCTTCGAATCCAGGAACAACCCCACACTTTATTTTTTCTTTTGGATCCAGTAGAAAGAACACTACACCTGTTCTTCTCCTTCGAATTCAGAAATAACAAGCATCACCCACTCCTATTGACCTTCAAATCCAGTCCAGGAAACACCATACTTGTTTCTCTCCTTCGAATCCGGGAGCATCTGGTCCAATCAGCTCAAGGTCCAACACTTACATTCCAACGTCAAGCAAGGTAAGTCCCCTTAACCTTAAGCTTTTCATTTCAAACATAACATGTAAATAACATTTTTGTTCACTTTTTATTTCTATACTTTCGATTGCATGATTTTTCTTGTCCAAGTATACGTTAAAGCTAACATGTACAGACCCTAAACAAAATAAAAAATCATGTGTGAAATGAAGCCTTAGGATTCCCCCTGGCTGCCTCACAGTACCAAACGAAAGTCTAGGAGGGCGTCAATGGAGGATACACACTCATACTACTTTGCAGGCCTTTGCTGCTTTGTAGTCCAAACGAAGAAGAGAAGGTTGTCCACACTGACTGTCAGGCCCAATCGAAGAAGGCGACAAGGAGCTTGAGGTGGAGAGTTCACCTCACGCTGATTCCAGGCCCAAATCGAAAGGAGCCAGAAGAGAAGAATTGAAGGATGCTGCTGCCTAGATCGAAAAGGCTTATTTTCCCTTCTTTATTTTGTTTTTGTCTTTACATTTTCTTACTATTCAATATGGTTGTAATAGTGTAGGATATTTATTTTCTGCATTTTTATTGCTTTTGTACAAATGTTAGTAATTAGGATGTATGGCAAGATAAAACCAACAAGTAGATCGCCCTAATCAAAGACCAAATGCATGCAAATCAAACACACTATTCACACATGCACCTCTAGGGTAATCTCACTTGTTGCCTCGGAAAAATAGTCATGTCCCTCGAATATGGGTATTTTAGCAAATACCCTATATAAAAGATCGTAGTCCCTGGATGACCCTCAATGTTGCCTTCGGTAAAATGATCTAGTCCCTAAACGACATTGCTAAAACGTCCCATAGGCCGACATCTATGACTATACAAACGACCCACGCCCGTCCCTTCACATCTAACGATGGGGCTTGTTACCAAATCAATGGTAAAATATCAACATCTAAAGGAGGAGGAAAATAACATTAGACATTTTGAGTAGGTAGGATGCTCATAGTTGCTCGCTTGCTCACAACAAAAACATTTTACACACCAACACTTTCATTTGAAACATTTTCAAAAGACAAAGCTCTTTGTACGCATTCTTATAGAGACGAGAATCATTACAAAGACACTTTTCAAAATCACTTTCAAAAAACACATTCCACAAACACCTCTTTGAACTATTTTCAAAACCAACACTTTGTACGCGTTCTTATAGAAACGAGAATAATTACAAAGACGTTTTCAAAATACTTTCAAACCCACACCACAAGCAAATTTTCAAACTAAAGCAAGTGATCTAGCAAGCAACTAAGAGCCCGTAGATAACTAGAGATGAAAAGGGTGCTAATACCTTTTCCTTTTCATAACCTACCCCCCGAACTCAAGAAATAAATCTTGAAAGGTCTTTCCTGTTCTTTTCAACCTTTCCTTTTGGATAAAAGAAAAGTCGGTGGCGACTCTTGCTATCCGCAATAATTACGATCAAACGCAAAATAACCAAGTCAATTCTCCCATCGTATTACAGAACCGGCGACTCTGCTGGGGACTACTTAAAAGTAGGGTTACCTTAGGGCTAGATCAACTTTACTTGCTTTCCTTGTTTGACTTGATTTCTTTACATTGGTTCCTTGTTTGGGTTTGTTTTGATCCTCTACTCGAATCTGGGGCACCTTTTAGGTAAGTAGCAATAGATTATGGAATTTGTGCGGGGTATACCAACATGGTTGAAGCAATAGCTACGTTAGTGTGACACATTTGTTTGTACCGGTAGACGTTGAGTAGTCAAGGAGAATACGAGGCCGCTATGTGGTGTCATGAAGCACTAACTGACCTTAGAACCTTAATTGAACAACTTGCCCATTAGGAAGTAGTGAGATAGCCGGCTTTGGTGCAGTCCGAAGTTGGTTGATACTCGATGCTATGCTCATTGAGATCAGACTTTTGGGATATTTCGGTCGCCATTAAAGAGGCTTACACTAAAACAATGCCTGATGAAGAAATATCAGTGATATTGAGATCCCCTAGAACCCGGTTACTTCCTAGGACAGTTTGAGCCAACTAAACTTCAAGAGGGTACTTACCTACAAACTCCATGCAAGCCTAAACCTAAGGACTTGTCTGCTTTGTGTGTATATGACTATTTGTACATAACAACTTGCTTGCTTTGCATACTTGTATATAACATCATGACATCATACCGTAGAATTTTCAATAACCATTTCAAGGATCTCAAGGGCCTATGATGCAGGGTCATTTTGAACCAAACGCCTATCAAGGGCAAGAGGATTCATTCTCTAATCAAACAAAGCACAGTAACTTGAGTCAAGGGCTATGACCCACTTGACATGGTGAGCTTGATTCTCCTGGAAGGACATCCACCGATACGAAGTTCTTCAATCAAAGTGGTTGATCAAAATTCAACTTCTAACATTTTCTTGTGTTTACCCCGCGAGATCCTTGAAAACATGCATCCAGATACCATGCATCATATCATGACAGGTTTCTCCCACACAGGTTTCCTTATCTTCCTACTATTTATTTAAGTAAGATGGATATGGAACAAATTGTGAAGGATCTTCAAGCACAAAATGCTCAATTCCAACAAATGTTCTTGACTTTGGCTAAAGGGCAAGAGGACACGAAGACTCTTCTTCTCAAAGACAAGAAGAAAAATAAGTCAGTGGGCATCCTGAATTTGAGAAAGAGGTTTAAAAGACCAACAGAGCAAGCTCTAGGATTCACAACTCCATCAACTGAGGGGGAAAATCAGACAAAAGAAGGGGATCACAGTCTGGGGTCTAACAAAGAAGAGGCTGAGTACGCTGAAGAACAGTATCCTCCCACAAACGACAAACACAAACAGCTGGAGGATAGTCTCAATGCTATAGAGATCCAGAGAGTACCTGGTTTGGACTTTGAAGAAATAGGATTGGTTTCTAGAGTGGTCATCCCACCAAAGTTCAAAATCCCTACCTTTGCCACGTATGATGGGGTCTCTTGTCCTAGGATGCATCTGAGATCTTATGTCCGCAAGATTTAACCATACTGTTGTACCCCAAAATTTGCCCTCCCATATTCTTCAAGATTTGCAAAGTCAAAGCTTCAAAATTTCTCCCAGGGTTGCACAGTTCAAGGGCCTCCTAACAGTCAAAAACTAGGGTTTTGGTTCTGACAAAGAAAATGAAGTTTCCAAGGGTCCATTCAAGTCCCACATGCCTACAAACATGGTCAAGCATCCTCATACCAAGTTTTAAGACTTACAGTTCAAAATTGCACAGTCAAAAACCCTAATTGCACTGCAGTCAACTGTAGGGGCAAAATGGTCATTTGGCAGTCAAAAGTTCAAATTTTTGGTCAACATATCATTTTGAAGCCACAAACATCATTTGATCAATGATTGATCATGATTCTCAAAGCTTGGCTCAAAAATCATCAAGATGCAAAAGTTTCCATATTTGGACAGTTGAAAAAGTCAACTGTAACTTGACCAAGGCATAACTTTCACATGGATTATCAGAAAAATTCCATCCAAAGCTCATTTTGAAGAGAATGACATTTCCTACAACTCCTCTTCACACTTCAAGTCCAAGAAATGCTCTCACAAAAAGTTATCAATCTCAACATTATAGGTCATTTTCAAAAGTCAACAAAAAAGGGACTTTAAGTCAAAGACCATAACTTGAGATTGGTAAATCAAAATGACATGGTACCAAAGACATTGGTTAGAGGACTCAAAGACCTTTCCAAAATGTCCAAGAACATGAGCAAAGCTTAAAAATTGAGCAAGTTATGCCTTGTGGAAGTTGGGAAATTTTTTGATATTTTGAAAAGTCAACATTGATTCAAATGACCTAAAAATGCTAATGGGCCTCTTTTTCTTCCACAATTCATCATCCAAGGCATGTGCACGACTATTTGGCCCAAAGGGAAGTTTTTTATCATTTTTATTTATTTATTTGGATTTTTAATTATTAATAATTCATTTAATTAAATTAAATAGGTGAAAAATGCTAAACCTAATGTTTTAAATCTTTTTGTGCATGGAATAGGCTCAATATTTCGTGCATAATCAGATATAGAAAGAATCATGGTGATTGGATATGATTGGCATCAAAAGCATGTGAAAAAGATTGAAAACATTATGCATGAAAATCAAATCTTCCATACATCAATTCCTTGATTCCTTGGACAAGAAAACCTACCCTAATCATTCACATATAAGTACTCATGCAAACCCTAATGCATAAAACCTCCCAGCTGCGCCAGAAATCCCTAAGCAAACTTGAATTTTTTCAAGAAAAGTCCAATACTGAAAACTGTCCTCCAGGGCGATTCAAGCTAAGATAATCATCTCATCACCTTCCTGAGACATCAAGAAACGTTTTTGAATCGCTTCCCATGTCCCTAACGCCTAGAATTGGTGAATAAAACTCAAACTTTTTCATGTAATATGCATATTCGTATTTCAAATTCCAAGCATTCTAATTGCATTTTATTCATGGATTTGTATTAATGAGACCTTTCTGAAGCTAACAATGTGGTTTGATTGAAGTTTTGTGCACCATACGCGAAATTGCCATTGTTGCCTTTTAGGGTTACAGAGGTCATGAATTAGGGTTTCTTTATTCTGGAACAATTGAGATTCGAGACCTATATCATTGAAACCAGCATGCTTGGACGATCCAGAATCACTAGTCGCGCCCTTTTTATTTTGGCTTGATTTCTATTCGCTATTTTCTGCATTTTAGATTGTGGGGGTTTAAAACCCCCGCTATTTAATATATATTTGCAGGCAAAAGCAAGGAATCAATGGGGAAGATGATGCGTGGAAGAAGACCATTGGAGGATTCAAATAATTAGCGCGTTTTTTTTATTCTGTCCATTAATCCATTTTTTCATTATATTATTTAGTTTCCATCAGGTTAAGGAATGAACGCGCTAGCTTGAGTGGTGGAGAAAGCGCTTGGTAAACCACAGGACCTGGGTTCGATCCCAGGTCCCCCTCCCTTTCCTTATATTTTTCTCATAATTGTGCTCTTGTGTAATTCCCTTGCAAGCGTCCACCATGCAACTTACCATCCAGCCTGCCACGCGTATAGAAAGATCAATCCAAAGGCGCTGATTGGAAGAACACCATGGACTCTAGTCAAACGTGCCACATGCTTTCTGAAAAGGTCAACCAGGCCAAAGGCTATTGGGCCTGAATTTCCTATTTACACCTCCCAATTTAGGGACAGACCCCCCATGGTTTGAATTTTCATTCTTTTCTTTATTTTATTTATTCCAATTATTGTTTTTTTAATTAATTCCTTTAATTTAATATTTTCATAAAAAACATAAAAACAATATAAAAAATCAGAAAAGAGACAAAAAATAAATATTTTTATTTAATGTTATTTTTTGTAAATAAAACCTTTATTAATTAATTAGTTTTAATCTAGGGTTAATCTTAATATTTTTTCAATAAAACTTAAAAATTGATAGAATTAGGGTTTCAAATCTTTTTCATTCTTTTTTTTCCTTTTTTCTCACCATGATTAAATATTATTTATTTTTATAAATCAAGTTGCATGTAAATAATTAGGTTGATTTAGGTTTAACTTTAAACATTTTTCTTAATAAATAAAAGTTGTAGAATTAGGGTTAATTAGTTAATTTCATTTAATTCTCATTAAAATCATAAATATCAAAATCTCAAAAAAACAATTTCCTTTTCTTTTAATTTAATTAATTTGTAAATAATAATTTCATTAAAAAGGGTCCAACGCCCTCGTTTCTAACTTTAATTCCGATTCGCGCATTTTATCTCCTTCTTTTTAATTATTTATGTAATTCTCCCAAAGCCATGTAAACTTTATTTCTCGCACTTTTACTTTATTTCTTTATTTTCTGTCAAATCGGGTCCTGGAAATTTTGGCAATGTGGACCTGCGCCATTGTAATAGTTTAGAATTTTACCTTTCCGCGCTTTCTTAACTGTTAAATAAATGCATGCAAGAATGAATGGCCTAAAATAAAAACAAACGCGTAGATCACTTTGACATGAACAAGATAAATGCAATTGAACATGACACACAAATCACACACCACCCCTAGGGTACGCCTCACTGTTGCCTTGCCTCGAAAGGTGATCGTCGAGTAGAGGATGTCTTAATAAGTCCTCATGCTCCGGGAACCTGGCATGAGGGTAGCTTCTAAGGTATCTTCCTATTGCTCTGGTGATCACCAGGTCCCGAACCTCGAATTGACCCGAACACCTCCAACGGTGGTGCTACCTACCTCTCAATGGTGGGATGGCACTACTTTAAAGGACATTTACACAGACGAATTCCTTAGGGTAGGTAGGTTCTCGTAGATACTTGCTCTAAACTTCAAAACAAATCTAAAATACTTTTCACACCAACACATTTTCAAAAAGCTTTCGAAAGCATTTTTCAAACACTCTTGAGGACCGATACAAGAGTCGAACTAAAATTTTCAAAGAAACTTTTTAAAACCCACAGTTGAAAAGTAAACAAACCATTTTTGAAAACACAAGTGAGCAAGTATCTAAGATCCCATGGATAACCATGGATAGAAAGGGTGCTAACACCTTTCCTTTCTATAATCTACCTCCCGAACCGAGAGCAATCTCTATAAGGAATTTTTATGTGCTTTTGTCCTTTCCATTTGGAGAAAATAAAAGACGGTGGCGACTCTTGCTTCCGCGACATTTCGCGAACTAGCGTTAAACAGTCAGTTCCAGATCCACCGATCACAGAACTGGCGACTCTGCTGGGGACACTTTATAAAGTGAGGTGTACCTTAGGGATAATTCATAACTGTGTTTTCAATTGTCTTCTTTGCTTGCTTTAAATTGTGGGACTGTCTTGGGAGATCCTAACCCGGATCTGGGGATACCTTCTTAGAAAGTAGCAACAAGGCTGTGAGGGAACTGTGCGGGGTATACCGACATGGTTGAAACAGTCTGCTACGTTGATGTGGCACTTTGGTGTGTACCGGTAACCCTTGAGTTCAGTCAAGGAGAGTACGGGGCCTCCGCGTGGTGTCGTGAAGCATCAACAAACCTTAGGAACCTTAATTGAACCATCTTGGCCTCTTTAGGGTAGTGAGATAACTGACTTTGGTGCAGTCCGAGGTTGGTTGATACTCGATACTACACTCAATTGAGGGTTGCTTTCCTGGAATATTTCGGTCGCCAGTTCAGTGGCTAAATCGAAACGATGAACAATGAAAGTAATCCCGTGATATTGAGACCCTTAGAACCCGGTTACTTCTAATAGGACAGGTTGAACCCACCAACTTCAAGAGGGTACTACCCAGACCCCATGCTGGCCTAAACCTTAAGGGCTTGTCTTGTGTGCCTTGTGTGCCTTACATGTTTGTCTTTGTAAATATCTGTGGTTTGTTTAATCATAGCATCATGACATCATCCAGCATCATATGCATTGACTAACCATTTCAGGGGTTCGAATCTTCATCTTTGTTCTTGTTTTGTAGGACATGGAAACTGTTCGCAGAAAGACAATTCAAATCAGCCTTGTAAGGGTCCCTCCTCAGCTTAAGGAGCTTATATCCAGGATTCCCGAGAGCTCTTCATTCAGTGAAAGACATGGAAGACTCATTAGCTTGGTCAACACCAACATTGAGGAAGATATGATAAAGGTCCTGTTCCAGTTCTTTGACCCTCTGCATCACTGTTTCACCTTCTTGGACTATCAGTTGGTACCTACCTTGGAGGAGTTCTCCCGGCTCCTGAAGATCCCTATCCTTGATCAACTACCCTACAACGGTACGGAAAAGGAACCCAAGCTTGAAGAGATTGCTAAAGCCTTGCACCTACAATCATCTGACCTCAAGGGACATTGGGAAGTTAGAAGTGGTATCAAAGGGTTCTTAGCCAGGTTTCTGTTTGAAAAAGCCCATGAATGTTGGAACTCCCTTGACTTACAAGCTTTTGAAGAAGTTGTGGCCCTCCTTGTCTATGGTTTGGTGTTGTTCCCTAACCCAGATCAGCTTATAGATATCAGTGTTGTCCAGATCTTTATGTCCAAGAATCCTATACCTACGTTGCTGGGGGACCTCCTTCACTCATGTTACACTCGAACCATGAGAAAAAGAGGTGTCCTTATGTGTTGCACTCCTCTCCTGGGAAGGTGGTTTATTTCGCATCTTCCACAATCAGTTTTGAAGAACGAGCGGGGTTTGAGATGGTCACAACGGTTGATGACTCTTACACATGCAGATATACATTGGTGCCCTCGGCCCAGAGAAGATGTCACTATCATTGATCGTTGCGGGGAGTACCCTAATGTTCCTTTACTTGGAATCAGAGGAGGTATCACTTACAACCCATGCCTGGCTTGGAGACAGTTTGGTTATGCTCGGAAGGATGGTCCTCATGACATGTTAATTCCTGACATAGTTTTTGACTTCGACAACGATGCACAAGGACTTCGCCAGAGATTTATCAGAGCCTGGAGGATGCCAAGTAGGATAGACAGCAAGACACTGGGGCACAGGAACTCCATCCCATTGGAACCTTATCTCAAGTGGGTACGAGCCCGCTCCCAGAAGTTAGTAATGCCATATCCTCATATGCTCCCTGTGATCAAAGAGCCAGTCTTGGAAGGAGAAGTGTCCTACACCATTCAGCACCCTGATATGCCCACATCCTGGGAAGAGATGTAGAAGAGCTGGATCCAGCTTAAGGAAGAACGGAATTCTCTCGAGACCAGTCTACATGCTAGTGAAAAGAAGGTCCTGGAACTCACCCGCCTATTGCATGAGGAAAGGAATCTCAACACCTACATAGCTCCAAAGAGGATGCGTAGTGTCTTTTGGGATTGATTTGCTTTGTAATTTGTGCCCATGAGGCTTTGATGTACCAAACAATTATTTCCTTAATAATGACGTGTGTTTCTTTTTGTCTACAACAAATTTGAACTTTCGAACCCTTGAATGCATTGCATAAACACATATCATTCATCATGTGCATAGCAGGTTTTCTTCTTTTCAGGTCGCTTACAGTTCTTCGCTGTTTATTTCAGCATCATGAATCCTGACTCATCATCAACTGAGATGTCCATCAAAGCCCTTCAGGCGCAGAATGCGCAATTTCAGGAACTAATCATGGGTTTGGCTCAGGGCCAAGAAGAGCTGAAGGCTCTGCTCCTGAAGAAGGAGAAGAAGAAGAAGAGAAGGACTGTTCTTTTCAACTCGGGCCGAAGGTTTGGCAATACTCTGCGGAATGAAGAGGCTGGTTCTTCCATAGGCAAGGGTACTCCTCAAGAGGGAAAAGGTCCAAGTCCGGTAGTCTCCGACAACGAGACTGATTTTGATGAAGAGCAATATCCTCCTGCAGAAGACAGATACAAGCAGTTGGAAGACAGATTGAATGCTATGGAGATCCAACAGGTCCCTGGGCTGGATTTCGGAGACTTGGGTTTGTCTACTGGTGTGATCATTCCTCGTAAGTTCAAAGCACCATCCTTTACCAAATATGACGGGGCGTCTTGTCCCAAGCTACATCTCAGATCCTACGTGCGGAAGATTCAACCGTACTCAGTGGATAAGAATTTGTGGATCCACTTCTTCCAGGAGAGTCTTTCAGGGACTCATCTCGAATGGTTCTATCAACTGGATGGGACCAAGGTTCGTAACGGGGAGGAGTTGGCTACTGCTTTCTATAAGAAATATCAGTATAATGCCGACCTTGCCCCTACGCGTACCCAACTCCAGGGTATGTCGTTAGGTTCAAGTGAAGGTTTTAAAGAGTACGCTCAGAAGTGGAGGGATCTGGCTGGCAGGGTGCAGCCTCCGTTGACTGACCGGGAGTTGGTAGACATGTTCTTGGGGACCCTATCTGGGCCATTTTTCAACCATCTTATCGGTAACTCGTCTGCAGGGTTTACTGATCTTATTCTGACTGGAGAGAGAATTGAGGCTGGGTTGAAGTCTGGTAAGATTCCGAAGGGTGCATCTACAAGTTCAGAGAAGAAACCCTTCAAGAAGGAGGCTAGTGCTGTATATGGCTCTAGAAGACAAGAGAAACCTGAGCGCCGCCAATCTGTCAGTGCGGTAATGATTGCTAAGCCTGCTGCCGCTCCTCGGTAGACCAATCCTCAGAGGGCTGAAAGACCTAGAAGAGAATTCACCCGTTTGAGTATGACTTTGTCGCAGATCTTGCTGCAATTGCTATCCACAAACCTAGTGACTGCCAGGGAGGCCCCAAAGGTTGTAAACACTGCTTCCCTTAAATACAATCCAAATGCCCGCTGTGCTTATCACTCCGATAGCCCGGGGCATTCTACTGATGACTGTTGGGCATTAAGGAATAAGGTGCAAGACCTTATTGACGCAAAAGAGATACAGTTCGAAGCACCTGAGAGGCCGAATGTGGTGACTTCTCCCATGCCCCAGCATGGAGTAAATGCCGTGGATGAAGATGTATATGTTGTTTCTGTGGATGATGTAGCTACTCCTTTGAAGACTGTCAAGAGGAACCTACTACTGGCCGGTTTATTTTCGGGTTGCAGTGAGGGTTGCCTGTTCTGTGCTGTTTCTTTATCTGGTTGTCCTTTGCTGAAGTTGGGCATCCAAGCCTAATGGACAGCAAGGAGATTCTGTTTAAGAAGTCTGCTGTTCAGTTGGTTCCGGTAGAAGAAGTTTATGTGGTCACAATCTACAATAATCCAATCAAGGCTCTCCCAAGGAAGCCTGTTCAAATCATGACTGTCGCACCTGTGGTTATTACTGTTCCGGAGCCTCTCCCCTATGTATCTGATAAAGCTGTCCCCTGGCACTATGGGGCAGACGTATATGTGAATGGAATCAAACAAGAGTTCAACACTGGCGCCAGTATCTGCGATATCACTGGTCCAGCCAAGGTTACCCGCAGTGGCAGGCTCTTCTCGCCTGACATTGCACCACCCGCTGCTCAAAGACCCCTTACAATAACACCTACAAGTATACCTGTTCCCGTTTCTGACCAAGTTGTTTCCCCTGCTGCCGAGTCATCCAATGCTCGGGGCAAAGGGATTGAAGACGAGCCTGCCCGGATGGAGGCACCAATACCTATAACTGCTGAAGCCTCCCAACAAGAGATGGAGGAAATCCTAAAGATAATCAAGAAGAGCGACTTCAATGTTGTGGAACAGCTGGGGCATACGCCCTCCAAAATCTCAATGCTCTCCTTGTTACTGTGCTCCGAGGCCCATGCTAAGGCCTTAATTTCATTTCTCAAGACGGCCCATGTGCCACAGGAGACATCTGCAGTCCAGTTCACTGATTGCGTAGCAAATCTGACAGCGGACAATGGCTTGGGTTTCTCAGATTCTGACCTGACTGCAAAGGGAAGGGACCACAATGATGCCCTGTATGTCTCTATTGAATGCAGGGGCACTACTCTGGCGCATGTGTTGGTGGACACTGGCTCTTCCTTGAATGTGTTACCCAAGAAGGCCTTAGACCGTCTGGATTGTGAAGGCCTGGAACTGAAACCCAGCAATATTATCGTCAGAGCCTTTGACGGTTCCAAGAGGATGGTTCATGGAGAGGTTGACATTCCTATTCGTGTGGGCTCTCAGGTGTTTGACTCTACTTTTTATGTGATGGATATCCGTCTGTCGTATTCTTGTCTGCTGGGTCGACCTTGGATCCACAAAGCTGGGGCAGTGACCTCTACCTTGCACCAGAAGCTAAAGTACCCTGTTAGAGGGAAGATTGTCACTGTGCAGGGAGAGGAGGAGTATATGGTGAGCCATTTGAATTCCTTCAGATACATTGAGATGGACGGGGAGTTTATTGAAACCCCCTTTCAGCATTTCGAGGAGGTACTTCCAATTTCAGCAGCAGCAGAAACAGCGGTCGAAGAGAATGTTCCTTTGAAGATGGCTTCCCTGAAGGATGCCCAGGCTGTGGTTCAGAAAGGTGAATGTGCTAACTGGGGCAGGCTTCCCGACTTTACACAGAAAACTGACAAATTTGGATTGGGTTTTACTGCAGAGGGACAGAAAGCTGTGCGGAAGGCAAAGACCAGAAGACCTCCTGTGCTCATTACCAATCCAGGAGTGAATGCTGTTGGGGAGGATAATGAAGTGGATGAAGCAGAATACAATAGCTGGATCTACCCAACGACTGAAGGCGGATTGACCAATTGGATTGCCAAAGACCATACTCCTGTTACTTTTGTTACGCAGTAATAAACTTCTTTGTTTTGTTATTTGTAATAAACAATAAATTAAACTCTATGGCCCGGTGTCTTACCCGAGGCACCGTGGTTTCATTTGTGAGGGCATATAAATTGTCATTTCATATATCATGAATAAAAATCTTGGACGTTTTCTCGCATTTCAAATCTTATGCTCCTTTTCTGTCTTTCCTTCCTTTATATATATATTTCAAAACAGCTGTATTTACACACACTCACTCATACAGGTTTCAATCCACTCTGGATCTCACTAGTAACGACCCTGCTACTGCCAGTTATGACTTTGAAAATCCGATCAACTTAGCCGAAGACAAAGGTGAAGATGATTGCGAAGTGCCTGGCGAGCTTGCAAGACTGTTACTTCAGGAAGAGAGGGCGATTCAACCACATGAAGAGCCAGTGGAAACAATAAACTTGGGTACTGAAGCAGACAGGAAAGAGGTAAAGATTGGTGCCAACCTAGAGCTCAGCGTGAAGCAACGGTTGACTAAGATGCTACATGGTTATATGGAGATCTTTGCCTGGTCCTACGAAGACATGCCCGGGTTGGATACCGATATTGTGGTCCATCATTTGCCTACTAAGGAAGACTACCCTCCAGTTAAGCAAAAGGTCCGCCGAATGCGTCCAGAGATGTCTGAGAAGATTAAAGTCGAGGTTATGAAACAGTTTGATGCCGGGTTTCTCGCAGTGACTTCTTACCCTCAATGGGTTGCTAATGTGGTGCCGATACCAAAGAAGGACGGTAAGGTCAGAATGTGCGTCGACTACAGGGATCTGAATAGGTCCAGCCCCAAGGATGACTTCCCCCTACCTCACATTGATGTCCTTGTTGATAATACTGCTCAGCATAAGGTGTTCTCTTTCATGGACGGTTTTTCAGGTTACAATCAGATTAAGATGGCTCCTGAAGACATGGAAAAAACTACCTTTGTTACTCAGTGGGGCACTTTCTGCTACAAGGTCATGCCCTTTGGACTGAAGAACGCTGGGGCAACCTACCAACGTGCCATGGTTGCTTTATTTCATGACATGATCCATCATGAGATAGAAGTGTATGTTGACGACATGATTGCAAGGTCCCAGACTGAGGAAGAACACCTAGATCATCTGCAGAAGTTGTTTGACCGGTTGAAACTGTACAAGCTGAGGTTGAACCCGAACAAGTGCACCTTCGGGGTAAGATCTGGGAAGTTGCTAGGCTTTGTTGTAAGTGATAAGGGTATTCAAGTGGACCCTGCCAAGGTCAAAGCTATTCAAGAGATGCCAGTTCCTAAGACAGAAAAGGAAGTCAGAGGCTTTTTAGGACGCCTGAATTACATTGCTCGCTTCATCTCACACCTAACTGCTACCTGTGAGCCAATCTTCAAGCTGCTGAAGAAAGATCAGGTAGTACGTTGGAATGATGAATGTCAGGCTGCTTTTGACAGAATCAAAGAGTATCTCCAAGAACCACCCATCCTTATGCCACCGGTTGAAGGGAGACCTCTGATACTATACCTGACAGTGCTTGACAACTCAATGGGGTGTGTGCTGGGGCAGCATGACGAGTCTGGCCGAAAAGAGCATGCCATTTATTACCTTAGCAAAAAGTTTACCGACTGTGAGACCCGATACTCACTGCTTGAGAAAACTTGCTGCGCTTTGGTATGGGCTGCTCGCCGGCTGAGACAGTATATGCTGACTCACACTACCTTGTTGATCTCAAAGATGGATCCTATAAAGTACATATTTGAAAAGCCTGCTCTGTCTGGGAGAATAGCGAGATGGCAAATGATCTTGACGGAATACGACATCCAGTACACAACTCATAAAGCCATCAAGGGAAGTGTATTGGCAAACCACTTGGCACATCAGGCCGTAGACGACTATCAGTCAATGAACTTCGAGTTTCCAGATGAGAGCATCATGATAGTGACTGATTGTGAAGTACTTGGACCGGATGAAGGACCTGAGGAAGGATCCCGATGGTCTATGCACTTTGACGGAGCCTCCAATGCTTTGGGTAACGGTATCGGCGCCATAATCATATCCCCTCAAGGTACTCATACTCCACTCACTGCCCGGCTATGTTTCAACTGTACCAACAACATGGCGGAGTATGAGGCGTGCATCATGGGTCTTCAAGCTGCGATCGACTTAAGGATCAAGTTTCTGAGTGTCTTCGGAGATTCCGCTCTCGTGATCAACCAGATCAAAGGAGAGTGGGATACGAAACATCCGAATCTCATTCCTTACAGAGAATGTGTGTTGACCTTGATCCCCCACTTCACAAAGATAACCTTTGAACACTTCCCAAGAGAGGAGAATCAGCTGGCGGACGCGTTAGCTACAATGTCTTCTATGTTCAAGGTCAAATGGGATAATGAGGCTCCCCGGATCATCATTTGGAAACTGGACGAACCGGCATACTGTTGTGATCTCGAAACTGAATTGGTGACTGAGAAGCCTTGGTACCATGAGGTGAAGAGATATCTGGAAGCGCAGGAATACCCTGAAGGTGCATCTGTCAATGATAAGAAGTTTCTGAGAAGGTTCGCAGCGAAGTTCTTCCTTAGCAACGACATCTTGTACAAGCGAAACCATGATTCGACCTTACTGCGCTGTGTGGATAAGACTGAAGCAGAAAGGATCATGGAAGAGCTACATGAAGGGACCTTCGGGACACATTCCAGTGGACACACAATGGCAAAGAAGATCCTTCGGGCAGGGTATTTCTGGTCCACCATGGAGGCTGACTGCTACCAACATTCTCGGACATGCCATAAATGCCAGATATATGCAGACAAGGTGCATGTTCCTCCAGTTCCTCTGAATGTTCTGACTGCGCCTTGGCCGTTTGCAATGTGGGGCATAGACATGATCGGTGAGATTAAACCTACGGCATCCAATGGGCATCGCTTCATCCTGGTAGCGATCGATTACTTCACGAAGTGGGTCGAAGCAGCTTCCTACGCTACGGTAACCAAGACGGTTGTGGCACGGTTCATTCGGCATAATCTGATCTGTCGATACGGCGTCCCAGAAAGAATTATTACAGACAACGGTACCAATCTGAATAACAAGATGATCACTGAGCTCTGCGAGCAGTTTAAGATACAACACCATAACTCTTCTCCTTACAGACCGAAGATGAATGGGCCTGTAGAAGCAGCAAATAAGAACATTAAGAAAATCGTGCAGAAGATGACAGTGACCTATAAAGATTGGCACGAGATGTTACCGTTCGCTCTACATGGGTACCGTACCTCAGCCAGGACGTCAACCGGGGCAACTCCTTTCTCCTTGGTCTACGGTATGGAGGCAGTCTTACCGATTGAAGTGCAAATACCCTCTCTCCGGATAATGAAGGATGCAAACCTGAACGAAGATGATTGGATCCAGACACGACTTGATCAGCTAAACCTTATTGATGAAAAGAGACTTGCTGCTATCTGTCATGGTCAGACATATCAAAAACGGATGATCAGGGCATTTAACAAAAAAGTCAGACCACAGGAATATCAAGTTGGGGATCTGGTAATCAAGCGAATCATCCTTCCTCAGAGTGATCCAAGGGGCAAATAGACCCCTACGTACAAAGGGCCATTTGTGGTAAAACATGTGTTCTCAGGAGGAGCCATGATTCTAACCAACATGGATGGTGACGACCTTCCTCACCCCGCCAATGCAGACATAGTAAAAAGATACTACGCATGAAAAAAGACCCGCTAGGCTGACATGCCTAGGCAAAAATTAGGGCTTCCCGGCGAACCAAAAGGGTTCGGGCAAAATGAAGGGATGAAATGAAAAAAATCTGTACACCCGGCAAGTCGAAAACCTGAAAAGGCGGCTTGGGCAAAAATGGGTATCCCGGTGGACTGAAAACCCGAAAGGGCGGTCCAGGCAAAAGTTAGGGATAAAGCGTAATACTATGTCTCATTGGATCACTTTGCATCCAGAATCCGGTATCTACATCAAGTTCAGACGGCATCGATCAGTCAGCTTCATCTTCAACCAAGGTCATCAAGTGATGAGACGCTCGGAGATATAAAGGCAATAACAGAGTTGAAACCCAGTGGGATCATTCATTTCACACAGCTGTTTTATTTTCTCTTGTACAAAATTTGCATAAACTCTTTTGTTCGGCGGCGTTCTCTTACTAGGACGTCAGCCTCTTGTACATAAAACGCCTATTTACAGGCCATTCAAAAATCAATACAAATATACTTTTCAGTAAAAATTGCCAATTGTTTTTCCTTTTTCTGTTTTGTTTTGCGAAGAACGTCCAAGGTTCAATTTGTGATATATGCATTGACAATAATTTGCTAACTCATGAATATTTGCATACGAAACAAAGGATTAATTACAGGTAACATTAGAAACAGGGGCAATAAAGAGTTGTCAAAACAATCTAATTGTTCTATCCTCCAAGGTACCCAGGTAAGTTCAGCTTGAAGAACATAACCAGATATCTTAATTCCCCAGAGAGTGAGTCAGCAAGTCAGTACACTCTCCCCAAGCAAAGTTGGGTATCCTCCCGCAGATCTCAACATTCTCCAGCAGTACATATTCTTAACAAGCATCCCCGGCAGTCTTGGCCTAAAGATTGTTCCCCGGCGGTATACCAGACATACAATGGAGTCACTTCCCCGGTACAGTTCAGAGCTTCCCCAGGAGAGTCCAGTCCAGTTTCTCCAGGAAGGTTGGAATCCATCTCCCCAAGCAGTAAGCTTATCCCCAGTAGATTCTGGAAGCTTATCCCTCGCAGAGCACGAACGCGTCTCCCGGCTTTATTCAAAGAGTTATTTCCCTACCAGGATATAACTGGGTTATCCTCAGCCAAAAGCCACGGAAAGAGCGTCCTCGATGAAGTCTTCTTATCCCCAGCGAAGTCTATTAACACTTCCAACACAACAAGGGTATTCCCAGCAAGTTATTATCAACAACTCAACAAAGTATCTCTCTCCCCACAGAGTATTGCTTCCCAGCAAGATTGTTAGAGTACTTTTCTCCCCGCAGAATATTCCATTCGCCAAGTTTATCCCCCAACGGAGTCATCTTCTCCTACCGGTATTCTTGCAACTATCATCCCCAGCGGAGGCAAAATCTATTCTTCAACGTCAGCCCAAGAGTGACTTCCCGGCGCCCGTCAAGGATTTACTTTCCTAGACGACAAACATATATTCATAAACATCACATACATCATTATAGCATGCATATACGCATCATATCTTACAAGTCTCATTTATGTTGAGAACATCATTGCTTGATCCATATCATGCATTACATATGACTGACCTTTACCTTTCAGGAAAGATCCAGTTGAGTTCTCAGCTATATTTCAAGACCTAGACCGGTTCAGTTAAATCGACCCTAAGATTTTCCTGTTTCTTATCCAGTCAAAGGCCTTCTCTGCTTCAGTCAGATCGACCCTAAGATCTCCCTGTTTCTTACCCAGTTGAAGATATTTCAAGACCTAGTCTGGTTCAGTTAAATCGACTCCAAAGATTTCTCTGTTTCTTATCCAGTCAAAGGCCTTCTCTGGTTCAGTCAGATCGACCCTAAGATCTCCCTGTTTCTTATCCAGTTGAAGACATCTCAAGACCTAGACCGATTCAGTTAATCGACCCTAAGATTTTCTGTTTCTTATCCAGTCAAAGGCCTTCTCTGGTTCAGTCAGATCGACCCTAAGATCTCACTGTTTCTTATCCAGTTGAAGACATCTCAAGACCTAGACCGGTTCAGTTAATTGACCCTAAGATTTTCTGTTTCTTATCCAGTCCAAGGCCTTCTCTAGTCCAGTTAAATCGACCCCAAACAGATTTTCCTGATAAAGACTCAGTAGAAAACATCCAAGATTCTCTCAATGATTGCTGTTGAGGTTGTAGTCGCATGTGGTTCTCTCCCCGATATTGCGGAGGTAGTAATCATCCCCGGATTCGCTCAGCGTTACTGTTGAAGATGAAGTTATCCAAGATTCTCTCAATGATTACTGTTGAGGTTGTAGTCGCCTATGGTTCTCTCCCCGATACTGCGGAGATAGTAATCATCCCCAGATTCGCTCAGCGTTACTGTTGAAGTAAAGTCGCCCAAGATTCTCTCAATGATTACTGTTGAGGTTGTAGTCGCCTGTGGTTCTCTCCCCGATACTGCGGAGGTAGTAATCATCCCAAGTTTCTCTCAGCGTTACTGTTGAAGTAGAAGTTATCCAAGATTCTCTCAATGATTGCTGTTGAGGTTGAAGTCGCCCAAGATTCTCTCAATGATTACTGTTGAGGTTGAAGTCGCCCAAGGTTCTCTCTCCGTTCCTGTTGAGGTAGTAACCATCCCTGGTTCATTCATCACCGTTTGAAGCTCCAGATCCAGCTCCTGTAACCATTCAGGACACACCTATACAAAGAATCTGAAGACCAGCTCCCGTAACAGGTCAGGTAATCTTTTTCTTTTGCAGGTACGCAAGCTCTCGCTAAAGAATCTCTTATGCGATTGACATCCAGATGGAATCTATAAGCCCATCCACCGTCCATCATCTCTTAGCATGGCATATGTAAGCCCATCATCCTACCCATCAATCTCCAAATGGCATCTATAAGCCCATTCCCCATCATCACACTACTATGTGAGCGCAAATTTCTGGGCACTCTAGTGTTCAATCATCTTCCACCTTCGGATTACGAAAGGCACGTCAGCCAATATGCATCCTCAGGTCTAAGAAGATTGAACAGGGGCAACTGTTGTACCCCAAAATTTGCCCTCCCATATTCTTCAAGATTTGCAAAGTCAAAGCTTCAAAATTTCTCCCAGGGTTGCACAGTTCAAGGGCCTCCTAACAGTCAAAAACTAGGGTTTTGGTTCTGACAAAGAAAATGAAGTTTCCAAGGGTCCATTCAAGTCCCACATGCCTACAAACATGGTCAAGCATCCTCATACCAAGTTTCAAGACTTACAGTTCAAAATTGCACAGTCAAAAACCCTAATTGCACTGCAGTCAACTGTAGGGGCAAAATGGTCATTTGGCAGTCAAAAGTTCAAATTTTTGGTCAACATCTCATTTTGAAGCCACAAACATAATTTGATCAATGATTGATCATGATTCTCAAAGCTTGGCTCAAAAATCATCAAGATGCAAAAGTTTCCATATTTGGACAGTTGAAAAAGTCAACTGTAACTTGACCAAGGCATAACTTTCACATGGATTATCAGAAAAATTCCATCCAAAGCTCATTTTGAAGAGAATGACATTTCCTACAACTCCTCTTCACACTTCAAGTCCAAGAAATGCTCTCACAAAAAGTTATCAATCTCAACATTATAGGTCATTTTCAAAAGTCAACAAAAAAGGGACTTTAAGTCAAAGACCATAACTTGATATTGGTAAATCAAAATGACATGGTAACAAAGACATTGGTTAGAGGACTCAAAGACCTTTCCAAAATGTCCAAGAACATGAGCAAAGCTTAAAAATTGAGCAAGTTATGCCTTGTGGAAGTTGGGAAATTTTTGGATATTTTGAAAAGTCAACATTGATTCAAATGACCTAAAAATGCTAATGGGCCTCTTTTTCTTCCACAATTCATCATCCAAGGCATGTGCACGACTATTTGGCCCAAAGGGAAGTTTTTTATCATTTTTATTTATTTATTTGGATTTTTAATTATTAATAATTCATTTAATTAAATTAAATAGGTGAAAAATGCTAAACCTAATGTTTTAAATCTTTTTGTGCATGGAATAGGCTCAATATTTCGTGCATAATCAGATATAGAAAGAATCATGGTGATTGGATATGATTGGCATCAAAAGCATGTGAAAAATATTGAAAACATTATGCATGAAAATCAAATCTTCCATACATCAATTCCTTGATTCCTTGGACAAGAAAACCTACCCTAATCATTCACATATAAGTACTCATGCAAACCCTAATGCATAAAACCTCCCAGCTGCGCCAGAAATCCCTAAGCAAACTTGAATTTTTTCAAGAAAAGTCCAATACTGAAAACTGTCCTCCAGGGCGATTCAAGCTAAGATAATCATCTCATCACCTTCCTGAGACATCAAGAAACGTTTTTGAATCGCTTCCCACGTCCCTAACGCCCAGAATTGGTGAATAAAACTCAAACTTTTTCATGTAATATGCATATTCGTATTTCAAATTCCAAGCATTCTAATTGCATTTTATTCATGGATTTGTATTAATGAGACCTTTCTGAAGCTAACAATGTGGTTTGATTGAAGTTTTGTGCACCATACGCGAAATTGCCATTGTTGCCTTTTAGGGTTACAGAGGTCATGAATTAGGGTTTCTTTATTCTGGAACAATTGAGATTCGAGACCTATATCATTGAAACCAGCATGCTTGGACGATCCAGAATCACTAGTCGCGCCCTTTTTATTTTGGCTTGATTTCTATTCGCTATTTTCTGCATTTTAGATTGTGGGGGTTTAAAACCCCCGCTATTTAATATATATTTGCAGGCAAAAGCAAGGAATCAATGGGGAAGATGATGCGTGGAAGAAGACCATTGGAGGATTCAAATAATTAGCGCGTTTTTTTTATTCTGTCCATTAATCCATTTTTTCATTATATTATTTAGTTTCCATCAGGTTAAGGAATGAACGCGCTAGCTTTAGTGGTGGAGAAAGCGCTTGGTAAACCACAGGACCTGGGTTTGATCCCAGGTCCCCCTCCCTTTCCTTATATTTTTCTCATAATTGTGCTCTTGTGTAATTCCCTTGCAAGCGTCCACCATGCAACTTACCATCCAGCCTGCCACGCGTATAGAAAGATCAATCCAAAGGCGCTGATTGGAAGAACACCATGGACTCTAGTCAAACGTGCCACATGCTTTCTGAAAAGGTCAACCAGGCCAAAGGCTATTGGGCCTGAATTGCCTATTTACACCTCCCAATTTGGGGACAGACCCCCCATGGTTTGAATTTTCATTCTTTTCTTTATTTTATTTATTCCAATTATTGTTTTTTTAATTAATTCCTTTAATTTAATATTTTCATAAAAAACATAAAAACAATATAAAAAATCAGAAAAGAGACAAAAAATAAATATTTTTATTTAATGTTATTTTTTGTAAATAAAACCTTTATTAATTAATTAGTTTTAATCTAGGGTTAATCTTAATATTTTTTCAATAAAACTTAAAAATTGATAGAATTAGGGTTTCAAATCTTTTTCATTCTTTTTTTTTCCTTTTTTCTCACCATGATTAAATATTATTTATTTTTATAAATCAAGTTGCATGTAAATAATTAGGTTGATTTAGGTTTAACTTTAAACATTTTTCTTAATAAATAAAAGTTGTAGAATTAGGGTTAATTAGTTAATTTCATTTAATTCTCATTAAAATCATAAATACCAAAATCTCAAAAAAAAACAATTTCCTTTTCTTTTAATTTAATTAATTTGTAAATAATAATTTCATTAAAAAGGGTCCAACGCCCTCGTTTCTAACTTTAATTCCGATTCGCGCATTTTATCTCCTTCTTTTTAATTATTTATGTAATTCTCCCAAAGCCATGTAAACTTTATTTCTCGCACTTTTACTTTATTTCTTTATTTTCTGTCAAATCGGGTCCTGGAAATTTTGGCAATGTGGACCCGCGCCGTTGTAATAGTTTAGAATTTTACCTTTCCGCGCTTTCTTAACTGTTAAATAAATGCATGCAAGAATGAATGGCCTAAAATAAAAACAAACGCGTAGATCACTTTGACATGAACAAGATAAATGCAATTGAACATGACACACAGATCACACACCACCCCTAGGGTACGCCTCACTGTTGCCTTGCCTCGAAAGGTGATCGTCGAGTAGAGGATGTCTTAGTAAGTCCTCATGATCCGGGAACCTGGCATAAGGGTAGCTTCTAAGGTATCTTCCTATTGCTCTGGTGATCACCATGTCCCGAACCTCGAATTGACCCGAACACCTCCAACGGTGGTGCTACCTACCTCTCAATGGTGGGATGGCACTACTTTAAAGGACATTTACACAGACGAATTCCTTAGGGTAGGTAGGTTCTCGTAGATACTTGCTCTAAACTTCAAAACAAATCAAAAATACTTTTCACACCAACACATTTTCAAAAAGCTTTCGAAAGCATTTTTCAAACACTCTTGAGGACCGATACAAGAGTCGAACTGAAATTTTCAAAGAAACTTTTTAAAACCCACAGTTGAAAAGCAAACAAACCATTTTTGAAAACACAAGTGAGCAAGTATCTAAGAGCCCATGGATAACCATGGATAGAAAGGGTGCTAACACCTTCCCTTTCTATAATCTACCTCCCGAACCGAGAGCAATCTCTATAAGGAATTTTTTTGTGCTTTTGTCCTTTCCATTTGGAGAAAATAAAAGACAGTGGCGACTCTTGCTTCCGCGACATTTCGCGAACCAGCGTTAAACAGTCAGTTCCAGATCCACCGATCACACATACATAAAGGATCAGAAGCTCTGGGTCCATTTCTTCCAAGAGAGCTTAGCTGAGACGCAACTTGAATGGTTCTATCAATTGGAGAATTCCCACATTCACATCTGGGAAGATCCAGTTGTTGCTTTCTATAAGCAGTACTAATACAACGCTACACAAACTCGTGTGCAGTTGTAGAATATGACCATGCGTTCCAACAAGGGCTTCAAAGAATACGCCCAAAAATGGAGAGACCTGGCTGGCAGGGTGCAGCCACCCTTAACTGATAGGGAGCTGATTGACATCTTTATGGGAACTTTGATGGGACCTTTCTTAAATCACCTAATCAGAAGCTCCTCGGTCGGGTTCACCGAGCTAATACTGACTGGCAAAAGAGTTGAAGCTGGCATCAAAAGCGGAAAGATCCAAGGAGCTATATCCTCTGATACTCAGAAAAAGCCATACAATGGGAATAAAGAGTCTGATGCTATGTACGGTCAAAAAGGTCGTAACCAGAGTAACCATGAACAACACGTGGGGAAAATCCTGATCTCTAATCCTACACCTGTTTAACAATGACATGGTAATAGGCGTAGGGTAAAGTACCAAGAAAGGCAGTGCACTAAGATTAATATGCCATTGTCTCAAGCGTTACAACATTTGCTGAAAGCAGAGCTGATCACACTAAGGGATCCTCCTGAAAACCATGATAACTCTTGTCCTAAGTACAATCCAAATGTAAGATGTGCTTACCATTCTGATAGTCCTGGACACGACACTAACAACTGTTGGACTTTGAAGAACAAGATTCAAGATTTGATCGACAACAAGGAGATCAAATTTGACCCTCCTAAGGCTCCCAATGTGATCACTGCTCCCATGCCAAATCATGGCCAAAATTGAGAGCGTTTTATTTCATTTTTGAATTTTCAATTGTATTCTCTTTTGTTGTTCAAACACTTATCTATTAATGTCAAACTTTGTTTCATTAATGCATTGCATATGTTTGTCTTGAATAAATCCATCAGTTTTCATTTAAACTATTCTTTTTACTCCCTTTATGATATTCAACTCTTGTTTTAAAAGTTGCAAGCCTTTAGAAGGAGGATGACGAAAACAATGTCATAATCTCATACAATATGCTTTTGAACAGACCTTGCTAATGATGTACATGCATTCTTTCAATTCTTAAAAACTGGAGCAGGTAGTTTCTCAGTTTATTTTGAAACCTTTAATCAAAACTTGGGGCAGGTAGTTTCTCAGTTTATTTTGAATGCGTGTTCAGTCGCAAGCTTTCACTTTGTATACAACGAATGATATCAAAAAACATACTTCTGAATAAAAAATAGAGGACGGAGATGGTTCCCTATCTAATAGGCAATCATTATCTCCCAAGAGAAAATCCCACTAAGTCAAAACCTACGAAGGAGAGTTAAGAAGAACTCTGGCATCCCGCTAACTATAATCTCAAAAAAAGAACAGTCAGGCAAAAATCAGGGATAGTAAATCAAAAAGAGGTCACTACAAATCCTCGACAACATGAAAAGTGTTACAAAAATGTATGCCTTCTTAAATAAACTTCCAAATATCTGAACCGTCATTCCAGACTCAATTGGAGTTCAAACGCATAATTAACTGAGTTTAGGGACTGAAGAACACCATGAAGAACGGGCGGATACAAATACACTTTGAGCCTTATCCTTTATTTCTTAAACCGTGAACCAGACCACAATAAAACCTTTCAAAGTCCTAATTGAAGCACGAGTTAGTTCGAAAGCATACTGTTACAAAAGGTATCCTGACTCCTGTAAGGCTTTACTCTAAATCCCGAGTTGAATTCACATTCTTACAAAAATTATTTTATATGCTAAAACGCATTTTTAAAATTTCAAGACAATCATAAACTTTGCATTATTTAAATATCGTTGTTTGCATATGGCTAATTGGTTGACAGCAGAGAGATTCACACGACGAATATCCGGTGAACAAAAACTCTCTCAATGAACAAAATCACTTCAAATGGGAAGAAACTTCCAATGACAGATCTCCTATAAGCAAGGGGGATTGACATGTCACTGTCCAATACATCTAGGGAAGTCAAGGCAAGATTCCAATAAATCTCTCGAGAGGTGCTGAATAACTAGGGGCAAGTCTGCATCTCAATCACTTGGGGAATTGAGCTTGAATTCCAGCAAAGGGTCAAGCAAATGTTTTTCTGGAAGTGCTACAACACTTGCTACTAGGGGCAGTGACAAATCTCCACGAAATCCCCTTCATAGGGTGATCCTCAGTCAAATTCCCATAAAGTCATCTCTATAAGGTTATTCCCATAGAATAATCTTCATGGACGAGGGTCCAAAACCCTCAAGGCCAAATTCATGGATATCCCCAGCCAGAGTTTCAATCTCTGGAAAACCTTCTTACCAGCTGAGTTGGTCTCAAGAAGAATCCTTGAGGAGTTCTGCCAAAAGAAAATGCCTCTCCAGTAGATTGGAAACAAGGTTTATTTTCCCAACAAACTACAGATTACCTAGCTTGAGTTTGGCTCTCCGACTACGACAAATCAAGCGAACACAACCCCTCTTCCCCAGTAGACTTTTCTATAACCCCCAGTGAATTGTTGCAAATCCTGGGAGACAACCAGATAACAATTAACTTATTTATCCCCAACAAGTTTTAACTCCCTTTCTCTTCCATCAAGAGATAACTCCCCAGTAGAGCGACAGACAATTAAAACTCCTGAACTCTTTTCCCCAAGCAGGAATCAATACTCTCACAGAGTTTTCCCTCAAACAAAGTTAACATTCCCCAACGGAGTTCTCCTCAAACAACAAAACAGAATTCCCAGTGGAAACATTCTAAACAAAGTTCGAAGATGCACATACTCTTCATCTCCAACAACCGTCCCGAATTTAACTTCCTAAGGCTCCCCAACACTTGTCAAGGATTTATTTTCCAAGACAAAATTACATTTCAACAAATACTTCACATTCGTGCATCATATTAAATACATGACAAATTCATACAACACAATCTCATTTATTTTGAGAACATCATTATGCCATGCATTTCATATATCATGACATTGCATGCAACTAATTCTTTACCTTTTTCAGGAAAGATCAATAAACAAACAAATATCATCAACTACTTACATGACCAGACAAATTCCGGGTACCTTGTTGAGGTAGTAATCGTCTAAGATTCCTTCATTATCTGTTGAGGTAGTAATCGTCCAAGATTCCTTCATTATCTGTTGAGGTAGTAATCGTCCAAAATTCCTTCATTATCTATTGAGGTAGTAATCGTCCAAGATTCCTTCATTATCTGTTGAGGTAGTAATCATCCAAGATTCCTTCATTATTTGTTGAGGTAGTAATCGTCCAAGATTACTTCATTATCTGTTGAGGTAGTAATTGTCCAAGATTCCTTCATTATCTGTTGAGGTAGTAATCGTCCTTTATTCCTTCATTATCTGTTGAGGTAGTAATCGTCCAAGGTTCCTTCATTATCTGTTGAGGTAGTAATCGTCCAAGATTCCTTCATTATCTGTTGAGGTAGTAATCGTCCAAGATTACTTCATTATCTGTTGAGGTAGTAATCGTCCAAGATTCCTTTATTATCTGTTGAGGTAGTAATCGTCTAAGATTCCTTCATTATTTGTTGAGGTAGTAATCGTCCAAGATTCCTTCATCACCTGTTGAGGTAGTAATCGTCAAAGATTCCTTCATTATCTGTTGAAGTAGTAATCGTTAAAGATTCCTTTATCTCCAGTTGAGGTAGTAGTCGTTAAAGATTCCTTCATTATCATCTGAAGTAGTAGTCATCAAAGATTCCTTCATTATGCGTCACAATCAAGCTTCATACTTACCGACAAAAATAAGTTATGGATTAATATCTGTAACAAGCCAGGAAAACTATTTGTGGATGACTAATTGTAGATTAATACCTGAAACCAGACAGGAAAACTATCTATATGAGCATATTGAAGATTAATACCCGAAACTAGACAAGAAAGCTATCTTTCTTTCTCAGGTCAAAGATTAATACCTGAAACCAGTCAGGACAACAATCTCAATGACCGACAAAAGTAAGTTTCTAATTAATACCTGTAATAAGCCAGTAAAACTATATGTGGACGACTAATTGTAGATTAATACCTGAAACCAAACAGGAAAACTATGTAAATGACCAGATGAATCAACCTTGCACGGGTTCCTTCTCATGATCTCCCGATGCAGTCTATCACGGACTCATCCTGAAGCAATCTTACATGGGTTTCCTTCTCATGATCTCTAGATGCAGTCTATCATGGACTCATCCCGAAGCAATTTTACACGGGTTTCTTCTCATGGTCTCCAGATGTAGTTTCACACGGGCTCATCTTAAAGCATCCCTCTTGTTGCACCCCAAAATTTTCCCTCCTAATTTCTTCTATTCGGCTTAGACTCTTGCATTCATCCTCATCATTCCAATAGGTCATGTGTATAGCACACATTTTCATAAAAAATGGATCACCTGAGGTTCAAAAGATCAACAATTAGGGAGCCAGGGTTCACAACTGATTTGAGGTGTATATGTTGAATAAGTTTGATTATCCAGGGTCTTCCTGGTGTATAAGAATGTGGAACTAGGGTTTTTGAGCATGCTCATTTTTGGACTTCTTCTCCACCAAGTTACATGGCTAATATCTTCTGATGAACAACTGGTTGTAGGTCATTCTGGTCAAGAACTCCAGGGCGTGACCTATCATATGTGGGCTTCGAATCATGGCATCTCTTCATATAAGTATGCTTATCATTTAATTAGGATTAATGACTATGACATGGCATTCATCTACTCTCCAGTTAATCAATTTAGGTTTATTGAATCATGGTTCAAAGATGTTTCATCCGAATATTTCTCTGTGCGTTTAAACCGAGGAATCAAGATTGTGAGGTGTGGTTAACAGGATTTCTTTCTCTTCAAGATATAATTACTTTTATCCAGTCTTGGCAAGTGCTGGGGTTTTCATTTGCGTGACTAGGAATTATCACGTCAAGGGAATTCTTCTGTGATTCAGACTTTATCATCCATCTGTAAGATGTTCCTCATGACACTAATTTCGAGTTGGAATAACCGATCGCTAAAGGTTGGGGATCGAATTGTGAAGCGTGGTTCATGACCTAAGATATGAATTTGTGGACTTCTTCTTAACCAAGGCAATTATTGTCCTTATCATTGTCATTTGTTATCTGCAATGCGAGTAGATTTGGATTGAAGTAGGCTTCTCATGGAAGAATTCATGCAAAGTAATTCAAGGTTCAAGGCATTCAAGGCAGGGTTTTGTTCAACATGGCATACCTGGTTGATGGGCTTACAAGCTCTTATGAGACCTTGAGATGCATAATCATGGGCCAAGTTCAAGATACATGGATAAGATCTGTTGACTTCGGTTAAAGTAAGCTTTGAAAAATTAACTTTTGGACCAAGGTCTCCATTGAACTTTCATCTAATATGTGTTAATCATTCAAGTTGAATTTGAAGAATGGTATGGAAAAAGGAAAAGAAATATTGGTTCAGAAAAGGAAAATCTCATTAAAAATCAGGGTTTTATTCGTTGATAAATGTTCAAGTAATTGAAGATCATGGGAAATAAAGTTTCATGTTAATCTTGATCATATTCTTTCATTATCATTTATGTCCATCTTTGATGATTTAAGGTCGTCAATTAGGGAATGACTTTGTCAAGATAAGGGACTTGTGGATTGAATCGTGGAATATGAGTCGTAATATAAAAGGTGAGGTCATGAATTCTTTAGGATCGAGACCTTATTGACTATTCAAATTACTTATCATACAAGTTGATTTGGATTCAAGATTGAAGTTTGGATTTAAGATTCGAATTTGAGTTGAATTCGCTATTGTGAATTACCCATCACAGTGACTACTTAGTACCACGAGTTCATAATCTACAAGTATGGCTTGCTTGGAGTTACAAAAGCAAAGTTCATCATGATTCAAGGTTCAAGGAATTCAACGTATTCATGCATTTCGATTTTTTAATATCACAAGCTCATTCAAGTTTCAATTCACTCATCTAAGTTCAAATTCCAGGTTTAACATTCATTATTAAAGTTTTACAATGTCTAAACATCATACAAAACCATAAATCCAATCTACAAAACCATGACCATCACGTCTAAACATCATACAAAAATACGACACAAACTTTTGTTCTAAGCCTAAAATCTTAACAGCCTAACATCTTCATGTTTCCATGTTCGTGCCAAGTAACCATCTTCAAAATCCTCTTTCGCTTAGCCAAAACTACAAACTGTTTTGCCTAGATATTTCTTCAGGCCATATTCAATCTCTCATTGCCATCTTCTTAAATTTTCCTTGAACTCCAATTTTAAGCCTTCTTCTAATTGTAAGCTATACCCTGTCAATTAACCAAGCAGTTTTGCATAACAATAATTTACTTGCAGACAAACTGGTTTCCAAACCAAAGTGGTTAAATTGGTTCACACCAGTTTCGATCTATGGCAAAGATAATCCAATTGTACCTATGCCATTATAAACCTGCAGTAAGAAAATATATAAAAATGGGAATTAAAAGTGTCAGTACAAAAGCAATTTGCAAGTGCTCAGGTTTCTCCCGCAACCAAATCCCATCCTTGCAGAATTCTCAACAGAAAAACAAAAAGTAAATAACTCTAACAGAAAAAAACTGACAGTTTCTAACTACTTCAATTTCCTAATTGCCACTAACAGACTTTCACGACAGAATCTCAACCAAAACTGTTAATCCCTAAGCTGTGTCATTAGCTTCTAAACCTTTTTCCTAATTAATTTCTTAATACTCCTACAGAAGGGATATAAAACTTTTTAAACAACCTTCCAACCTCTTCCCTAACAATTTCCAACAACCTTATAACAGTTTCAGCCAGCTTTTAACCTTCTCTTCATAACCAAATACCGAACTAACTCTCACTGTATAACAAAGTTTCTAACCAAAGCCAAAACAAAAAAAATAACTAACTCCCTTACCACTTAACCAAATAACCAACATTTAACAAACTCAAACAGAATTTATAACTTCTCCAACTAACTTTTAACTTCCTAACTAATTAACCTGACATTACTAACTACTTGGCCGATTTTCACTATCAAAACAGTCTCTAACAGAACTTTGTTCACACTATAACCGACATCAAATCCCACCATTGATCAGATAAAAAACTCCCTTAATCCAATGAAAAAGCTCTCAAGCTGTAACCAACTTCATAACCGTTTTCATTCACAACTTCCTCTATATAATAGAAATTCATAGATTCATGGGGGGGGGGGGGATTCACACCTCAAAGATATAATTATACACAATCATTATACATTCACATTTTATTATTCATAACCTCACAGAAAAATCCCAGAGAAAAATCAGTTATAGAACTCACCAGAAATCATTATTCTCTCTATTCCCTTAACCATCCTCAGCAGAATCATCACCCTATGCAACTTCATCTTCCCATACACTTCCCTGAATCTCAACCCTCTTTCTTTTTCACCTCCAGTCTTCTCTCTCAGAACCTTTTCAACGCCTTCAATCTCTGGACATCGATAAAACTTCATTTTTCAACATCTTCGATCTTCGTCTCTATAACCTTCACGCAGAGCCTTCGATCTTCTTTCCATGTGCGCCTTGTTTCTAACATCATCATTCGTCCATCTCCAACTATCATCAAACACCAACGCTTCTTCATCAATATATAAAGAACATATCAACAACAACAACCTTCAGTATTGTAGCCTTGAACGCAATCAACATCTAATGTGACGTACACGTGGAAAAAAGAAGAAGAAGGGATCGTAAATGAGAATTCAAGAGTATTGAATACCTGAACAAGAGTTTGAATATCGGTAGAAGATAAGGAATAGGAGTGGAGCCCCCAGGATTCGCGCGCTGAAACTTCTTCTCTGTCGTTTAAATGTGTCTGGAAGCTCCTAGGGTTTCTACAATTGGTTAAGATTTCAGAAGGATGAGGAAATTGATGAAAACCAAAGGCGGGTGTGGAAGCTTAGCATCTATACGAAGAGGACATAGCGATGATTTCAAAGAATGGAAGCCTCGCCGTTCTAGGCGTGACATTATGCTTCTTGCGACATTTTTTTTCTTCAATCGGAGAAGAGGCTATGTCACAAAACCTAATCCTTTTCTAACTTTGATTATTACTGTTATTTTATTATTTTTTATATTTATTTTTATACATTGTATTTTTGTGAGTAATTTAATAATGAAAACAAAATCTGAAATATTATGATGTGGTGTTGGTAGTTGTGATACGGTGGGAGAACTGACTTGAGGTTTTGCGTTTGTTTTCGCAAATGTTTCGATTGAGCAAGAGTCGCCACCGAATTTTTATTTTATCCTAAGGAAAGGTTAAAAAGCACAGCAAAAACCTTTGAGATGTTTTCTTGGGTTCGGGGAGTAGATTATAGAAAGGGAAGGTATGAGCACCCTTTCTATCCATGGTTATCCATGGGCTCTTAGTTACTTGCTTAGATCAACTTGCCTTGATTTTCAATTGTTTGAAATGGTGCTTTGTGTGTGGGTTTGAAAATGTTTTGAAAAGAGGCCAATGTGGTGGCAACCTTTGTAATGATGCATGTTGGGATGTATACAAAGACATATATCTTTTGAAAAGTTTTCCAATGTTTTTGAAAGTTGTTTTGAGAGTGTGTTGTGATGTGTGTTTTGAAAAATAGGCAAGTGTTTTTGTTTTTGCAAGTTGGCAAGTAACCAAGAGCTATCTACCCTAAATTTCTCAAAGATCTTTGCTATGTTTTAACCCTTTTAACAATTTTGTTCCACCATTGTATTTGGTGGACAATCTTGTGTTAGGATGTGAATGGGACGGGTGCGGGTCATCGTTTAGACCATGATTGCAATGGTGCCAAGTATCTTTGGGCAATTTTTCCTTTAAGGGACTTGATCATTTTTAGGCAACTTTTGAAAGCGTCATCGAGGGACTATGATCATTTGATTGTTTTGTTTTGCCAAAGATACTCAACGTGCAAGCATGGCCCATTTTGGAAGGTAACAAGCGGGATTACCCTAGGGGTTCAAGTGTGATTGTGTATTGATTTCATGTATTTATCTTTGTATTAGGTCATCTAGCGTTTGATTTTATGTACATGCAAACCCTAGGTCTAACCATGGTATATTTGAAAGCGGTAAATTGCGGAATTTAAAGTCTACGCTATTACAAATAAGTATCCGGGAGTGGGGGTACAAATTTACAAATGGGGATGAGACTTTAAGGACAGAGTAGTGTCCAATAATTTACAACCAAATCGAATTGCGCAAATGTAAAATATAATGTATAGCAATGTATAAGAATAGCAAATGTATATGCGTAAAGCAAAGTAAATGTATCGACGTATTTGTGTATTGTAACTGTGTAAGTGTATGATTTATTTACAAGTTGAGATGTGAACTTAATGAAAAATTAAGTGTTTTGTTTATTTAATCTTGTATTCTCATATTTTGTTAATATGTGTGAAACAAAATATTTCAAGAAAAGAAAAGTATTTAACTTAAAGAAAAATTATGTATTGATGTAATTATGTACAAACACTTTAAAAGAGTTTTAAGATTAAGAAAAAGAAAATGTTTTAAGTTCTATGTATTATGTATTAATGTTAGTGTATTTGTATTTAGTATTTTATGTACAAACAAAGTTTAAATGAAAAGAAAAAAAATGTTTTAAGTTTTTATGTATTAATGTATTTTAATTAGTTATGTACAAAGCTAAGGATTTAATCAAAGAAAAGAAAATGGTTTTAATGTTTTATGTACTTTTAATTAACTAAAAAAAGCAATTAAACAGTTTTTTTATATAAAAGGAAATCAATGTATTATTTAATTTATAAACAAAATTAAATTATGATATATAAAAAAAAAGAAAATCAAAGAGTTAATGAAATTTGAATGTAAAAAAAAAGTATGTTAATTTATTAAAAGAGAGATATGATATGATATTAGTTTAAAAAAATGAAGAAAAAAAAGATGAATGGGCCTTAGAGACTTGTTTGGCCCAAACAAGGTAGAAGCGTGTGGGGGGTGTAGGCCAGATAAAACATTGGACTTAAGGTTTCTGAAAGGGCAAGGCCCATAGCGTTTTGACAAAAAATGCAAGGGTTTTAATTGTTTTATTCATTTAGGAACGCGCTAGGGTTTGTGAGACAGAGGCGCCGTTTGTGGTTTCGTCTTCATCTTCTCCGGCCAAGCTACTGAACAATGTCCTTTGCCCAAGGCCACCAACGCCACCATCTGTCCTCCTCCTCACGTTCACTTAAACGGCGGTAAAAAAGAAGGTATGACTTTTGTTTCAACGCGTTAGGGGTCTTGGATTTTTAACCTTGCATGCTCTTATTTTGTTATGTGTTTGTACGAGGTATTCAAAGAAGGGGAAAAAGAAGTTTTATACCTTTACTGACTCGTTGCTTGAAGAGGAGGAGAGATGGAGAAGGAGGCGTTGTGGGCGGCCAAGGGTGGACGTTTGGCGATGCTGGAAGACTTGATACTTGGTATTTTTGCCCTTTTTATTGGTTTAATGATGCATTCTGAAATCCTAGTTTGATATCACTTATTTTCTTCTTCTTGCTTGCTTGCCCTTTTGCTTCTGTTGCCTCTAATAATGTTGATATTGCTCTGAGTATTGCTTTGTATGCTCTAAGATTATTTGATATGTTGTGCTTGAGTTGCCTTTCCCTCCTCTTCTCTTTGCCTCGTATGCTTGACCCTATTGGCTTCTGTATGTTGCCTTTGTCTCTTCTTCTCTTTACCTCGTATGCTAGCTTGATGCCTTGATGCCTTTGATATGCTTGCCCTGTGATGAGGCTTCCTCTGAGGGCCTTTGGGATTGCTTGTGTGTTGCCTCCTCTGTGTTTGGCTGACTTGAAAT
The DNA here is from genome assembly GCA_948472305.1 of Vicia faba. Lineage (NCBI taxonomy): Eukaryota > Viridiplantae > Streptophyta > Magnoliopsida > Fabales > Fabaceae > Vicia > Vicia faba. Next base: position 484,405,725 of record OX451736.1, on the reverse strand, counting down.
GCTTGGATATTTGGTATCTTGATATGCTGAGATATTTGTTGATGTTGGTTATGGCCTTGTATGCTTGCCCTGTAATGAGGCTTCCTTTGAGGGCCCTGGTTGCTTCAGTTTGGGGCTTGACAGTTTGTATTGTTTAAGGGCTTTGGCTTTAGCTTGAGGCTTGTTTTGATGTTTGTGTTCTTGAAGGGGCTTGGCCTTTGACAGGTTGATATTCAGCAGGCTTTAGGCTTAGCACTATCTTGAAAAGGGTTTGTATGTTTGATATTCTGGTTTGGAATTGAAGCTTTAACAGGCTTTAGGCTATTACAGGTTTTGAGCTTTGGTTCAAGGTTTGACATAGTTTGGCATGGCTTTTTTGGGTTGGTTTCTTTATAGGTTGAAAGCTTTGGGGCTTTGTTTGACAGGGCATGTAGAGGTTTTGATGCTTAGGCTTCAGTTTGCGTTTGAATCTTTTTATGCAGACTCAGGCTTAGAGCTCTTTTTAATGCAGGTTTTGGACAAGTGAAAGCTTTGAAATGTTTAGGCTTCAGGCTGGGCAGTTCTGTTTCTTTTTTTTGACAGTTTTGTGAGGTCCTCCTTTTGTTTTTGTTGTATCTCCCTTATACTGTGTTGATAACAGTTTTATTTTATATATTTTGTCCTCATGCCTAAACCTGTAAGCCTATCTTCTCTTTCTCTCTTCTCTCTCTCTACAGTTTTAAGCATTATTATATTGCTTATGTACTATTTTCTGAAAAAGCAATGGCCTTGAAAATGATGAAATCTTTTGAATATGCTTGCAATAGCTGCTTTCCTCTGCATAACTCTTATCTCTTTTTCCATATTTTCTGCTTCTTTGACAGCTTTTGGGTAGCCTTTTGTACTTGTTGATGTTTTGATATCTTTTGATATCTTTGGCTTAGTTGCTTTGACATTTTGCTGTCCAATTTGGACTTTGGTTAGGCATGCTGTTTGTTTGGAAACTATGCAGTTGGTTGACAATTTGAACTTGTGCAAAATCATAACTTTGTGCATTCATACCCTTTTTTTTGCAAGCATTATTTTCATCCCTCTTTGTGAACCGGGAGAAATCTCGTGATTTGCAGAGAGGGCAAACTGATTCCGGCCATCTGCTTTTAATGATGAACCCAATTTTTATCTGTCTGCTTTTAATTATTTTATCTGCTTTTGACTTTTTCTTTCTTCTTTGTTTTGCAGATAAAACTCAAATGGAGAGGAGTAGCAGTAGAAGCTGAAGATTTGAAGACTTAGGAATATTTAGGATAGTTTTATTTTCATTTTAATTTATTTGTAATAGTATTAATGTAAATAACTGTAAATAAATTTACAGTATTTAAATAATATCTGTAACAAACAATTCAAAAATAAATAAACATCCTTCTTTTTTTAGTTAATTCTTCTTTCAATTCAAAGTTCATTTAATTATTTATAATTCTTAACATTATAATAACTGTAAATAGATCCCAATCATTTTAAATCAGAATAATAAATAATCAATAAACGTCCAGAATCTTGAATAATCAGAGCACTGCACAGCTAAACAACACGCATCCACATGTCTCTTTTTATTTGATTACATCCAACACTGCAGACTCAAATCAAATGCTTCAGTCCAAATTTCAGAGTAAACTGAAAAGAACTAAGAATTAATTCTTTCTGAGAAATACGCGCACAAAACCCTATTTTTTGTTTTAATTGTCAGAGAAGCGACCGCCTGATCAAAACCTGAGCCAACTCAACCAAACCTTAGCAATCTGCCTGAACTGCTTTAAAATCAATGAAAACCCTAATTTGGATAGACTGATAAGAAAAAGTCTGTTTGACTGATTCTTGAGCCAGTCTGAAAAATCAGGAAAAGCCCGAAGCCGTGATTTCTTGTGGAAAAATACGAGGGCAAATTTTGAGGTACAACAGTAGTGGACTTGATCAGATGACCCAATAGCAGTATTTTTGGAAGCTTGGATTGAAATTGAACAAAAATGACTAATGGATTCATTCAGATTGGGCTTAGCATCAATTCAGTTGCTTGCAATATTACCCCATGATGTAACAATACACCCCCTCTGTTTTATTACTCTTACTTTTTCATGTTATCAATTTTAGCTTCATTTTTTTAATGATTTTAATGATGATAACGATACAAAAATAGTAGAATATTTTAATTTTTTTTTAGGTTTTCTCTTCAGAGTTTTATTAGAGTTTTTTACTATTTTTAATAATCATTTTCATTTTCATTTCTAAGTCAAGATTTCGTGATAGTATTGATGCAACTTTTGTGATGGGTAATGCTTGGAGGTTAATTATTTGATCACTCGTGCGGAGCAGTTTCTGTAGAGTTTTCTTATCGCTTGCGTGGCTTTAAAGAGGCAACGTACTTCCTCCGTTCGGTATCATTGTGACTTCATTTTATTCCTCATACTCACATTTCATTGCTTTCTAGAAATCATGAGAAGTAGGGCTTTACCGCAAACCATATGCATGCTAACATTAGGTAGACGTTTCCCTTTCATTCATCCTTGACTTAGGGCTACTATTGTATGATAACATTAGGTTTAGAAATAGGCTAGTCTCCCTTCGACTTTTCTTTCCACTTTTCGCATATGCATTTAAAACAAAAAACTTCTTTCTTTTGCAAACTTCAAAAACACTTAAAAATTATTGATGAGAATCGCGCTTTTGTTGAGCATAAGAAATGATAAGCGGGTCTCTTCTCGATCTTATTGTTCTATTATTCTAAGCTTTGATGTGGTTCAAGTCTCAAAGACTTATTTCATGAATAAGTAGAGAAATGGCTAAAATCTCTCCCTTGAGGACAACTAGTTGTTATCCACAAGCAAAAACTTCAACCAATACAAACTCTTTTTGCCTTCAGGCCTTTCTTTCGAAACCTTTTCAAAAGAGCAAGTTAATTCACTTATGTGCTAACGCGTAAGTCTCCAAAAGTCGAGTTGTGGCAGAAGGCGAAATTAATATTGTTCATTAAAAACACAAACCAATTCAAACCTTTTTGTGCGCCCAAGCACCTTTTCACCAAACTTTTTCAAAAGAGCATGTTAATTCACTTATGTGCTGACGCGTAAGTCTCCAAAGGTTGAGTTGCGGAAGAAGGCAAAATTAATACTGTTCATTAAAAATACAAACCAACAAAAACATATGAGCTGAACTACGGCTGCTCTGATTCCTTAAAAGGATATGTAGGCATTGGGGTAGGTCCCGAATGAGCACAACTTTTATTTTTCCCTACATTCTTTTCTCCTTTTCTTTTGCATGCATTCTCCCTTCAGTAGTATAGTAAACAATAAGCATAGATTGAACACACCCATAAGATAGACAACAAGAGTGGATACCGTAGAGTATTGTGGGCGTGTGGGGTGCTAACACCTTCTCCTCGCGTAACAGACTCCCTTACCCAATCTCCTGGTCGTTCGACCTTGATTTCACCCTTCTCAGGTTTACTCGATATTTACCTTTCCCTTCCTGTGGGATAAAAAATGTTCGATGGCGGCTTCATTGTTTGATGATTTTCAGTCGGTTGTTTCAGCTGGCGATTTCACTGGGGACAGATTGATCTATTGCTGGTACATCCCGGAGGCGATCCTAGCTCTTGTTTTCTTTTCTTTTGGTGTTTATTTTTATGCTTCTAGTTTACTCATTTGTACATGTTTATCTGAGCATAAGTTTACATTACATTTTATTGCTTTCCATATTGGTTATCTATTATGCTGGATTCTGGTTTTCCATGTTGGGTGGGTGTTACTATTGAGGTAAAAGACCCAGTACCCAGGCCAGAGTGCACTAGGACACTAGGAATAGAGTTGGGGCATGACGGCTATAGGACATGGTCCGATTAGTGCAGTCATATCATATACCATGCTCGGATGAGGTTCAAATGAATTATTGTTGGCACCCACGTTTGTGGCTAAGTCCATAGTACTTTCAGGCGGACCCGTGATTTTCGAGTTACCATTGTCTTACCCTGACCTAGTCTTCACCCGTGAGTGGGGAGGGAATTCTTATTATAGGTACAGTTGGTGACTATGATACGGTGGGAGAACTGACTTGAGGTTATGCGTTTGTGTTCGCAAATGTTTCGGTTTAGCAAGAGTCGCCACCGACTTTTTATTTTATCCTAAGGAAAGGTCAAAAAGCACAGGAAAGACCGTTGAGATGTTTTCTTGGGTTCGGGGGGTAGATTATGAAAAGGGAAGGTGCAAGCACCCTTGTCATCCATGGTTATCCATGGGCTCTTAGTTACTTGTTTAGATCACTTGCTTTTGCTTTTCAATTGTTTGAAATGGTGCTTTGTGTGTGGTTTTTGAAAATGCTTTTGAAAAAGAGGCATTGTTGTGGCAACCTTTGTAATGATTCTTTGTTTGAATATATACAAAGGTGTTTGTCTTTTGAAAAGATATTTCAATATTTGAAAGTTTGATTTTGGGAAATGTTTTGAAATTGTGTTGTGAAGTGTGTTTGAAAATAGCAAGGATGATTTGCAAGTTTTGATCAAGTAACTAAGATTTGTCTACCCTATTTTACTCAAAGGTCTTTCCTATACGTTTTTAACCCTTTTGACAGTGTTGTTTTACCATTGCATTTGGTAAACAACCTTGTGTTTGGATGTTAAACGGGATAGACGCGGGTCATCGTATTGACCATGATAGCAATATTGCCAAGTATCTTTAGCAATTTTTTGAGGGACTAGATCATTTTGTATAGGCAACCAAGATAGCGTCATCGAGGGACTATGATATTTTGTTTTGTTTTTGTTTTTGCCAATGTACTCAACATGCATAACATGGCCATTTTAAAAGGTAACAAGTGGATGAAACCCTAGGGGTGCAAGTGTGCATTGTGTATTTATTTTCATGCATTTTTGTCTTTGTATTAGTCAAGCTATTTGTTTGATTTTGGATTTTTTTGCATACAAACCCTAATCTCTAACCATGGTATAATTGAAAGCATAAATGCGTAAAAGTAAATCTAACAATATTACAACATGATTATGGGGAGGGGGATACAATTTTGAATGGGGATTATTTGGCAAGAAATTAAAACACTAATTTTACTATTACATCCAAATTGAATCAATGGCATAAATAATAAATGGAACAGATTACACAAAATATTATGAATATGCAAAAATGTTTATGTTTATTTTTTATGTATGTAAAAAATATTTAATGCAAAAAAAGAAAGGAATAATAAAACAGATTATCATTTTTTTTTATTAAGGGTAAAACCCTAATTTTCTTTTAAGAATGTAGATATATTAAATATACTATTTATATTAGTTATGTACAATAAAAATAAAATAAAATATATACAAAAATAAAATATATTTAGAACAATATTTTTTGAGTGTGAATAAAATAAAGAATAAAAATAAAAGTATAATGTTATTATATATTATTTTTCAAATTTTCAATAAATAAAAGTATATACTATTAAATAATTATTTTCATGTCTAAAAAAACAATAAAATAATAAAAATTAATGTGAAAATTTATGAAAATATTTTTGGGTATTTTTATGTTTGGAAAATATAAAATAAAAATCAGAAAATGAAAATAAATACAAAAATATAAAAGTATAAAGAAATTGGGCCAGGGGGGGTGCATTCAGCAAAAGAGGGGTGTCAAAAATAAAAGAATCAAACCCAGCCCAAGCCAGACTTCATCTTCAACCTTTATTCACAAACGCGCGCGCCCTGACTTCAAACATGGAAAACCTGCATACGTGCTCTAATGCAAAAACACATAACATCAAAGTTGTAGCATTTTTCAAGACGAATCCAACAATGTAAAGAACTCATTCTAACTCTCAAAGACCAGAGAGAATTTCTCTGGCCCTAAATCCTAACCTAATTTTTTCAGGATGTTCATGGATCAAATTCCCTTAGCATGCTTAACTAAAATGAAAACTGAGCATATGTACAGCTTCATGGCTATGAATACTACATTTTTTATTCACAAACCTAAGCCTAACTATTCCTAAATAGAGAGATAAGAAGTTGATAAAAACCTGTTTCAGTTGAGATCGTGTCTGATAATGTGGAGCTTTTCAATGAGGCCTGAGATGTTTGGGAGCTTGCTTGAACTTCCCCTGACCTTCTCCAATGCCTAGCTTGCCTTGAATGTGCTTGAACAAGCCTACAGTACTCAACCTGCACAAGCTGAAATCAAAAATGGCAAACCTTGTAAATGGAGTTACAGTTAGTGTTTAAGGGTTGGGATAGCTTGGATAGGTTGTATGGAAGGTGTTTGAACAGGTTTGGGATAAAACGCACGAGCAACTTGTGAGATAGAACTCAAGATGTAGATGCTGCCCTGTTTTACCAATGGAAGGTGATTTTGTGCTATGGGAGGTTTCAGGACTCAAAGGCTCGTGTTTTAGGTTCAATACAATGTGTAAAAATTGTCTCAAAAGCTTGCACAAGTTGGTTCTATCTGATGTTCAAGTTATGTGATATTGGACAAATTTCTTGGTTATGAAGCAAAACATGAGAAGTGATGGAAGACAAGCCTGTACAGGCTATCTATCAGCTTGCACACTATTCCCTTGTCCCCTCAAGTTGGTGGATTTGATTTGCTGCATAAGATATGGCTCAATGCTCAAGGATGCAATTTTGACATAAAGCAAGATTTAAGCAAAAATGGTAATGTTGCTTTTTCTAATTAGGGATTAATCTTGTGTGCAATGCTCTAATGACCAAAACAAAGCCTTAGACCAATGTATTTGCATTTAATTATTGAGTATGGAATGGTTTTGAGGCCTGTAATCTAGTGCAAAGAAAGCTGATTAGAGTTTGCAACTTGTATCACTATGATCATGCCATGGATAAAAAGTGAGTTTTTGCCAACTTCAAGCCTTCGATTCTCCCTAACCACAAATGAGTTTGAAGAGTTCTTGGACATTTTGTAAAGTTTGCAACATGATCTACATTCCATATTTGAAATGCAATTTGATATTTCAAGTGGAACTATGTGAAAAATGGTCATGAAGATGGGTCAAAATCCTGCCTAAACTAGGGCAAAATTTCACTAAGTTAAAAGTTTCATGGACCCTTGTTCCAAAAATCATAACTTGAGATCCAAGCTTCTTTTGGGAAAACTTTGTGAATAAAAGTTGTAGACTTTGTGGGGGACTACAACTTTAATGTTGGAAGTTTTGTTTGAATCCAATTGCATCATGATGAAAATTTTGGGAAAAGTTGGGAAAAATTAAGAAAATTTCATAACTTAGAAAAATTCTAAGTTATGAAATTTTTCAACTTTAAACCCTAATTTGCAAAATTGGGTTTCTTGATGGACAGGTTTCATGTTTTGACACATCTTGATGAAAAATGACCCTTGGCCCTTGATTTTGACCAAAAAGTCAAAGTTTGACTTTTCAGTGTACAGTCAAATTTTGATCAGTTGACTGAAAAATTCATCTGGCAATCCAATGCAATTGAGATCTTTTGAACCTTGTGAATAGGTCAAGATGATGCCATTGAGTCCTTGAATCCATGCTTGAGCCCAATTTGCCATTGGCTAGGTCAAAAGTCAGAAATTGCCCTTGTGCAATCAAAACCCTAAAAATGACCATTTTGCCCTTTTGATGATCTGATCAAATTTCTTGAGGAGTTGTAGTCCAAACTTGATCAAATGGTTCATATGAGTTTATAATGTTGATGTGGATCAAAATTTATGAGGTTTGACTGCAAATTGGCCACAATTAACTTTTTCCCTAATACAGCTGATTTCTAAGTCAACTATCCAATTGACTGGGCAAAAATTTGATTCAAGGCTTGAAACTTGGTATGGATAATCTTATAAGTCCAACATGAAGTATGAAAGTCACTTTGAGCATTGAAAGTCCAAAAATATCTGTGCAAACCCAAACCCGAATTTCAGGTCAACAGTGCAATGAGATGTCTTGAGCAGTGCAAACCCTAGATTGGTCTTGGATCCAAAGAGTCTTGTGAGGGGAAATCTTGATTAAATGAGAGGGAAAATTTTGGGGTACAACAGCTTCCCCTGTTAAATCTTCTTGAACCTGAAGAGTTATATTGGCGAGTTTGCCTTTCGTGACTCGAAGGTAAAAGAGGATTGGACACTAGAGTGCCCGTAAATTTGCACTCGTCAAAATGTAAATGAGGGAATGGGCTTAAAGATGCCATTTGGAAATGGTAGAATCTTGCTGGAGATGGGCTTAAAGATGCCATCCAAGACTTGTTTGTTGAGAAGAAAGAAAGTCAGAATGGTATTCGTATCTGGAACGTATCTGAGTTGTATCTGGAGATTGGATTTGTATGAGCAAAGGAATGGCATCCGTGTCTGGAGCGTATCCAAGTTGTTACTGTATTTGATTCTTGAATGAATATCAGAATGACTTCCGTGTCTGGAGTGTATCTGTATTGTATCCGAAATCTGAAATCTGAATAAGCGACAGAAAGACATCCGTGTCTGGAGTATTTCTGGGTCGGGGAATAGGTTTGAATGAGTGACAGAATGGAAACCGTGTCTGAGGCGTATCTGGACTGTATCTGAAGTTGAGATCTGTATGAGTAGCAGAATGACTTTCGTGCCTAGAATGTATCCGTACTGTAACTGGGATCCGGACAGGTGACAGAATGGCTTCCGTGTCCGGAATGCATTTGAACCTGAAGGTGACAGTTGAATCTGAATGAGAAATAAGATGACTTCCGTGTTTGGAGCGTATCTAGTCTGTATCTGATTGTTGAAGTCTGAATGAGTGACAGAATGACATCTGTGTCTGGAGCGTATTTGGACTGTATCTTGACTTGAAATTCTGAATGAGTAATAGAATGACCTCCGTGTATGGGGTGTATCTATATTGTATCTGAGATCTTTGAATATTTGTTAAAGATAGATTTTAATCTTATCCTGAAAAGGGTAAAATGTTAGCTGAAAACACAAAGTTATGTTGCATGAAATGTATGATGCAATAAATGTGTTTTATCAATGTTTATGATATATGAATGTAATGTATGCGCATGTAAGCTGATTAGCTGTCTTGCTGAGGAAAATAAATCCTTGATAGCTGGAGATAATGAAATCTTTGACTGCTTCCGGGGAAAATAAACCCTTGACTGCTGCTGGAGATAATGAAATCTTTGACCGCTGCCGGGGAAAATAAACCCTTGACTGCTGCTGGGGATTCAAAACCTTGGATTGTTGAGAATGAGACATCCTTTGGACTACTGCTGGGGATTGAAATCCTTGGTGATTTGTGGGGATTAATAAGAGCTTTGACAACTTCTGTGGGGAATTAAAACCTGGGAGGCTTCAACTGGAGAAATGAGGACAAGAATATTTGTTCTGCTGGGAAATAACACTGTGGGGAGAACGTTTATTCCGTCGAAGAGTTCTCAAGAACTTGGGTTGTATGCCAAGCTACTGGGGATTTATGGAGGAAATTGGATGGTATTCCGCCGGGGTTTAAGATTTGAAGTTTTGGACTTCGTTGGGGAAGAAAGTTTTATCTTCGCTGAGGGTTTGTAGTTCAAAGTTTTCTAGCTCCGCTGGGGGTTAGGAGTTTGGAAACTTAATTCTGATGGCGATTTTGAAACTTAACTCCGCTGGGGATATGTATTTCAAGGTTTTAGCTCTGTTGAGGATCGGAATGACACACTGTAGGGGATTTCTTCTGGAATAGCCTAAAGACGTTTTCCTATACTTTCAACCTATCAATAATTATCCTTTCTTATTTCGTTTTATTTGTAAGCAGTGATTATATTCAAATGCATATGCTCATTTAATAAATCATTGGACGTTTTCAAATAAAACACAAGTGTAAAAAGAAAGAAAAGGCAAACAAATTTTTGCACTTTGAAGTATCTTTATATTAACTTTGTGTAAGTATTTTGTACAAAGGAAACAGACATCCTAGTAAGAGAATGTTGTCATAAAATTGAGAAAAAAAAATTTATACAAAGAAAGATGGTTATGTGTAACAATTCCATGAGGTTTCCATTCTGCTATAGCCTTCACAATTATGAGTATCTTGTCCACTCGTTGCTTCGTCCGCAGATGATTGGATTGATCAGAAGCTTGGAGCTTGTCCGTGAAGAGATTGTCCTTAAAGTGATCCGAAGAGACATAGTCATACGCTTTAATTCCCTAACTTTTGCCTGGATCGCCCTTTCGGGTTTTCGATCCACCGGGAAACCCTTTTTTGCCCAAGTCGCCCTTTCGGGTTTTCAACTTTCCGGGTGTACAATTTTTTTTATTTATCCCTAATTTTTGCCTGAACCGCCCTTTCGAGTTTTCGATTCACCGGGATGCCCATTTTTGCCCAAGTCGCCCTTTCGGGTTTTCAACTTGTCGGGTCGTTTATGCTTAGTATCTTTTGACTATGTCTGCGTTCGCAGGGTGCGGCAGGTCATCACCGTCCATGGTGGTCAGAATCATTGCCCCACCAGAAAAGATGTTTTTGATCACAAATGGTCCTTCGTAAGTAGGAGTCCATTTTCCCCTGGGATCACTTTGCGGCAAGATGATTCGCTTGATTACAAGGCCCCCGACTTGATATACTTGTCTCTTGACTTTCTTGTTGAAGGCCTTGATCATATGTTTTTGATACGCCTGACCATGGCAAACAGTAGTAAGTCGCTTTTCGTCAATCAAGTTAAGTTGATCAAGCCGGGTATGAATCCAATCATCTTCACTCAAACCAGCATCTTTCATGATTCTCAAGGAGGGAATCTGAACCTTGATAGGTAAAACAACTTCCATGTTGTATACCAAAGAATAGGGTGTTGCCCCAGTTGAAGTGCGTGCCGTGGTACGGTACCCATGCAGAGTAAACGGTAACATCTCATGCCAGTCCTTGTAGGTGACTTTCATTTTCTGAATGATCTTCTTGATATTTTTGTTTGCAGCTTTGACAGCACTGTTCATCTTAGGCCGATAGGGAGATGAATTGTGATGTTGAATCTTGAACTGCTCGCATAGAGCGGTGATCATAGTATTGTTCAAATTTGTACCGTTGTCCGTAATGATCCTGTCGGGGATACCGTACCGGCATATGAGGTTCTGCTTGATGAAGCGGGCAACCACATTCTTTATGATAGAGGTGAAGTAAGCCGCTTCTATCCACTTGGTAAAGTAATCAATGGCCACCAGGATGAAACGGTGTCCATTGGATGTTGTAGGCTTGATCTCTCCAATCATGTCGATTCCCCACATCGCGAATGGCCAAGGAGTTGTTAAGACATTGAGAGGAACTGGGGGAATATGTACCTTGTCAGCATAGATTTGGCATTTGTGACAAGTACGGGAGTGTTGATGATAATCAGCTTCCATGGTAGACCAGTAGTAGCCTGCCCGTAAAATCTTCTTAGCCATCGTATGACCGCTTGAGTGGGTGCCAAAAGTGCCATTATGTAGTTCAGCCATAATCTGCTCAGCTTCAACCTTGTCCACACATCGGAGTAGGACACAATCAAGATTGCGCTTGTACAGGATACCATTACTCAAAAAGAACTTGGCAGCGAACCTCCTTAATAACTTTTTGTCGTTGACTGAAGCTCCTTCAGGGTATTCTTGTGCTTCGAGATACCTTTTGACGTCATGAAACCAAGGTCGGTCCACCACTTCTTCGGTATTAATCTCGTGACAATGTGCGGGTTCGTCCATTCGTTCAATGGTGATTTGAGGTGCCTCATTATCCCAGTTAAGTTTAAACATGGATGACATTGTAGCTAGCGCATCTGCTAGTTTATTCTCTTCTCGCGGGAAGTGCTCGAAGGTAATTTGTTTGAAATGTGGTAACAATGTCAGGACATGTTCTTTGTAAGGGATGAGGTTTGGATGCTTAGTATCCCACTCTCCTTTGATTTGACTGATAACCAAAGCTGAATCCCCAAATACAATCAAAGATTTGATTCCCAAGTCAATAGCGGCCTTGAGACCAAAGATACAAGCTTCATATTCGGCCATGTTGTTGGTGCAGCTGAAGCAGAGTCTAGCGGTGAAAGGTGTATGGCAAACTTCTGGAGAGATAAGTATCGCGCTGATAATGTTGCCAAGTGCATTTGAAGCACCATCAAAGTACAGAGTCCATCAGGATCCTTGTTCAAGTCCTTCATACGGCCTGTTATCTTTAATGTTGTCCAATGTCATAATATCCTCGTCAGGGAAGTCGAACCTCATAGATTGGTAATCTTCGACGGCTTGATGAGCTAGATGGTCAGCTAGTACACTCCCCTTTATAGCTTTTTGGGTTGTGTACTGGATATCATACTCTGTCAGGATCATCTTCCATCTAGCGATTCTTCCGGATAAAGCAGGTTTCTCGAAGATGTACTTGATCAGATCCATTTTAGAAATCAGCAAAGTGGTATGTGTCAACATATATTGCCTTAGCCGGCGAGAAGCCCATACCAAAGCGCATCAAGTTTTCTCGAGCAGTGAGTAGCGAGTCTCACAGTTGGTAAACTTTTTGCTAAGGTAATAAATGGCATGCTCTTTTCGGCCAGACTCGTCATGTTGGCCCAGTACGCACCCCATTGAATTATCCAAAACAGTCAGATACATGATTAACGACCTTCCTTCGACGGGTGGCATAAAGATAGGAGGTTCCAGCAAATACTCCTTGATTTTATCGAAAGCAACTTGATAGTCATTGTTCCATTCAACCACCTGATCTTTCTTCAACAGCTTGAAGATTGGTTCACAGGTAGATGTTAGGTGAGAGATAAACCTTGCGATGTAGTTTAGGCGTCCCAAGAAACCTCTGACCTCCTTCTCAGTGCGAGGGGCAGGCATTTCTTGTATAGCTTTGACTTTGGCAGGATCAACCTCAATGCCTTTGTTACTGACGATGAATCCCAAAAGTTTACCGGATCTGACTCCGAAACTGCACTTGCTAGGGTTCAGTCTGAGCTTGTATTCTTTTAACCTGACAAACAGCTTTTGCAGATGGTCGAGGTGTTCTTCTTCTGTCTGTGAACGGGCTATCATGTCGTCTACGTAGACTTCAATCTCATGATGTATCATGTCATGAAACACAGCTACGATGGCTCGCAGATAGGTTTCCCCGACATTCTTCAGTCCGAATGGCATCACTTTATAGCAGAAGGTACCCCACTGCGTAACAAAAGTAGTCTTCTCCATGTCTTCGGGGGACATTTTGATCTGGTTGTACCCTGAAAATCTGTCCATGAAAGAGAATACCTTGTGTTGAGCTGTGTTATCAACCAAGATGTCAATGTGTGGTAGTGGAAAGTCATCTTTGGGGCTAGCCCTGTTTAAATCTCTGTAGTCCACACACATTCTGACTTTTCCGTCCTTCTTAGGCACGGGCACAATGTTAGCAACCCATTGTGGATAGGAAGTAACAGCCAGAAAGCCAACATTGAACTGCTTCATCACTTCAGCTTTGATCTTTTCGGACATGTCGGGCCTCATTCGGAGGACTTTCTGTTTGATTGGTGGATAATCTTCTCTTGTATGGAGACGGTGAACCACAATATCTGTATCCAGTCCCGGCATGTCTTCATAGGACCAGGCGAAGATCTCAACATACTCATTCAACAGCTGAACTAAGCGCTCTTTGACACTTGGCTCCAGGTTGGCACCCACTTTAACCTCTTTTCTGTCTTCCTCTGTTCCCAAATTGATAGTCTCTAACAACTCTTCATGGGGCAAAATAGCCCTTTCTTCTTGTTGCAAAAGTCTAGCCAACTCTCCAGGCACTTCACAATCTTCATCACCTTCGTATTCGGCATGATTGACCAGATCTTTAGAGTCACTGAAGGCCATAGCAGAATTGTTACTCATGGAATCCGGAGTGGATGGGTACCTGCATTTTGTGAGTGTGGGTGTGTGTAAGGGATAGCCACCTTTAAACAAAATGAAATGTAAAAAATAAAGAAAATGAACACAAAAGTTTATAGATGAAAACGTCCATGATTCATTAAAAATGGCATATGAAAATGAAGAATCAAAACCCTTACAAATGGACCTATATGCCCCGGGTAAGGCATAAGGCAAAAAGTGTACGAATTGTTTAAAAGTTATTACAGACCAAACAGGAAATGTTCAAAAGATAAATTACTGATTGATGAAAGTAATGGGAACAAAGTCTTTCGCCTCCTAGTTGTTCAGTCCCCCTTCAATGGTTGGAAATATCCCGTCTTCATAATTGCTTCCTTCTTCATCATCTTCTAAAGCATGAACTCCATGATGAGTGATTTTTAGTGGCGGTCCTCCATCCTGGGAGCGACGCACAGATTTCTGGCTAGCAGTAGTGAAACCCAATCCATACTTATCCGTCTTGTAAGGAAAATCTGGCAGTTGACCCCATATTGTGCTTTATCCTTCCTTGATCATAGCCTCCGCATCTTTAAGGGATGACATCCAGGACACATGCTTGGTAATGATGGGCACATCATTCATTGTCTTGGCTACCGCAACTTCAGGAGAAACTTCTTCAAAGTGTTAGAAAGGTGTTTCTATGAATTCACTATCTAACTCCACGTAGCAGAAAGAGTTAAGGTGGCTTATCATATACTCTTCCTCACCATGAACTGTTATGATCTTACCCTGGACTGGGTACTTGAGCATCTGGTGTAGAGAAAAAGTGATTGCCCCAGCGTTGTGGATCCATGGCCTTCCCAACAAGCATGAATATGAAGGACGGATGTCCATCACATAAAATGTAGAGTTGAAAATTTCTATTCCCACCTTAATTGGAATGTCCACTTCTCCGTGAACCATCCGCTTAGAACCATCGAAGGCTCTAACAATGATATTACTAGGCTTTAAGGTCAAACCTTCACAATCTAGCTTGTCCAATGCTTTCTTTGGTAGGACATTTAAAGATGAATCGGTATCAACCAGAACATGAGCAAGTGTGGTCCCTCTGCACTCTACCAAAACATGCAGCGCATCATTATGCTTTCTTCCCTTAGACGTCAGATCGGCATCAGAGAAGCCAAGACCATTGTCGGCTGTAAGGCTGGCTACACACTCTTGAAACTGATCCACAGAAGTTTCTTGAGGCACGTGCGCCATCTTCAGTAATTTGATCAAGGCTTTGGCATGAGCCTCGGAGCAGAGCATTAGAGCCAGCATAGAGATTTTTGAAGGGGTTTTCCCCAGCTGCTCTACGACATCATAGTCGCTCTTCTTAATTATCTTTAAAATCTCCTTCATTTCCTTTTGTGTGGTCTCGGGGATAACCAAAGTCTGATCCCTCGTCCTGACAGGCGCTCATTGGATCCCCTTACCTTTATCAGCAGTAACAGCAGAGGGTACAACTTCAGGAGTAACAATTTCTTCAATCACTGGGCTTCGCACAGATATCTTGATAGGCACAGGAGCACTTGAGGGTCCGAAGACTTCCCGTGGAGGAGCAATCTTCGGAGAGAAGATTCTTCCGCTACGAGTGATCTTACTTGTCCCTGCAATATTTCCTATGTCAGGAGTTTCTTCATCGGAACTTTCTTCAACTGATTAGATCTGCTTAACACCGTGGTAGAAGATCTCTCCTCCATAATTCCACGGTATTGTCTTGTTGGACTTATATGGGATAGGCCCCGACATGGTAATCTTCAGCGGTACAAACTTTGGATCAGGTGTAATCTTAACAGGCCTTTTGCAGGTCTTGGAAAGATTGTCGGAAATGGTGATTATAGAAACATCATTGATTGGAGTAACAGGAGTAACAATAGAAACAAGAGTTTTCTGAAAGAGGATCTCTTGAGTATCCATCAGGTGTTGGATGCCTGACTTCAACAGCGGACAGTCGGATTGCAAGGTCGAACAAAAGTAACAATCTTTTTCACAACCCGGGAAAATCCCGGCTTTCAATAGATTTACCTTGATCATTGGCAACAGAGTCATTAAGTTATCAACAGCAGTAACATGAAGATCTTCTACAATAGCATGGACATTATGACCATGTTTTGGCATAGGAGCGGATATCACATTAGGTTTTTCGGGGGAATCAAACCCTACCTCCTTGGCATCTATTAAATCTTGGATCTTGTTTTTAAGGGCCCAATAGTTGTTGGTTTCGTACCCCACACTGTCTGAATGATATGCACATTTTGCATTTGAATGATAATAGGGAGAATAGGTATTTGGGTTTTTCGGCGCTTCTTTCAAGTTGGTAAGGTTTAACTTTAGCAGATGAGGGAGGACCTGAGCAGGTGTCATATTGATCCGGGTGAACTGTCGTTGTGTCCTTTCCACCCTATTTTGGTTAGCTTTGGGTTGACTGCTTCGAGGTTGATCGGCTGAAGAGTTCTGGATTATCATAGCCCCTACCGCTGGTCGACGCTCCGTTCTCCCTTGATTTCTCTGGGTATAAACAGCAGAAACTTCCTTCTTGGATGAGAAGGTCTTCTTAATAGCAGTGGAAGCAGAGGCATCTTTCTGAATTTTACCACTCTTAATGCCAGCTTCGACCTTTCACCTGTCAGAATTAATTCGGTGAATCCTGCAGATGAGCTCCCGATCAAGTGATTGAATAATGGACCTGACAGGGTCCCTAAAAACATATCAACCAGCTCTCTATCTGACAATGGTGGTTGTACCCTTCCAGCCAAATCCCGCCACTTCTGGGCGTATTCCTTAAAGCCTTCATTAGAGACCATACCCATACTTTGTAGTTGAGTACGAGTAGGCGCTAAATCTGCGTTATATTGGTATTGTCGGTAGAAAGCAGCAACCAAATCCTCCCAGTTATGTACATCAGATCTCTCAAGCTGATAAAACCAGTCCAATTGCGTACCCGACAAACTATCTTGAAAAAAATGGACCCACAGACGTAGGACCGCAGATGCATCTTCGGACAGGACAAACAGTCGTATTTAGCAAATGTAGGTACTTTGAACTTGGGGGGAATGACGATCCCAGCAACCAACCCTAGTTCTTCAAAATCCAGCCCAGGTACCCTTTGTACCTCCATGGCTGCCAGCCGATCTTCAAGATTCTTATACTTATCGTCCTCCGGAGGGTACTACTGTTCGGATTAATCTTCATCCTCTTCTTCTTCTTCCTCTTCAGCTTCAGACTCGGAGGGTACCGCTGTTCCTTTTCCTTTACCAACCCCTTCATTAGACGTCGAGGGGAAATCCAGAACTCTCCTAGCCTGATTCTCAAATCTTCTTCCCATAGTGGCCACACCAATTCTTTTCTTTTTCTTCTTTTCCTTTTCCTTCTCTTTCTCTAACAGTGCTTTAAGGTCCTCTTGACCCTTTGCTAAGGTCATGAGGAGTTTTTGGAATTGTGAATTTTGTGCTTGCAGATCTTTGACCGTCTGCTATATATCCATCTTGCTGAAATAAACAGCAGAAAGATAAGGAAACATGGTGTGAAGACCTGTTTATGCATATGATGAATGATGTGTATTCATGTGATGCATTCAAGGATTCAGAAATTCAAAGTTGTTGTAAACAAAAAGAACACACGTCATATTAATAAGAAGAAATTTGTCAGTATATAAATTCCCCATGGGCGAAATATTACAAAATTCTTAATGTAAAAAGATGTTGCGCATCCTCTTTGGCGCGATGTAACTGTTGAGATTCTGCTCTCCATGGAGTTGACGGGTAAGTTCCAAAACCTTCTTCTCACTGGCGTAGAAGCTGGCTTCAAAAGTATTCCGTTCTTCCTTGAGCTGTATCCAACTCTTTTGCAAATCTTCCAATGATGTTGGCATGTCTGGATGTAGGAGGGTGTATGGAACCTCTCCTTCCATAACAGGCTCTTTGATCACGGGGAGAATGTAGGGGTAAGGCATCATAAGACTCTGGGTGCGGGTTCGTACCCACTTGAGATAAGGCTCAAGGGGGATGGAATTCTTGTGTCCCAATGTCTTACTGTCCACTTTGTTGGGCATCCTCCAAGCTCGGATAAACCTTTGTCGAAGTCCTTGAGCGTCGTTGTCAAAGTCAAAAACCAAGTCAGGAATCAGCATGTCATGAGGGCCATCCCTTCGGGCATACCCAAATTGTCTCAGAGCTAAACAGGGGTTGTAGGTAATGCCTCCCCTAATGCCAAGTAGTGGGAGATTAGGGAATTCCCCACAACGATCAATGATGATGACATTTTCTATGGACCGAGAACACCAATGAACATCAGAATGTGTAAGGGTCATCAATCGTTGTGACCACCTCAAGCCTTGCTCATTCTTCAAGACTGATTGGGGAAGGTGAGAAATAAACCACCTTGCTAGAAGAGGGGTACAACACATGAGAACATCTTTTTTCCTCATTGTTCGTGTGTGAAATGAGTGTAGGATGTCCCCAAGCAATATAGGCACAGGATTCCGAGATATGAAAATATTGACAGCATTCACATCTATAAGTCGATCAGGGTTTGGGAACAAGACCAACCCATAGATGAGAAGTGCTACAATCTCCTCAAAAGCTTGCAGATCTAGAGAATTCCAGCAGTCTTGTGCCTTCTCAAACAGAAACTTTGCCAAGAAACCCTTGACTCCACTTCTGGTTTCCCAATGACCTTTGATATCAGATGGTTGCAAGTGTAAGGCTTGGGCAACATCTTCAGGCTTTGGTTCCCTTTCCGTACCGTTGTAGGGTAGTTGATGGAGAATAGGAATCCTCATGAGTTGAGAAAATTCCTCCAAATTAGGTACTAGTTGGTAATCAGGAAATGTAAAGCAATGGTGTAGGGGGTCAAAGAACTGGAAGAGGACCTTCACCATGTCTTCTTCAATGTTGGAGTTGACCAGGTTGAGAAGTCTACCATGTATTTCACTGAAAGGATAATTCTCTAGAATCTTGGAAGCAAGCTCCTTGAGTTGAGGAGGAATTCTCACAAGGTTGACCTGAATTGTTTTTCTGCGAAGTGGTTCCATAACCTACAAAACAAGAACAAAGATGAAGATCCAAACCCTTGAAATGGTTAGTAGATGCAAATGATGCTTCATGATGTTTATGATGTATGCACAAGTATATGTACAAGCAAGTCACACAAGATCCTAGTTTCAGGCTTGCATGGGGTTTCATAGGTAAGTACCCTCTTGAAGTTAGTTGGCTCAACTTGTCCTATAAATAGTAACCGGGTTCTAAGGAGCTCAATATCACTGGATTATTTTCTGTGTTCATTATTTCAGTTTAGCCACTTAACTGGCGACCGAAATATTCCAAGAAAATAACCCTTAATGAGTGTAGTATCGAGTATCTACCAACTTCGGACTGCACCAAAGTCGGTCATCTCACTACCCCTAAAAACGCCAAGATGGTCAAGTAAAGGTTCTAAGAGTTCATTAGTGCTTCACGACATCACTCAGCGGCCCCGTATTCTCTTTGATTGACTCAAAGGCTACCGGTACCCACAAATATGTCGCACTAATATAGCTATTGCTTCAACCATGTCGGTATACCCCGCACAGTTTCCATAACGTATTGCTATTTACCTATGAATGTTTCCCAAATCCGGGTAGAGGATTTCAAACCCAAACAATAGAACCAAATGTAAAGCAATCAAAGCAAACAAGATAAGTATGTAAAGGTGATGTAAACCCTAAGGTTACTCCACTTTTAAAGTTTATTCCCCAGCAGAGTCACCAGTTCTGTGATACGGTGGGAGAACTGACTTGAGGTTTTGTGTTTGTGTTCGCAAATGTTTCAGTTTAGAAAGAGTCGCCACCGACTTTTTATTTTATCCTAAGGAAAGGTCAAAAATCACAGGAAAGACCTTTGAGATGTTTTCTTGGGTTCGGGGGGTAGATTATGAAAAGGGAAGGTGCAAACACCCTTTTCATCCATGGTTATCCATGGGCTCTTAGTTACTTGTTTAGATCACTTGCTTTTGCTTTTCAATTGTTTGAAATGGTGCTTTATGTGTGGTTTTTGAAAATACTTTTGAAAAAGAAGCCATCGTTGTGGCAACCTTTGTAATGATTCTTTGTTTGAATATATACAAAGGTGTTTGTCTTTTGAAAAGATATTTCAATGTTTGAAAGTTTGATTTTGGGAAATGTTTTGAAATTGTGTTGTGAAGTGTGTTTGAAAATAGCAAGGATGTTTTGCAAGTTTTGATCAAGTAACTAAGAGTTGTCTACCCTATTTTACTCAAAGGTCTTTCCTATACGTTTTTAACCCTTTTGACAGTGTTGTTTTACCATTGTATTTGGTAAACAACCTTGTGTTTGGATGTTAAACGGGACAGGCGCGGGTCATCGTATTGACCATGATAGCAATATTGCCGAGTATCTTTAGCAATTTTTTGAGGGACTAGATCATTTTGTATAGGCAACCAAGATAGCGTCATCGAGGGACTATGATCTTTTTTTTTGTTTTTGTTTTTTCCAAAGTACTCAACATGCATAACATGGCCATTTTAAAAGGTAACAAGTGGATGAAACCCTAGGGGTGCAAATGTGTATTGTGTATTGATTTTCATGCATTTTTGTCTTTGTATTAGTCAAGGTATTTGTTTGATTTTGGATTTTTTGCATACAAACCCTAATCTCTAACCATGGCATAATTGAAAGCATAAATGCGTAAAAGTAAATCTAATACTATTACAACATGATTATGGGGAGGGGGATACAATTTTGAATGGGGATTATTTGGCAAGAAATTAAAACCCTAATTTTACTATTACATCCAAATTGAATCAATGGCATAAATAATAAATGGAACAGATTACACAAAATATTATGAATATGCAAAAATGTTTATGTTTATTTTTTATGTATGTAAAAAATATTTAATGCAAAAAAAGAAAGGAATAATAAAAAAGATTATCATTTTTTTATATTAAGGGTAAAACCCTAATTTTCTTTTAAGAATGTAAATATATTAAATATACTATTTATATACAATAAAATAAAATAATATATATACAAAAATAAAATATATTTAGAAAAAGGTATTATTAAGTATAAATAATAATAAAAAATAAAAGTATAATATTTTTATGTTTTTATTCTCAAGTATTTATTAAATAAAATAAAAGTATGTATATATATATATATATATATATATATATATATATATATATATATATATATATATATATATATATATATATATATATATATATATATATATATATATATATATATATATATATATAATATATATACAAGACAAAAATATATTTAGAAAAATATTTTTTGAGTATGAATAAAATAAAGAATAAAAATAAAAGTATAATGTTATTATATATTATTTTCAAATTTTCAATAAATAAAAGTATATACTATTAAATAATCATTTTCATGTCTAAAAAAATAATAAAATAATAAAAATAAATGTGAAAGTTTATGAAAATATTTTTGGGTATTTTTATGTTTGGAAAATATAAAATAAAAATCAGAAAATGAAAATAAATACAAAAATATAAAAGTATAAAGAAATTGGGCCACGGGGTGCATTCAGCAAAAGAGGGGTGCCAAAAACAAAAGAATCAAAGCCCGGCCCAAGCCAGACTTCATCTTCAACCTTTGTTCACAAACGCGCGCGCCCTGACTTCAAACATGGAAAACATGCATACGTACTCTAATGCAAAAACACATAACATCAAAGTTGTAGCATTTTTCAAGACGAATCCAACCATGTAAAGAACTCATTCTAACTCTCAAAGACCAGAGAGAATTTCTCTGGCCCTAAATCCTAACCTAATTTTTTCAGGATGTTCATGGATCAAATTCGCTTAGCATGTTTAACTAAAATGAAAACTGAGCATATGTACAGCTTCATGGCTATGAATACTACATTTTTTATTCATAAACCTAAGCCTAACTATTCCTAAATAGAGAGATAGGAAGTTGATAAAAACCTGTTTCAGTTGAGATCGTGTCTGACAATGTGGAGCTTTTCAATGAGGCCTGAGATGTTTGGGAGCTTGCTTGAACTTCCCCTGACCTTCTCCAATGCCTACTTGCCTTGAATGTGCTTGAACAAGCCTACAGAACTCAACCTGCACAAGCTGAAATAAAAAATGGCAAACCTTGTAAATGGAGTTACAGTTAGTGTTTAAGGGTTGGCATATCTTGGATAGGTTGTATGGGAGGTGTTTGAACATGTTTGGGACAAAACCCACGAGCAACTTGTGAGATAGAACTCAAGATGCAGATGCTGCCCTGTTTTGTCAATGGAAGGTGATTTTGTGCTATGGTAGGTTTCAGGAATCAAAGGCTTGTGTTTTAGGTTCAATACAATGTGTAAAAATTGTCTCAAAAGCTTGCACAAGTTGGTTCTATCTGATGTTCAAGTTATGTGATATTGGACAAATTTCTTGGTTATGAAGCAAAACATGAGAAGTGATGGAAGACAAGCCTGTACAAGCTATCTATCAGCTTGCACACTATGCCCTTGGCCCCTCAAGTTGGTGGATTTGATTTGCTGCATAAGATATGGCTCAATGCTCAAGGATGCAGTTTTGACATAAAGCAAGATTTAAGCAAAAATGGTAATGTTGCTTTTTCTAAATAGGGATTAATCTTGTGTGCAATGCTCTAATGACCAAAACAAAGCCTTAGACCAATGGATTTGCATTTAATTATTGAGTATGTAATGGTTTTGAGGCCTGTAATCTAGTGCAAAGCAAGCTGATTAGAATTTGCAACTTGTATCACTATGATCATGCCATGGATAAAAAGTGAGTTATTGCCAACTTCAAGCCTTCGATTCTCCCTAACCACAAATGAGTTTGGAGATTTCTTGGACATTTTGGAAAGCTTCCAACATGCTCTACATTCCATCTTTGAAATGAAATTTGAGATTCCAAGTGGAACTATGTGAAAAATGGTCATGAAGATGGGTCAAAATCCTGCCTAAACTAGGGCAAAATTTCACTAAGTTAAAAGTTTCATGGACCCTTGTTCCAAAAATCATAACTTGAGATCCAAGCTTCTTTTGGGAAAACTTTGTGAATAAAAGTTGTATACTTTGTGGAGGACTACAACTTTCATGTTTGAATTTTTGTTTGAATCCAATTTCATCATGATGAAAATGTTGGGCAAAGTTGAGAAAAATTAAGAAAATTTCATAACTTAGAAAAATTCTAAGTTATGAAAATTTTCAACTTTAAACCCTAATTTGAAAAATTGGGTTTCTTGATGGACAGGTTTCATGTTTTGACACATCTTGATGAAAAATGACCCTTGGCCCTTGATTTTGACCAAAAAGTCAAAGTTTGACTTTTCAGTGTACAATCAAATTTTGATCATTTGACTGAAAAATTCATCTGTCAATCCAATGCAATTGAGATCTTTTGAACCTTGTGAATAGGTCAAGATGATGCCGTTGATTCCTTGAATCCATTCTTGAGCCCAATTTGCCATTGGCTAGGTCAAAAGTCAGAAATTGCCCTTGTGCAGTCAAAACCCTAAAAATGACCATTTTTCCCTTTTGATGATCTGATCAAATTTCTTGAGGAGTTGTAGTCCAAACTTGATCAAATGGTTCATATGAGTTTATAGTGTTGATGTCGATCAAAATTTATGAGGTTTGACTGCAAATTGGCCACAGTTGACTTTTTCCCCAATATAATTGATTTCTATATCAACTGTCCAATTGACTGGGCAAAAATTTGATTCAAGGCTTGAAACATGGTATGGATAATCTTATAAGTCCAACATGAAGTATGAAAGTCACTTTGAGCATTGAAAGTCCAAAAATATCTGTGCAAACCCAAACCCTAATTTCAGGTCAACAGTGCAAGGAGATGTCTTGAGCAGTGCAAACCCTAGCTTGGTCTTGGATCCAAAGAGTCTTGTGAGGGGAAATCTTGATTAAATGAGAGGGAAAATTTTGGGGTACAACAATGACTATGTTTAGATGGTTACTCATGCTCAGATGGAGACTATGATCATACAGTGACTATTGGTTCTAATGGTTATGTTCTGGATTTCTGTCGGTGACTTATGCATATGGTATTATGTTGGTGACTATATGGTTCTCATATTTATTTTTTTATTTAATGACTTATTTACTTGTAGATTCATTTAGGCCTTCGATCTTAGCATTCCCAGCATGTTCAGAAAAGGCTCAACGATATCCAGTTCCAAAAGCCTTCATCCCGTACAATCAGTGATCTACATAGTAGTTGGTTCTTATATGAGCGGAAGCTATGACAAACCTTTGACTTTGTTATACCCCAAAATTTGCCCTCCCATATTTCTCAATACATTTCAAGTGAGGTCCTCAAGTTGCTTAAGGAAGTCCAAGGGTTGACCACACAAACTCTCTCCTAAGGCAGTCTACCTCAAATTAGGGTTCCATGTTGCATCAAGATAATTGAGTCCAAAGGGTCCCAAATGCTCACTGTTGTCTTAATATGTTCTCAATATCATCCATGTCAAGTTTCAAGCCTTGCAGAGGAGGTTTGCTCAGTCAATTGCTCAAAGGCCTGAAAATCGATTGTGTTAGGGCAAAAGTCAACTGTGGCCCACATACAGTCAAACCTCAAGATTTTTGGTCAACATCCTCATTTTGAAGTATTATTCATCATTTTATCAAGGGTTTATCATGATTCCTCAAGGATTGCTCACAATTCATCAAAACCCAAAAGTTGCTAAATTAGGGTTTTGTAGGAAAAGTCAACTCAACTTTGACCAAACATAACTTTCTCATAATTTATTAGAAATGACCCATCCAAATCTCATTTTGAATATGATGCAATTCCATACAATTCATCTTCAGATTCCAAGTTCAAAATATGCACTCACAAGAAGTTATGAATTTGGACATTATAGGTCACTTTGAAAAGTCAACAAAAACACCTTTTTTGTCAAAGCTTCATACATGAACATGGAAGACTCAATTGATATGAGACCAAAAGTGTGGATTAGAGGGCATCTCAAAATTTCTAAAAATTCCAAAAACACCCTCATAGAGTCAAAATTGAGGAAGTTATGCATTGGTGAAGTTGACATTTTTTGCAAAAGTTCCAAAAGTCAAAAGTGCCTCAAATTGCAATTTTTGTCAAATGGGCCCAACTTTTTGTGCTTATTTTGAGTTTGTAACATGTCCGCGACCCATGATCCTTCCCACTTGCCTTTATTTTATTTTTGCCATTTATTTTGATTTTTAGTTCAATTAGATCAAATTAAATCAAAATAAAATCATGAAAATATCAAAATCATTTAAACCTTGAGATTTTGTGCATATTTCAGGTCTCTTATACAGCTAGCAATGAAATCAAATCGTGCAAGGCATGTTTGTACACAAAAAGATTGATTTTTCTTATTTTGGAAAGATTGGATACAAGTGTGAATTAAGGATCAAATCTCCATAATTGCAAAGATTGGATGCAAACTTGTAAACCTAATTTACTCAAGGACATATATAGAACAAATTCAGACCAAATGCACAAGGGTTAGAGGCGTGTAGAGTGAAGAACAACTTGCAAAAAATCAAGAAAAAAAAGTGCAATATGTTTTCACGGTTCCAGGCGCTTTCAAGCCTTTCCAAGCATTCCTTTCGTTTCCTGGGTGTTCAAGGAGTCCATACCAATCCTTAGCAAGCATTTTCATGCATAAAAACTCATTGTAAGCTCTTCACGACATCCCTTCCTTTTTGAAATCCAATATCATTATTTTGGCATTTGTAGCATGAATTATTTATATATTCTGAATCCTTGAAGCATTTGCAAGCTAATGGTAATAATTAATTGCATTTTTGCTAACCATACAGAGATCCATAATTGTTATGGTTTCTTGTTTCGTTTTTAGGGGTTTTGATTGCAGGTAAAATTCGCCCTAATGGAGGAGATTATTGGGACCAGCGGGTCAAACCTAGTTGATCCATGGTCTTGAACTTTATTTATATTGCTTGTATACAGTTTCTGAATTGTACAGTGTTGTACCCTAAAATTTTCCCTCCCAAATTTCTCAAAACATTGCAAGAAAGATCTCCAAGTTGCTCAAGGTTGCTCAAGGGTTGGTCAAACAAGCTCTCTCCTAAGGCAGTCTTCCCCAAATTAGGGTTTTATGTTGCGTCAAGATATTTGATTCCAAGTGGTCCCAAGTGATCACCAATGTCCTAATATGTTCTCAAGATCATCCATGTCAAGTTTCGAGCCTTGCAGAGGAATTTTGCTCATTCAATTGCTCAAAAGGTCCAAAAATCGACTGTGCTAGGGCAAAAGTCAACTGTGACCCAAATACAGTCAAACTTCAAGATTTTTTGTCAACATTCTCATTTTTAAGTGTATTTAATCATTTGATCAAGGGTTGATCATGATTCATCAAGGATTGCTCAAAATTCATCAAGATTCAAAAGTTGCTAAATTAGGGTTTTACAGGAAAAGTCAACTCAACTTTGACCAAGCATAACATTTCTCATACTTTATGAGAAATGACCGATCCAAATCTCATTTTTAAGAGGATGCAATTACCTATAATCCATCTTCATACCCCAAGATCAAAATATGCACTCACAAGAAGTTATGAATTTTGACATTATAGGTCATTTTTGAAAGTCAACAAAAACACATTTTTTGTCAAAGCTTCTAACTTGAGCATGAAATATCAAAATGAGATGAGACCAAAAGGGTTGATTAAAGGACATCTCAAGATTTCTAAACAGTCCAAGAACACCTCCAAAAGTTCAAAATTGAGGAAGTTATGCATTGTTGAAGTTGGACTTTTTTGCAAAATTGCCAAAAGTCAACTATCCCCAAAACTTCAAATTTTGCCAAATGGGCCCATTCTTTTTCACTTGTTTTGAGTTTGAATTGTAGCCCACGTGCTCCAGCCTTGGCCATGTGTCCATATCATTTTTTTGTTAATTATTTTGATTTTATTTGAATTAATTTGATTTAAATCAAAATAAATCAAATAAAAATCCAAAAGGCATTGATAACAAAGATTTTGTGGTGATTTCAGGTTCCATTATACAACTTGCCATCATCAAACTCGTATTAAATCAATTGTGTGCAAAAAAGATTGAAATCAAACCAATTTTGGAAAGCTTTGAAAGAAGAATCAAATCAAATTCAAAGTCATTGATGGAGAGAGATTTGGACAGCAAATTCAAACCTAATGCATTGTGCATTACATAAGGAAGCGATGCAGACAGAAATCAGGGTTGGATATCAGTTCTAGAGGAAGAATAAAATTTGTAAAAAAGAAGAAAAAGTGTGAGATCGAAATCAGTTCTAGAGGCATTCTCAAGGCTTGGCAAGTATCTCAATCTCTTCCTGGCCATCTCCACAAGCGAAAGCAACCAAGACAACGCGTTTTCAGACCTCCTAGTGCGCTGTAAGTCATCCACGAATTCACTATGTTCTTGAAATCGAAAATCTCTATTCTTGCATCCATTGTATAAAATAATTGCATCTTTGTGATCACTATGCCATTTTCAAGATTTTGGCATTAATCAATTTCATTTATCTAACATATATCACAGAGCACCATTGCTAGGGTTTTGCGTTCGTTTTTAGGGCTTTTTGTTTCAGGAAAAATTAGCTTTAACAATGGCTATGGTTATGATCAGAAGAGGATGACGAGTTCAACCATGGTCCTAGAACTCATTTATATGGCCTGAGGAAGATTTTGGAATGAAGCTACGATTTTAGCTGCGGATAAAAATCCGCAAGTAAAAATTACAGGTTTTAGAGGACATGGATGATGAGTTGTCATCCATCCACTCGTCCATTCAAATAACACGTGCGCTTTTTTCTTTTTCTGACCATTGAATTTTGTTTTTCCTATATTATTATTACATCGTATTTTATTAACAACAAGAACCACTTGTCCTAGTGGTTGCCACGCTTGATTCCAAGGCATATGGGGCTGGAGGTCATGGGTTCGATCCCTACCTCCAGCATTTGCTATTTTTCTTAACAATTTCAGGTAATCATGTGCGTGTTCAAGTCTGAGGTCCACCATGCACATCCCTCCTCCATGCGCCAGATGGCCAGATCTGGTGGCCAAGTCTCAAAGGCACACCATAAGCCAGTCAACGCGCGTGTATGGGATCCCAGAAAGTCAATTGGATTAGCATGTTTGGGCCAACAAAAATGCTTTCTACACCCTCCAAACAAGCCCATTTTCACTCTTTTCTTTATATTTTGTTTATTTATTTAATTACTTTATTTTTATTTAATTAATTTACTAACCAATAAACAAATTTTCTTTTTTTATCAAAAATACTTTTTATCCAATTTAAATTCAGAATTTTATTTTTTTATTAATAAATACTAACTAATTAATTAGGTTTTTAATTCTAGAACAACTTTATTTTATTTTGTAAACAAATAAAATCAATTAGAATTAATTAGGTTTTAACTTTAGTTTAATTATTTTTATTTTCTTTCTTAAATTAACAAAAACTCCAAAAAATATGTCATTAATTATTTTTAATTTATTTATTTATTTAATTTCTAATTTAGTATTTAATTTAGGACTTAATTTCTTTTCTTAAAATAAAAACAACAAAGAAAAAGCATTTTCTTTTAAAAAGGGTCAAAACCTTAATTCGCATTCGATTTAATTTCCCTCGCGCTTTATTTTTCTTTATCCAATCGATGTATCTGCTTCCGGTATGTAATAATTAATTAGGACATTTATTTATTTTACCGCTTTATTTTATTTTCAAAGGGTTGCTTTTGGCGATGTAAATACCCGACGCCTTGTAATAATTAGTTTTAATTTCCGCATTTTAATTCTGCAAATTATACAACTGTTAGATGTTTGATAATAAGGCTTGCATGACAAGAATGAATGCCTAATCTAAAATCAAATTAGATCACCCTTACCATGTGCAAAGATAAAAATAACTGAAAACAACACTGTGATCGGTGGATCTGGAACTGACTGTTTAACGCTGGTTCGCGAAATGTCGCGGAAGCAAGAGTCGCCACCGTCTTTTATTTTCTCCAAATGGGAAGGACAAAAGCACAGAAAAATTCCTTATAGAGATTGCTCTCGGTTCGGGAGGTAGATTATAGAAAGGGAAGGTGTTAGCACCCTTTCTATCCATGGTTATCCATGGGCTCTTAGATACTTGCTCAATGTGTTTTCAAAAAGATTTGTTTGCTTTTCAATGTGGGTTTTAAAAAGTTTCTTTTGAAAAATTTCAGTTCGACTCATACGTCAGAGTGTTTGAAAAATTTGCTTTGAAAGCTTTTGAAAATGTGTTGGTGTGAAAAGATTTCAATTTGTTTTGATGAGAGCAAGTATCTACGAGAACCTACCTACCCTAAGGAATTCGTCTGTGTAAATGTCCTTTAAAGTAGTGCCATCCCACCATTGAGAGGTAGGTAGCACCACCGTTGGAGGTGTTCGGGTCAATTCGAGTTTTAGGGACATGGTGATCACCAGAGCAATGGGAAGACACCTTAGAAGCTACCCTCATGCCAGGTTCCCGGATCATGAGGACTTACTAAGACGTCCTCTACTCGACGATCACCTTTCGAAAGGCAACAGTGAGGCGTACCCTAGGGGTGGTGTGTGCGAATTGTGTGTCATGTTTCAGTTATTTGTCTTGTCATGTTTATTTGTAACCTACGCTTGATTTTAATTTAAGTCCATACATTCTTTCATGCTTTTTAAGAATTATAAAGTTTGCGGGAAAATAAATCTAAGGCTATTACAAAGGGCGCGGGTCCACATCGCCAAAATTAAACCGGACCCGATTTGACTGAAAAAATAAATAAAGCGAATAAAAGTGCGAGAAATAAAATTGTTACAAGGCTTTGGGACATGTACATAATTATAATAAGCGATAAAGTAAAATGCGCGAAATTAATAATTAAAAATATGAACATGGGTGTTGGACCCTTTTGTAAGAAATTAAAGTTAATGAGAATTAATTAATTAGAATTAAATGTTTTTGGTATTTTATGTTTTTTAAGATTTAAAAGAAAAAAGAATTTATTGAAATTAAAAATAAAATGCTAAACCCTAGTTCTAATGTTTTTTAAAATTTATTGTGAAAAAGATTGAATTTTTAACCTAATTTAAATCTAAGTTATTTATAGACATTTAATTATAAAAAAAATAAAATAAATAAATAAATAATATTGTGATAAAAGGAAAAACTAAAAAGGAATGAAAATTGTTAATTAAACCTAATTCTAATTTTTATATTTAATATGAAAGGAATTAAAATTGCAAAATCCTAATTAAACTAAATTTATTTACATGCATTTATTCATAAAAATAATTAAAATAAATAAATATTATATTTTGGCCTTTTCTGTTTTTTTATGTTTTGTAAAAAATAATTACTGAATTAAAACAACAAAATAAATAAAATAATAATTAAAAGGATATAAGGAAAATAAATGAAATTAGCAAACCAGGGTGGGGTGTAGTCCCAAAATTGGAGGTCAAATTAGTGGAATCTGGCCCAATAAGCATTGGTCCATTGACTTTTTGAATCCTGTATGATGCGTTGACTGGGAGTATAGCGTGTTCCTTGAACCTTGGCCTTTTGATTGGTGGAACTGTACGCGTGTCATGCTTGATCTTGAGGCGTATGGTGAACCCTAGCGTGGAGCCTGCATAGGAATTGTCATTGCAAAATAATAAATGGAATTACACAGACCTGGGACTTGAACCCAGGTCTTGGAGGTTGTATGCATCACGTGTTGCCAACTGAGCCAATTAATTTCAATTGATATATTATGGTTAATAAATAACAAAAATCAAAACCAACGCGTAGTGGAGGGAACGCGCGCAATTCAAACTGGCGAATCACGCTTCGCCAACACATCATCTTCCCCATTGTTTCTGAAACATGAACTCAAAGGCTACGGTTTTTCATGCGTGGGTTTAGGCACCTTTAGAAGAAATAGCGAATAGCGCTATGTAGCTCATAAATTGTTCGCGAAGGTTGATTCATGTTCGTCTCAATGTACTGAATTCAATGGTCATGGTCTGAAGCTTTAATTTTTCTTCTTTGCAAAAACCCCAATTTTAAAACCTGCAAACCCTAATATCCAAACATGGCATAATCTCGTATGGTCAATAAAAACGCAATTAAAAGTAATGGTTAGCTTGGAAACTTCATTATGAACAAGAATTCATCAATCAAAATGCAAAAAGATGTATGATTTGAGATATGCGATTTCAAAAGTTTCGAGGTACAGTCTGAGTTCTTGATACCGATTCAGGGCGTTTTGGTGGTTGATATTGATTGGAATTTGATCAGGAGTTCACAAGGAAGCCTTTGGAATGAGTATTAGGGTTGGAATCGACCTCTAACCTTGAAATCAGTTTTGTGCTTTTATGGAAAATTTTCAATGTGCAATAGCTTTTTTGGGCGCAGCTTTCAGTGTTATGGCCATTAGGGTTGACTCCTGATCATATAGTGAAGGCATTAGGTCAATAAAATTGAACAAAATCCATGGCATTCAATGATTTCAATCTTTGATTTTGGAAGATCTTTTTTGAATCTTTTTTCATGTATATTTGGTTCAATCATGCTCCAATCACACCAAAACTTTCCATAATCAAACAAGCACGAAATATTGAGAGTAGAATGTGCACAAAAAGATTTTTTTAGGTCAAATTTATATTTTCTACATATTTAAATGATTTAAATGAATTAATATTAATATAAATTCAAATAAATAATTAAAAAATGAGAAAATACTTCCCCTTGGGCTTAATGGTCGTGCATAGGCTTGGCATGAAGAAACTTGGAAGAAAAATGGGCCCATTTGCATTTTTGGATCATTTGAAATAAAGTTGACTTTCAAAAATTTCCAAAAATTTCCCAACTTCCACAAGGCATAACTTGCTCAATTTTTAAGCTTTTCACATGTTCTTGGACATTTTGGAAAGGTCTTTGAGTCCTTTAACCAATGCCTTTGGTCCCATGTCATTTTGATTTACCAAATCTCAAGTTATGGCCTTTGACTTAAAGTCCCTTTTTGTTGACTTTTGAAAATGACCTATAATGTTGAAATTGATAACTTTTTGTGAGAGCATTTCTTGGACTTGGAATATGAAGATGAGTTGTAGGAAATGTCTTTCTCTTCAAAATGAGCTTTGGATGGAATTTTTATGATAATCCATGTGAAAGTTATGCCCTGGTCAATTTCAGTTGACTTTTTCAGCTGTCCAAATATAGCAACTTTTGCATCTTTGATGATTTCTGAGCCAAATTTTGAGAATCATGATCAAGCATTGATCAAATGATGTTTGTGGCTTCAAAATGATATGTTGACCAAAAATTTGAACTTTTGACTGCCAAATGACCATTTTGCCCCTACAGTTGACTGTAGTGCAATTTAGGGTTTTGACTGTGCAATTTTGAGCTGAATGCCTTGAAACTTGGTATGAGGATACTTGACCACATTTGTAGGCATATGAGACTTGATTGGAACTTTGAAAACTTCATTTTCTTGATCAGAATCCAAACCCTAGTTTTGACTGTATAGGAGACAGTTGAACTGCATAACCCCTTGGGGAATTTTGTGACTTGGCTTGGTAGTTTCTTGAAGAATATGGGAGGGCAAATTTTGGGGTACAACAAACACACTCGCACATGCGCACTCTTAGGGTACACCTTACTTGGTTGCCTCCGTACACGGTCATTGAGTATAGGTCGTTTTAGAGGTCGTCCTCTTGTCTAAAAAGATCATAGTTGCCTCGAAACGGTTGCCTCAGATATTGTTGCCTCAAACAAATGATCTAAGACATTAGGGTTACCGCTAAGGTGTCCTAACATTTCTTTGGTGACCGTATGTCCCTCTTTCGAATTGACCCTCAAACTCCAACGACGGTGCTACCTACTCACTAATAGTGGGATAACATTTTCTAAAGGAAATTAGCATAGAACGATTCCTTTTTCGAGCAGGTAGATAGTTCTTAGATACTTGCTCATCCAAAATAAAACAAATTTTTCACACTTACACTCCTTTTCAAACAAAGTTTTCAAAAACACTTCATTACACTCTTGAGGACAGAAACAAGAATTAAATCGAAGTTAAAAATAAAAACTTTTCAAAACCCACAAGCACAAAGAAAAAAAATTTTGAAAATGATGAGCAAGTACCTAAGAGCCCATGGAAAACCATGGATAGAAAGGGTGCTAACACCTTCCCTTTCTATAATCTACCCCCGTACTCAAAAACATCTCGAAAAAGGTTTTTTCTGTTCTTTTTCCTTTTCCTTGTTGGATAAAATAAAAGTCGGTGGCGACTCTTGCTTACCGCGACATTTTGCGAACACAAAACATAAAACGCAAACCAGCATTCCAAAAACAGTCAGTTCTTCCCACCGTATCACAGAACTGGCGACTCTGCTGGAGATATTTTAATAAGTGGGGTGTACCTTAGGAATAGTTCATCATAATGTTTTCAATTGCTTGATTTGTATGCTTTATCTTTGTGGGTTTGAATCGGAGTTACTATAGATCCTAACTCGGATATGGGGATACCATTTAGGTAAGTAGCAATAGACTGTGAGGGAAGTGTACGACGTAGACCAATACGGTTGAAGCAGTAGCTATGTTGGTGTGGCACTTTAGTTTGTACTGATATCCCTTGTGGTGGAACAAGGAGAATATGGGTCAGCTAAGGGGTTATTAAGAACCAACTGACCTTAGAACCTATAAAATGACCAACTTGGCCATAGAACAGTAGCAGTATGCTACACTCATTGAGACCAAACTCTCGCGATGATTCTGGCTGCAAGAAAAGGTTGCCAAACTGGAATTATGACCGATCGAGGGTGGTCAGTGATATTGAGATCCTCTAGAACCTAGTTACTATTACTAGGACAGGTTGAACCAACTAAACTGAAAGAGGGTAATACCTAAAATCCATGTCAGCCTGAAATCTAAGGGCTATTGTGTGATTTGTGTGCCTTTACCATGTTTGCTATCTGTGAATACTTGTGGTGTGTTTCTATCATAACATCATGCATCATGACATTGCATGCATCTTGCATCAGACTAACCTATTTCAAAGACATAGGGGATTCATCTTTGTTCTGTTTTGTAGGTCATGGCCTCTATGCGTAGAAACGCTATTCGGATCAGCTTTGTACA
Organism: Vicia faba; assembly: GCA_948472305.1. Lineage (NCBI taxonomy): Eukaryota > Viridiplantae > Streptophyta > Magnoliopsida > Fabales > Fabaceae > Vicia > Vicia faba. The sequence goes on along the minus strand of OX451736.1, from coordinate 484,371,782 downwards.
GATTCCTACTCAGCTCAGAGATTTGGTTTCCGAAGTTCTAGATACTTCCTCCTTTATCAGAAGACATGGTCACCTCCTTGGTTTGGTCACTTCTAGGATGGATGAGCAAATGATGAGTGTCTTGTGTCAGTTCTTTGATCCATTGTACCACTGCTTCACCTTCCCGGACTATCAGTTGGTCCCTACCTTGGAAGAGTTCTCTGATTTACTTAGTATTTCTATTCTAGAGCAGACGCCGTTTACAGGTTGGGAGAAAGCTCTTAGGCCAGAACATGTTGCTACAGCCCTACACCTGACAAAGGCTGAAGTAATGTCTAACTGGGAGAATAGGAGTGGGACAAAAGGCTTCTTGGATAAGTTCTTGGTTGATCGGGCTAATCAGTTTTGGGACAGTTTGGATTTTCAAGCATTCGAGGACATCCTGGTTCTTCTCATTTATGGTATGGTTTTGTTTCCTAATTCAGATTCTTTCGTCAACGTGAATGCAGTGAAGATTTTCATGTCCCGTAATCCAGTGCCCACTCTCTTAGGGGACATTATTCATGCTCTTTATGCCCGTACTGCTCGGAAACAGGGAACCCTTATGTGTTGTGCACCATTGCTGGCGAGGTGGTTTATTTCTCACCTCCCCAAATCTGTTTTGAAGAACAAGGAAGGTATGGGATGGGCCTACATAATTATGTCCCTGGCTCACATAGACATCATCTGGAGCACTAAGGACATGGAAGAAGTAGCTATTATTGATCGATGTGGGGAATACCCCAATGTTCCACTACTTGGAATTCGAGGAGGGATTACCTATAATCCTTGTCTGGCCTTACGACAGTTTGGGCGAGCTAGGAGGGACGGACCTCATGAGTTTCTAATGCCGAGCATTGTCTTTTACTTCCAAGGGGATAGTGAGGAGCATCGTCGCAGGTTCATACGAGCTTGGAACAGGGTACACAGGTCTGATCCACACGAGTTAGGGATGAAGACCTCTCTTCCGATGGAACCATATCTCCGATGGGTTCGAATCCATGCCCAAAAGTTGGGAATGTCGTACGAAGCTGTCTTACCGGTAATTGTTGAGAATGCTGATGAAGAAGGGGTTCCTCCTACTGTCCTACATCCGTACATGCCTATTGACATTGGAGCATTAAAAAGGTCGTGGATCCAGTTGAGAGAAGAGCAGGATACTTACAGAGAAAAGTATCACGAGCAGGAGCGAAAGATTCTAAAGCTTACAAGGCAGCTGGAGAATGAGAAGGTCCTCAATAATTATGTCAGCACCAATGGAAAACGACCATGGGAGCACTGATGTCTTTTCTAGTTTTGATTTACTTTCCAGTATTTCCTTTTGTAACGCCTTAAAGGCATTTGTCAAACATTGTTTCAAGTTTGTTATCTAATAAAGTGTGTTTCATTTTGGTTTACGAATTTGAATCCCTAAAGCCTTTGAAATCATATCATACACATATCATTCCCATGCACCTCATTACAGGTACCCTTACAGGTTTCTCATCTTCTTCGTTGTTTATTTCAGCACATCATGTCTGCTGAAACATCCACTGATCAAGCTATCAAGGCTCTACAAGCTCAAAACGCTCAGTTCCAGGAAATGTTCATGAATTTGGCCAAGGGTCAGCAAGATCTGAAGACTCTTATCTTGAAGGATAATAAGAAGAAGAAAAATAAGACGGTCCTCCTGAACATGGGTCGCAGATTTGGGAACAATCTGCGGGATGTTGATTTATCTCACTCATCTGGAGGGGGAGAAAACCAAGAAGAAAGGAGGGTTCCTAGCCCTGTGGTATCTAACAATGAGACTGACTTTGATGAATACCAGTATCCTCCTGCTGAGGATAGGTATAAACAGCTTGAAGACCGGTTGAGCACAATGGAGGTCCAGAAAGTCCCTGGTCTGGACTTCAGAGATTTGGGTTTGTCATCTGGGGTGGTGATTCCCCACAAGTTCAAAGCACCAATCTTTTCTAAATACGACGGGGTTTCTTGTCCAAAGCTGCACCTCCGCTCGTATGTTAGAAAGATCCAGCCATACACTGCTGATAAGAACCTCTGGATCCACTTCTTTCAAGATAGTCTTTCAGGGACTCAACTTGAATGGTTTTACCAGCTGGAAGGAGCTAGTATCCGTAATTGGGAAGACCTTGCTGCTGCTTTTTACAAGCAGTACCAATACAATGCCGACCTCGCTCCCACGCGTACCCAACTTCAGGGTATGTCTATGGGTGCGAGCGAAGGTTTCAAAGACTACGCTCAGAAATGGAGGGACCTTGCTGGAAGAGTACAACCCCCGCTGGCTGACAGGGAGTTAGTAGATATGTTTCTGGGAACCTTGTTTGGTTCGTATTTTAACCATCTGATTGGAAGTTTATCGTCCGGATTTACTGAGCTGATTATGACCGGGGAAAGAGTTGAGGCCGGTATCAAGAGCGATAAGATACAGAATGGTGCTTCGTCAAATACCAAGAAGAAGCCTTTTAAGAAGGAGTCCAGCACTGTTTACAGTTCAAAGAGCCATAATAGACCTGAGTGCCGCCAAGCAGTCAATGCGGTTGTTATATCAAGACCAATTGTTGCCACACAACGCAACAATCAGCCAAGAGCCGAGAGGCCGCGAAGACAATTCACTCAGCTCCATATGACCCTGTCTCAGATTCTGCCGTAGTTGTTAAAGACCAACTTGGTGATTCCGAAGGAAGCCCCGAAGAATCCCAATACAACATCACCGCTGTACAATCCGAACGCCCGCTGTGCTTTTCACTCCGATAGCCCGGGGCAAGATACGAATGATTGCTGGGTCCTGAAGAATAAGGTACATGATCTGATTGATGCTAAGGAGATTGAGTTTGAAGCGCCCGAAAAACCTAATTGTTGTACCCCAAAATTTGCCCTCTCATATTTCTCAAAACATTGCAAGAAAAATCTCCAAGTTGCTCAAGTTTGCTCAAGAGTGGGTCAGACAAATCATCTCCTAAGGCAGTCAACCCCAAATTAGGGTTTTGTGTTGCATCAAGATCCTTGAGTCCAAATGACCTCAAATGCTCCCTAATGTCCTAATATGTTCTCAAGGTCATCCATGTCAAATTTCAAGCCTTGCAGAGGAAGTTTTCTCAGTCAATTGCTCAAAGGGTCCAAAAATCGTCTGTGTTAGGGCAAAAGTCAACTGTGACCCAAATACAGTCAAACTTCAAGATTTTTTTGTCAACATTCTAATTTTTAAGGATATTTCATCATTTGATCAAGGTTTGATCATGATTCATCAAGGATTGCTCAAAATTCATCAAGACTCAAAAGTTGCTAAATTAGGGTTTTGCAGGAAAAGTCAACTCAACTTTTACCAAGCATAACTTTCTCATACTTTATGAGAAATGACCCATCCAAATCTCATTTTAAAGAGGATGCAATTTACTACAATCCATATTCATACCCCAAGATCATAAAATGCACTCACACGAAGTTATAAATTTGGACACTATAGGTCATTTTTGAAAGTCAACAAAAACACCTTTTTTGCCAAAGCTTATAACTTTAGAATGGAATATAAAAATGAGATGAGACCAAAAGGGTTGGTTATAGTACATCTCAAGCTTTCTAAAAAGTCCAATAAAACCTCCAAAAGTTCAAAATTGAAGAAGTTATGCATTGTTGAAGTTGGGCATTTTTGCAAAATTGCCAAAAGTCAACTATCCCCAAAACTTCAAATTTTGTCAAATGGGCCCATTCTTTTCCACTTGATTTGAGCTTGCATCATTGTCCACATGTCCTAGCTTCAGCCATGAGCCCATATCTTATTTTTATTATTTTATTTGATTTTTTATTGAACTATTTCATTTTATATCAAATTAAATCATAAAAAATCCAAAGCTTTGATTACATGATATCTTTTGATTGTTTCAGGTTTTAATTGTCATCATAATCATCATCAAAATTCGTATCAAGCATATCATGTACAAAAAGATGGAGATTTGATAAATTTGGCAAGCTTTAAAGGATGAATCAAATCAAATCATAAGGCATTGATTTAGAGAGATTTGATTCATGATTCTTGACCTAATACATTCCATGATACATATAGAAGGCAAATGCACAAAATTGGAGGCTAGAGGCTACAAGAACCAACCAAACAAAACTTGAAAAAGTGGTGAATAAGTGTGAAACCAAAATCATACTTTGAGGCGTTTTCAGAAGCAAAGCTTGATACCAATCGATTGTTGGGTGTATACTCAACCTTATTGGATCCAAAGCAAGCTCTCATACACACCAAAACACGCTGTAAGTGTCACACTACCTAGCTCTGCATTTGAATTCGCAAATCTTTATTCTTGCATCTTTTGTATAAACTATTTGCATATTCATGATCCTCATCAAGTTTCCAAGCTTTATGTATTACCCAATTTCGTTTATGTGGCCTATGCTGTGAGGTACCATAGCTAGGGTTTTGTGGCTTGTTTTGGGTATTTCTCTTACAGGTAAAATTAGCCTTAATAATGGCCATGGACGTGACCGGGAGAGGAAGACGAATGTAACCATAGTCTTGGGAGGAATTTATATAGCCTGAGATGAGTTTTAGGATGAACCTATGCTTTTAGTTGCGGATTCAAATCCGCAGGTAAATATGTTGTAGGTTCCAACGACAGGGATGATGGTGTGTCGTTCTCCCATTCGCGTGTTCAAATCACGCGTGCTTTTTTTTATTTCTGACCAATAATCATTGTTTTGGCATATTAGTTTTATTGTTTGATATATTAACAACTAAAGCACATTGGCCTAGTTGCGAAGCAAGCATTGCAAATACCATTAGGACTTGGGTTCGAATCCCAGGTCCCCCACTTTCTTTGTTGATTTTTTCTTTCAGGTGATCATGTGCATGGTCCAAGCGTGCAGCCTACCCTAGTCTCTCAATCATCCAATGGCCAGATGCCAAAGGCCAAATCTGGTGGCCATGGTCTGGAGGTCTATCATAGGCAAAGTCAGCACATACACACTGAATCAGGAAAGTCAACAAGGGGCCAACTCAATTGAGCTTCAGATTGCTACCTCCACCTCATTTTCAGGCCCATACTCCTTTTTCTCTATATTTTTTTTGTTTTTTTGTTTTAATTATTTCTTTATTATTTCTAATTTATTTTCTAACCAATCAATTTTTTCCTTTAATAAAATTAAAACCAAAAATATTTTCTTTATTAAATTAAATTTTAGTATTTTTAGCCTTTATTAACAAATTTACTAATTAAGTTAGGCTGTTAATTAGAAATAATTTTAACATTTTTGTAAAATAATTAAAATTAACTTAGACATAATTAGGTTTTTATTAACATTGATCAATTTTATTTTCTTTCTTTAAATACCACAAAAATCCAAAAATATTTATTTTCATTAATTAACTTATTTAATATTAATTTAATATTTAACTTAGATTAATTTCTTTCTTAATTCGAAAACAACAAAAATAATTTTCTTTAATAACAAAGGGTCAAAACCCTATTTGCGCTCGATTTAATTTCCCGCACGCGATCTATTTTCAATATTGTATTTGTTCCCGGAATGTAATAGCTTAATAGGACTTTAAATATTTTTATCACTTTATTTATTTTCCGCATTTAAATTTCAAAGGGTTGCTTTTGGCGATGTAAATACCCGACGCCTTGTAATTTAAATTCCGCAATTTATTTTCCGCAAAATATAACTGTTAGATGTTTGATAATATGAATGCATGACAAGAATTAATGTTTTAACCTAAAATCAACTTAGATCACCCATAACATGTACAAAGACAAAAATAACTGAAAACGACACACTTGCACATGCTCACTCTTAGGGTACACCCCACTTGGTTGCCTTCGTAACGCGATCATTGAGTATAGGTTGTTTTAGAGGTCGCCCTCTTGTCCAAAGATCATAGTCGCCTCGAAACGGTTTCCTCGGATATTGTTGCCTCAAAACAAATGATCTAAGACATTAGGGTTACCGCTAAGGCGTCCTAACATTGCTTTGGTGATCGTAAGTCCCTAATTCAAATTGACCCTTAAACTCCAACGACAGTGCTACCTACTAATCAATAGTAGGATAGCATTGTCTAAAGGAAGATAGCATAGAACGATTCTTTTTTCGAGTAGGTGGATGGTTCTTAAGTACTTGCTCTTTCAAAAAACAAAATCTTTTTCACACTTACACCTTTCAAACAAAAACTTCTTCAAACCCACAAGCACAAAGAAAGCAAATAATTTTGAATACGAGCAAGTACCTAAGAGCCCGTGGATAACCACTGATAGAAAGGGTGCTAACACCTTCCCTTTCTATAATCTACCCCCCGAACCCGAGAAATATCTCGAAAAAGGAATTTTTCTGTGCTTTTTTCCTTTCCTTGTTGGATAAAATAAAAGTCGGTGGCGACTCTTGCTTACCGCGACATTTTGTGAAAACAAACGCAAAACATAAACCAGCATTCCAAAAAAACAGTCAGTTCTTTCCCACCGTATCACAGAACTGGCGACCCTGCTGGGGACGCTTAATAAGTGGGGTGTACCTTAGGAATAGTTCATATTGTTTTCAATTGATTGACTTGTATGCTTTATATTTGTGGGCTTGAATCGGAGTTACTATAGATCCTAACTCGGATCTGGGGGATACCCTTTAGGTAAGTAGCAATAAACTGTGAGGGAACTGTACGGTGTAGACCGATACGGTTGAAGCAGTAGCTACGTTGGTGTGGCACTTTAGTATGTACCGATATCCCTTGTGGCACAACGAGGAGAATATGGGTCTGCTAAGGGGTCATTAAGCACCAACTGACCTTAGAACCTTTAAATTGACCAACTTGGCCATAGAACAGTAGCAGTATGCTACACTCATTGAGACTAAACTCTCGTGATGATACCGGCCGCAAGAAAAGGTTGCTAAACTGGAATTATGACCGATTGAGGGTAGTCAGTGATATTGAGATCCTCTAGAACCTAGTTACTATTTTTAAGACAGGTTTAAACCAACTAAACTGAAAGAGGGTAGTACCTAGACTCTTTGCCAGCCTGAAATCTAAGGGATCTCTGTGTGACTTGTGTGCCTTTACCATGTTTGCTATTTGTGGATACTTGTGGTGTGCTTTCTATCATGACATCATGACATCATAACATTGCATACATCTTGCATTTGGACTAACCTATTTCGAAGACAGGAGGGATTCATCTTTGTTCTGTTTTGTAGGTTATGGCACCTATGCATAAGAACACCATCCGGATCAACTTTGTCCAGGTTCCCACTATGCTTAAAGAATTAGTTGCAAAGATGTCTGATACTACCTCCTTCATCAGGAGACATGGGCATCTTCTTAGTTTGGTTACCTCCAAATTGGATGAGCAGATGATGAGTGTCCTAGTCCAGTTCTATGATCCACTGTACTATTGCTTTACTTTTCAGGACTACCAGTTCGTCCCCACCTTAGAAGAGTTCTCTGATCTGCTCGGTATCCCTATTCTGGAGCAGACCCCGTTCACAGGTTGGGAGAAGATCCTTAGGCGGGAAGAGATTGCTTCAGCCCTCCACCTGACAAAGGATGAGGTAATGGCTAATTGGGAGACTAGAAGTGGAGCAAAGGGCTTTCTGACTAAGTTCTTGGTTGGTAAGGCTAATCATTTCTGGGATAGTCTAGACTTCAAGGCATTCGAAGATATTCTGGCTCTTCTGATATATGGCTTGGTATTGTTTCCTAACTCTGATGCTTTCGTTGACGTGAATGCGGTAAAAATCATCATCTCTGGTAATCCTGTACCCACTCTCTTGGGTGACATTCTTCATCAACTTTATGCCTGTACTGCTAGGAAGCGGGGAACCTTGATGTGATGTGCTCCATTGTTGGCAAGGTGGTTTATTTCTCACCTTTACAAATCAGTTCTGAAGAACAAAGAAGGCATGGACTGGGCTTATAGGGTTATGTCTCTCTCTCACAATGACAACATTTGGACTATTAAGGGTATGGATGAGGTGGTCGTTATTGATCGCTGTGGGGAGTACCCCAATGTTCCATTGATAGGAACCCATGGAGGAATTACTTACATTCATGCTTGGCCTTACGTCAGTTTGGGCGAGCCATAAGGGAAGGACCTCAGGAGCTGTTAATGCCTAGTATCATCTTTGATTTACAAGGGGATGGCGACGAGCAACGCTGCATATTCATAAGGGCTTGGGATAGAGTTCACAGATCTGATCCACACGAGTTGGGCCCAAAGACTTCTCTACCAATGGAACCATATCTCCGATGGGTTCGCATACGTCCCCAAAAGCTGGGAATGTCCTATGAAGCCGTCTTGCCTATTATTGTTGAAGTTGCTAATGAAGAGGGGTTTCTTCCTACCATCCCCCATCCTTACATGCCCACTGACATTAGGGCACTGAAAAGGTCTTGGATGCAGCTAAGAGAAGAGCGGGATACTTACCGAGAAAAGTATCACGAGCAAGAGCAGATGATCCAGAAGTTGACTAGGCAGTTGGAGAAAGAGCAGATCATCAATGACTATGTCAGCACTACAGGCAAACGACCATGGGAGCGTTGATGTCCTTTGATTATTTCCAGTTTTTATTTACTTTTCAGTATTTCCTTTCTTGTAACGCCTTATGGGCAATGTGTGAACAATTTGAATTTCAAGTTTAACTAATAAAAGTGTGCTTCATTTCTTGTTTACGAATTTGAATCTCTCGATGTATTTAAAATCATATCATACGCATTTCATTCCATGCAACTCATAACAGGTACCCTTACAGGTTTTCTCATCTTCTTTGCTGTTTATTTCAGCATCATGTCTTCTAAACCATCGACTGAACAAGCAATCAAGACTCTGCAGGCTCAAAATGCCCAATTCCAAGAGTTGTTCATGAATCTAGCTAAGGGTCAGCAAGATCTGAAGACCCTTATTCTGAAAGAGAAGAAGAAGAAGAAGAAGAAGAAGAAGAAGAAGAAGAAGAAGACAGTCTTGTTTAACATAGGCCACAGGTTTGGAAATAGGCTACGAGATGAAGTTGATTTTACCACCTCATCTGGAGGTAAGGATAGTCAGGAAGAAAGGAGGGCTCCTAGCCCTGTGGTTTCAGACAATGAGACGGACTTCGACGAAGACCAGTATCCTCCGGCTGAGGATAGATACAAGCAACTGGAAGATCGGTTGAGTGCGATGGAAGTGCAGAAAGTGACTGTTCTGGACTTTGGTGATTTAGGTATGTCATCTGGGGTGGTGATTCCCCACAAGTTCAAAGCACCAGCCTTTGCTAAGTACGACGGAGTTTCCTGTCCGAAACTGCACCTCTGGTTGTATGTAAGGAAGATTCAGCCGTACACCGCTGATAAGAACCTATGGATCCACTTCTTTCAAGATAGTCTCTCAGGGACTCAGCTTGAATGGTTTTACCAATTAGAAGGAGCCAGTATCCGCAGTTGGGAAGATTTGGATGCTGCTTTCTACAGGCAGTACCAATACAATGCCGACCTCGCTCCCACGCGTACCCAACTCCAGGGTATGTCTATGGGAATGGGTGAAGGTTTCAAAGATTATGCTCAGAAGTGGAGGGATCTCGCTGGAAGAGTGCAACCAGCCTTGGCTGATAGGGAGCTAGTGGATATGTTTCTGGGGACCTTGTCTGGTCCGTTTTTCAACCATCTGATTGGAAGCTCTTCGTCTGGGTTTACAAAGCTAATTATGATCGGTGAAAGGATTGAGGCTGGTATTAAGTCTGGTAATATACAAAAGGGTGCTTCATCGAGCACTGAGATAAAGCCTTTTAAGAAGGAGTCCAGTGCTGTTTACAGTTCGAAAAGCCAGAATATACCTGAACGTTGCCAAGTTGTTAATGCGGTTGTTATTTCAAGACTTGTTGGGGCTCCTCAGCGTAATAATAAAAAAAAGGCCTAGAGACCTCGAAGGCAATTCACCCATCTCAACATGACTTTGTCTCAGATTCTGCCGCAGTTATTGAAAACCAATCTAGTAACTCCAAGGGAGGCTCCGCAGAATCCCAACACTGCATCACCTAAGTACAATCCTAATGCCCGCTGTGCTTTTCACTCTGATAGCCTGAGACATGATACATATGATTGTTGGGCTTTGAAGAACAAAATACAGGACTTAATTGATGCTAAGGAGATTGAGTTCGAGGCGCCCGAAAGACCTAATGTTGTGACTGCTCCTATGCCCAAGCATGGAGTGAATGCTGTAGAGGAAGACTCGTTTGTGGTTTCTGTGAAAGATATTGCTACTCCCTTGATGACTGTGAAGAAGAATCTTTTGTCAGCCGGTTTATTTCCAGGTTGTGACGAAGGTTGTCGTATGTGTTCTGCCCTACCAACCGGTTGCCATCTTTTGAAATCAGGTGTCCAACGCCTGATGGATAGTAAAGAAATTCTGTTTGAGAAGACTCTTGTTCCTTTGATCCATATTGAAGAAGTTGCTATTATCACCATTTTCGACAATTCTTCCAAGGCTCCCTCGAGGAAGCCTGTTAGAATTACATCTATTCCAAGAATCGCGCCATTGATCATCACTGTTCCAGGGCCTATCCCCTATACATCTGATAAAATTGTACCTTGGCACTACAGGGATGATGTTTATTTTCATGGAGTTAAACAAGAGTTGGATGTTGATACTGACGTCAGCAATATTGTTGGACCTGCTAAATTCACCCACAGCGGAAGACTTTTCTCCCTTGACATCTCTCCACCAACTGGCCAGAAACCTGTTGTTATTACACCTGCCAGTGTACCTATTGCTATTCCTGTTCAAGTTCCTATTCTTACCCCTGTCGCCGAGTCATCTGACACTCGGGGCAAAGGGACCACTGATGAGCCTGCCCGGACGGAGGCACGAAAGACGATTATTGTTGAAGCTTCTAGACAAGAGATGGAAGAGATTTTAAAGATCATCAAAAAGAGTGACTACAATGTAGTCGAGCAGCTGGGGCAAACCCCGTCCAAGATTTCTATGTTATCTCTGTTGTTATGCTCAGAAGCCCATGCCAAGGCTCTGATTGCCTTCCTGAAGACTGCACACGTACCGCAAGAAACATCAGCTGATCAGTTTAAAGATTGCGTGGCTAGTCTGACTGCTGATAATGGTTTGGGTTTCTCTGATGCCGACTTGACTGCTAAAGGGAAGAATCACAATGATGCCCTGCATGTCTCCATTGAATGTAGGGGCACTACTCTTGCTCATGTATTAGTGGATACTGGTTCCTCATTGAACGTCTTGCCTAAGAAAGCTCTATACCGGTTGGACTGTGAAGGGTTGGAGTTAAAACCAAGCAACATTGTTGTCAGGGCCTTCGATGGGTCTAAGAGGATGGTGCATGGAGAAGTGGATATTCCGATTAAGGTTGGTTCTCAGGTTTTTTCCTCTACATTATATGTGATGGACATTCGGCCATCTTATTCTTGTTTGCTGGGTCGTCCATGGATCCACAAAGCTGGGGCAGTAACGTCTACGCTCCACCAGAAGCTGAAGTATCCAGTGAAAGGGAAGATTGTGACAGTACAAGGAGATGAGGAGTACATGGTGAGCCACCTCTACTCTTTCCGATATGTAGAGATGGATGGGGAGTTCATTGAGACCCCATTTCAGCATTTTGAAGAGGTTCCCCAGACGCTGACATCAACTGAGACTGTTGTTGAAGACTCTCTTATGAAGATGGCTTCCTTTAAGGATGCTCGGGCTGTTGTTGAGAAAGGTGGGTGTACGAATTGGGGCCAACTCCCTGATTTTGCACAAAAGACTAACAAGTTTGGTTTGGGTTTCACTGCAGAAGCTCAAAAGGTTGTTCGGAATGCACGGATCGGAAGACCTCCCCTGTTCATCAGCAATTCAGGAGTGAATGCCATTGAAGACGATGTGGAAGAGTCTGAGTTCGACAGCTGGATCTATCCTACTACTGAGGGTGGACTAAGCAACTGGACAACAAAGGACTTCATCCCAATTTCTTTTGTTACCCAGTAATGATACTTTTTGTTTTGAATCTGTAACAGACAATGTTTTAAACCTTATGGCCCGGTGTCTTACCCGGGGCACCGTGGCTTCATTTGTGAGGGCTTTATGTGTGTCATTTTCATATACCATTAATAAAATCATTGGACGTTTCTTGCACTTCAAATTTTGAGCTCCTTGTTTTTCTTTTATTACATATTGCAAAATAGCTATTTTACACACACTCACATATACAGGTCTACATCCACTCTGGATCTCACTAGTAACGACTCTGCTACTACCGATAATGACTTCGAAAGTCCGATCAACTTAGCCGAAGACAAAGGTGAAGATGATTGCAAAGTGCCTGGTGAACTTGCAAGATTGTTACTTCAGGAAGAGAGGGTTATTCAGCCGCACGAAGAGCCGGTGGAATCAGTGAATCTGGGTACAGAGATAGACAAGAAAGAGGTCAAGATCGGGGCAAATATGGAGCTTAGTGTGAAGCAACGGTTGATTCAAATGATGCGTGACTATGTTGAGATCTTTGCCTGGTCTTACGAAGATATTCCTGGGTTGGATACCGATATTGTGGTTCACCGCCTGCCTACCAAGGAAGATTGTCCTCCAGTGAAACAGAAGGTCCGCCGAATGCGCCCAGAGATGTCTGAGAAAATCAAGGATGAAGTTATGAAACAATTTGACGCCGGTTTTCTAGCAGTTACTTCTTACCCACAGTGGGTGGCCAACGTGGTTCCTGTACCGAAGAAAGATGGTAAGGTTCGAATGTGTGTCGACTATAGGGATCTGAACAGGGCAAGTCCTAAGGATGACTTCCCTCTACCTCATATCGACGTTCTGGTAGAAAACACCGCTCAACACAAGGTCTTCTCCTTTGTGGATGGTTTCTCCGGTTATAATCAGATTAAAATGGCTCCCGAAGACATGGAGAAGACAACCTTTGTTACTCAGTGGGGTACCTTTTGCTATAAAGTCATGCCTTTTGGATTGAAGAATGTTGGGGCAACATATCAGCGTGCCATGGTTGCTTTGTTCCATGATATGATCCATCATGATATTGAGGTATACGTCGAAGACATGATTGCAAGATCCCAGACGGAGAAAGAACATCTTGACCACCTTTAAAAGCTGTTTGACAGGTTGAAGTTGTACAAGCTGAGGTTAAACCCGAACAAGTGCACCTTCGGGGTGAGATCTGGTAAGCTACTGGGTTTCGTCGTAAGCGATAAAGGTATTCAAGTGGATCCTGCCAAGGTGAAGGCTATACAGGAAATGCCAGCTCCCAAAACAGAGAAAGAAGTCAGAGGCTTTCTGGGACGTCTGAACTACATTGCCCGATTCATCTCGCACCTGACTGCTACTTGTGAGCCAATCTTCAAGCTACTGAAGAAAGATCAAGTGGTACGTTGGAACGATGAATGTCAGGCCGCTTTCGAAAGGATCAAAGAGTATCTACAAGAGCCACCTATTCTGATGCCGCCAGTTGAAGGGATACCTCTGATCCTATATTTGACAGTACTCGACAACTCAATGGGGTGTGTGTTGGGGCAGCATGATGAGTCTGGCCGAAAAGAGAATGTTATTTATTACCTTAGCAAAAAGTTTACCGACTGCGAGACCCGATACTCGTTGCTTGAGAAAACTTGTTGCGCTTTGGCATGGGCTGCTCGCCGGCTGAGACAGTATATGCTGACTCACACTACTCTATTGATATCGAAGATGGATCCAATCAAGTATATCTTCGAAAAGCCTGCCTTGTCCGGAAGAATAGCAAGATGGCAGATGATCTTGACTGAGTATGACATCTAATATACGACCCAGAAGGCAATCAAGGGAAGTGTGTTGGCAGACCATTTGGCACATCAAGCAGTGGATGATTACCAGTCTATGAACTTTGAATTTCCGGACGAGAATATCATGATAGTGACTGACTGTGAGACACCTGGACCGGATGAAGGACCTGAGGGGGGATCCTGATGGTCTATGTGCTTTGATGGAGCTTCAAACGCTTTGGGCAATGGCATTGGCGCCGTGATCATATCTCCTAAAGGCTCTCATACTCTGTTTACCGCCCGACTATGTTTCAACTGCACCAATAATATGGCGGAGTATGAAGCATGCATCATGGGTCTTCGAGCAACAATTGACCTAAGGATTAAGTTTCTAAGTGTCTTCAGAGATTCCGCTCTTGTGATCAGTCAGATCAAAGGCGAGTGGGATACGAAACACCCAAATCTTATTCCTTACAAGGAATACATGTTGACGTTGCTTCCACATTTCAAGGAGATAACTTTTGAATATTTGCCTAGAGATGAGAATCAGTTGGCGGACGCGCTAGCTACGATGTCTTCTATGTTCAAAGTCAATTGGGACAACGAGGCTCCCCAGATTATCATTGAAAGATTGGACGAACCTGCACATTGTTGTGACATTGAGACTGAAGAGGTAGCAGATAAACCCTGGTTTCATGAAGTAAAGAGATACCTTGAGGCTCAGGAATACCCCGAGGGTGCATCTGTTAATGACAAGAAGTTTCTGAGGAGGTTCGCAGCAAAGTTCTTCATCAGTAACGGTATCCTTTACAAGCATAACCATGATTCGACCTTACTACGATGTGTGGATAAGAACGAGGCAGAAAGAATCATGACAGAGTTACATGAAGGTACTTTCGGAACTCATTCCAGTGGACATACCATGGCAAAGAAGATCCTTCGGGCAGGATATTATTGGTCCACCTTGGCAGCTGACTGTTATCAGTATTCTCGGACATGTCACAAGTGCCAAGTCTATGCTTATAAGATGCACATACCTCCGGTTCCTCTGAACGTCTTGACGGCACCTTGGCCTTTTGCAATGTGGGGCATTGATATGATCGGCGAGATCAGACCTACGGCATCCAACGAGCACCGTTTCATCCTGGTGGTTATTGATTACTTTATAAAGTGGGTTGAAGCAGCTTCCTTTGCTACCGTAACCAAGAGCGTCGTGGCACGGTTCATTCGGCATAATCTGATCTGTCGATACGGTGTACCAGAGAGGATCATTATGGACAATGGTACCAATCTCAACAACAAGATGATCACTGAGCTCTGCAAGCAGTTCAAGATACAGCATAACAACTCTTCTCCTTACCGGACGAAGATGAATGGGGCTGTTGAAGCGGCTAATAAGAACATTAAGAAGATTGTGAGGAAAATGACAGTGACATACAAAGACTGGAACGAGATGTTACCATTTGCTCTCCATGGGTACCGTACCTCAGCACGGACGTCAACAGGGGCAACACCCTATTCCTTGGTATATGGCATGAAGGTCTTACTGCCTATTGAAGTTCAGATACCCTCTCTTCGGATCATGAAGGATGCAGGTTTGAGCGAAGATGATTGGATTCAAACCCGACTTGATCAGCTGAACTTAATCGACGAAAAGAGACTCACTGCTATTTGTCATGGTCAGACGTATAAAAAGCGGATGATCAAGGCATTTAACAAGAAAGTTAGACGACAAGAGTATCAAGTTGGGGACCTGGTTATCAAGCGCATCATACTACCTCAAGGTGATCCCAGGGGCAAATGGACCCCTACTTATGAAGGGCCATTTGTGGTTAAGAACATTTTCTCAAGAGGAGATATGATTCTAACCACCATGGATGGTGACGACCTTCCTCACCCCGTCAATGCAGACATAGTGAAAAGATACTACGCATAATTAACGACCCGCTAGGTCGACTGGCCTAGGCAAAAATAAGGGCTTCCCGGCGAACCAAAAGGGTTCGGGAAAAAATAAGGGATAAAGAATGAAAAATCTATACACCCGGCAAGTCGAAAACCTGAAAAGGTGGCTTGGGTAAAAAAGGGTATCCCGTGGACTGAAAACCCGAAAGGGCGGTCCAGGCAAAAATTAGGGATCAAAGCGTAACACTATGTCTCATTGGATCACTTTGCATCCAGACTTCGGTATCGACTATCAAGCTCGGACGGCACTAATCAATCTGATCTACCTTCAACCAAGTAGCAAAGTGATGAGATGCTCGAGGACATAAAGGTAATAGTAGAGTTGGAACCCAGTGGGATTATTCACATAGCTGTTTTGTTTTTCACAATTTGTGTAAATTCTATCTGCTCGGCGACGTTCTCTTACTAGGACGTCAGCCTCTTGTACAAAAACGCTTATTTACAGGCCAAACTTCAAAATCAATATAATTCATTTTCAAAGAAATCTCAAACTGTTTTTTCTTTATCTGTTTTTATTTGCAAAGAACGTCCAATGTTCATTTTTGATATATGCACTTGACATTAATTGCTGCCCATAAATATTTGCATGCGAAACAAAAAGATGATTACTAGTAATATCAGAAACAGGGGCAAATAAGAATTGTCCAAACTGTACAGTTGCCCTATCCACCAGGTACGACGGTAGATTCAGCTGAAGAATATGGCTAAGTTGCCTTCACTCCCCGCAGAGTAAGACAGTAATGATAGCTCCCCCGGCTGAGACTTGCAACTTTGAATGAATCGGTAATATTCTCCTCAAGTAGAGTTTATCTACCATCAGCACTAAAAAGGCTTGATATCCCCGGCAGTCTTAAGGTTCCCCAACGGAATATAAGAATGCTCCCTGGCAGAGTACAAGATATCCCCAGTGGAGTTAAAATTTTCCCAGTGCTTTCTGAAAAAGCTTCCCTAGTGGAGTTGAAGAGTCATCCCCGGTAGACTCTGGAAGTTTATCCCCAGCGGAATACAAAAATAAATCTCCCCAGCCGAGTTCAAAAAATCTCCCCAGCCGAGTTCAAAGGATCATTCCCAGCAAATCTCAAAGGATTATCCCCAGAAGAGTATAAAAGGTTACTCCCAGAGAAGTCGCAACCAATGGTCATCCCCAGAGGATTTATTTCCTTTCACAAACATAAATTCAATCCCCAATAGGATTCAATAGCACCATCAACAATAATTCATCCCGACGAAATTTATCAGTGGAATCTTCAGCAGAACATCTCTTCCCCACAGAGTAATCTCCTCATTAGTTTATTCCCCCAACGGAGTCATCCTCTCTGCAGGTTTATTCTCTTTGTTCTCCATCCTCAGCGGAAATAAAGAATCCAGCTCTATTCTTCAGCAGTTATCCGGGATTTATTTTCCCCAGCTAGAAACATTACATTTCCATACATCATGATACAGGCATATACGCATCATACCACACAATCTCATTTATTTTGAGAGCATCATTGCTTGATATATATCATGCATTTCATACATCATGACATTGCATATGACTAACTCTTTACCTTTTCAGGGAAAGACGAATCAATAAACACCATTGACTACTTATATAACCTGGTAGTCCCCTCAAAAACTACATCTATTGAGGGTTGTTTCAGTGGATTCCTCAGAAAGATGCTCTCACAAGACTTTCGCCTGGTTCAGTTAAATCGATTTTAAGATTTTTCTGATTCTTATCCAGTCAAAGTTAATCCAAGACCTTCTCTGGTTCAGTCAGATCGATGCTAAGATCTCCCTGATTCTTATTCCAGTTGAAGATATTCCAAGACTTTCATCTGGTTCAGTTAAATCGATTCTAAGATTTTTCTGATTCTTATTCCAGTCAAAGTTAATCCAATACCTTCTCTGGTTCAGTCAGATCGATGCTAAGATCTCCCTGATTCTTATTCTAGTTGAAGATATCACAAGACTTTCGTCTGGTTCAGTTAAATTGATTCTAAGATTTTTCTGATTCTTATCCAGTCAAAGTTAATCCAATACCTTCTCTGGTTCAGTCAAATCGACGCTAAGATCTCCCTGATTCTTATTCCAGTTGAAGATATTCCAAGACTTTCGTCTGGTTCAGTTAAATCGATTCTAAGATTTTTTTTATTCTTATCTAGTCAAAGTTAATCCAAGACCTTCTCTGGTTCAGTCAGATCGACGCTAAGATCTCCCTGATTCTTATTCCAGTTGAAGATATACCAAGACTTTCGTCTGGTTCAGTTAAATCGATTCTAAGATTTTTCTGATTCTTATCCAGTCAAAGTTAATCCAAGACCTTCACGGGTTCAGTCAGATCGACGCTAAGATCTCCCTAATTCTTATTCCAGTTGAAGATATTCCAAGACTTTCGGCTGGTTCAGCTAAATCGATTCTAAGATTTTTCTGATTCTTATCCAGACAAAGTTAATCCAAGACCTTCTCTGGTTCAGTCAGATCGATGCTAAGATCTCCCTGATTCTTATTCCAGTCAAAGACCTCCTATCAACAATCTCTAAATGGCATCTGTAAGCCCATTCCCGACATCACGATGCTGATACCACTTCATGCGAGTGCAAATTTCTGGGCACTCTAGTGTTCAATCATCTTCCACCTTCGGATCACGAAAGGCACGAAAGCCAATCTATATCCTCAAGTTTAAGAAGATTGAACAGGGACAGCTGTTGTACCCCAAAATTTTCCCTCTCATATTTCTCAAAAAATTGCAAGAAAAATCTCCATGTTGCTCAAGTTTGCTCAAGAGTGGGTCAGACAAATCATCTCCTAAGGCAGTCAACCCCAAATTAGGGTTTTGTGTTGCATCAAGATCCTTGAGTCCAAATGATCTCAAATTCTCCCTAATGTCCTAATATGTCCTCAAGGTCATCCATGTCAAATTTCAAGCCTTGCAGAGGAAGTTTGCTCAGTCAATTGCTGAAAGGGTCCAAAATTAAACTATGCTAGGGCAAAAGTCAACTGTGACCCAAATACAGTCAAACTTCAAGATTTTTTTTGTCAAAATTATCATTTTGAAGTATATTTCATCATTTGATCAAGGTTTGATCATGATTCATCAAGGATTTCTCAAAATTCATCAAGACTCAAAAGTTGCTAAATTAGGGTTTTGCAGGAAAAGTCAACTCAACTTTGACCAAGCATAACTTTCTCATAATTTATGATAAATGACCCATACAAAGCTCATTTTGAAGAGGATGCAATTTTCTACAATCTATCTTCATACCCCAAGATCAGAAAATGCACTCACAAGAAGTTATAAATTTGGAAATTATAGGTCATTTTTGAAAGTCAACAAAAACACCTTTTTTGCCAAAGCTTATAACTTGAGCATGGAATATCAAAATGAGATGATACCAAAAGGGTTGGTTAGAGGACATCTCAAGCGTTCTAAAAAGGACAATAACACCTCTAAAAGTTCAAAATTGAAGAAGTTATGCAATGTTGAAGTTGGACATTTTTGCAAAATTGCCAAAAGTCAACTATCCCCAAAACTTCAAATTTTGTCAAATGGGCCCATTCTTTTCCACTTGATTTGAGCTTGCATCATTGTCCACGTGTCCTAGCTTCAGCCATGAGCCCATATCTTATTTTTATTATTTTATTTGATTTTTTATTAAATTATTTCATTTTTAATCAAATTAAATCATAAAAAATCCAAAGCTTTGATTACATGATATCTTTTGATTGTTTCAGGTTTTAATTGTCATCATAATCATCATCAAAATTCGTATCAAGCATATCATGTACAAAAAGATGGAGATTTGATAAATTTGGCAAGCTTTAAAGGATGAATCAAATCAAATCATAAGGCATTGATTTAGAGAGATTTGATTCATGATTCTTGACCTAATACATTCCATGATACATATAGAAGGCAAAGGCACAAAATTGGAGGCTAGAGGCTACAAGAACCAACCAAACAAAACTTGAAAAAGTGGTGAAAAAGTGTGAAACCAAAATCATACTTTGAGGCGTTTTCAGAAGCAAAGCTTGATACCAATCAATTGCTGGGTGTCTACTCAACCTTCTTGGATCCAAAACAAGCTCTCATACACACCAAAACACGCTGTAAGTGTCACACTACCTAGCTCTGCATTTGAATTCGCAAATCTTTATTCATGCATCTTTTGTACAAACTATTTGCATATTCATGATCCTCATCAAGTTTCCAAGCTTTATGTATTACCCAATTTCGTTTATGTGGCCTATGCTGTGAGGTACCATAGCTAGGGTTTTGTGGCTTGTTTTGGGTATTTCTCTTACAGGTAAAATTAGCCTTAATAATGGCCATGGACGTGACCGGGAGAGGAAGACAAATGCAACCATGGTCTTGGGAGGAATTTATATAGCCTGAGATGAGTTTTAGGATGAACCTATGCTTTTAGTTGCGGATTCAAATCCGCAGGTAAATATGTTGCAGGTTCCAACGACATGGATGATGGCGTGTCGTTCTCCCATTCGCGTGTTCAAATCACGCGCGCTTTTTTTTTATTTCTGACCAATAATCATTGTTTTGGCATATTAGCTTTATTGTTTGATATATTAACAACTAAAGCACATTGGCCTAGTGGCGAAGCAAGCATTGCAAATACCATCAGGACCTGGGTTCGAATCCCAGGTCCCCCACTTTCTTTGTTGATTTTTTTCTTTCAGGTGATCATGTGCATGGTCCAAGCGTGCAACCCACCCTAGTCTCTCAATCATCCAATGGCCAAATGGCCAAAGGCCAAATCTGGTGGCCATGGTCTGGAGGTCTATCATAGGCAAAGTCAGCGCATACACACTGAATTAGGAAAGTCAACAAGGGGCCAACTCAATTGGGCTTCAGATTGCTACCTCCACCTCCTTTTCAGGCCCATACTCCTTTCTCTCTATATTTTTTTGTTTTTTTGTTTTAATTATTTATTTATTATTTCTAATTTATTTTCTAACCAATCAATTTTTTTCCTTTAATAAAATTAAAACCAAAAATATTTTCTTTATTAAATTAAATTTTAGTATTTTTAGCTTTTATTAACAAATTTACTAATTAAGTTAGGCTATTAATTAGAAATAATTTTAACATTTTTGTAAAATAATTAAAATTAACTTAGACATAATTAGGTTTTTATTAACATTGATCAATTTTATTTTCTTTCTTTAAATACCACAAAAATCCAAAAATACTTATTTTCATTAATTAACTTATTTAATATTAATTTAATAATTAACTTAGATTAATTTCTTTCTTAATTCAAAAACAACAAAAAAAAAATTCTTTAATAACAAAGGGTCAAAACCCTATTTGCGCTCGATTTAATTTCCCGCACGCGATCTATTTTCAATATTGTATTTGTTCATGGAATGTAATAGCTTAATAGGACTTTAAATATTTTTATCGCTTTATTTATTTTCCGCATTTAAATTTCAAAGGGTTGCTTTTGGCGATGTAAATACCCGACGCCTTGTAATTTAAATTCCGCAATTTATTTTCCGCAAAATATAACTGTTAGATGTTTGATAATAGGAATGCATGACAAGAATGAATGTTTTAACCTAAAATCAACTTAGATCACCCATAACATGTGCAAAGACAAAAATAACTGAAAACGACACACTCGCACATGCGCACTCTTAGGGTACACCCCACTTGGTTGCCTTCGTAACGCGGTCATTGAGTATAGGTTATTTTAGAGGTAGCCCTCTTGTCCAAAGATCATAGTCACCTCGAAACGGTTGCCTCAGATATTGTGGCCTCAAAACAAATGATCTAAGACATTAAGGTTACCGCTAAGGCGTCCTAACATTACTTTGGTGACCGTAAGTCCCTAATTCGAATTGACCCTTAAACTCCAACGACGGTGCTACCTACTCATCAATAGTAGGATAGCATTGTCTAAAGGAAGATAGCATAGAATGATTCTTTTTTCGAGTAGGTAGATGGTTCTTAAGTACTTGCTCTTTCAAAAAACAAAATCTTTTTCACACTTACACCTTTCAAACAAAAACTTCTTCAAACCCACAAGCACAAAGAAAGAAAATAATTTTGAAAACAATACGAGCAAGTACCTAAGAGCCCGTGGATAACCACGGATAGAAAGGGTGCTAACACCTTCCCTTTCTATAATCTACCCCCTGAACCCGAGAAATATCTCGAAAAAGGAATTTTTATGTGCTTTTTTCCTTTCCTTGTTGGATAAAATAAAAGTCGGTGGCGACTCTTGCTTACCGTGACATTTTGCGAAAACAAACGCAAAATGCAAACCAGCATTCCAAAAAAAAACAGTCAGTTCTTTCCCACTGTATCACACTAATGTTATGACTGCTTCGATGCCCAAGCATGGAGTGAATGATGTAGATGAAGACTCGTTTGTGACTTCCATAAAAGACATTGCTACCCCATTGATGACTGTGAAGAAGAACCTTCTGTTAGCCAGTTTATTTCTGGGGTGCGGAGAAGGTTGACGTCTGTGTTCCGTCCTACCTACTTGTTGCTATCTTTTGAAGTCAGGTGTCTAACGCCTGATGGATAATAAAGAAATTATGTTTGAGAAGACTGTTATTCCTTTGGTTCCTGTTGAAGAAGTTGTTATAATCACCATTTTAGACAATTCTTCCAAGGCTTCCTTGAGAAATCCTGTTAGAATTACATCTGTTCTGAGAATCGCTCCCTTGATCATTATTGTTCCTGGACATATCCCCTATACGTCAGATAAGGTTGTCCCGTGGCACTATGGGGCTGACGTGTATTATCACGGGGTTAAACAAGATTTGAAGGATGAAGAGGTTGATACTGACGTCAACAATATTGTTGGATCTAGTAAAGTCACCCGCAGCAGAAGACTTTTCTCCCCTGGGATCTCTCCACCAACTGTTCGGAAGCCTGTTGTTATTACACCGGCCAGTACATCTGCTACTGTCCCTGCTCAAGTTCCAATCCTTACCCCTGTTGCCGAGTCATCTGATACTCGGGGAAAAGGGATCATTGGTGAGCCTTCCCGGATGGAGGCACCAAGGAAGATTACTGTTGAAGCCTCTAGACAGGAGATAGAGGAAATTTTAAAGATCATCAAGAAAAGAGACTACAATATGGTCGAACAGCTGGGGCAAACCCCGTCGAAGATCTCTATGTTGTCTTTATTGTTGTGTTCAGAGGCCCATGCTAAGGCTCTGATTTCTTTCCTAAAGACTGCACATGTGCCGCAGGAGACATCAGCTGATCAGTTTAAAGATTGCATGGCTAGTCTGACAGCAGATAATGGGTTAGGTTTCTACGACGCAGATTTGACTACTAAGGGGAAGAATCACAATGATTATTTGCATGTCTCCATTGAGTGCAGGGGCACTACCTTAGCTCATGTATTGGTGGATACTGGGTCGTCGTTGAATGTTTTACCCAAGAAAGCACTAGACCGGTTAGACTGTGAAGGGTTGGAGCTGAAGCCAAGTAACATTGTAGTTAGGGCTTTTGACGGGTCTAAGAGGATGGTACATAGAGAAGTGGATATTATGGTTAAGGTTGGTTCTCAGATCTTCGCGTCTACATTCTAAGTGATAGACATTCGGCCATCTTATTCTTGTTTGTTGGGTCGCCCGTGGATCCACAAAGCTGGGGCAGTGACTTCTACACTTCACCAAATGCTAAAATACCAAGTCAAAGGGAGAATTGTTATGGTACGAGGAGAAGAGGAGTACATGGTGAGCCACCTCAACTCTTTCCGATATATGTAGATGGACGGGGAGTTCATTGAGACCCTGTTTCAACATTTTGAAGAAGTCCCCCAGACGCTGGCATCAACTGAAATTGTTACTAAAGATCCTCCAATGAAGATGGCTTCTCTCAAGGACGCCCGGGCTGTTGTTGAGAAAGGTGGGTGTGCAAATTGGGGCCAACTCCCTGACTTTGCACATAAGACTAACAAGTTTGGTTTGGGTTTCACTGCAGAAGCTCAAAGGGTTGTACGGTGTGCACGGATCGGAGGACCTCCCCTGTTTATCAACAATTCAGGAGTAAATGCCATTGAAGACGATGTTGAAGAATCTGAGTTTAACAGTTGGATCTACCCGACTACTGATGGAGGACTAAGCAATTGGACGGAAAAAGACTTCGTGCCAATTTCTTTTATTACCCAGTAATGAGACTTTTGTTTTGAGTTTGTAACAGACAATTTTTAAAACTTTACGGCCCGGTGCCTTACCCGAGACACCGTGGCTTTGTTTTTGAGGGCTTTATGTGTGCCATTTCCATATATCATTAATAAAAGCATTGGACATTTTCTTGCATTTCAAATTTTGTGCTCCTTGTTTTTTCTTTTCTATCTTGCAAAACAACTATTTTACACACACTCACATATACAGGTTTACATCCATTCTGGATCCCACTGATAACGACTTTATTACTGTCGGTTATGACTTCGAAAATCCGATCAACTTAGCCGAAGACGAAGGTGAAGATGATTGCAAAGTGCCTGGTGAACTTGCTAGACTGTTACTTCAGGAAGATAGGGCTATACAACTGCACGAAGAGCCAGTGGAAACAGTGAATCTGGGTACAGAGATAGACAAGAAAGAGGTCAAGATCGGTGCAAATCTGGAAGCTAGTGTTAAGCAACGGTTGATTCAGATGTTGCGTGACTATGTTGAGATCTTTGCCTGGTCTTATGAAGATATGCCTGGGTTGGATACCGATATTGTGGTTCACCGATTTCCTACCAAGGAAGACTATCCTCCAGTGAAACAGAAGGTCCGCTGAATGCACCCAGAGATGTCTGAGAAAATCAAGGCTGAAGTGATGAAGCAGTTTGACGCCTGTTTTCTAGCAGTTACTTCTTACCCACAGTGGGTGGCCAATGTGGTTCCTGTGCCAAAGAAGGATGGTAAAGTTCGAATGCTGGTTGACTATAGAGATCTGAACAGGGCAAGTCCCAAGGATGATTTTCTTCTGCCTCATATCAATGTTCTGGTTGACAACACCGCACAACATAAGGTCTTCTCCTTTATGGATGGTTTCTCCGGTTATAATCAGATTAAAATGGCTCCCGAGGATATGGAAAAGACAACCTTTGTTACTCAATGGGGTACCTTTTGCTACAAGGTCATGCCTTTCAGAATAAAAAATGCTCGGGCAACGTATCAGTGCACCATGGTCGCTTTGTTCCATGACATGATCCATCATGAGATTGAGGTATACGTCGATGACATGATTGCAAGATCCCAGACTGAAGAAGAACATCTAGACCATCTTCAGAAGCTATTTGATAGGTTGAGGTTGTACAAGCTGAGGTTAAACCGAACAAGTGCACCTTCGGGGTGAGATCTGGTAAGCTGCTGGGTTTCGTCGTAAGTGATAAAGGCATTCAAGTGGATCCTGCCAAGGTGAAGGCTATACAGGAAATGCCAGCTCCCCGAATAGAAAAAGAAGTCAGAGGCTTTTTGGGACGACTAAACTACATTGGCCGATTCATCTCGCACCTGACTGCTACTTGTGAGCCAATCTTCAAGTTACTGAAGAAAGATCAAGTGGTAAGATGAAATGATGAATGTCAGGCCGCTTTCGAAAGGATCAAAGAGTATCTCCAAGAGCCACCTATTCTTATGCCTCCAGTTGAAGGGAGACCCCTGATCTTATACTTCACAGTACTCGACAATTCGATGGGGTGTGTGTTGGGGCAACATGACGAGTCTGGCCGAAAAGAGCATGTTATTTATTACCTTAGCAAAACGTTTACCGACTGAGAGACCCGATACTCGTTGCTTGAGAAAACTTGTTGAGCTTTGGCATGGGCTGCTTGCTGGCTGAGACAGTTTATGCTAACTCACACTACTCTATTGATATCAAAGATAGATCCAATCAAGTATATCTTCGAAAAGCCTGCCTTGTCCGGAAGAATAGCAAGATGGAAGATAATTTTGAGTGAGTATGACATCCAGTACACGACCCAAAAGGCAATCAAGGGAAGTGTGTTGGCATATCATTTGGCACATCAGGCGGTGGACGATTACCAGTCTATGAACTTTGAATTTTCGGATGAGAATATCATGATAGTAACTGACTGTGAGATACCTGGACCGGATGAAGGACCCGAGGAAGGATCCCGATGGTCTATGTACTTCGATGGAGCTTTAAACGCTTTGGGAAATGGCATTGGCGCCGTGATCATATCTCATGAAGGCTCTCATACTCCGTTCACCGCCCGATTATGTTTCAACTGCACCAACAACATGGCGGAGTATGAAGCGTGCATTATGGGTCTTCGAGCAGCTATTGACCTAAGGATTAAGTTCTTAAGTGTATTCGGAGATTCCGCTCTCGTGATCAGTCAGATCAAAGGCGAGTGGGATACGAAATACCCTAATCTTATTCCTTACAAGGAGTATGTGTTGACGTTGCTTCCGCATTTCGAGGAGATAACTTTTGAACACTTCCCTAGAGAGGAGAATCAGTTAGTGGACGCACTGGCTACGATGTCTTCTGTGTTCAAAGTCAATTGGGACAACGAGGCTCCCCGAATTACCATTGAAATGTTTGACGAACCTACACATTGTTGCGACATTGAGACTGAAGAGGTAGAAGATAAACCCTGGTTTCATGAGGTGAAGAGGTATCTTGAGACTCAAGAATACCCTGAGGGTGTATCTGTTAATTATAAGAAGTTTCTGAGAAGATTCGAGGCGAAGTTCTTCATCAGAAATGGCATTCTTTACAAGCGTAACCAAGATTCAACCTTACTGCGTTGTGTGGATAAGAACAAAGCAGAAAGGATCATGATAGAGTTACATGAAGGTACTTTCGGAACTCATTCCAATGGACACACCATGGCAAAGAAAATCCTTCGGGCAGGATATTATTGGTCCACAATGGAAGCCGACTGTTATCAGCATTCTCAGACCTGTCACAAGTGCCAAGTCTATGCTGATAAGGCGCATATACCTCCAGTACTTCTGAACATCTTGACAGCACCTTAGCCTTTTGCAATGTGGGGCATTGACATGATCAGCGAGATCAGGCCTACAGCATCCAACGGGCATCGTTTCATCCTGGTAGCAATTGATTACTTTAAGAAGTGGGTTGAAGCAGCTTCCTTTGCTACAGTGACCAAGAACTTCGTGGCACGATTCTTTCGGCACAACCTGATCTGTCGATATGGTGTACCAGAAAGGATTATTACAGACAATGGTACAAATCTAAATAATAAGATGATCACCGAGCTCTGCAAGCAGTTCAAGATACAGCATCACAACTCTTCTCCTTACCGGCTGAAGATGAATGGGGTTGTAGAAGCGGCTAATAAAAACATTAAGAAGATTGTGCAGAAGATGACGGTGACATACAAAGATTGGCACGAGATGTTACCATCTGCTTTTCATGGGTACTGTACCTCAGCACGGACGTCAACAAGTGCAACACCCTATTCCTTGGTATATGGCATGGCGGCCTTCTTGCCCATTGAAGTTCAGATACCCTCTCTTCGGATTATGAAGGATGCAGGTTTGAGCGAAGACGACTGGATTCAGACCCGGCTTGATCAGCTAAACTTAATCGACGAAAAGAGACTTACTGCTATTTGTCATGGTTAAACGTATCAAAAGTGGATGATTAAGGCATTTAACAAGAAAATCAGACGAAAAGAGTATCAAGTTGGGGACCTGGTTATCAAGCGCATTATCTTACCTCAAGGTGATCCCAGGGGCAAATGGACCCCTACTTACGAAGGGCCATTTGTGGTTAAGAACATTTTCTCAGAAGGAGCTATGATTCTAACCACCGTGGATGGTGACGACCTTCCACACCCCGTCAATGCAGACATAGTGAAAAGATATTATGCATAATCAAAGACCCGCTAGGTTGATTGGCCTAGGAAAAAATAAGGGCTTTCCGGCGAACCAAAAGGGTTCGGGCAAAAATAAGGGATGAAAATGAAAAACTGTACACCCGGCAAGTCGAAAACCCGAAAAGGAGGCATGGGCAAGAAAGGGTATCCCGGTGGACTGAAAACCCGAAAGGGAGGTCCTGGCAAAAATTAGGGATCAAAGCGTAACACTATGTCTCATTGGGTCACCTTGCAACCAGACTTCGGTATCGACTATCAAGCTCGGACGACACTAATCAATCTGATCTACCTTCAACCAAGTAGCAAAGTGATGAGATACTCAAGGACATAAGGGCAATAGCAGAGTTGGAACCCAGTGGGATTATTCACATAGCTGTTTTTCTTTGTTTATTACAAATTGTATAAATTCTATTTGTTCGGCGGTGTTCTCTTACTAGGACGTCAGCCTCTTGTACAAAAACGCCTATTTATAGGCCAAACTTCAAAGTCAATACAATTCATTTTCAAAGAAATTTCAAGCTGTTTTTTCCTTTATCTGTTTTGTTTTGCAAAGAACGTCCAATGTTCATTTTTTATATATGCATTTGACATTGATTGCTGCTCATGAATATTTACATGCGAAACAAAAGACGATTACTCGTAATATCAGAAACAGGGGCAATAAGAATTGTCCAAGCTTTACAGTTGCTCTGTCCGCCAGGTACAAGGATAAATTCAGCTGAAAAATATGGCTAAAATACTTTGACTCCTCGCAGAGTAAGAAAAGGAAGCAATGTTAGCTCTCCCCAGCTGAGACTCACAACCGCGAATGAATCGGTAATATTCTCCCCAAGCAGAGTTTATCTATCATCGGCACTGAAAAGTCTTATCATCGCCGGCGGAGTATAAAATATCCCCAAGTGGAGTTTGGAAAGTTTCCCCAGAGCAGTCTGAAAAAGTTTCCCTAGTGAAGTTTGGAGAATCATCCCCAGTGGACTCTGGCAGATTGTCCCCATTAGAGCCTAAAAGGTTATCCCCAGTAAGGTCGCTAGTGGAAAAATCATCCCCAGTGGAGTTCATTCCTTTCACAAGCAGAAACACGAATCCCCAACAGGATTCAGTATCACCAGCAACGGTAATTTTATCCCCAACTGAATTTATCAGTGGAATCCTCAGCAGATCATCTCTTCCCCACAGAGTAATCTCCTCATCAGTTTATTCCCCAGCGAAGTTATCCTCTCCTTCAGGATTATTCTCACAAGAATCTTCATTCGCTATCCCCAGCGGAAACGAAGAATTCAACTCTTTTCTCCAGCAGCTATCTGGGATTTATTTCCCCCAGCTAAAAACATTACATTTCCATACATCATGACATGCATACGCGTCATACGACACAATCTCAGTTATTTTGAGAACATCATTTGCTCGATACATATCATGCATTACATACAACTAACCTTTATCTTTCAGGAAGGATGCGGTTAAATTCTCACAAAATTCAAAGCTATGAAGCTTTTTCCTCCGTTGAATTACAGACGAGTTCCTAAATCTCAGCAGAGAATTTTTCTCAGTTGAATTACAGGCAAGTTCTTAAACCTCGATGAAGATGTTTCCCCAATTGAATTACGGACGAGTTCTTAAAACTCAGCAGAGATGTTTTCTCAGTTGAAGTACAGACGAGTTCCTAAATCTCAACAAAAGTGTTCCTCTGTTGAATTACAGACGAGTTCCTAAATCTCAGCAGAGAAGTTTTCTCAGTTGAATTATGGGCAAGTTCTTAAATCTCGACGAAGATGTTTCCCCAATTGAATTACATATGAGTTCTTAAAACTCAGCAGAGATGTTTTCTCAGTTGAAGTACAGACGAGTTCCTAAATCTCGACAAAAGTGTTCCTCCGTTGAATTACAGACGAGTTCCTAAATCTCAACAGAGAAGTTTTCTCAGTTGAATTATGGGCAAGTTCTTAAATCTCGATGAAGATGTTTCCCCAGTTGAATTACGGACGAGTTCTTAAAACTCAGCAGAGATGTTTTCTCAGTTAAAGTACAGACGAGTTCCTAAATCTCGACAAAAGTTTTCCTCCGTTGAATTACAGACGAGTTCCTAAATCTCAGCAGAGAAGTTTTCTCAGTTAAATTACGGGCAAGTTCTTAAATCTCGACGAAGATGTTTCCCCAGTTAAATTACGGACGAGTTCTTAAAACTCAGCAGAGATGTTTTCTCAGTTGAAGTACAGATGAGTTCCTAAATCTTGACAAAAGTTTTCCTCCGTTGAATTACAGACGAGTTCCTAAATCTCAGCAGAGAAGTTTCTCAATTGAATTACGGGCAAGTTCTTAAATCTCGACGAAGATGTTTCCCCAGTTGAATTACGGACGAGTTCTTAAAACTCAGCAGAGATGTTTTCTCAGTTGAAGTACAGACGAGCTCCTAAATCTCGACAAAAGTGTTCCTCTGTTGAATTACAGACGAGTTCCTAAATCTCAGCAGAGAATTTTTCTCAGTTGAATTACGGGCAAGTTCTTAAATCTCAACGAAGATGTTTCCCCAGTTGAATTACGGGCGAGTTCTTAAAACTCAGCAGAGATGTTTTCTCAGTTGAAGTACAGACAAGTTCCTAAATCTCGACACCTCAGTTGAATTATGGACAAGCTCCTAAATCTCGACACCGCAGTTGAATTACAGACAAGTTCCTAAATCTCGACACCTCAGTTGAATTACGGGAGAGTTCCTTTCCCTCAACAAAGATCTGACTTCCCCAGCGGAATCTTCCTTAATAACGGGTATGCAAGCTCTCGCTAAGGAATCTCTTATGCAATCGACACTTCTCCAAATGGCATTTGTAAGCCCATTCCCGACGTCGCAAAGCGACTACCACTTCATGCGAGTGCAAATTTCTGGGCACTCTAGTGTTCAATCCTCTTCCACCTTCGGATCACGAAAGGCACGAAAGCCAATCTACATCCTCGGGTTTAAGAAGATTGAACAGGGGCAGCTGTTGTACCCCAAAATTTTCCCTCCCATATTTCTCAAAACATTGCAAGTAAGATCCCTAAGTTGCTCAAGGTTGCTCAAGGGTTGGTCAGACAAGCTCTCTCCTAAGGCAGTCTTCCCCAAATTAGGGTTTTATGTTGCATCAAGATATTTGAGTCCAAGTGGTCCCAAGTGCTCACCAATGTCCTAATATGTTCTCAAGATCTTCCATGTCAAGTTTAAAGCCTTGCAGAGGAATTTTGCTCATTCAATTGCTCAAAAGGTCCAAAAATCGACTATGCTAGGGCAAAAGTCAGCTGTGACCCAAATACAGTCAAACTTCAAGATTTTTTGTCAACATTCTCATTTTAAAGTTTATTTCATCATTTTATCAAGGGTTGATCATGATTCATCAAGGATTGCTCAAAATTCATCAAGATTCAAAAGTTGCTAAATTAGGGTTTTTTAAGAAAAGTCAACTCAACTTTGACCAAGAATAACTTTCTCATACTTTATGAGAAATGACCCATCCAAAGCTCATTTTGAAGAAGATTCAGTTACCTCCAATCCATATTCATACCCCAAGATCAAAATATGCACTCACAATAAGTTATGAATTTTGACATTATAGGTCATTTTTGAAAGTCAACAAAAACACTTTTTTTGTCAAAGCTTATAACTTGAGCATGGAATATAAAAATAAGATGAGACCAAAAGGGTTGATTAAAGGACATCTCAAGCTTTCTAAAAAGTCAAAGAACACCTCCAAAAGTTCAAAATTAAGGAAGTTATGCATTGTTAAAGTTGAACTTTTTTGCAAAATTGCCAAAAGTCAGCTATCCCCAAAACTTCAAACTTTGCCAAATGGGCCCATTCTTTTTCACTTGTTTTGAGTTTGCATTGTATATCACGTGCTCCAGCCTTGGCCATGTGTCCATATCATTTTTTTTTAATTATTTTGATTTTATTTGAATTAATTTGATTTAAATCAAAATAAATCAAATAAAAATCCAAAAGGCATTGATAACAAAGATTTTGTGGTGATTTCAGGTTCCATTATACAGCTTGCCATCATCAAACTCATATCAAATCAATTGTGTGCAAAAAAGATTGAAATCAAGCCAATTTTGGAAAGCTTTGAAAGAAGAATCAAATCAAATGCAAAGTCATTGATGGAGAGAGATTTGGACAGCAAATTCAAACCTAATGCATTGTGCATTACATAAGGAAGCGATGCAGACAGAAATCAGGGTTGGAGATCAGTTCTAGAGGCAGAAAAAATTTGCAAAAAAGAATAAAAAGTGTGAGATCGAAATCAAGTCTATAGGAATTCTCAAGGCTTGGCAAGTATCTCAATCTCTTCCTGGCCATCTCCACAAGCGAAAGCAACCAAGACAACGCGTTTTCAGACCTCCTAGTGTGTTGTAAGTCATCCACAGATTCACTATGTTCTTGAAATCGAAAATCTCTATTCTTGCATCCATTATATAAAATAATTGCATCTTTGTGATCACTATGACATTTGCAAGCTTTTGGCATTAATCAATTTCATTTATCTAACCTATATCACAGAGCACCATTGCTAGGGTTTTTCGTTCATTTTTAGGGCTTTTTGTTTCAGGAAAAATTAGCTTTAACAATGGCTATGGTTATGATCAGAAGAGGATGACGAGTTCAACCATGGTCCTAGAACTCATTTATATGGCCTGAGGAAGATTTTGGAATGAAGCTACGATTTTAGCTGCGGATAAAAATCCGCAGGTAAAAATTGCAGGTTTTAGAGGACAAGGATGATGAGTTGTCATCCATCCACTCGTCCATTCAAATAACACGTGCGCTTTTTCTTTTTCTGACTATTGAATTTTGTTTTTCTATATTATTATTACTTCGTATTTTATTAACAACAAGAACCACTTGTCCTAGTGGTTGCCACGCTTGATTCCAAGGCATATGGGGCTGGAGGTCAGGGGTTCGATCCCTGCCTCCAGCATTTGCTATTTTTCTTAACAATTTCAGGTAATCATGTGCGTGTTCAAGTCTGAGGTCCACCATGCACATCCCTCCTTCATGCGCCAGATGGCCAGATCTGGTGGCCAAGTCTCAAAGGCACACCATAATCCAGTCAACGCGCGTGTATGGGATCCTAGAAAGTCAATTGGATCAGCATGTTTGGGCAAAAAAAAAAGCTTTCTACACCCTCCAAACAGGCCCATTTTCACTCTTTCTTTATATTTTGTTTATTTATTTAATTAATTTATTTTTATTTAATTAATTTACTAACCAATAAACGAATTTTCTTTTTTTATCAAAAATCACAAAAATACTTTTTATCCAATTTAAATTCAGAATTTTATTTTTTTATTAATAAATACTAACTAATTAATTAGGTTTTTAATTCTAGAACAACTTTAATTTATTTTGTAAACAAATAAAATCAATTAGAATTAATTAGGTTTTAACTTTAGTTTAATTATTTTTATTTTCTTTCTTAAATTAACAAAAACTCCAAAAAATATGTCATTAATTATTTTTCATTAATTAATTTATTTAGTTTCTAATTTAGTATTTAATTTAGGACTTAATTTCTTTTCTTAAAATAAAAACAACAAAAAAAAAGCATTTTCTTTTAAAAAGGGTCAAAGCCCTAATTCGCATTCGATTTAATTTCCCTCGCGCTTTATTTTTCTTTATCCAATCGATGTATCTGCTTCCGGTATGTAATAATTAATTAGGACATTTATTTATTTTATCGCTTTATTTTATTTTCAAAGGGTTGTTTTTGGTGATGTAAATATCCGACGCCTTGTAATAATTAGTTTTAATTTCCGCATTTTAATTCTGCAAATTATACAACTGTTAGAGGTTTGATAATATGGCTTGCATGACAAGAATGAATGCCTAATCTAAAATCAAATTAGATCACCCTTAACATGTGCAAAGATAAAAATAACTGAAAACAACACACTCGCACATGTGCACTCTTAGGGTACACCTCACTTGGTTGCCTTCGTACACGGTCATTGAGTATAGGTCGTTTTAGAGGTCGTCCTCTTGTCTAAAAAGATCATAGTTGCCTCGAAACGGTTGCGGATATTGTTGCCTCAAACAAATGATCTAAGACATTAGGGTTACCGCTAAGGTGTCCTAACATTGCATTGGTGATCGTATGTCCCTCTTTCGAATTGACCCTCAAACTCCAACGACGGTGCTACCTACTCACTAATAGTGGGATAACATTGTCTAAAGGAAATTAGCATAGAACGATTCCTTTTTCGAGCAGGTAGATAGTTCTTAGATACTTGCTCATCCAAAACAAAACAAATTTTTCACACTTACACTCCTTTTCAAACAAAGTTTTCAAAAACACTTCATTACACTCTTGAGGACAGAAATAAGACTTAAATCGAAGTTAAAAAATTTTTTTTTCAAAATCCACAAGCACAAAGAAAACAAATTTTGAAAATGATGAGCAAGTACCTAAGAGCCCATGGAAAATCATGGATAGAAAGGGTGCTAACACCTTCCCTTTTTATAATCTACCCCCCGTACTCAGAAACATCTCGAAAAAGGTTTTTTCTGTTCTTTTTCCTTTTCCTTGTTGGATAAAATAAAAGTCGGTGGCGACTCTTGCTTACCGCGACATTTTGCAAACACAAAATGCAAAACGCAAACCAGCATTCCAAAAACAGTCAGTTCTTCCCACCGTATCACATACAGGGTTATAGCTACAGCGCCATGTTTGTAGGTAAAAGTTCAGAGTTTTAAACGACAGATCCAGGGAAGAAGACAATGGCGTGTCACAACTTTGCTGGCCGGTTTAAATTCTGGCATGTTTATTCTGGCCAGAAACCTATAGTTATGATCTATTTTGTCCGTTTCTATTGTGTGGATGAACTAACACCCATCACAGTTGGTCAGCAGAAGGAAGTCAGAAGCTCATAATTCTGGATTCGATCCCAGGCGTGAGCTTTTGGCATTTCTTTTCCCCTTTGTATTCACCAGATCCAGCGCTTGCACCTTCTGAGGATCATCTTCTGGACGCATCAACCAGGACCAGATCAAACATCCTCTGGCCATAATCTGCTGGATACACCAGCCAAGAGCAGGCCCAGTATCATCATCCTCTGATCACCATCATCTTCTGGACCACCATCCTCTAATCACCATCATCTTTTGTATCATCATCCTCTGATCAGAGCCGCTGACACCAAACCCTTTTTCTTTATCCTTCTTATATTTTCTTTTATTTGTTTATTTTTGTTTTAATCACTTTCTAACACAAAAATTAACTCTTTTTATAAAAACTCATAAAATCAATTTTCATCAAATTAGATTTAGGTTTATTTTTTTATCAAAAAATTAATTTAATTAGTTTATTTTAATTTTAGGAAAATTTTAACCTTTTGTAAATAAATTTAAAAAAAAATAGAAATTAGGTTTGTTTAATTTAATTTTTTAATTTTCTTTTTCTTAAAATAACCAAAATACAAAAATAGGTCAAAATTATTTATTTTTATTAATTTAATTTAATTATTAATTAGGTTTGTACATATTTAATTAAAACCTTATTTTCTTAAAATAATCAAAAACAACAAAAAAATATATTTTTGCTTTTAATTAGGTTTAGACGGGGTCAAAACCCTAATTTTTCTTGTTCTCATTCTATCGCGCGTGTTTATTTGTTTTTATAATATTAATGTAACTACTCATGGGATGTAATAGTTTAAATAGGATTTTTCTTTCATTTATCGTTTTACGGGTTTTTGGCTATGTAATTAGTCCCCCTCCCCGAAGCCTTGTAATAGCGTAGTTTTATTTCTCGCATTTTAATTTTCGCAAATATTAACTGTTAGATGTATGATAATAGGATTGCATGACAAGAATGTATGTTAATTTTAAAATGGTTAGCAAATCCTAAATGTGCAAAGATAATAACTTGAAATCTAATCACTCGCACATGCGCACTCCTAGGGTATACTCTCACTTCGGTTGCCTTCGGTAAACGATCATTAAGTATAAGGTGTTTTAGTGGTCGCCCTTCTTGTCTAAACAAAAGATCAAAGTCCCGTTCGGAAATGTTGCCTCGGAAAGGTTGCCTCGGAAATGTCGCCTCGAATATGATCTTAAGACATTAGGGTTATTACTAATACGT
Organism: Vicia faba; assembly: GCA_948472305.1. Classification (NCBI taxonomy): domain Eukaryota; kingdom Viridiplantae; phylum Streptophyta; class Magnoliopsida; order Fabales; family Fabaceae; genus Vicia; species Vicia faba. The sequence continues at coordinate 484,336,146 of OX451736.1, read as the reverse complement.
CCTAACATTGCTTTAGTGATCGTACGTCCCTTTCGAATTGACTCTTACAACTCCAACAACGGTGCTACCTACTCATTAATAGTGGGATAACACTGTCTAAAGGAAACAAGAACAGAAACATTCTTTTTTCGAGTAGGTAGATGCTAGTAGGTACTTGCTCAAAATCAAACTTTTCCATACTTACACTCTTTTCAAACAAAGTTTTCAAAACGACTTCGTAACACTCTTGAAGACAGAAGCAAGGGTTAAATCGAAGTAAAACAAAAAAATTTCAAAACACACAAACACGGAAGCAATTTTTAAATGATGAGCAAGTACCTAAGAGCCCGTGGAAAACCACAGATAGAAAGGGTGCTAATACCTTCCCTTTCTATAATCTACCCCCCGTACTCAAAATCTCGAAAAAGGAATTTTTCTGTGCTTTTTTCCTTTCCAGTTGGATAAAATAAAAGTCGGTGGCGACTCTTGCTTACCGCGACATTTTGCAAACACAAACGCAAAACGCAAACCAGAATTTTCCTAAAACAATCTGGTTCTGCCACCGTATCACAGAACTGGCGACTCTGCTGGGGATAATAAGTGGGGTATACATTAGGATTAGTTCATCATAAATTGATTCTTTTGTTTGATTTGATTGCTTTACTTTTGAGGGTTTTGTATTGGGAGTTACTATAGATCCTAACCCGGATCTGGGGAACACCTTTTAGGTAAGTAGAAATAAACTGTGAGGGAACTGTACGGCGTAGACCGATATGGTTGAAGCAGTAGCTACGTTGATGTGGCACATTGGTTGGTACCGGTATCCCTTGTGGAGAAAAAAGGAGAATACAGGGCTGCTATGTGTGTCGTTAAGCATCAACTGACCTTAGAACCTATAATTGACCAACTTAGCCATAGGAAGTAGTGAGATAGCCGGCCTCGGTATAAAGCTGAGAACTGGTTGATACTCGATACTACGCTCATTGAGACCAGACTCTCGAGATAGTTCCGGCCGCAAGAAAAGAATGTGTGAGCTGAAACCATGACTGATGGAGGATGGTCAATGATATTGAGAACCTCTAGAACCCGGTTACTATTATTAGGACAGGTTAAAACCAACTGAACTTCAAGAGGGTAATACCTAGGCTCCATGCAAGCCTGAAACTTAAGGGCTCTTGTGTGACTTGTTTTCCTTTACCATGTCTGTTATCTGCTATACATGTTGTGTGTTTTACCATGACATCATGCATCATAACATAGCATGCATACTTCATTATACTAACCATTTCGAAGACCGAGGGGATTTATCTTTGTTATGTTTTACATATTATGGCTTCCATGCGCAGAAACACCATCCGAGTTAACTTTGTGAAAATACCTGCTCAACTCAAAGATTTAGCCTCGAGAGTTTCTGATACTTCTTCATTCATTAGGAGACATGGTCAGCTTCTTGGCTTGGTTACCTCAAAGTTTGATGAGCAGATGATGAGTGTGCTTTTCCAATTCTTCGATCCGGTGCATCATTGCTTCACTTTCCCGGATTATCAGCTAGTTCCCACTATGGAAGAGTTTTCTCACTTATTGGGCATACCCATCCTCGAGCAAATGCCCTTCATAGGTTTGGAAGAGACTCCTAGACCAGAAGACATTGCTTCAGCTCTGCATCTAAAAAGGGTTGATGTAGTATCCAACAGAGAGACACGAGGCGGGGTTGAAGGTTTCTTATCCAAGTTTCTAATGGATCAAGCTCAACTGTTCTGGGATAACTTGGACTTTCAGGCTTTTGAAGACATCTTGGCTCTTCTTATCTACGGTTTGGTTCTCTTCCCGAATCCAAATTCCTTTGTAGATGTGAATGCGGTTAAGATCTTCCTTTCTCGCAATCCTGTACCTACTCTTCTGGGTGATATCCTGCATGCCCTCTATACCCGTGCCGTGCGAAGAAGAGGGACTCTCATGTGTTGCATGCCGCTGCTGGCGAGGTGGTTTATTTTGCACCTCCCCAAGAAGAAGGTTTAGGATGGTCTTACAGGATAATGTCCCTTGCCCATACAGACATTCTTTGGAGTTCTAAGCCTATGGAAAGTGTTGTTATCATTGATCGATGTGATGGATACCCTAATGTCCCATTTCTCGGAATCAGAGGGGGCATAACCTACAGTCCTTGCTTGGCTTTGCGACAGTTTAGTCGCGCTCGGAGAGACGGTCCTCATGAGCTACTTCTTATAGATATTGTCTTTGACTACAAGGGGGACATTGATAAGCATCGCCAAAGGTTTATACGAGCTTGGGGCATGGTGAACAGGTCTGACCCTCAAGAGCTAGGACCAAAGACTTCTCTCCCTATGCAGCCTTACCTCCAGTGGGTCCGAGCTCAGGCTCAAAAGCTTGGGATGCCTTATGAAGTTGTGTTGCCAGTGATTGTGGAGCCTACCAATGAAGAGGGTGTTCCTTATATAGTCCTTTATCCATACATGCCCACTGATCTTGGGGCATTGAAGAGATCCTGGATTCAGCTGAAAGAGGAAAGGGATACCTACCGGGAGAAGTATCATGAGCAAGAAAGGAAGATCTTGAAGCTCACTAGGCAACTTGAGAATGAAAGGACGATCAATGACTACGTCAGCACGAAGGGGAAACGACCATGGGATTTCTGATTTTTGCTTTTTCTAGTTTAGATTTGTTTTCAGTTGATTTCTTTTATAACGCCTTGAAGGCATTGTTAAACATTTTTACAAGTTTAATCTAATAAAGTTTGTTTATTTTTTGTTTTACAAATTTAAATCTCCCAAAGTCTTTGAAATCATTACATACGCATCCCATTATCATGCACATCATTACAAGTACCATTACAGGTTTCTCATCTTCTTCGCTGTTTATTTCAGCACGAAATGTCTTCTGAAATACCTACCGATCAGGCCATCAAAGCTCTTCAGGCACAGAATTCCCAATTCCAAGAGATTTTCTTGAACTTGGCTAAAGGGCAAGAGGATTTGAAGACTCTCATCCTAAAGGAGAAGAAGAAGAATAAGAAAAAGAAGGTGGTTCTTCTGAATATGGGTCACAGATTTGGAAATAGGTTGTGACCGGAAGTTGATTTGTCTCTTTCATCCAAAGGAGAGGAGAACCAAGAAGAAGAAAAGGGTCCCAGACATGTGGTCTATAATAATGATACTGATTTTGATGATGAGCAGTATCCTCCTGCTGAGGATAGGTACAAACAACTTGAAGACCGTCTGAGTGCTATGGAGATTCAGAAGATCCATGGGTTGGACTTCGGAGATCTGGGATTAGCATTTGGGGTGGTGATCCCTCATAAATTCAAAGCTCTGGTTTTTGCTAAGTACGATGGAGTATCCTGTCCAAAACTCCATCTCCACTCGTATGTCCGAAAAATCCAACCTTACACTGCTGATAGAAATTTGTGGGTGCATTTCTTTCAAGATAGTCTATCAGGGACTCGGCTTGAATGGTTTTATCAATTGGAAGGAGCTAGTGTCCGAAACTGGGAGGACCTTGCTGCTGCTTTCTACAGGCAGTATCAGTATAACGCCGACCTTGCTCCCACTCGTACTCAGCTTCAGGGTATGTCTATGGGTGCAAGTGAAGGTTTTAAGGACTATGCTCAGAAGTGGAGAGATCTGGATGGAAGAGTCCAACCCCCTTTGTCTGACAAGGAGTTGGTTGACATGTTTCTAGGGACGTTGTCTGGTCCATTTTTCAATCATCTGATCGGCAGTTCGCCATCTGGGTTTACTAAATTGATTTTTACTGGGTATAGAGTAGAAGCTGGTATCCGAAGTGGTAAGATACAGAAAGTTACTTCATCAAGTGCAGAAAAGAAGTCTTTCACTGGTAAGAAAGAAGCTAGTGCAGTTTACAGCTCGAGGAGCCAAAACAGACCTGAACGCCGTCAAGCAGTAAATGCGGTAGTAATATCAAGACCCACCGTTGCCCCACAACGCAACAATCAGCAAAGAATGGAGAGACCGCAGAGACAGTACACTCGGCTTGATATGACCTTGTCTCAAATTCTACCACAATTGTTAAAGACCAACCTGGTAACTCTGAGGGAAGCCCCGAAGAATCCCAGCACCACATCTCCGCTGTATAATCCGAACGCTCGATGTGCCTATCACTCAGATAGCCAAGGTCATGATACAAACAACTGTTGGGCCTTAAAGAATAAGGTGCAAGATTTGATTGAAGCTAAAGAGATTGAGTTTGATGCTCCGGAGAAACCCAACGTCATAACTGCTCCTATGCCCAAGCATGGTCATGGAGTAAATGTTGTGGACGATGATTTATTTGTGACCTCTGTGGAAGACATTTCTACTCCTTTGATGATAGTTAAGAAGAATCTATTGTTGGCCAGTTTATTTCCGAGTTGTGGCGAAGGTTGCTATTGTACCCCAAAATTTGCCCTCCCTTTTTCACAAGAAATCACAGCTTCGGGTTTTCCCTGATTTTTCAGATTGGCTCAAGAATCGGTCAAACAGACTTTTCTTATCAGTCTATCCAAAATTAGGGTTTCCATTGATTTTGAATCAGTCAAACAAATTATTAGGGTTTCTATTGATTTGGTTGAGTTTGGCTCAGGGTTTGATCAAGCAGACATTTCTTTGACAGTAAATCAAAAATTAGGGTTTGCACGCGCATTCCCAGAAGAATTCGAATCCACAGTATTTTAATTGACTGTCACATTGTTTTGACGCTTGTTCAAGATTGCTGTTTGTTTCTCAAAGCCTAAACATCTGGGATAGAAGTTGAGGCTTCTGATTGAAAGTTTGAAGCTTTAATTTGATCAGTGAAGTGAAAGGTGTGTGGATATTTGTTTGTTTAACTGTGCAAAGCATGTGATTGATTGGAATGTCGGGCGTATTGTGGTTAATGCAAGGTTGTGAGACTACAACGTTTATTGGTTATTTATTTTATCTAAGTTAAAATAATTGGGATGCATTTCCAGTCATTTTAATTCAAGAGATTTAAATAATTAAATAAACAGTGTAAATTAAAGAATTATCTGACAAAGATTTTTATTCATTTTTAATTGTTGTTACAAATGTTATTTGGATACTGTAAATTTATTTACAATATTTACAATGATATTTATTACAATAATTGAAAAAGAAAATAAATCTAAATCTCTTGAAGTCTTCATCTTCTACTGTTGCATCCCTTACCCCAACTGGTATTTACCTGCAAAGACAGAAAAAGAAGTCAATACAGTTAAATTGAAAAGTATTTTCAGACAGATAAATAAAAAACTCATCATGAAAGATTGTTGGCCGAAATCAGATTGTTTTGATTTTCATCATGTTTTACTCGTCCTCTTTGAAAATCACAAGAAAATTTCTCTTCTTTGTTCATAAAGAGGAAAGTAAAATTATTCTTTGCAAGCATACAATCAAACACAAAGAAGGCACAAGGCTGCATAAAAGTACACCAATCTGTACAATGTCAAAATGAAATGCCAAACCAAGTTGCACAAATTCTCAACTAAGTTACACAGACTGTCAACTAAGTTACACAAACTAAGCAAACCAAGTTGCATAAAAGCAAACCAGGATGTCAACAAGCTATCAAAACAGAAAAGTTGCATACAAGCTATCAAAAAGGGCAATGCAGAAAATCTGGAAGAAAGGACAGAATGCAGAGGAAAACCAAGATGCAAGCAAGCAACTTGTAAAAACAGTTCATCATTTCCTGGCCAACATCTTTTCAGAAAAAGAGACATTAAGCAATTAAATATGCTTTCTTTATGGAGAGAGAGAAAGAGAGTAAAGTAAAAAGGTTTGCAGTTTGGCAGGCTAAAAGGATAGATAAATATAACAAGCTAAGAGTTACAAAAAGGGGAGAGCAGTTCAGAGCAAGAGAATCACAAACTGCAAACTGCTTGTAAACAAAATCTTTAGCCAAATCAAAACACAAGCATAACCTGTAACCTGCCTTCAAGCAAACACAAATAGCCTAGCAAAAGCAAAGCTGCAATCCAAAACAAACAATAGGTTCAAACCTGTTTCAAAACCTACAGAAACTTCAAACCCCAAACACTAACTCAAACCTGTAACCTGCAGAAAACCACAAACAAAACAGCCCGATTGTAACAAACAAGCAAGCTTTCAAGCTTGCAATAACCTGCCTTCGAGCAAACACAACAAACCTGTTTCAAAACACAAAATGCTCAACAAGCCTGCTTCCCCAAAATTACCATAAAAACTTGCACAACAAAAGCCAATTCTGCAAGTTATCAAACTTGTAAAAAACCTGTCAAACTTGCAAAACTCAAACAAATCCAAACATCCTCAGAAACAGCTTGTCCATCATCAAATACATAACAAACACTCTCAGAACAAAGTTCATCATAGAGTTAACATAATCAAACAACCAAACAACAACAAATTGCAATATCTCATATTGAAACTCATCATTGAAAACCAACAAAACCCACAAAGAGGAAGAAGTTAGAAGTGAAAAGAACAACAAGCAAGTCTCAAAGTTCATCATCAGAATCAACATAACCAAAGCCAACATTTAGAAAATCAGAAGAAGGTACAAATACTCAGAAGCAAGCATGTCCAGAAGTAGGGTTTTCAGAATATAATATCATCATAAAACGATTCAAAGCAAAAGATACAAATACCAGAAAATCCAGCATCATCATAGCGCTCCCTCACCCGGCCACCTGAGAGCGCCGCCGTCCAACCCTCCGTATACTCTCCAAAAACAAAACCCCAAGGTATTAATTCCCCTTCTTACTATTTTACACCTCACACAAACACAAATAACACAAAGATCAAAACATGTAAAAGCTTAAACATGCATGAATAAAAAAAAACCTAAAACGCGTTAGAATGAGGCAATACCTTTGTAATCATCGCCCTGTGTAATCACGAGGAAGAGGAAGTGGAGGTGGCATTCCGGTGGCCTAAAGAGAGGAGAAGACATCAGTTGCTGGGTGTTTGAGAACGATGAAGAGGCGAAGAAGATGAGAGGAGAGCAGCGCCGTTTCAAACTGTAAACCTAGGTTCTGAGCAAAGCCAAAGCAAACCCTAACAAAAACTTTGTCAAAAGCGTTTGGGCCTGCCCCATAAAATAAACACCAAAGCCCAATGGTTTTCAGTGCTGCACCCCCTCTTTAGCCCAACGCTGCCCTCTTTTATTTGGATCAAAGTATACACTCAAAAGCCCACTTTGTCTTTTCTTTTTTAAAAGCCATTTTTATTTTTATTATCATATTTTCTTTTTTCTTATAACTTAATTCTTTTTTTTTTAATAAAAATAATATATTAACTTTTTTTGTATAAAATTTTATTTATAATTTTCATTTGATCATTTGTAAATAACCATATGCATCATACAATGCTTTTGATTCTCTTTATTTTCTTATACCTTGTTATACTTTTACATTGAGAATGCGGCGATTCGATTTGGTTGTAAATATAATATTTGGAAATTACTATTCTGATAAGACTCATCCCCATTTGTAAACATTTGTACCCCCATCCCCGGATACTTATTTGTAATAACTTAGACTTTAAATTCCCGTAATTTATCGCTTTCTATATACTGTATAGTAATTAGGGTTTGTATGCGAAGATTCAAAATCAACCGCTAGATAACCTAATACAAGATAAATGCATGAAAATCAATACACAATTCACACTTGCACCTCTAGGGTAACCTCGCTTGTTGCCTCGGAAAATGCAATCATGTCCCTCGAGTATGAGAGACTCTAGCAGATGTCCCTTCGATAAACAAAGATCATAGTCCCTTGATGACCCTCGATGTTGCCTTCGATAAAACGATCTCGTCCCTTACAAAATTGCTAGAGCGTCTCACAAGTTGCCTTCAATGATTGTACACGATGACCCGCGCCTGTCCTGTTTAACATCCTAACGCAAGGTTGTTCATCAAACACAATGGTGAAACAACACTGTTAAAAGGGTCAAAAACATAAGAAAAATCTTTGAGTAAAATAGGGTAGACAACTCTTAGTTACTTGATCAAAAATCTTGCAAAACATCCTTGCCATTTTTCAAACACACTTCACAACACAAATTCAAAAACAACTTCAAAACAACTTTCAAAACATTGAATTATCTTTTCAAAAAGACACACACCTTCGTATATATTCAAACAAGAATCATTACAAAGGTTGCCTAAACAAGGCATCTTTTTCAAAGCATTTTCAAAACCACACACACAAAGCATCATTTTCAAACAATTGAAAAGCAAAGGTAAGTGATCTAAAACAAGTAACTAAGAGCCCATGGATAACCATGGATGAAAAGGGTGCTAGCACCTTCCCTTTTCATAATCTACCCCCGAACCCACGAAAACATATCAAAGGTCTTTCCTGTGCTTTTTGACCTTTCCTTAGGATAAAATAAAAAGTCGGTGGAGACTCTTGCTAAACCGAACAAGTGCGAAAACAAACGCAAATCACAAGTCAGTTCTCCCACCGTATCACAGTTGCCACATGTGTTCATTCCTGCCTGCTGGTTGCCACTTATTGAAATCAGGTGTTCAACGCCTGATGGATAACAAAGAGATCATGTTCGAGAAGACTTTAATTCTGTTAGTCCCGATTGAAGATGTTGCCATCATAACCATTTCCGCCAATCCTTCCAAGGCTTCCTCGAGAAAGCCTGTTAGGATTACATCTGTTCCAAGAATCGCTCCGTTAATCATTATTATTCTTGGTCCTATCCCATACACTTCGGATAAGGTTGTCCCTTGGAACTATAGGGACGACGTATATTACCATGGAGTTAAGCAAGAGTTAAATATTGAAGAAACTGATGCTGATATCAGCAATATTGTCGGGGCTAGCAAGGTCACTCGAAGTGGAAGACTCTTTTCTCCCGAGATTTACCCTCCGAATGTTCACAAACCCGTTGTTACTCCATCTGCAAGTACATCAGCTACTGTTCCAATTCTTACTCTAGTTATCACCCCTGTCGCCAAGCCAACTGGCACTCGGGGCAAAGAAATCACAGGTGAGCCTGCCCGGACGGAGGCGCCTAAGAAGACCGTTGTAGAAACCTCTAAGCAGGAGATAGAGGAAATTCTGAAGATTATCAAGAAGAGTGACTATAACGTAGTCGAGCAGCTGGGGCAGACCCCTTCAAAAATCTCCATGTTATCCTTGTTATTGTGTTTGGAGGCCCACGCAAAGGCTTTAATTGCTTTCCTCAAAACTGCGCATGTGCCGCAGGAAACCTCTGCTGATAAATTCAAAGACTGCGTAGCTAGTTTTACTGCTGACAATGGGTTGGGTTTCTCAGACGTGGATCTGACTGCTAAAGGAAGAAATCACAATGATTCTCTGCATATCTCGATTGAGTGCAGGGGCACTACTCTGGCCCATGTACTGGTGGATACTGGGTCCTCATTGAATTTTTTGCTAAAGAAAGCATTAGACCGTCTGGACTGTGAAGGTTTGATTCTGAAGCCGAGTAATATTATGGTCAGGGCTTTCGACGGGTCAAAAAGGATGGTGCACAGGGAGGTGGACGTCCCTGTTAAAGTTGGCTCTCATACTTTTGCATCTACTTTCTACGTGATGGATATCCGACCATCATATTCTTGTTTGCTGGGTCGTCCTTGGATTCATAAGGCTGGGGCAGTGACTTCCATGCTCCATCAAATGTTGAAATATCCAGTAAAAGGTAAGATTGTTACGGTACAAGGTGAAGAGGAGTACATGGTGAGTCATCTTAATTCCTTTCACTATGTGGAGATGGATGGGGAGTTCATCGAAACCCCGTGTCAGAACTTTGAAGAGGTCCCCCGGACTTTAGCATCGACTGAAGTTGCTATTGACAAACCTCCGATGAAGATGGCTTCCCTCAAGGATGCCACGGCTGTAATTGAAAAAGGTGGGTGTGCAAATTGGGGTCAGCTCCCCGACTTTGCACACAAAACTGACAAGTTTGGTTTGGGCTTTACTGCAGAGGCTCAAAGGGCTGTTTGGCGCGCGCGGTTTGGAAGACCTCCTCTGCACATCAGTAATCAGGGAGTGAATGCAATTGAGGATAATGAAGAAGAGTCAGATATCGACAGCTGGATCTACCCGACTACCAACGGTGGATTGAACAACTGGACAGCGAAGGACTTCGTGCCCGTTTATTTTATTACACAGTAATTGACTTTTGTTTTGAGATTTGTAACAGACAATTTTGGAACTTTACGGCCCGGTGCCTTGCCCAAAGCACTTTGGCTTTGTTTGTGAGGGCTTATTATTTGTCATTTTCATATATCATCAATAAAGCATTTGACGATTTCTTGCATTACAAATTTTGCGCTCCTTGTCTTTCTTTTCTATCTTTCACCTTATCAAAACAGCTATTGTCTTACACACACTCACATATCATAATGCAGATCCACATCCACTCTGGATCCCATTGATAACGACTCTGCTATTGCCAGTTATGACTTCGAAAATCCAATCAACCAAGTCGAGGACGAAGGTGAGGATGATTGTGAAGTGCACGGGGAACTTGCTATACTGTTACTACAGGAAGAGAGGGCCATACAACCTCCAAGAGCCACCAATTCTGATACCTCCAGTTGAAGGAAGACCTTTGATCTTATACTTGACAGTGCTGGATAATTCAATGGGGTGCGTGCTGGGGCAGCATGACGAGTCTGGCCGAAAAGAGCGTGATATTTACTACCTTAGCAAAAAGTTTACCGACTGTGAGACCTGATACTCGTTACTCGAGAAAACTTGTTGCGCTTTGGCATGGGCTGCTCGCCGGCTAAGACAGTATATGTTGACTCACACTACCCTATTGATATCAAAAATGGATCCAATCAAGTATATCTTCGAAAAGCCTGCCTTGTCCGGAAGAATAGCAAGATGGCAGATGATTTTAACTGAGTATGATATCCAATACACAACCCAAAAAGCAATCAAGGGGAGTGTATTGGTGGATCATTTGGCACATCAGGCCGTGGATGATTACCAATCCATGAATTTTGAGTTCCCAGATAAGAACATTAAGAAAATTGTGCAGAAGATGACGGTGACATACAAAGACTGGCATGAGATGTTACCATTCGCTCTTCATGGGTACCGTACCTCAGCACAGACATCGACAGGGGCAACACCCTACTCTCTGGTGTATGGCATGGAGGCAGTCTTACCCATTGAGGTCCATATACCCTCTCTCTGGACTATGAAGGATTCAGGTTTGAGCGAAGATGACTGGATCCAGACCCGGCTTGGTCAGCTGAACTTAATCGATGAAAAGAGACTTACTGCTATTTGTCATGGTCAGACGTATCAAAAACGAATGATCAAGGCATTTAACAAGAAAGTTAGACGGCAAGAGTATCAAGTCGGGGATCTGGTGATCAAATGCATCATACTTCCGCAAGGTGATCCCAAGGGCAAATGGACCCCTACGTACGAAGGGCCATTTGTGGTTAAGAACATTTTCTCAGGAGGAGCTATGGTTCTAACCACCATGGATAGTGACGACCTTCCTCACCCTGTCAATGCAGACATAGTGAAAAAATACTACGCATAATCAAAGACCCGCTAGGTTGACTGGCCTAGGCAAAAATAAGGGCTTCCTGGCGAACCAAAAGGGTTCGGGAAAAAGTAAGGGATGAAAATGAAAAAATCTGTACACCTGGCAAGTCGAAAACCTGAAAAGGCGGCTTGGGAAAAAAAGGGTATCCCGGTGGACTGAAAATCCGAAAGGGCGGTCCAGGAAAAAATTAGGGATTAAAGTGTAACACTATATCTCATTGGATCATCTTGCAACCAGACTTTGGTATCGACTATCAAGCTCGGACGGCGCTGATCAATTTGATTTACCTTCAACCAAGTAGCAAAGTGATGAGACGCTCGACGATATAAAGGCAATAGCAGAGTTGGAACCCAGTGGGGTTGTTCACATAGTTGTTTTTCTTTGTTTTTCACAAATTGTATAAATTCTATCTTTCGGCGGCGGTCTCTTACTAGGACGTCAGCCTCTTGTACAAAATGCCTATTACAGGCCAACTTCAAAATCAATACAATTCATTTTACAATAAATTTCAAAATTGTTTTTATTTTTTTGTTTTATTTTGCAAGAACGTCCAATGATTCATTTTTTATATATGCATTTGAAAATAATTGTTGCTCATAAATATTTACATACGAAACAAAAGACGATTACTCGTAATTCCAGGAACAGGGGCAAACAAGAAATGTCCAAACCTTACAATTGCTCTATTCACCAGGTACAGGGATAGACCCAGTTGGAGAAAATGACTAAAAATGCATACACTCCTCGCAGAGTAGAAAATGCCAAAAAACTGTGGTGTTAATTCTCCCCAAGCAGAGTTTATCTATCACCAAAAATGGAAGACTATCCCCAATGGAATCTATTTCTTCCGCAAGCAGAAACTCAATCCCCGAAAAAGTTTGTCATTATCGCCAGCAACGGTAATTCATCCCCAGCCGAGGTTATTTCTCCAAATCAGCGGATCTTCTTACAGAGTATCTCTTCCCCACAGAGTCATTCTCTCACCAGTTTATTCTCCCGCCAAGTTATTCTCAAATCATCTTCAGTCGTTATCCCCAGCGAGTGAAACTCTTTTTCTCCAGCAGCAGTCCGGGATTTATTTTCCCTAGTTAGAGAAAATCATAAAAACATTACATATCCATACGTAATGACATGTGCATACGCATCATACAACGTAGTCTCATTTATTTTGAGAACATCATTGCTCAATACATTTCATACATCATGGCATTACATACGACTAACCCTTTACCTTTCAGGAAAAATACAATCAAATTCTCACAAAGTTTGAGCTATGAAGCCCGGATTCGACCGGATAATAGTTTAATCCCTAGCAAGTTATTATGAAGCCAGGATTACGACCAGATAGCAATGCGAGTTACTGTGAAGCCTGGGTTACGACCAGATAGCAGTACAAGGACACCATGAAGCCTGGATTTGACCAGATAGTGGTATATCATAAACACAAGCCGTGAAGCCCGAAAATCGATTGGATAACAGCTTAACAAGTTATTGTGAAGCCCATATTACGAACAGATAGCAATACAAGACACCATGAAGCCTGGATTCGACCAGATAATGGTAGAAGACATTGTGAAGCCTGGATTACGACCAGATAGCAGCCAAGAATACTACAAAGCCTGGAGTTGACCAGATAGTGGTATATCTTTAATGAAAGTTGTTGTACCCCAAAATTTTCCCTCTCATTTTATCAAGATTTCCCCCCCACAAGACTCTTTGGACCCAAGACCAAGCTAGGGTTTGCACTGCTCAAGACATCTCCTTGCACTGATGACCTAAATTAGGGTTTGAGTTTGCACAAGGATTTTTGGACTTTCAATGCTCAAAGTGACTCTCATACTTCATGTTGAACTTACAAGATTTCCCATACCAAGTTTCAAGCTTTGAATCAAATTTTTGCCCAGTCAATTGGACAGTTGACCTAGAAATCAGTTGTATTGGGGAAAAAGTCAAATGTGGCCAATTTACAGTCAAACCTCACAATTTTTTATCCAAATAAACATTATAGACTCATATGAACCATTTTATCAAGTTTGGACCACAACTCCTCAAGAAATTTGATCAGATCATCAAAAGGGCAAAATGGTCATTTTTAGGGTTTTGACTGTACAAGGGCAATTTCTGACTTTTGACCTAGCCAATGGCAAATTGGGATCAAGCATGGATTCAAGAACTCAATGGCATCATCTTGACATATTCACAAAGCTCAAAAGATCTCAATTGCATTGGATTGACAAATGAAATTTTTAGTCAACTGATCAAATTTGACTGTACACTGAAAAGTCAAACTTTGACTTTTTGATCAAAATCAAGTGCCAATGGTCATTTTTCATCAAGATGTGTCAAAACATGAAACTTTTTCATCAAGAAACCCAATTTTGCAAATTTAGGGTTTAAAGTTGAAAATTTTCATAACTTAGAATTTTTCTAAGTTATGGAATTTTCTTAATTGTTCCTAACTTTGCCCAACATTTTCACCATGATGCAATTGGATTCAAACAAAACTTCCAACATGAAAGTTGTATTCCTCCACAAATTCTACAACTTTGATTCACAAAGTTTTCTCAAAAGAATCTTGGATATCAAGTTATGATTTTTGGAACAAGGGTCCATGAAACTTTTAACTTAGTGAAATTTTGCCCTAGTTTAGGCAGGATTTTGACCCACCTTCATGACCATTTTTCACATAGTTCCACTTGGAATCTCAAATTGCATTTCAAAGATGTATTGTAGAGCATGTTGCAAGATTTCTAAAATGTCCAAGAACTCTCCAAACTCATTTGTGGTTAGGGAGAATCGAAGGCTTGAAGTTGGCAAAAACTCACTTTTTATCCATGGCATGCTCATATTGATACAAGTTGCAAATTCAAATCAGCTTACTTTGCACTAGATTACAGGCCTCAAAACCATTCCAAACTCAATAATTAAATGCAAATCCATTGGTCTAAGGTTTTGTTTTGGTCATTAGAGCATTGCACACAAGATTAATCCTTAAATAGAAAAAGCAACATTGCCATTTTTGCTTAAATTTTGCTTTATGTCAAAACAACATCCTTGAGCATTGAGCCATATCTTGTGCAGCAAATCAAATCCACCAACTTGAGGGGACAAAAGCATAGTATGCAAGCTGATGCATAGCCTGTACAGGCCTGCTTTGCATCACTTATCCATTTTTGCTTCATATACAAGAAACATGTCCAATATCACATAACAGACACATTTGTGAAAACCAACTTTGGCAAGCACTTGAGACAAGTTTCTCACATCCCCTTGAACCAGAAACACGACCCTTTGAGCTCTCAAACCTCCCATAGCACAAAATCACCTTCCATTGGCAAAACAGATCAGCATTTGCATCTTGAGTTCTATCTCACAAGTTTCTCGTGCGTTTTGTCCCAAACCTGTTCAAATACCTTCCATACAACCTATCCAAGCTATCTCAACCCTTAAACACTAACTGTAACTCCATTTACAAGGTTTTCCATTTTTAATTTCAGCTTGTGCAGGTTGAGTTATGTAGGCTTGTTCAAGCACATTCAAGGCAAGCTAAGCATTGGAGAAGGTCAGGGGAAGTTCAAGCAAGCTCCCAAACATCTCAGGCCTCATTGAAAAGCTCCACATTGTCAGACACGAAGTCAACTGAAACAGGTTTTTGTCAACTTCCTATCTCTCTATTTAGGAACAATTAGGCTTAGGTTTATGAATAAGAAATGTAGTATTCATAGCCATGAAGTTGTACATATGCTCAGTTTTCATTTTAGTTAAGCATGCTAAGAGAATTTGGTCCATGAACATCCTGAAAAAAATAGGTTAAGATTTAGGACCAGAGAAATTCTCTCTGGTCTTTGAGAGTTAGGACAAGTTTTTTATATGGTTGAATTCGTCTTGGAAAATCCTACAACTTTGATGTTATGTGTTTTTGCATTAGAGCTCGTATGCAGGTTGTTCATGTTTGGTACAGGGCGCGCGAAATTTTGAAGAGAGGTTGAAGATGAAGTCTGGCTTGGGCTGGGCTTTGGTTCTTTTGTTTCTAACACCCTCCTTTTGCTGAATGCACCCCCCTGACCCAATTTCTTTATACTTTTATTTTTTTTTTTTTCATTTTCTGATTTTATTTTATACTTTTCCAAACATAAAAATACCCCAAAATATTTTCATAAATTTTCATATTTATTTTTATTATTTTATTATTTTTTAGACATGAAAATAATAATTTAATAGTATATACTTTTATTTATTGAAAACTTGAAAATAAATATATAATAACCATTATACTTTTATTTTTATTCTTTATTTTATTTACACTCAAAAAAATATTGTTCTAAATATATCTTTGTCTTGTACATATTTAATATAATTAATATATATATATATATATATATATATATATATATATATATATATATATATATATATATATATATATATATATATATATATATATATATATATATATATATATATATATATATATATATATATATATATATATATATATATATATATATATATATATATATATATATATATATATACTTGAGAATAAAAACATAAAAATATTATACTTTTATTTTTATTATTACTTATACTTAAAAAATACTTTTTTTTATAAATATATTTTATTTTTTGAATATACATTATTTTATTTTATTTTACAAATAGTATATTTAATATATTTACATTCTTAAAAGAAAATTAGGGTTTTACCCTTAATAAAAAAAATGATAATCCTTTTTTATTTATTTCTTTCTTTTTGCATTAAATATTTTTTACATACATAAAAAAAATAAACATAAATATTTTTGCATATTCATATTATTTTTTTGTATATTTATTTAATTTGTTTATTTAAATATTATTCATTTATTATTTATGTCATTATTCAATTTGGATGTAATAGTGAAATTAGGGTTTTAATTTCTTGTCAAATAATCTCCATTCAAAAATTGTATCCCCATCCCCATAATCATGTTGTAATAGTGGTAGATTTATTTTACACATTTACGCTTTCAATCATGTCATGATTAGAGATTAGGGTTTGTATGCAAAAATCCAAAATCAACAAGTAGCTTGACTAATACAAAGACAAAAATGAATGAAAATGACAACACAATGCACACTTGCACCCCTAGGGTTTTATCCACTTGTTGCCTTAAAAATGGGTCATGTTATGCATGTTGAGTACTTTGAAAGGTGGTACGTAAGCACAAAGGTTCACAAGTGCAACAGATAAAACTAATAAAAACTCTCTTTTTGTATATACTTTGCATACATGCATTTTCTCTTAGCTTGATTAGCTTTAGACTTATACACCGTTTGATTGAACAACAAGAGTGGATCTCGTAGAGTATCACAGACGTGAGAGGTGCTAATATATTTCTCTTACATCTCATACCCAATCTTTTGATCGCAAGACCTTGATTTCTCCTTTCTTAGGTTTTTTTCGATATTTTTCTTTCTTTTCTGTGAGATAAATAATACTCGGTGTAGATTTCATTATTTATTTTTCTCTAATTATTTTTTTGCTTAATTTATAAGTTTGTTGTATTCTTTTTAAGTTGGATTACAAGGAGCATTATGTTGTGCGATAATCTAACATTATGTGATATAGCGGTTAGAATCAATTAGAATGTAATTGAGTGGTAAAGTTAATTAGCTACTTCGTACTTAAGTAATCTCACTTACTATATGAACATTGGTTGTAATGTTGTTACTAAATTTCAATATTGCACTTGCATATTCTTTACATTCTCTCAATTATTTTTTTCTTTCAATTTAAGTACAACCAGAGTTTGCACTAACATTTATGAGTTACTTCATAGTATGAATGCCAGATTTTTATTTCTCACTCCATTGTAAAAAGTTGTTTGATCTACTTGATTAATCTCAAACCAATAAAACCACCTATATTACTACTTTCCCTCAAAATATCACCAATAATAATTGATTTCACCGTAAGATTGACTTTTAAATGCTCACGAGCACAAGCTCGTGTAAGTCATAAGCCCTCTAGGACACCCCTCAAAGTAAGCATTACCATATAATCATGTATTTTGATTAGAAGTAAACCACCACATACTGTTTGATTATCACGTCTACCGACATCGTTAGATGAATCCACTTTTTTTATATTTTAAGAATTTTGAGACTCGGAGAAGTGAGGACTTTGGGGAACATGACTTGTATAAAAAAAATAAAAAATCTTTAATATTTTTTTAGTACTATTGTATGAAAAATAATAATATTTATTCTTACTGCGATTTCAATTTTTAAAATATTATATAAGATAAAATATATTAGATCATCCTTCAATATAAATTTAAAGTTTTTCAAAATAAAATAATTTTATATTATAAATAAAAATAAATTAATTAAAATTCTCTCGACCAAAAATCCTTCTTCTTTTTTCTTTCAAATATCACTAATAATCCTCCCCCTCTCTTTCCCTTCAAATTTTCTAATAAAGTTTAAGAGTGTGTTTGAATCAAATAATTAAAAAATTTAAGAAATTTGATATTCTAATATGATTCAATTGGAATCTATTCATTTTTTAAAAAAAATTACTTGGATAGAGTAATAAGATAAATTATTATTAGATCTTTTTAAATCATTTTCATAAATTTTAAACTTTTAAGAATCAAATTTTAAATTAAAAAAATATAGACTATTTTGTAATTTTTAAAATTTAAAGGGATTAATTTATAAAATTTGAAAATTATTGAAGACTCATTTGTAATTTTTTGAAAAATTTTGAAGATCAATTTTAAAATTTTAAGAAATACTGAAACTAAATTACAAAATTTAAAATGATAACATTAATCAATTAGTAATTCAAATTCTATAAAATATGAGAGAAATTTGAAATTCTTTAATTTTATATATCATTTTAAAATCATTAAATTTTATTTGAACAAAATACTTGATAGATTTTATAATTTTAACAATTTTTCATATTTTTATTCAAACAATTTTTTTTATCTAAATCATTTTAAATTCTTTCAAAACTATTATGTAGATTGCTTCATCCAATCTCACTCAACAAATTACTTTAAAGAAAACTTCACATATTCTATAAACAAAAGTGAACAATATTAGACTCAGATTTAAAACTACACTCACGGCAACAAAAAAAAAACTACATACTAGAATTAGACTTTCAATTTTTTTACCAGACCTAACTTAGAATTTGCAAAATTTAAATCGAGATTTTTTCCCGTGAGTTATGCACAGAAAATCTGGATGCTGGTTAAGGAAAAGTTAGGACTAAATGTGCAATAGGCAAAAGAATCTGTAATCTTCACTAATGCATTCTATACCCGAAAAGAGAACTTGCCAAATAGAGTAAAACTGCACAAAGAATATTTCCATGAGCCTAATTCATTTGGTTGTAACTGCTTGCAAGTTCAATTGCATGTTCGCACACTAACATAGTAATAGCTAACTTAAGTTGTTAAAGAAAAAATTGAACTTATGAATGAAATGAAACAACAATTTATTGAGATTTATGAAAAGTCACATGCATGTTTTGAAATAAATATCTACTTTTGAAGACAGTAATGGTATTTACACAATTGCAATGATAATTAAAAAGATATATCAATTGAAAATGAGTAAGTCATCTAAGTTCCTCCATTGCAGTAATGGATGCCATTGCTCTGTCCATTTTGGTACTTTTTATTCAGACTGTTGAGGCCCCATATCCGAATTGTCCGGTCATCACTGGCAGAGGCTAACATGTGGGGATTAGCGGGATTCCAGCTCACACAGTTAACAGATCCCGAATGACCGGGCAATATCTCTATTGGTTCTCCCGAGCTTCTGTGCCATATGTAAACCTACAAACATGGAATGTGATCATACTAAAGTTTAAGAATTTTATTTAGCAAATTATAAGACGTTATGTTTCAAAGAATTGTGTTCATTCTCAGCGATAAATAAAGGTCCATACCTGGGAATCCTCACTACCACTAGCAATGAAAGCTTGCTTAAGTCCACCAAAGCAAGACCTTATAATATACCTAGCGCGCTGATGACCTTTGTACTTGCCAACGAGCATAGGATCACCTTCAATATTCCATAGATGTATTTCTTGGTTCAAAAGATCAACCAGCAAGAATTTGTTATCCTTTGATAAGGAAAAAGAAGTTAATGGCTGACTTTCTTCAATAAATCTCTCAACCTTTGTTTCTCTATTGAATAACAGTACTGTATTGGGTTTACAAATACTTAGAATCACTTCTTCGTCATCCGTTATATCCAAATCAGAAATCTTAAGGGATTTCTGTCCTTTCCAAGACTCCACTTCTTTCCCATCTAATTCCCACATGCAAATGCTCTTATCACTTAAGCTAGAAAGTATATGTTTCCCACCTGGAAACCATGTACAGGAGACTAGGCCAGCACCAGCTTTTTCATAAATTTGGAGACACTTACCAGTAGAGACATCCCAACGCCTAACACATTCCTCCACTCCACATGTTAGTAGCTCTTCATCATTAGGACTCCATGAAACAGAATGAATGGGTTTCTGGTGACCAGATAATCTATGCTTTATAGACAGCCCATTTACGCCAACCTTTAAAAAGAAGACCCAAAATTAAAATCCAAAACCCAATGTCGTAAGGTTAAGTCATATTCTACATGTGTATGCATACGCACATGTCTGAGTTAGCAATTATGTGCATTGATGAGTGAAGGCATGTGGCTGTGATTCGAAGGAAAATATTATAACTAGGATTTCAAAGTTCAAACTGGAACTGTAAAAAACATTTGATGTGTACACAAACAACAAAAGAGAACGGAGAAAAATAGAAATTCTCATATAAAAATAAAAAATCACCTCCCAGATGATTGTAGTTTGATCATTTGATGCTGAAGCTAAATATTTTCCATTATGTGAAAATTGTACAAACCAGACTTCACCATCATGTTTTTCTAATATCTGTTACAATATTTTGCAGAAAAATAAAATCAGATTATAGATACAACACAAGCTATATAGAAATTAATGGCAGGAAGGTTGCTGTGTGAAAAACAGAGACAAAATTTTGCCCTGCAAGTATAAAAAAGAAGACAAATTACATTCTTTATCCCAATTTCATCCTCCCTGGCTTTTAGGGTTGGTTTTCAGAAATTAGATTAAAAATATTATTAATGGGATCCCTGATCTGTGGAGTTCTATATGATACAAATGAAATGTGAACGAGTTTGCAACGAAAAGGCATTCTATAGAATTTCTACTTTAAGGTTATTGAGTTATTATTAGAGAAAACTTCTCAAGTGGTAAGAAGTAGGGTATGACAGGTAAAGTGCAAAAGAGAAATATTAAACCATGGTATTGGGAAGATGCGACCTCCTTGTCACTGAAATGTTACTTCCAGAATTGAAATTTGGAAAAGCAAAATAGATGCATATTTTTCCTAGTGAAAACTTTAACCAAATCTTCGGTGAAATTTCGAATACATGCACATAGAGTATCATTCCATCCAAGAGTAGATTTTGTCTAGTTACATAACTACTAAATAGTCAACTCACATGACCAACTAACATGTATTAACTGAATTTGGATCCTCTCATACCTTTTTGGTTCAGCATTCTCTCCTTTTCTTAATCTAATGGTTGATTACAACACAATGAAAGATAATAGTACAAGTGAGAGAGAGAAAAAAGACGAATCTCTGGATGAGATTGGAGCATGATGGAAACATGAGAGAAAGGGCATGAGAGGATCCAAATCCGTGAGATTTCGAATACATGCACATAGAGTATCATTCCATCCAAGAGTAGATTTTGTCTAGTTATATCACTACTAAATAGTCAACTCACATGACCAACTAACACGTATTAACCGAATTTGGATCCTCTCATGCCTTTTTGGTTCAGCATTCTCTCCTTTTCTTAATCTAATGGTTGATTACAACACAATGAAAGATAATAGTACAAGTGAGAAAGAGAAAAAAGATCATGATGGAAACATGAGAGAAAGGGCATGAGAGGATCCAAATCCGTATTAACCAACTCTTTTCAAAAATCTCTCATAATTGGATATCACCAACACGTAGTTAATTGGTTAGTCAATTCTTATTAGTCATTAACATTCCTTTTATGCAAAGACCGTAACCAAAAAAAAAACCCTGGACCTCAACAATAATCACATCCATTTGCAAGATGCTGCAGTTTAGACCCCCACAAAATCCAGTACATCGCATTATTAACTTTTTAATAAAGAAAGAAGAAACAGGATAGCAGTGATGCACAAGCATACAACAGTCTCAGAGCAAACAATGTACCTTTAAACAAAAAATGTAAAGGCAATAGAAAGCTAAAAGACAGAGTTCCAGTTCACAACAGGCGAATGAAAAGAGGATGCTATAACTGATCAACAAGTCCGTCAACAAGAAATATCCCAATTTCCTAACATCTACTGAGAAAACAAAAAGACAATGTATTAGAATTTAGTCATGGAATTTTCTAACCTGTACTGTTTTAGAAGGTATCAGATCTTTTCCACAATTATGATCAGAATATAATGACATCATATCCATTGAGTTGTGAAATGGGCAAGCCTCTTGCTGCAAGATAAGGGCTTGTTCAACTAGATGTTCCAACCTTTTTTCGGGTATCATCACTGTTGGAGGAAGCAGTTTCTGCAATTCCTCCAGAAGCTTTGACCTAGATCTCACTTTCAGAACATCTTGCTTAGGTGATGGAGCCACTATGCAGGAAGAAAGGTCCCGAATTCTACTACTATAATTGCAAAGTGGAGTAATCTCCTCCCTCAAGGTCTTCAATGCTTCCATGACCTTTTCCCTGTTTAGAAGTTCAAAGAATTTTTGTTCCAATATCAAACACGACGCTGATCTAACAACAGTTTCATCTGTCAGACCAATTTTACGCAATGTAGCTACACTCTCATCCCAATTCCCATCAAGCACTTGTTGCGTAAACAGATTCACCCCAGGTGAATGCAAAGCTATACCAGACTCCTCTTCAAGACGCTCTCCACTCTTTCTGTACCCAAGAGAATACAATGCCTTGGCAATTATTCTAACAAATTCGTCTCTCTTTATAACCCCTTTGGAACCAACAACTTGTTCGTCCTCTTTAGACGGAAGTGTCCGAGCCATAGAGTCACTAGACAACCCTCCTCTAACAGGCTCTACAGATGATGATCCGTTAGACAAGCCAACTAATCCGTTCGAGGAAAGCTTCATACGTTTCAAAGCTGGTTCTTCATCGTCCACACCTCCCATGAAAAGTTCACCTCAGTCCATATATAACAATCTCAGCAATCAGAAAAATAACACAATCAACAAAATGTCTGCACATAAAATAGTCAAATAATCAGATTCATTAAAACAAAAACAATGTGTGTTTGGATTGGCGGTGTACAAAATTGATTTTTCCAGATTTGAGTTTAGCAGAATTGATTTAATGTTTGGATATATTTATGTAAAAGTGAGTTGAACCACAAATTTAAGTGTAAAAATCACGTTTAAACTCAGAAACTTCTAGCTTCAAGTAGAATCAAATTATGTAGGCAGAATCAATCCTACTTTAGAAGAACCAAACACCTCAAAATCACTCATGAATCAATTATACATCTCTAGAATTGTTTTTTCCTCTTCCAAAAGTCAATCCAAACATAGCAACAACAACAACAATAACAAATACATCAAACACATTCATCAAGCCCTGAATAAAGTCTAAAACATCATACACATTCATCAAGCTGAAACAAAATATAAACACAGTAAAATAAAAATAAAAAAATACACGCAATAATCAAAGCTAAATTGCTATTAAGCACAATGTTTCTACTAATTACATTTCTAAACAGATTGCGTGATACCGAAATCAAAATAATCATAATCTAAAACGCAAAAGTAAACTAATAACTTAAAAATAAAATAAACTAATAAATAATGCAATCACTATTAAAACAAAAACTCCATTCAACGAATCACCGGAAAAGGATAGGAAAAAACAATCCGGCATCAGGATTCGCAGATCCGATAACTTGAAAAATCATCAAAAGAAGAAAAGTGAAAATCCACCGAATTACCGAACAGAGAAAGAAACGATCGGAATCAAAGTTCGATGCGCGATTGCGATTTGCGAGTGAGTTTAATACGATCGATTCTTGTTATTGATCGTCGTCTTCTTCTTCCCCTTGTTGCGTTTGGAACCTTGGTTTCTGTTCAGTTAGAAAACCCACACGCTGAAAGGAAAATCTCAAACCTTCTCTCTATTTCTACAATGATATTATAGATATAGATATTATTATATTTTTTATTTATTTTATATTGTTTTTGCATATTATAATTGTTGGTAATTATTTGTTTCTGTAGTACTCACCTTTTAGTTTTGTATTTTGTATGAATGTAAATTTTAATACTTCGTCTCTAAGTTTCTTGAAATGACGTTTATACCCTTCTGTTACAGTTTAGTTTGGTTATTGGAATATACCTTCCTTCCTTGTTAAACCATTCATTACCTTTCTATACGAAACTTTATGCATTGTCTTCAATTATTATTATTTATTTATTTTATAATGTTTCATGTCAAAATAATGTTGTAATATTAACCTGGGGTGGTTAAGGGGCACATTTATAGGTATAAGGTTTTAGGTAGAGAAAATGGAAATAGTGGAGATTTTGAGCTATTTTCGGTGACATCAATGAAATGTAAATGTCTTATCAGTAGAATGATTTTCAAATCAAGACAAAGGAATAGTACGAGAGAGGGACAGGAGAATATATATATATATATATATATATATATATATATATATATATATATATATATATATATATATATATATATATATATATATGGTAAAGAAAAGAATAGTGAATAGTGATTTTATTTTGTAAAAGCTATTTTTTTTAAAGAAATATATTTTATTCAAAACCAAAAATAATTACAATCAAAGCGATCTATCTACAACCGACCAATCAAAATTCTCAAGAAATCTAGACAAGACAAACTTAGACCATATGACATCATAAGTCTACTAATATGATTTCTAAGCTTATGATTTATCCAATATATATATATATATATATATATATATATATATATATATATATATATATATATATATATATATATATATATAATGTTATCAATGATTCTACTACCTATATTATTATTAGTAACATCATGTCCAAAACACTTGTTGTTCTTATACATCTAAGTATCATAAACAATTTATGTAAACACATAATTGATGATTTTGTCTATTTCTTGTACATTATTTCAATATGGTTGTAATAGATAATTAGGACTTTAATTTCTCGTAATCCCCATTGTAAATTTGTAGACTCCATCCCTTAAATGATGTAATAGTATAGGACTTTATTTCTCCGTATTTTTATTGTTTTCATATATTGCTAGTAATTAGGTGTGTATGGCAAGATAAAAACAACAAATAGACAACCAAAAAATAGAAGACTAAATGCATGCAATCAAATACACTTTGCACACATGCACCCCTTAGGGTAATCCCACTTGTTGCCTATCGGAAAAATAGTCATGTCCCTCGAACATGGGCGTTTTAGCAAAGACCCTCGATAAAAGATCGTAGTCCCTCGATGACCCTTGATGTTGTCTTCGGTAAATGATCTAGTCCCTAAACGACATTGCTAAAACGTCTCATAGATTGCCTTCTATGACTATATAAACATCTCACGCCCGTCCTTTCACATCCAACAACGGGGCTTCTTATCAATCAATGGTAAGATAGCAACATCTAAAGGAGGAAGAAAAGAACATTTAAGACCTTTTGAGTAGGTATATTCGCTCCAAGTTGCTCGCTTGCTCACAACAAAAACATTTTATACACCAATACCTCTTTGAAACATTTTTAAAAGACAACACTTTGTACGCGTTCTTATAGAAACAAGAGTCATTACAAAGAAGACACCTTTTCAAAATCACTTTCAAAAAACACACTCCACAAACACCTCTTTGAACTATTTTCGAAATAACACTTTGTACGCGTTCTTATAGAAACGAGAGCCATTACAAAGACATTTTCAAAATACTTCCAAAAACACACACCACAAACACACATTCAAACAAAAGCAAGTGATCTAGCAAGAAACTAAGAGCTCGTAGATAACTACGGATGAAAAGGATGCTAATATATTCCCTTTTTATAATCCACCCCCGAACTCAAGAAAACTTCTCTAAAGGTCTTTCCTGTTCTTTTCAGTTTTTCCTTTTGGATAAAAGAAAAGTCGGTGGTGACTCTTGTTATCCGCAACATTTGCGATCAAACGCAAACAACCAAGTCAGTTCTTCCATCGTATCACAGTAGGTAATTGACCTATAATAATAGGTTTTTTAAAATAAGCTATTTGGACATGTTAGGGAATGTTTGGGATAGATCTAGATTGAAAAAAATGAGTTGAAAAGTGAAAATCCCCTGAAAAATTAGCAGAAAAACGTTATAGACTGATTTGATTCGAATCAGAGATTTTACACTGAGAATTTGATCCGAATCAGGGTATTCTAGTAGTCTCTGGCTGATTTGATTCGAATCACAGTATACACTTGTTTCGAATCAGAAAGGCAAATTTTGTCAAAATATTATTTTCATCGTAACTTGAGTTTCATGACTCTGAATGAGATGTAGTTCGAAGTGTTGAAAAGCTAACGTGTAGTGCTACCTAACAGTGATGCTTTTAAGAGGTTGAATATGCACTTAAGGGTGAATATATTGTTTTAATTAAGGTGTAATGTCGGTGGGTGCATTTGTAGCTGTTGAGTTGGGTTTTATGTGTTGTTTTGTCACGCGGTTCATGTTAATTGTTGTTGGGCATATTTTGGTGATATTGATTAATTAAATGTATAATTAAATTATGTTGTTGAGTGTTAATAATTTATTTAAAAATTGTTTAATTTGCATAATTAAATCGATTATGCTATTTGGTGATGTTATATGATTAACGAAAGGTTATGTTTTGTATGCATAATTATGGGTTTTATGTGGTGTTGGATTATTATCAAGATTGGATACTAATTGAATTAATTGATTGTTGTTGTTGTTTTGAGGTTGAAATAATAATTCAGATGTGACTGTTATTATGTTGTCAATGCATGATTGTTTGTGGTCAGAAGGGGGACCTTAAACATTATTGTTGTTGTATTGGGTTGTAAGTCATGCATTCATTATGTCGTTGTTGTTGAAAGAGGAAATTTACAAGTCTAGAAGAGTGGACTGGTGACTTGTCTCAAACCTAAAAGGGTGGATTCGGGGTCTAGAAGGGTGGACATGGTTCATATGAAGAACTTTTATTAATTGATACCACATGCATGAGTTGAGTCATTGTTTACATTGGATTTACATATAAATGTTTGTGAATAAGTTGTTGAGTTGTGAAATTGAGTTGTTATGGTTGATGTGAATGAATTGTATTGAATTGATGTGAATGAAATGTATGATGATTGGTGTTTGCTTTAGGCTAACCTTGCACACTTTTGCACCATTATATATTTATGAGTGTATTCTCACCCCCTTTGTTGTTGTGTGGTTCTGTGCTCCTTCCTAGAGTATAGACGAGCAGGAAATGTGTAGCTGCTTAAAAGTTGAAGGGTGGCGTTGAGGCTATTCTTTTTTTTTCATTTTATGCGATATTTAAAATCTGTTGCTTTGATTTATAACACTGGTGGACAAATGTTATATTTTATTGTTTATTATTATTTCTTTTATGGTGTTGTTGTAAGAGTTAGATATTATAACTCGTTGTTTTATGTGTTGTTGGATGTTGAAGACATTTTTCAATAACCAAGTTTTATGTCTAAAATAAATTATTATAAGATTTAATTAATTATTGAGTTACTTTACTTTATTAATTTCGCTACGATGAACCTATATAAAAGTGAGCATGTGATGACATGTGTTTATGTTATAATTGTTATATTTAACCCGTGATACGTTACGAGGCAAGTTTATATTGTGTTTGCATGACACCATATGTGTATAGTTGTTCAAATTCATATTATTAAGCATTAGGATTTTTAGGGTGTTACATAGTGGTATTATAGTAGGTCGGTCCAACTGACCAGGTTTTTGTATTGTTATTTGTTCCCTAATATGTGACATGTGTGTGAAATACTATCAATGATTATTTATTTTTCTAACTGCTTGCCAGCAAGAGCGTGATTGAAACAAGTAAGGGAGACAATTTTTCTTCTCTAATATGTTTCATGTGTTAAGATTGGTTCAGCGTGCCGCTGTTTGCAAGAGCGTAAGTACTAACGAGACTGTGTTATTTCTCGAACCCGAAGAGAATACAGAGTGAGATTCTTGTATGTTGATCAAGTTGAGATGTATTTTATTGAGATATATCAAGTATTTATGGTGTTCTCTTATTTGAGAATGGATACCAATATGGTGGTTAGAGATATGTCAGTGGTGTGTAAATTTTCTGATGTGTTTCCTGAAGGTATATGTGATTTACCGGCAGAGTGTAAAGTTGAGTTTGACATAGACTTAGTACCTGATATTAGTCATGTGTCAATGATTTCATATAGAATGCTAGCTTTAGAGCTGTGTGATATGAAGAAACACTTGAAAGAGTTTCTTGAGAAAAGTTTGTTCTACCGAATGTTTCATCGTAGGGAGCGCTAGTGTTATTGGTCAAAAAGAAAGATGGTAGCATGAGGTTGTGTGTTGATTATTGACAACTGAACAAGGTTACTATTAAGAACAAGTATCCACTTATGAGAATTAATAATTTGATGGATCAGTTGGTTGGTGCTTGCATGTTCAGTAAGATTCATTTAAGGTCGGGTTATCATCAAATTTGAGCGAAGTCAAAAGATATTCTTAATAATGCTTTTAGAAGTTGATATGGACATTATGAGTATTCAGTGGTGCCGTTCAAAGTGTCTAACGTGTTTGGTGTGTTTATGAAGTATATAAATAATATTTCCCATCCTTACTTAGTTAAGTTTGTTGTTGTTTTCATCAGTGATATTTTGATATATTATGTCTGGTTAAGAGTATGCGGAGCATCTGAAACTTGAGTTACAGACCGTGAAAGAAAACAAGTTATATGCAAAGTTATCCAAGTGTGAATAATGGCTGAAAGAAGTGAGTTTCCTTAGTCATGTGATTGTATTGCAATGGGAAACTCTGAAGTTGGTTACAGAGATCATAAGATTTCTAGGTTTAGCTAGTTATTTCAGAAGATTCAACGAAGGCTTTTCAAAGTTGGAGTTACCTTTGACTTAATTGACTTTAAAGGGTCAAGCTTATATTTGGGATGTGAAGTGCAAAGATAGTTTTCAAGGACTAAATAACAAGTTGACGTCTTCTCCAGTTTTGATTTTGTCGAATCTAAGTGAATCTTTTGTTGTGTGTTATGATCCTTCGAAGATGAGTCTAGAAGGTGTGTTGATGGATAATATTAGCTTGTGGATTATGTGTCAAGATAATTGAAGGTTCGTGAAAGGAATTATCTTATGCATGATTTGGAATTGGCAGATGTGGTATTCACGGTGAAGGTTTAGAGACATTATATGTTTGGTTCCATATTTGAAGTGTTCAGTGACCATAAGAGTTTGAAGTATTTGTTCGATTAGAAGGAGTAGAATATGAGACAAAGGAGGTGGCTCAAGTTTCAGAAAGATCATGACTTTAGTTTATCGTGGTAAGGCTAATGTTGTGGCAAATTCCTTTAGCATTAAATTGTTGCATAAGCTAACGCTTACGGATCAAGAATTAGAGTTGATTGAGCAATTCTTAGATCTGATTTTAGTGTGTGAAAGGACTCATAACAGTGTGAAGTTGGGTATTTTGAAGTTGACTAGTGGTATTCTTGAATAGATCAGAGAAGGTTAGAAAATATATTTGAGATTGATCAATCTTCTAACGTTAATCAATCAAGGTAAATGACATGAGTTCAGAATTGATAAGAACACTATTATGAAATTTCGTGACAGAGTTTACGCATCATATGTGCCAGAACTTAAGAAGAGTATTCTTGAGGAAAGTCACAGAAGTAGTATGAGTATTCATCCTGGTGCTACTAAAATGTATGAAGATTTGAAGAAGATGTTTTAGTGGCCAAAAATGAAGGAAGTAACTGAGTTAGTTTATGCTTGCTTTACTTGTCAAAAGTTGAAGATTGAACATCAGAAGTCGTTGGGTATGAAGCAACCGTTGAGCATTCCCGAGTGGAAATATGACAGTATTTCCATGGATTTTTTTGAAGAGTTTTCCAAAGATGGTGAATGGATGTGATTCAATCTGGGTTATTGTTGATAGACTGGCTAAATGAACCCATATTATTCTGATTAGGACCAATTATCCTTTGTAGAAGTTATCCGAGTTATATATAAAAAAGATTGCCATTGTACATAGCATTCCTTCGAGTATCGTGTCAGATAGAGATCTGAGATTCAAATCAAGGTTTTGGCAGAGTTTGCAAGAAGTGTTGGGTACTAAGGTGGCTTGAGTTCTATTTATCATCTGCAAATAAAGGGTCAGATAGAGAGGATTATCCAGTCTTTGGAGAATTTGCTCATAGCCTGTGTTTTTAAGCAAAGAGGTGCTTGGGATAGCTATTTGTCATTGATTAATTTCACCTATAACAACAGTTTCAAGTCTAGTACTGGAATGACACCGTTTGAAGCATTTTATGGTAGAAGGTCTAAAACTTTTTATGTTGGTATGAATCAGGTGAGAGTGCTCTGCTCAAACCTGAGATTGTTCGGTAAACCTCTAAGAAGATAAAGATGATTCAAGAGAAGATGAAAGCTTTGCAGAGTCTCCAGAAGAGTTACCATGATAAGAGGAGGAAAGCACTTGAGTTCTAAGAGGGATATCATTTGTTTGGTCGAGCTTTAAAGTCTATGAAGCTCACACTGCATTTTGTTGGTCCATATTATATCTTGCAGAGGATAGGAGAAGTGGCCTATCAGATTTCATTACCATTTCCACTTGCTAATCTTTATGATGTTTTTCATGTATTTTAGTTGAGGATATACATTCTTGATCTATCTCATGTGATCCAAGTGTATGGTGTGCAAGTGAGAGAGAACCTGATTGTTGAGGCATCACCCATGCGGATAGAGGATCTAGAAGTGAAGAAGTTGCATGGTAAAGAGATTGCCTTGATGAAGCTAGTTTGGGGAGGACGAGCTGATGGAAGCGTGACTTGGAAGTGGGAGAGACATATGAGGGAGTCGTATCCGACTCTGTTCTCTTCAGGTAATTTTTTAGGGCAAAAATTCTCTAAGTGGAGGAGAGTTGTAACATCCAAAAATTAATTTATGAGATTTAATTGAATTATTTGTGTATTTATTTAATTATTATGTATTTTAATTAAACAAATTATTACTTGATATATGCTATGTGGGTGTAGTGGATATTTATAGAGTGTCAGAAGAATTGAGCTCTTGTTAGAACTAATTAGAATAACTAGAAATATTAGCATTTTAATTAATTAAATAAAATAATTAAAAATATTAAGATAAATAAAAAATAAAGGAAGAAAGAGCAATATGGTAATTGTAAGAGTAAGTTGTGGGGAGTAAGGGGATATCCTAATTGGGAGAATTTCTTTAAAATAGGGGAATTGAGAAGTGAGAATATTTTCACAGTACATGTTTTAAGAAAATGAGAAAAGAGAGAAGAGGCAAGGTCTTAGGAAGAACAATATCAAGAACAAATAACAATTGTTGAAAATCCAAGGTACGGGAGATTACTCTATATATGATGTCAATTGCATGTTGGATAGGGAGAAGTCATTAATCTTCATTAGGTTTCTCTTTATTCATTGTTGTGTTTTAAAAACTTGATGTATTGACTGGTGAAAATTGATGTGGATGAGGATCTTTGATATATGATTAGGTATTGTTGATGTGATAATTATAATTGATGTGTGAAATATGATTTTACAAGGTTATTGTTGATGAATTGTGTGGATGATGATGAACATGAAGGTGATTTTCATGATGCATGGTTGGTGATGTTAAATTGGTGAAATTAGATGTTGGTTGATAGATTTAGAATGAAATAAAAGTAGGTAATTGACCTATAATAATAGCTTTTTGAAATAAATTATTTGGACATGTTAGAGAATGTTTGAGATATGTATAAGTTGGAGAAAAAAGAGCTTAGACGTGAAATTCCCGTAAAAAATTAGCAGAAAAATGAGACAGACTGATTTGATTGAATAAAAAATTTTACAATATGAATTTGATTTGAATAAGGGCATTATGGTAGTCTCTAACTGATTTGATTTGAATCACAATTTACACTTGATTCGAATCAAAAAGACAAATTTTGCCAAAATATTGTTTTCATCATAACATGAGTTATGTGACTCTAAAGGGTTAAATATATTTTTGGTCCCTATAAATATCTCAAATTTCATTTTTAGTCCATATTAAAATAATGGCAAGTTTTAGTCCCTACAAAATTATAATGCACGTAGTTTTAGTCTCTGTTGTTAAACCAATCTGTATTTTTTAATGATTATTTTGTAGACATGTTTAGAACGTTATAAAAAATTCATTGGAAAAAGGAAATTCAAAATTTGATTTTTAAGTCGAGATTTTCATTATTTTTATCAATATCTTTTGAAATTTAAAAAAAATCATATTTAATTCTTCTCATTTTAAAAAATTTTAAAATTTGATAAAGAAACATTTTATAATATTCTAAACACGTATGAAAAATATTATTCAAAAATTTAAAAGTTTAAGAGTAATTAAACAGTTTTTAAAATTTTAGAAAATAGCAGGGACTAAAATTGGATGAACAAAAATTTTTTAGGGACCAAAATTTGTCATTTTTTTAATAGAGATTAAAAATGAAATTTGAGATATTTATGAAGCGTTGGAAAGATAACATGTAGTGCTACCTAACAATGATGCCTTAAGCTTATGAATATGCACTTAAGGACGTGAATATATTTTTAAATTAAGGTGTAATGTTGGTGGTTGCGTTCGTAGCTGCTGAGTTGGGATTTTTGTGTTGTTTTGTCGCGTGATTCATGTTAATATTGTTGGACATATTTTGGTGATCTTAATTAATTAAATGCATGATTAAATTGTATTGTTGAGTGTTAATAATTTATTTAAAAATTATTTAACTCGTATAATTAAATCAATTATGCTATTTGGTGATATTATGTGATTAATGATGATCGAGACTTTATGAGTCTATTGGGATACTAACTGCAAGTATACAATTTAGTCGTTCTAGATTTAAATGATTATCGAACCCACAGAGACTGAGGATCAATCGCATACGATCTAATGTTACAATTGTTTAACTAAGCGATGAATATTTGGTTTTAGGGGGAAAATAGTTTAATTAAAAACAATAGTAATAGCTATACCGGTATGTGATAGTCGGACTTCGGGAACTCGGTGAATCACTTGGAATATAAAGTATTTCGGTAAAAACGAATTGTTTAAAAACCTGAGACATACACTCTCGTGTTCATGAAATAAGTTATGCTACTAAACCTAGTGGATGCACTTTAAATTTAATAACACTTTTTGAAAACAACTTGAGTTTAATTAATTTGTTAAAACACTCTCGTGTATTTAAAAATTAATGTTTCGTTACCACTATCTGGGTCGAACCCCAGCTCTCGCATGCAGGTTCTTGCCTTAATTAATTTCCCACTCTCGTGGCAAAATCGTGTTAAATATCCTCTCACTCTCGTGACAAGGGTAGTTAAATTAAATATGGAAATTGGAAACCATAAATTATTTATGAAAGTTTTTAGCCAAGTTATCACCGAATTCCTTCGGTGCTTAGGAGTCACATACCGGTACAAACAAATTTAGCCAGACATAATATATCTAGTAACCATGCAACTTAAAATACAATTCATAAAAATAAATAACATAGCATAAGAATAATAAAAAAAACAATTGCATAAAAACCTGCAAATAATGTTGATGTGGTAATCTTGAGTGCGTACAAATTCGTTGCAATTAATTGAAATATACGACCGTGTTAATTCTTAGATGAAGAACTAACACTCTTGGAACTAATTTTGAAAACTAAAAGTTACAGTAGGTATAAAATGGTTCAAAAGCAAATAAAATAAAATAATGCAGAAAGGAAGAAGTTTGGCTCTGTAGAAAAATCTCCGACCTCGTTCCATTAAAATGCCTCCTATTTATAGAAGAGGATTTTTGCAGTTGAGAGAATTTAGGAACTGCTTGAGTGGAGGAAGACTCGGATTGATAGTTGCTGAAATTGAGGAATTGTAGGAGAAGAAAACCGTCCATTACGTTGCCCACGTCTTCTGTTATGCATAACGTTGCATTAAGCGTGTGACGGTCGTCATGAGAAAGTGACGGTCGTAATGC
Organism: Vicia faba; assembly: GCA_948472305.1. Taxonomy (NCBI): domain Eukaryota; kingdom Viridiplantae; phylum Streptophyta; class Magnoliopsida; order Fabales; family Fabaceae; genus Vicia; species Vicia faba. The sequence continues at coordinate 484,302,271 of OX451736.1, read as the reverse complement.
GCTTAAATAGCGCGTTACGTTCATCAATGATGTGTGACGAGCGTCCTTCAAGTTGTGAGCGCGTTACGCTCGTCATGAGGTGTGAAGGTCGTCATGACAACAAAATCTGCAGATTTTGCAGATTTAGTTCTTTTTCTTCTGATTCTTGGTTAACTTCCTTCATGTGATCCTTTTTCACTGATTTGGTTTGAAACATGTTGTACCTGTGAAAAGACACAAAAACTCGAAATAATCGGGAGTTAAACGAGTTAATGTAATATGAAAATCGATAAAAAAATGTAGTGATTATATGATACGATTTCTTGTTATCAAATTCCCCCATACTTAAACCTTTGCTTGTCCTCAAGCAAATAGTCATTTAGAAAGATCGGACAAGTTTTATCAAGCGCACATGCATGACATACCTTTGATTTTTAAAGCAATTACGGGAAATCCTCGTCAGTTCGACCGATACTTGAGTGAAACACTAATGATACGCTAATGACACAAGCAATAAGCTTAGTCGTAGGCTTCCATTTTAAACAAACTGTCCAACAGTTCTGTTATAATTCTGCCTAGAGTTTCTCGTATCTATTTCACCCGGTTTTGTTCTGGCGCAATCACATTAAGCCCTTTGTCTTAGCACTCACGTAGTGGAGTAACCGGTTAGTGACTTTGATCCTTTTAGCACGGGGTCTGGTACACGAATGTGGCAACCCTACATATGTTATCCAAATTGGAGGTTGTGAGGGATCGTGCCGTAACACTCCCTACCAAGTTCGGAACCAGATACCTCTGAACCAACCAACAGTGGATTCCTTCATTATTTGCTCAACTCTTATATGTGACCTTGTATTTTGGTGCACAAAATTTTCTTTTCTTTTAGCAGCGAGATAAGAAGGATATTTCATTGATCAGGCATCAAACACTTATATTCATCGATTCTCCACGTGGTTTGTGTCAAGACGGTGCTGACTGCTAGTATAAACTACTAGGGGTTACTTTAGAACTAAAACTCAAGATATAGGTATAATGGTTATTGAAACGGATCGCGTAAGTAGGAAGTCTACGGTGTTATAACCGTATCGATCTTGTTGAATCGTTCTCGGCTTCCTCAACTGGGATTTCGTTAAGATAGGTATGTCAGGCTAATGTGAAGATAAAGTAAAAAAATTCGGTATGACTAAATAAAGCGAAGAATTTGAATTGAGAAATATCATAAAAATTTACTTGTTTATGGAAGATGGAAAGGTACCTCTCCCACACTAAATCTGACATTGTCCTCAATGTTGCGGTATATAGGCGGGGAAATACAAATACAAAAACAAACAGAAAGGAAATGAAACAGAAAAAAGTAAACTACTTAGAAAATAAATAAAACTACTGATGGCCACGTCCTCTACTTCTGGTGCGAGAGCGCCTGGTAGGAGTGGCTTCGGTGTCAGTGTCCTGGTAACCAAGGGTGCTGACGTCCAACCTTAAGGCATTGAGTTCAGACAGGGCCTCATCCAACCTCTCGTTCATGCTCCACTGGCCAGCCAGAATCTGAGTGTTTTGTGCGCATAAATACTCATATTGTTCATGTTGTCTTCTTTCAAGTGTGGCACTCATTTGATTTTGCCGATGGATGGCGCGGAGAACGTCTTCAAGAGTAAAAGGAGGTGGTGCGGATGAAGGTCCTGGAGTGTTGTGGACGGGGGCAGCACTGTCCAACTCTTCTTGCATTTTGTCTGCGGGGGCATTAGGCTGGTCTTCATGAGTAGGAACACGCCCCTCGGGAGCTGCGGGATCGAATAACCAGTTAGCTCTGTTTTATGGGTCGATTCAGTCCCTGCAAGGCAAAGTGATGTTATGATAAACAACGTTTCTGATCACAGGATGGAATCTGCCATCCTCTCGCTCATAGATGAGGTGTGCGGCCTTGCAGTGGTCCAGAGTCAGCAATGTCGGTGCCATAGAAGGCATATCTGTGAGAGCGGCACCATAATTCAGGGCTATGGCAAGAGAAGTGACAAGCCCTTCGAAATAGAAGGGTTTTCCACCTCTAGCACAAATAGAGTGAATATGGGCCAGTAAAAATGGGGCGGCGTTAATCTTCTGGTCGGTGAATGCACAATGCATGAAGAAGAGCTCCTTGGAGTTGAGCTTGTGATTGCTGTCTCGGGCGAAGATGGTGTTGCAGAGGATGCGGTGAAAGTATCGGATAGCCGGATTATGAATATGTGTGGTGTTGAGGTGGTCATAGGATCCGGCACGAATGTTCATCATACTGTGCCATAAATTAAAAGCTTCCTCGCTGAAATTATCCGACACCCAAAGGTGGACACCTTCGTCAGAACAGAATCCGAACAACCGTGCGATGTTAGTTTGGGACAGCTGATGCTCAGTGCCAAACATACGGAATTTGGCTACGCCTGAGAGTTGGTTCGTGGCACCAGAGGGAGTAATGTATGCAAAGGAACTCAAAAACTTAAAGGTGAGAGTTTCGTAAATGGGTTGCGGTTCGCGGCACAGGTTCTATAAGTTCACGTTCTGCAAAAGTTGTCGGACGCTGTCTAGCAGTCCCAAATCCCTCAAACAATCAAGGTCAACATATCGTGTAGGTTGGAGACCGCAGCGTTGGAACTTCTGGAATTTGAGTCGTTGGGTTTCACCTTGCTCGCCGGATCTAAAAGTGAGATTGGGGACTTGCTGATTGTTGGCCATAGTGCATGCAAAAGGTTGAATTGTGAAAATGGTTTGGACTGTAGATTGAGTAGTGGGTTGATGGAGTTTAAGTGTTTGAGTGTTGGAAGTTGAGAGAAAATTTGAATGGGTATGTTACGGTTTTGGGGAAAAAGGGAAGAATGAGAGGAAGGGGGGGACGAATTTTGTAATAGCAGAATCTGCTATTGGGCGCGCGTGACGGTTGTCACATTGGGCTGACGGGCGTAACACGGTGAAACGCGTGTTACGCTCGTCATGGGGACGTTACGAGCATTACAGATCCAAATAATTAAATTCATGGAAAGAACGAAACACTTTAATTTCCAACATTATAACTCTAACACAGTAAACATGCACAATATTTCTAACACACATCATGTGACAAAATTTTGCAAAAAATATGAACAGTAAATTTAGTATCTGATGTAACACACAGTAAAATTAATAAAAATGAAAAATAAACTGAAATATTGAAAGAAAATGTATGTTTCTAAAAAAATTGTAAAGAATAAACTTTGTTAAAAATGAAATAATAGCAGTAAGACAATAGAATTGAAACTTGATGAATAATTGAAATTTCATTAACTAGTAAAATTGTTTGGAATTTGAAGTAAATAATAACTAAATGCACAAAATAATAATATAATACTAAAACAAACTAGGTTCCTCCCCCACACTTAAACTAAATAGTGACCTCACTGTGTATACAAATGTAAGAGCGGAACAAATCAGCATGACGACAACTCCTAGCCACGATGAGTAAGGAATAGATGTTGGTACATGAAATCCAGTTGGTCCGTCACCAAATCCATAAAAGCAATGAAATCCACACGTAAAGATGTAAGCTCACCCTGCATTCCGGTTATTTATGCATTCAAAGAGTCGAGGGTGACAGTAGGTGGAGGTGGTGGTGGTATCTCGGGAACCTGGAAGGTGGACTCAGTGGAAACTACATGCTGCTCCCATGGGTCAGGAAACTGATGGTACCCAGGTGGTGTTTCAGGATCTTCAACATCTCGAGAGGTATTTGGGACTTCATAGATGTCAACAGTGGAAGGAGACTAAGGCGGTGTAGGAGGATGGTGGAGATCAAAAAGCCAATTCGCTATATTGTGGACACTAGTAATAGGATTTGGGAGTACAAATTGGTGAACAGTTTCATGGTTAATCAGCAGCTCAAATTCATTCGGCCCAAGATTTCCTATAAAACTAGTGTTGAAGCAAAATTCAATATTCATTAGCTTAATTCCATAGTGTGGATGTGATCCTAACATAGGCCTTCGGAATCCAATGGCATTGGAGATCATAGTGATTAACCCACCTAAGAGGATTGGGGCATTTGGTGTTTGGATAATACGTTCCATATTAGCAAGCATATAGGTGGCGCCATTTACTGGATGGTTCTGAGAAGCACAGTACATGATGAAAAGCTCATCACGTGACACAGATGTAACATTTTGCTCTTTACCGAAAAGGGTGTGGGCAATGAACTTATGGAAGTACCTGATAGCAGGATTATGGATGGACTCCGAGTAAAGTTTGTTTGGCTCGGGATGGTTGTTTCCAGCAATGCTACCCCAGAAGAAATCAAGGTCAGTATCTAGCAATAGGTCTTCTTGGGTCATGGTGATAACATCAGGGCCATTAGGTAATCCTAACAGGTTGGCAAACTCCCTATGATTGTAGCGGTAGTCCATATCAAACAGTCTGAAGGTGATCAGCCCGCGGTTGAAACCTAACCCATGGTTTGGCAGATAGCTTAGTGTGCTCAAGAACTCAAGGGTCAACTTACGGTAGGTACAATAGCGTCTCCGAATTGGAGCAACGTCCCAACCTATTTGGTGTAGCAGATACATAACACTCTCACAGATGCCTAAAGCAGTCATAGCATGGTCGTCAGCATAAATGGTAGAACACATCTCACGCTTAACTAGATCCACAAAGCGCCTTCTCTGATGCCTACCTCTCAAGATTATGTTCATGTAGTTCATGCGTGCCATGGAGCTAAATATTAAAGCTAATGAATTACCCCTGAAAATGTTTAATAAATGTATGAAAAACTAAGTTAGTATTTTCAGGTTAAAATGCCGAAGTTAAATCAAAATAAAAAGAAGTTTAAAATAAAAATAAAAATAAAAAATAAAAAAAAAGGAGTAAGGGATGCAACATGAAAATTTGAAAGATTAAGAAAAAAAATAAAAATAAAAACATATCAAAACAACAAAAATAATTAAAAGAAAACATGGGTTGCCTCCCATGAAGCGCTTTTGTTTTATGTCGATGGCTCGATAGACAGTACCTATTCAGTTAGGTATCGGGGTAGGTGGCTCACTTAACTGCAGATAAGCCGAATAGTTTATATTTTTGATATTAAAATAATGCTTTAAGCGTTGGCCATTGACTATAAATGGTTCGATAGAATTTCCTTTAATTTCCATCGCACCACTTGGGAAAACTTTATTAATTTCGAATGGTCCTGACCATCTGGAACGTAATTTACCTGGGAAGAGTTTCAGTCTAGAGTTGAATAGGAGTACGATGTCTCCTTCCTTAAATTCTTTCCGCGAGATACACTTATCATGCCAGTTTTTTGTTCTCTCCTTATAGATTATAGCATTTTCATAAGCGTCTAAATGCAATTCTTCTAATTCATGGATATCTAATATTCGTTTCTCGCCAACAGTCTTGTAATTTAAGTTAAGAGTTTTAATGGCCCAATAAGCTTTATGTTCTAATTCTACTGGTAAATGACAAGATTTTCCATAAACTAATTTAAATGGCGTTGTTCCGATAGGGGTTTTAAAAGTTGTCCTATATGCCCAAAGAGCATCATTTAGCTTGGAGGATCAATCCTTTCTGGATGTGGCTACAGTTTTCTCAAGGATTTGTTTAATTTCCCTATTTGACACTTCCACTTGTCCACTCGTTTGAGGATGGTATGGTGTGGCTATGCGATGTTTAACGCCATATTTTGAAAGTAGTTTTCGAAAATTCTAGAGATAAAATGGGAACCTCCATCACTGATTACTAGTCTTGGTATACCGAATCGTGGGAAGATAACATGCTTGAATAATTTAAGTACCACTCGTGTATCATTTGTGGGTGCAGCGACGACTTCAATCCATTTTGATACGTAGTCAACAGCTACCAATATATACTTATTTCCAAAGGATGCGGGGAACGGTCCCATGAAATCAATTCCCCATACATCGAAAATTTCTACTTCGAGAATCCCTTTTTGCGGCATTTCGTCACGTCTAGATATATTTCCTGTGTGTTGACATCTATCGCAGTTCATAATTGCTACGTGGACGTCTTTCCATAAAGTAGGCCAAAAGAAACCAGCTTGAAGTATTTTTGCACAAGTTTTCGATGTACTAGCGTGTCCACCATAAGGGGCGGAATGGCAATGAGCAATGACGTCGTCTATTTCATCGTTAGGAACACAGCGACGGTAGATACCATCGACGCCTCTTTTAAAGAGTAGTGGTTCATCCCAAAAGTAGTGTTTAAGATCATGGAAGAATTTCTTCCGCTGTTGGTACATTAAATCTGGTGGTAAAACACCGGCGGCTAAGTAGTTAACGAAATAAGCGTACCATGGTAATGTGGTGTTGGTACAAATGGCTTTTACTATCGCAGTTGTTAAATGTTCATCATATTGATCTAAATTGTCGGTAGGAGCTATCTCTAGTTTAGCAATAAGGCGTTCATATAGGAAATCTTCGTTTATGGGAACACTCTCGGTTTGGATTCCATCCAATCTTGATAAATGGTCGGCTACCACGTTTTCACTCCCCTTTTTGTCTTTTATTTCCAAGTCAAACTCTTGTAGGAGTAAGATCCATCTGAGTAGTTGCGGTTTGGCGTCTTTCTTACTTAGCAAGTATCGGATCGCAGCATGATCCGTGTAAATAACGATTTTGGCACCTACTAAGTAGGAACGAAATTTGTCCAATGCGAATACAACAACTAGGAGTTCCTTCTCTGTAGTGGCGTAATTCATTTGTGCGGGATCGAGTGTTCTGCTTGCGTAGTAGATAGTGTGAAGCTTTTTATCCTTGTGTTGTCCTAAGACTGCACCTACAGCATAATCACTCGCATCACACATTATTTCAAATGGTAGGTTCCAATCAGGAGGTTGCATTATAGGTGTTGAAATTAAGGCTTCTTTAAGCGTCTCAAATGCGTTTAAGCATTTATCGTCGAAAATAAACTCGACTTCTTTCATCAATAATCCAGTTAGTGGCTTAGTGATTTTAGAGAAATCTTTTATAAAACGTCGGTAAAAACCAGCGTGTCCTATAAAACTTCTTATTTCTCTAACTGTTTTGGGTGGTTGAAGGTTTTTGATAATTTTGATTTTAGCTTTATCGACTTCAATCCCTCTGTTTGATACAATGTGACCCAACACAATTCCTTGTCTCACCATGAAGTGACATTTTTCCCAGTTGAGCACTAGGTTGACATTGACACAACGTTTCAGTACCAGCTCAAGATTTGATAAACATCCGTCAAAACTTTCTCCGCAGACAGAAAAATCGTCCATGAATACTTCCATAATTCCGTCCAAAAAGTCTGCGAAAATCGCCATCATGCATCGTTGGAAAGTTGCAGGTGCGTTACATAGTCCAAATGGCATTCTTCGGTATGCAAAGGTACCATAGGGGCATGTGAATATGGTTTTATCTTGATCATCAAGATGAATGGGAATTTGGAAGAATCCCGAGTATCCGTCAAGATATCAAAAATGAGAATGTTTGGCTAAGCGCTCGAGCATTTGATCAATGAATGGTAATGGGAAATGGTCCTTGCGCGTAGCTTTGTTTAGTTTTCTGTAATCAATACACATTCTCCATCCTGTTTGGGTACATTGTGCCACTGATTCTCCTTTTGTGTTTGTTATAACCGTAACACCTCCTTTCTTAGGTACTACGTGAACTGGACTGACCCAGTTGCTATCTGATATTGGGTATATGATGCATGCCTCTAGTAGTTTCTGCACTTCTTTCTTAACGACTTCACTTAGGATAGAATTTATTCGTCTTTGATGTTCTCTAGAAGTCTTACAGTCCTCCTCTAGCATAATGCGGTGCATATAGAGAGAAGGGCTTATTCCTTTTAGATCTGATATATTATATCCTAACGCGGTTGGATACTTCCTTAACACATTTAGAAGTTTTTCGGTTTCGATATTCCCTAAATTGGCATTGACTATAACTGGCCGTTCGAGTTCTTTATCTAAAAATTCATACCTTAGATCTTCAGGTAACATTTTAAGTTCTATACCAGTTTTCTTATCAGTTTGGTTAGGATCGGGTGTTAAGGCAAAACATTCGCTTAGGTTGGCATCGTGATATTATCGTTTCCAGTCATCATCCTTGAAAATAGTTGGTGTCGGAATTTTCAATATCCCAGAATAGGTGTCTTCTTGGCTTTCTAGTTCTTTGACACATTCATCAATAATATCTAGGAAACAACATGAGTCATCTATAGCAGGGGCTTTGAAGAATTGGGAAAGAATAAATTCTACTTTTTCTTCTCCTACCTCGAAGGTAAGCTTTCCTTTCTTAACATCAATAATGGCTCCTGCAGTGGCTAAAAATGGCCTTCCTAATATGATGTGAATGTTTGAATCTTCCTTTATGTCCATTATTATAAAGTCAGTAGGTATGTAAAATTGTCCTATTCGGACAGAATGTTTTCTAGTATACCAACAGGGAATTTGACTGATCTGTTGGCTAGTTGTAGGGACATCTTGGTAGGTCTCATGTCACCTAGTTTGAGCTTCTCGCAAATATATAAGGGAATTAGACTAACACTTGCTCCTAAATCGCATAGAGCTTTATCTATGACAGATTTTCCAATTACACATGGTATGGAGAAACTACCAGGATCCTTTAGCTTTGGAGGCATGTTATTTTGAATTATGGCGCTACATTCGGCAGTTAGCATAACGGTTTCGTTTTCAACAATTTTTTTCTTCTTATTAGACAATATTTCTTTTAGCAATTTAGCATATGACGACATTTGAGTTATAGCTTCTGTAAACGGAATAATAACGTTTAATTGTTTCAGAAGTTCTACAAATTTCTTGAACTTCCCCTCGTTTTTGGATTTTGCAAGTCTTTGAGGGTATGGAATTGGTGGTTTATATGGCGGTGGAGGTACGTAAGGTTTTTCTGGAATCTCTCCGCTCTCATTCTCGTCTTCCTCTACATTCTCAGATTGTTCTTTCGATTTCTCTGCTTCCTTTTCAGGTTTCTGATACATGGTCGGGTTTTGGAGTCTAGGATCTACTGGTCCATCAAGTGTTGTCCCACTTCGTAATGTGATAGCATTAGCATGTCCTTTAGGATTGGGTTGTGGTTGTCCATGAAACGTACCAGCAGGTGCGGCAGAATTAGCTTGGTGTTGTGCTACTCGGGAGATTTGGGTTTCTAACATTTTATTGTGATTCGCTAGGGCATCTATCTTATTTGCTAATAGCTTCAATTATTCACCGGTGTGAACGTTTTGATTGAGGAATTCTTTGTTTTGTTGAGCTTGATTAGCGATAAAATTTTCCATTAGGATTTCAAGGTTAGACTTCTTAGGAATGTTAGGAACATTAGCAGCGAGTTTTTGATAGCCTGGAGGTACAGCGGGTGCTTGGCCAGGTGCATATAAAGCGTTATTATTCTTGTACGAGAAGTTAGGATGGTTCTTCCAACCAGGATTATAGGTATTAGCATAAGGATTACCTTGAGCGTAATTCACCTGATCAACTGATATTCCTGCTAGGATTTGACATTCGGTTCCAACATGACCAGGAACTCAACAAACGTCGCAGTTTTGGGTAACTGCAGCCATGGTGGCTGCAGGAGGTAAGGTCAAGCTTTCTATCTTTCGGGTAAGAGCATCTACCTTAGCATTAACTTTATCTAGGCTACTAATCTCGTACATCCCACTTTTGGTTTGAGTTTTCTCCACAGGTGTTCTTTCTCCTCCCCACTGATAGTGGTTTTGAGCCATATTTTCAATGAGTTGGTTAGCTTCGTCGTAAGGCTTGTCCATTAGTGTACCACCTGCAGCGGTATCTATAGAGAGTCTCGTGTTGTACAAGAGTCCATTATAAAATATGTGGATAATCATCCAGTTTTCTAATCCGTGATGTGGGCACATTCACATCATATCTTTGTAGCGTTCCCATGCATCGAATAAAGATTCAGTATCCTTCTGCCTAAATCCGTTGATCTGAGCTCTTAATGCAGCAGTCTTGCTTGGGGGAAAGTATCGTGCTAAAAATACAGTCTTAAGTCCTTCCCACGTAGTGACGGAATTTGACGGCAAGGATTGCAACCAAGCCCAAGCTCTATCTCTTAGCGAAAAAGGAAAAAGACGTAATCTTATTGCATCTTTACTAACACCATTTGCTATAACAGTGTCAAAAAATTGAATGAATTTTGTAAGATATTCATTTGGATCTTCGGTAGGATTTCCAGAGAATTGGCGTTGTTGGATAGCTGATATCAATGACGGTTTCAACTCAAAATCGTTTCGATTAATTGCTGGAGCAGTAATGCTATTGTGGGGTTCTTGTTGTGATGGAGCTGCGTACTCCTTCAGTGGACGGGTCCTTCGTTCTTCGGCCATGTCTACTTCTGGATTAGTTTCAGTTTCAGAGGAAGAAGTAGAATTTGTTTTGGAATCAATCTTGATTTCGGGTTTGGGTAAAGGAATAGCGTGATTTAAACAGTAATCCCTGACTATTCTTCTTATGGAAATGATGCGTTTAGGTTCATCCGTCGATTTGTCAAGTGGTTCGCCTTGTGAATGAGTCCTTGGCATACAAATCGAAAAAGGGTTTCTGTTGCCTAGTCTAAACGCGCAACAGGAGAATCGTACTTAATTGACTAATCAGTCCCCGACAACGGCGCCAAAAAACTTGATCGGGACTTTATGAGTCTATTGGGATACTAACTGCAAGTATACAGTTTAGTCGTTCTAGTTTTAAATGATTATCGAACCCACAGAGACTGAGGATCAATCGCATACGATCTAATGTTATAATTGTTTAACTAAGCGATGAATATTTGGTTTTAGGGGGAAAAGAGTTTAATTAAAAACAATAGTAATATCTATACCGATATGTGATAGTCGGACTTCGGGAACTCGGTGAATCACTTGGCATATAAAGTATTTCGGTAAAAACAAATTGTTTAAAAACCTGAGACATACACTCTCGTGTTCATGAAATAAGTTATGCTACTAAACCTAGTGGATGCACTTTAAATTTAATAACACTTTTTGAAAACAACTTGAGTTTAATTAATTTGTTAAAACACTCTCGTGTATTTAAAAATTAATGTTTCGTTACCACTATCTGGGTCGAACCCCAGCTCTCGCATGCAGGTTCTTGCCTTAATTAATTTCCCACTCTCGTGGCAAAATCGTGTTAAATATCCTCTCACTCTCGTGACAAGGGTAGTTAAATTAAATATGGAAATTGGAAACCAAAAATTATTTATAAAAGTTTTTAGCCAAGTTATCACCGAATTCCTTCGGTGCTTAGGAGTCACATACCGGTACAAACGAATTTAGCCAGATATAATATATCTAGTAACCATGCAACTTAAAATACAATTCATAAAAATAAATAACATAGCATAAGAATAATAAAAAAACAATTGCATAAAAACTTGTAAATAATGTTGATGTGGTAATCTTGAGTGCGTACAAATTCCTTGCAATTAATTGAAATATACGACCGTGTTAATTCTTAGATGAAGAACTAACAATCTTGAAACTAATTTTGAAAACTAAAAGTTACAGTAGGTATAAAATGGTTCAAAAGCAAATAAAATAAAATAATGTAGAAAGACAGAAGTTTGGCTCTGTAGAAAAAACTCTGACCCCGTTCCATTAAAATGCCTCCTATTTATAGAAGAGGATTTTTGCAGTTGAGAGAATTTAGGAACTGCTTGAGTGGAGGAAGACTCTGATTGATAGTTTCTGAAGTTGAGGAATTGTAGGAGAAGAAAACCATCCATTACGTTTCTCACGTCTCCTGTTATGCATAACATTGCATTAAGCGTGTGACGGTCGTCATGAGGAGGTGACGGTCGTAATGTACTTAAATAACGCGTTACGTTCGTCAATGATGTGTGACGAGCGTCCTTCAAGTTGTGAGCGCGTTACGCTCGTCATGGAGTGTGACGGTCGTCATGACAACAAAATCTGCAGATTTTACAGATTTAGTTCTTTTTCTTCTGATTCTTGGTTAACTTCCTTCATGTGATCCTTTTTCACTGATTTGGTTTGAAACATGTTGTACCTGTGAAAAGACACAAAAACTCGGAACAATCGGGAATTAAAAGAGTTAATGTAATATGAAAATCGATAAAAAATGTAGTGATTATATGATACGATTTCTCGTTATCAAATGAAAGGTTATGTTTTGTATGCATATTTATAGCTATTATGTGGTGTTGAAATATTATCAAGGTTGGATAATAATTAAATTAATTTATTATTGTTGTTGTGAGGGTTGGATAATAGTTCAAATGAGACTGTTATTGTGTTGTCAATGCATGGTTGTTTATGGCCAGAAAGAGGCCTTAAACATTGGTGTTGTTGTTGCATTGAGTTGTATTTTACACATTTATCATGTCGTTGTTGTTGAAAGAGGCAATTTGAAAAGGGTGGACCTGGTTCGTATGAAGAACCTTCATTGATTGGTAGCACATACATGAGTTAAGTCGTTGTCCACATTGAATTTACATAAAGATGTTTGTGAATGAGTTATTATGGTTAATATGGATGAATTGTGTTGAATTAATTTGAGTGAAATATATGATGATTTATGTTTGTTGTAGGCTACCCTTGTACACTTTTGCACCATTATATTTATGAGTGTATTCTCCCCCTTTGTTGTTATGTGGTTCTGTGTTCCTTCCTATAGTATAAACGAGTAAGTAAATGAGTAGATGCTTAGAAGTCGAAGGATGACACTGAAGTTATTGTTTTTTTGTCATTTTATGCGATATTTAGATTATGTTCTCTATGTTCTCAAACAGGCACCTAGGACATGGAACAAGAAGATTGATTCATATGTAGTATAATTGAAATTCATCAAATGCAAATATGAATATGGTGTTTATGTGCAGGTAGTGACACAAGATATAACCATTATTTGCTTATATGTCGATGAATTACTGGTAACTGGAAATACCTTGGAAAACTTGTTGAAGTTCAAAGAGTTGATGATGAGCGAATTTGAAATGTCGGATATGGAAAACTTGTCGTATTTACTAGGCATGGAATTTCTAATTACTAAGCAAGGTACTATAATGCATCAAAGGAAGTATGTTAAAGAGATACTCAAGAGATTTATGATAGATGATTTGAATTATGCATGCTCACCCGTCGAACCAAATTTAAAACTAGAAGTATATAGACGAGGACAATTCGATATAACTTTGTTCAAACAAATTATAGGATCTCTGAGGTACGTGTGCAATAGCAGACCTGATATAGATCTCAATTGGATTGGTGAGCAGATACATGAGTGAACCAAGGGTGTCACACATGAAGGCTGCAAGAAGAATCATGTGATACCTAAAAGGATAGATAAACTATGGAATTTTTTCCACGAGATTTTGAAAGCAAATAAGCTACGATTATTTTCTATTGAAATAATGATTGGTGTGGAGATCAGGAAGATCGAAGAAGCATAGCTTATTACATCTTTCAAGTATTTGGTGCCCCAGTCTCATGGTGCTCGAGAAAACAATCAGTGGTGACATTATCATCATGTGAGGCTGAACTTATAATATGATTTTATGTTGCGTGTCAAGCAATTTAGATCAGATATAGAAGATATGGAGGTCGAAGTGAAGAAAGCTATGATGCTACAGATCGATAACAAGTCACTCATAAATATTGCAAATAATTCAGTTCTGTATGGAAGAAATAAGCACATCGAAGTTAGATTTTATTTCTTAAGAGAGAAGATAAATCGAGATGAACTTAAAGTGAGACATTGCTCAAGTAAAACACATCTGACCAATATTTTCATCAAAAGATTGAAGATCGATAGATTCCTAACTTTGAGAAGAAAAAATTAAAAATAATTCTAGTTGATTATGTTTAACATGTATTGAGTATCTTTAGATTAATTATAATTCAAGTTAAGTAACCTAAGTCCAAGCTCAAGCTCAAACTCAAATTAATTAGAATTTATTATGTTAATTAATATACAAGCCACGTACTTGTAGTTATTGTAATTCAGTTTTCGCAACTTTCAATAATAACAAACCCTCCATTAATTTTCATTCTCTATCTCTCATTCCTTATTATCTAGTCTCATAAATTAAATTTTGTGCCGCTATTTAAGAGACTCAATCATAACAACTTGTGATATTTTTTATATAAAAAATTTAATTTACTTTTATAAATTCTTCAATACTGCTACTGAGAACAATTTATAATATATATATATATATATATATATATATATATATATATATATATATATATATATATATATATATATATATATATATATATATATATATATATATATATATATATATATATATATATATATATATATATATATATATATATATATATATATATATATATATATATATATATATATATATATATATATATATATATATATAAAATTAAATTTATTTTATTATTTGTTATAAAAATAGCTTATCTGAGTTTATTCTTAAAAACTTATTTCTTGTCAAAATGCAAGATGCATGTTTAATGTCGAACTTTATTTAAGTCCGCTTTGTACATCTCACTTGGTCATAAGTGATTGAGTCGAGTTTGTTGAATAATGTTTTTAGATAATCTAATTTTCTTTTTTAAGGTTCTAATTCTAAAAGTCTTAAATAACTTAGGATTTTTAAGCTGAATTTACAAAATCCAGATTATCACGATTGAATACCATAAAACTTACTTAAATTAACTAATAGTCTTAAATAATACCACAATACTTTTCATCTTATAATCCTCTATTAAGTTCTCAAACAACACTGAAAGAATTTGCTGTACTCTCCACAAATCTTCTTGCTCCTTTAAACCACCTTTTGTCTCCAGCTTGAGCTTTACATATGTATAATTTTCCATCTTTCACCGTTGCTCTAATTATTTGGTGCTTACCACCTTCATCTCCATCAGCAGTTCTTGTCAACACAGACAAAACATAGTACTTTTTCCCATCAATCACAGGTGTTGAAGTTTCCAGAATGTTTGCTGTGGCGACAGTGTTTGGATCGAAACCACCCTGATGATTCCAAGTTCTTACTCAGTTAGGATATAAGCAATGATCTAAAACAGGATCTATTCTATAAACTCGTACTTCTGTCTACTTGATTTTAAAGGAGACATGAGCGTAAGTATATCAAGAATGATTTCAAACTATATATCACCGACATCTCTGAAAAATGGTGTGTTCTTTGTCCTATATATGTCATTATCCGACCCCAATACATGTGATTCCATTCAATTTATTCTATGCTGCATATATCAGGTGTCGCTTACCTCAGCCTGTGTTTCGCCGAAGAAGGCTTGCTTTCCAAGTAAATAATTCACCTGCAGAGTGGAAAAATCAAGCTTTGATCTTGAATTTCAACCACCAAGTAGCAAGTTTTGTTATTGTCTTAAAAATATAATATACACCAACACCATAGTACTAGTTTACCTTAGAGAGGAACTCTTCTGGTGAACCATAGTCTGTGATGGATTTCTTATCAGTTGGAGTCACAGTGACAACGACATTGCTAGTTGAATCGAAGTTGTCCTCGTATCTAACAACCTGACCTGTGTATTCAACTTCTTTGCTAGGGTTCCACTTTGATGGAACTGATAGTTTGAATCCATCTCCATTGTATGGCAAGAAGTCTGTGTTTGTCTTTGGTTTTCCAAACACATTGGCTGCAACCAAAACAATTCTCTTAAAAATTACATTGATTTATAAAACACAGCATTGTTATGCATGATCTTTTGGACTTTCGGTAAAAGATCAACTATCTGTGCTAAGAAACTAAAAGTGTTGAAAAGTATGAAAACATGTTGATCGTCATTAACCAAGAGCAGCAGAACCAAATAAGCACAGTGTGAAAGTAAAATACCAGATTCACCATAGGCTGCATCAGCAGGTGAGACTTTGGAGCCAACAGCAGCTGAACCAATAAGAACAGTGAGTGCTAACCGGCGAGAGACCAAGCTGTTGCAATCATCTTCATGGACTAGTTGCTTTTGATTCTGATTCTGAGTCTTGCAAACAATAAGCTGGTTTGGCTTTGTGTTTACTACTACTACATGGCGTTGTGATGAGAGTTTAGTAGTTTTGGTAGGTGTAGTAAGTGTTGTGTGGGACAAGAAACATTGAGTTGAAGAAGCCATTGAGTTTTGAGCAGTTACCTAGATATCACTCTCTCTTCTTTGTTTGTTCTGTTGTTAATTGAAACTGTTGTAGTTAATTTAAGACTAGTTGTTGTGGAGTTGGAATTGTTTGGAATGTTCGAGTATGTTTTGTTGTGTGACAGTGAGATTATGGTTGGTTGTGGATTTTAGTGTTGGAAATGGATGGTTGGATTAGATTTTGTGTTTTAGATAGGGTAGTAAGGGATATGATTGGTGCCACGTAATCCCTTGTCTTCTTATTTTCTTCATGCCATACCCCTGTTATTATATAATAAATACTATAAATAAAAAATAGAAATACTGGTACTTGATCTTCAACAAAACTAAATAGTTTCTATTTATTTATTTTGACTATATTTAAATTAGGGATAGAGAAACAGAGAGAGACTCCTTCCTCTCTGATTAAATATGAATGGGTGATTTTCCTACCTCTTTATCTTTCTACAGATATCTCTCTTTAGGTCAGTTTTACTAAAAACTCAATTTGTTACGGATCATTTATTATTTAAGTTCAAATAAATTTTTTCAGATCTTTGAAAGGACAAAGTGATTAAATTTGGCGTATCGCCATTCTTAAGTTCTGTGAATTTTCTCCAACAAAGTATGGGACGAGTTTCTTAAGCGAAACATGGAGCAAGTCCCTCAAGCATCATCTAAGGCGAGTCCTTCAAGTGAAGCATGAAGCGAGTCCCTCGAGCATCACTTAGGACAAGTCCCTCAAGCGAAGCACAAAGCGAGCCCATTAAGCATCACCTATGGTGAGTCCCTTAAGTGAAGCATAAGGTGAGTTCGTCAAGCGAAGTATGAGGCAAGTCCCACAAGCATCATTGAGGTCGAGTCCCTCAAGCAAAGTATGGGGAGAGTCTCTCATGCAAAGCATGATGAGAGTCCCTTAAGCTTCACTTAGGGTGAGTTAATAAGCGTCTTCTAATGAAGCACTTACGCTTTTCCAAAGTCTATGCTTCTAACAAGTTAAATCATGTTCAACATTTCTCTAGCATTTGTCTTCTTAAACATGTATAATCCATTCCTCTATTTCCTGACCTTCTTGTTCCAAAAATAGCTTTTATTAGGAAGTTAGATGAGAGGGTAATATGGTTGAGCCTTATAACAGTAGGGAACTCGTGAAACTGTACGAACATTGAATGTACAATGCCAAGTGAGTCGAGGGAGCAATTGACTATGGGCTCTGAACATGTAGGTTAGGGCATGGTTTCCTTTCTAAGTTACTCGAATGCATCTGAATTACTTGTATTCCCAATGAACGATTGAATTGTAATCGTTGGATCTCCTCTTTACATATGATCTGAAACGTTGATTTGTTATTTATTTCATTATATATGGTTGGACCCTTTTTTAAACGTCCTTCTTGCTTCATTTACCATTCAAAATATGCTCCTCTCCCTTGAGTTTATTCTATTGTTCACGATTTCTGACAACTATATCCATTCAAAGTCTCTTGACAATGGGTCATTCTTTTTCTCGAGATTTCTCTTCCCAAGGTATGACCTTATTTTCCTTTTGCGTACTATTATGGCCAACCCAGAGAATTATAAATGTGGCCCTTGGATTTGATAATGATGATTCACCATCCTCTACGGGATTTGAGAATCAGAAACTTGTGAAAATTTTCTACGGGGTGGATTCTCACATTCTTATGAGGATGATCCATCGATAGGGGAAATCCTCGTTCGTGCCGCCTATCTTTTTTCGTGCTGAATTTAATTTAGGTATTACTTTATCTAGGATGGTGGAGCATGAGAATGGTTGCTTTATCCGCTCTCTAGAAATATTATCTTGTAGTTATTCTAGGGTTTGTGCTTCCTTTTAGAATTATTCTATTGTAGCTAATCAGCATGATCCATTTTATGACGCAAAACTGAGTATGACTCGACCTGAGGACTTGTTGGAGCCGACTGATGCATACCAACATTCCTGGGTAGATATTTTGTATTTGGGGACGGTTTCCTCATACACCATAGAGGCCATCATAATGAATGTTGCCATTGAGGTGGGTTTGTCTTTTGATTGTTTTATCTTCTAATCCTTAATGATAAAAGGATATGCAACAAATTTGAGGGGTGTCCTAGTCCGTTCTACGGTTGCTTCTTTTAAAAGTTGGGCGTCAAGATGCCTCTGATCACCTTCAAAAAGGAAGTGTTGAATCACCTATGTATTTCCTCTCCCAACTTCACCCAGTTGCGTGGTATTTCATAAGAGTGTTCTAATATTGGTATGAATATAACAGGAAAATAGTTATGCTTCAAAAAATCTCTTCTTCCATCTATTTTTAGTCGATCTTACTTGAACAAATATAGGGCATATGGCCATGGACTAGTTTCCCTTTGTCATAATAAAGATAAAAATGTTTCGCTTTTCTATACTAAGAGTTGGAAGAAGTTAAAGCCTCATTATTTCATGGAGACTCCCCTATCCCCAACGGCTCATTTAGAATTATGTGACTTCTCAACTTCAACTTTGGGGCATATTGCTTGCACAGATATTCTAGAGGTTCTAGTCACTAGATCACTTTGAGGAGAAATTTAGTTTGAACTCCATCTCTTATAGCCCCATTACTTCCTGTAGAGATAATTATGAAGGCTATTTTACTTTCGTTCTCTAATGATTTGATAAGTTGTTGGGACTTTGCGGACGCGAGTTCCATTGAGGATATAAAGAAAATCTTTGGTAATTGATATAACTTTGTCATGTTTGACCAGTGTTAATTATTAATATTCTTAGTTAAATATGTTATTTTTTTCCCGTTTGAGATAATCTCAAAGGCGAGGCAGGGGATATTTCTTCGGCCCGGTCAAAATCTAGAATTTTTTTATTAATAACCAAGTATTAAAATAATATTTCACAAATAACCGCGTTTCGGAAAAAAATACGCAAATAACCATGTTTCAGATGACTCCCCAAAGGAGGAGCCATCTGAAATGGCGCATGCACCTATATTTTAAGGGGAGGCGCCATCTCACTTGGCGCTTATGTGCTTAGGGCATGCCCTAAGCCAAGTGAGATGGCGCCTAGGTGTATTTTTAGGGCAAAAAAATTTTTTTTTCCGGTGCGTTGCGTGTTGGACAGAGATCAACAAAATGGACTTTTTATTATAAAAAAAAATAATTACATCCAATTGTATTACATTAAAATAACAGTAAAAAAACAGATTAAAAAAAATGGATACAAAAATACTGGGGAAAAAAACGGATACATCAGTGATCCCCCGGAACCCGGTAATGACCCCCGGTTCCGTATCCCCGTCCTCGCCTTTCTCGTGCTGGGTGTCGTCGTGTTTCCTGCTGCGGCAAGGTCGATGTCCCAGCGAAGTCAATGCGGTCCGAATCCATAAAATCAGTCAGATCTCCATATCTAGAAGATCCGCTCTGGTACAGTCGGTTACCCATATCCTCAAAGTTTGGTCGTGTTGGCGGTGGGTGTGGTTCCATAGTGGGCCTGTAGCATTGATCGTCTGAGTACGGTGGGTAGAAAGGAAATGGATCTTGGGGTGTTTGGTATTGAGGATGTTGGGTGGTTTGGTGATATTGTGGGTGATGGTAGGTTGGGCCGACTTGTTCGTAATCTTCCGACATTCACATATCAGGGCTAAGGCTGGATGTTAAGGGCGCCATATTGGGATATGTGGAAGACTGAAATTGTGTGTGGGGTATGTGGGTGTGCTGGTATTGGGATTGGTATTGTGGTTGGGTTTGAGGCATATCAGGGTATTGGTAGTTTGGTGGTGATTGTGGTTGGTTGTGCGGCATTTGATTGTAGTTGTGTTGTGGTGGGGACTGTGGTTGGGTGTTTGTTGGTCTGTTTCTTCTTGGGGGTTGGTGGGAGGTTGATGGGTTTTGGGTTTGTTGATGGGGAATCGAGGGTTGTGCCCATTGTGTGCGTGGGTCAACCAAGTACCTTGGATGAGACACGTGCATTTCTGGGTTACTAACCGACCTGTACCAAGACAAATATTGATCCGTGTGTCATATATTACCTTGAGTAAGGAAAACTGGGAACTGCAAGACGTAGCGGTGACGCCTCTGCCACATCTTACACCATTCCGGAGCGAAGTCTTTCCAGTTGGTAAGACCCCACTGGGCGTCGACCCTTTTAAGATGCCATGGGGACAAACAAGTTGGATCACTTAGTATCTCTTGATGCATTCCGAACTGCATCTTCACACGGTCGCTGTGGTGCATCTCCATAATGTTGAACCGAATGATTGCAGTTTTCGCGGTCCAAGTTGCTGCATCCTCCGGGATTGGAACATGGCCCAAACCCAAATAAGGTCTCCAGACGAACTGCGATAAAATGTAAATCAGGTTAATGCAAAAGTAGTGTATAAATAATTTAGTTGAACAAAAGTTAAAAGCTACGACGTACGTCATCCGGGCCTAAGTGATCCAACAGGTTGCGGTAGAGTGCGACATTGAATCTTGGATTCTTGCCGTAATCCATACCCCTCACGCAGTACCTAAAGGAAATGAGAAACATTTTATTCTTAGCATATATTTTTGGAAGAGCGGAATAGTTATAAATGCTATAACTTGATGACTTACTTTGTTGCGTACAGGAAACCGAAAGTGTTGTTGTTGACGGGGTTTAAGGACTCCATCCTCCACCAACCCCGGGCTTGTAGTAAAAAAACGCACCCATAAAATGTACATTTTTCCTTGACTGCGTTTTTGCACAAGGAACTGTATAGGTGGGCTAAAACTGCAGAACCCCAACTATATTTTCTTGTTTTTTCAAAATTTGTTAGTAAATGTAAGTACATAAAATTTACACTATTTCCCGTACTTTCGGGAAATAAAAATGTACCAAAAAGTATCATAAGATAAGTTCTGGCTTTTACTACCCTGTCATTCTCTGAGGAATTTTCATTTAATTCCAAACTTGCATAATGACGTTTCAGCTCAGTGAGTAGTATTCCCTACCCTCTTGCACCACCACCTTCTACCATATCCCTGCCCAACAGTTCTTCACACTGAGAGTTGGGTTGTTGAACCGACCCGTTCACGGCCTTACCGTCGACAGGGAGACCTAGTAGCATGTACACATCCTCTAGCGTGATGGTACATTCACCTATTGGCAGGTTAAATGTATGGGTCTCCGGTCTCCACCTTTCCAACATTGTAAGAATGAACTTCGAGTCAATGGTGCAGTTGGAGATCTTTATGACATGTCCAAAACCCGCGTATTCCAGATATGGGATGATAAATGGGTCGGGAGCCAGGTAGTTGTGCGAATGGATTCTGAATCTTTTTGTGTTCTGAGTTCATAATGTAACATGTGTAAGATTAATTAAGATGAACAACGCGTTATTTGAAGTATGAAAAATGTATAACCAAAAAAGAAACTTACAAATGCAGCAATGTTTTCCCTTGTGCCTCTGTGAGTATCGCCCATTGTTAGAAGAGCCATTGTTTAAAATGCTTGAGAGTATGAAAGACTTAGGAAGAGATAGAGAGTATGATAGACTTATGAAATATTTCGTAGCAGAGAGTGAGACTTGTGTGGGTGTGAGAGATGTATGATATGGTATGTATTTATAGGCAAATAAGTTTGATATAGTGGTTGCTTGTGCTTGCATGCCTGCGAAGTGTCACATTTGCATGCTTAGGGGGTTACACATATGCATGCATGCATGTACAAAAAATGAAAGGTGTCACTCTTGCAGGCTAGGTGGCAGCCCATGCATGTATCACGATTGGACAGTAAGGGAGGCGCCATTGGACTTGGCGAGTATAAAAATGAATGGTGTCGCCACCCCAATTGGCGAATAAGAGGTGTCCTTTGTTACAACCTAGGCTCAGGCTACGTGGCAGCCTTTGGGATTCCTTTCATTATTGCATGTAAGCCCATTGTAGTTGATGGGAGGAGTCTTACAAAATACATGTATATGTGCAGACTAGGGGCAGGCTAGGTGGCAGCCTAGGGGGTTACATAAGCCCATGCATGTATCACGATTGGACAGTAAGGGAGGCGCCATTGGACTTGGCGAAAGAGTACAAAAATGAATGGTGTCGCCACCCCAATTGGCGAATAAGAGGTGTCCTTTGTTACAGCCTAGGCACAGGCTACGTGACAGCCTTTGGGATTCCTTTCATTATTGCATGTAAGCCCATTGTAGTTGATGGGAGGAGTCTTACAAAATACATGTATATGTGCAGACTAGGGGCAGGCTAGGTGGCAGCCTAGGGGGTTACATAAGCCCATGCATGTATCACGATTGGTGAAAACAATCATCTCCCACATCACCACAGTTTTTAACTACACTCCGTCTTACCGTAAGGCGTGGTTAGCAAAGACTAAGGCGATTGAAATGGTGTACGGAAACTGGGAGGAGTCATACCGAGAACTTCCCCGCTACCTGAATGCACTCAAGACGTATTCTCCAGGTAGTGTTTATGTTCTAGAAACATTGCCAGCGTACGCCCAAGATGGTAGTCTACTGCATGGCAACAAAATATTCAGTCGCGTGTTTTGGGCATTTCAACCATGCATCACAGGGTTTGCATCATGCAAACCAATTTTACAAATTGATGGGACTTGGTTGTATGGGAAGTACAAAGGCACGCTATTGATGGCAGTTGCACAAGATGGCAACAATAACATTTTCCCCATTGCGTTTGCCCTTGTCGAGGGGGAGACTGGTGGTGCTTGGAGCTTTTTCCTGAAAAATCTTCGGACACATGTGGCTCCTCAACCAGATCTCTGTTTGATCTCGGACAGACATGCCTCCATTGAAAGTGCCTACAATAATCCAGCAAATGGTTGGCATGACCCTCCTTCTACGCATGTCTATTGCGTTAGGCATATCGTCCAGAATTTCTCGAGGGAGGTCAAGGACAAAACATTGAGGAAAGCGGTTATGAATGCAGGATATGCATTGACACAACCCACATTCAAATATTACCGCAACGAGATCCGTTTGTCTAATCCGGAAGCCGGTAGGTGGATCGACAATATTCTGGTGGAAAAATGGACTAGGTCATACGATAATGGCCAAAGATGGGGGCATATGACAACGAATCTTATTGAATCAATGAATGGGGTATTCAAGGGCATACGAAACCTCCCAATCACTGCCTTGGTAAAATCTACGTATTTTAGGATGGCTGCGTTATTTGCAAAAAGAGGTGAAATGTGGAATGCGGTGTTGCAATCTGGACAACTATGGAGTGAAAGCTGCATGAAATACATTAAGGCTGAAAGTGCTAAAGCCAACACTCACATGGTTATACGGTTTGACCGACACAGCCACAACTTCATTGTAAAAGAGACAATCGACCACAATGAAGGCCTGCCAAGACAAGAATACAGGGTCATTTTACCTTCTCAATGGTGCGATTGTGGCAGGTTTCAAGCATTTTGTATGCCTTGCTCTCATGTCATTGCCGCTTGTGCTCATACCCATCAAGACGTGCTTCAACTGCTGTCAAACGTTTACAAATCTGAAACGTTGCTCAATGTTTACAACAACAACTTTCCTTTGGTGGCAAAACCAGATTATTGGCCTGAATACGACGGTGATATAGTTTGGCACAATGACCAAATGCGAAGGAACAAGAAGGGTCGTCCCAAAAGTAGGCGCATCACAACAGAAATGGACGATCTTGACAGGTTGGAAAGAAAGTGTGGTTTATGCCGTCAGGTCGGACACAATCGCAAAAACTGTCCGAATCGGGCGTCTGGCTCGACCACATAAATATTGTAATACATAAAATCTTTTCATAATTGTGTTGTAAACATTTGGGTTTTCCGTTAACAAATTTTGCTACAATTAATAAAACGCGTACAACAATAATTAATGATATTCAATCTAGGAAATTACAATTGTTAACACAATTTCATCTGACCCATACATCATCAACATTACATCACTGTCTGTTTTGACTTCCTCCAACCACACATTAGGTCTTCCTGTCGCATGTGAGGTTGTTGTTCGTTTTCGCTGGATCCTTCGAATTTTTTCCCCCTCCGCAATGTCTCCATCTAGCCACCGCATCAACTCCCGCTTCAGACGCTCCATGGAGTGAATGTGCCAGAATTTCATTTTCATCGCAGGTTTCGTGGCGGAGAAGATAACGTAACCATCTCTGCTAAAAATCATAGGCGACGTCATGACGCAAATAACGGAGTACAAAATAAAAATACAGTGCGAGAAAGTGTGAGAAATTTCGGAGAAACGGACAAATTATTTATAAAACAGCATTTTGCCCTAGTTTTGCCCTAGGAGCCAAGTGAGATGGCGCTTCCTCTCACTTTTAAGGAGCATGCGCCATCTCACTTGGCTAAAAGCCAAGGGAGGCGCCAAGTGAGATGGCGCCTAGGGCAAAACCCTAGGTGGAGGCGCCAAGTGAGATGGCTCCTCCTTTGGGGAGTCATCTGAAACATGGTTATTTGCGTAATTTTTTCCGAAACCCGGTTATTTGCGAAATATTATTTTAATACATGGTTATTAATAAAAAAATTTCCAAAATCTAAACCTTCTTTGGTTAACACACCAGTGGAGATACCTGATCGGTAAAATAGTAAGTATATTAATTTTCCTCTGTAGTAATAATAAGGAAAGTCCCCAAATGTCGATCTCAAGGACTGTGTGTAGATATAGAATCTAAATTGTTGTTCAATTAAACAAAAACTAGCGTTTGGATTTGTTTTTCTAAATTATGAAAATAATTGCGAATAAAGTAAATAGATACGGTGAATAGTTTTGACAGGTATGGGTAAAATGCTAGGAAAGGCGTGTAATTCATTCTGTAACACTCTGAATTTTCATTACAACAATATATTTTAAACAATAAATTACTGGTTCTTAAGGGTGTTTACTCCTAAGTCCTTAGTGAGCAAACCTTTAATCATTCCTTCTAAGCCCTATGTCCATAGGAACTTGCTGATGAAATTAAGCATGACTTAATCAAGAATACTTTGGTTCCTATAGGGTATCCCAAGTCGTAGGTGATATCTACTATAGAATATTCTCATAAACACATTACGAATGATGGTCCGACCTAATTGTTAATCATGCATCAATCCCAATTTGTCCAAAAGAGAAAGCATTAGAAACATCATGAGAATAAATTTACTAATGAAAAATAATATTGTCATTGCAATAATAAACTCAAATTCATTACAAATATGAATCAGGGACACCCCTAACATTGGGAGTTCAACTACTCATAATATTAAAGAAAATCATAGTATTCAGTGTAGACATTATAGATAATGGATGGAAAAGAAGTCTTCAATTGCAAAAGTTCATGAAAATATTGATTCCAAGCATAAACTTGAGTTCTTCGGTCTTCAACAATGTTCTTTGTTGTAAAAAATCATCCAACACTTGACAAATTGCGCTCCTGGCTTAAATACACGTGCACTGGGCTTTTCAGCATTTTTGGGCCTTCATACACGTATGGCTTTAAGCGGTATAGATGGCATATATAACACCCCGATTTTTTTTAGAATTAATTAATTAAATGATTTATTAGAAATATTTATGAATTATTGATGAAAATATGATGTTTTATTGAGTATGATGTGTGATGTGCTGTTATGTTGTGGGATAATGGGAATTTAGATGAGTAAGGAGTATTTTAGTAATTTGGATAATTAGTTAATAATTATTTAAAATTAGTTAGAATTATTATTAATAATAAAATAAAGGAATAATTGGTGTAGAGAAGATAAGGGCAATGTGGTAATTGACGAAAGTCTAAGTGAGGACAAATTAGGCAAAACATATTAGGGGTCTTAAGGTTAAACAAGGAATAGGAGGAAAAGAGTGCCGCTGTGCACGATTGTATTGGAAGAGTAGAGAAAAAGCTAGGGCACAAAGAACATAGAGGAATTAAGTAGATCACGAAGAGGAAAGATCAAGCTAGGAATCTAAGGTACGGGGGGTGATATGTCATTATAACTTATATATGGTTTAGAGGTATGTAGGGATTTGTTGGGGTTTATGATGATTTTGGTGTTATGTTGCATTGTGATGAACTTGTGTTGAAATTAATGAAAACACCATGTAGATTTGCCATGAGTTTGTGTATATAATGCCTATAATATTGTGTGGTTATTGTATGATGATTCTATGTTGAAAACTATGCAAATCTAGACTGTATTGGTAAGAAATAGTAAGAAGAATTGAGGATGAACAGGTGCAGAATTGCAATAGTAAGTTGTTGTGTAGTGCGCGTTGCCAGGCGAAAGGATACGTCGTCGGGTGAGGCAACATTGCCTGGTCTTCTCCAGCAAGATAAGGAGCGGAGGAATGGGTGGAAAAGTGGTGCTCTTGGATTTGTGTAATGGAGAGGGTTGTCTCGCTCGTGCGTCAACGGACGATGCAGAACCGAGAGGTGCATCATCAGGCGAGCAAGGTGCTTCACCGGGCGATAGAGACTAGAAAGGATAGATAGTGCTATCACTCCCACGTCTTTGGGCGAGCCTCAGGCGAGCAGACTGCGTCACCAGGAGAGCATCATGCGATGGACATCAGTAGGATTTTTAAAGTTCCATAACTTGAGTTTTAGAACTCTGTTTGAGGTGTCATTCAAAATGTTGAATAACTAACATGGTGAACTACCTGTGGGTGGAATAAAATGAGTAAAATGAGGTATAATTCCAGTACCTATATTAAGATAGGCTTAGATCCTTAAGAAGTAGGCTAGAACGATGCATGTGGCTATGATGAATTGTACTTAATATGTTTATAATGTGTTGTGACTATGAAGTTGTTATGGACTGGGCCTGCCTTGGCCCAAAACACGAGGCCCATATCCAAGCGGTCCTCGAGCTATGCTCGGAAACAGACCACTCGAGCATGCCCAGTCACAGGCCATAACGGTTATGCCCGTCGCTTCCTGCAACGAGCAGTATCCCCGACCGAGGGTTCTCCAACTCGAGCGTCGCTCGAGCATCCTCCCTGTAGGGCAGACTCAGTCCCTCCGAATGCTGCAGAATCCTTAAAGCTCTGGGAAGACCGCGCCTTCATTCTTCCTCATTCTTCGTAGAGAATCATCTAGGAAGGGGACCACGTGTGGGTCCCCACTACACACGTAGAACCTGGAAGTCCCTTTGTTGGGCCAGTTTTGGTCGGCCCAATAAAGGGACCTTAGCCCAGCGCTGAGGGCTATAAATACCCTCTATTTCAAGAGGGTCAGGTATTCATAATTACACACCTACATACTATTTTCCTGCTCATTCCTTCTCTCATTTTATCATCGGAGTGTCTTGCAGGTACCCCCCATCTCATTCAAATCCAGTTCGAGACAGCTGTGACGGTCCAATTCTGATCAGGTGAGATCAGTGGTGCCGTCTGTGGGAAACTAAGCTTCCCCGTCTTACAAACTTTCAAAGACCAAAAGCTAAAACCATTTTTCCACCGTCATGGCTGACCAGATCCAGGACAATCAGAACGCCCGGGTCATCGAGGCCAGCAATAACCTCGCCGATAACAATGCAGACGTCACAACCCATGTTACTGCTCCCGGCAGCAACATCCCCGGAATCTCCAACTATCGGGATGGAGCCACGACTTCGTCTTCATCAGTACCCCTTCGACTCGAAGAAGATAATTCGGTTCCCCCGAACCATCAAGCTGCTCAATTCCATGAAGTTCTTGTCCCCGCCGGGGCAGATGCCAGGACCAGGGCACTGTTCGCGGCAATCAACCAGACCAATTACCTCATATTTGCCCAAGGGGAAAGACTGAGAGCACTAGAGGAGAACAAAAGGCCCCCGAGGAGACATAGGAGGCCTCAATCCCCACCTCCTCGAAGAGCGGAGCAACGCCTCCTATCTCCCCCACAGAGACAAGACAGAGGCATCTCTCGAAGCCCATCGCCTAGACCACCGGGGAGGCGACCCGCCTTGGAGAGGGAGCCAATCGTTGAAGCCAGAGGGTGCGACCATGGCCCTTCACGGTAAGAACGAAGGTATCCTGGAGACGGGCACGGAGGGACATGTCAACAGACGCACCGCTCGAGAAATGCCCAGCACGATTAGAGCCGTCGCGTCCGACAATACCTCAGGTCCCCATCCCTCTCCCTGGAGCAAAGTGATGAGGACAACCCCCACGATCCCCTATCACAAGCCATCATGGAGGCGCCCATTCTCCCAGACATGGAGAAGCCTCCACATCTGAAAGAATACGATGGAGTCGCTGACCCAGTCGATCACATAGACGGGTTCGAGGCTATGCTGCATTACCATAACGTCGAGGGACCCATCAAATGTCGGTTTTTCCCCATGACCCTCAGGAAAGCAGCAATGGATTGGTACAAGGGTCTTGCCCTGGGGTCAATCACCTCGTGGCGAAACTTGAAAAACCAATTCATAAGCTCGTTCACCGCGTCCCAGCGACATCCAAAGATCGAAGCGGCGCTCGAGGCCATCGTCCAGAGGCAGGACGAGACCTTGAGAAAATTCATCAACCACTTCAACCGTGAAGCCATCCAGGTCCCCTGTGCAGACCACATGAAAAGGTACCTGCTGGAGAGGGGGCTCCTCCCCGACACAGAATTCAGGAAGGTTGTGGGTATCGAACCACCCCGAACGTTCGATGCTCTCCTCGAGAAGGCCAGGGCCTACATGGATTACAAGGAAAGGGAAGCGGCCAACAGATCCCATGACCCCAGAACTCGCGGATCCAGCAGCAACCCGCGCCAGGAAGCCATCCCTCCTCGACGAGTCGGGGAAAAAAGGAAGGACGACAAACCCCGGGACCTCCGAGAACAGAGGGGACCCTCGGGGCGTTTTACATAGTACACTTCGCTCACAGCTTCCCGCGAGCGCATCTTGGCGGAGTGTGCCAATACATATTTCAAAGATGGCGGCGTCAAGCGCCCCCGACCAGCTTCTGCCAAGCCCGGGGTGGACAGGAGTAAATATTGTCAGTACCATAGGAGCCATGGTCACCTGACTGAAGACTGCGTCCACCTCAAGGACGCCATCGAAACCCTCATAAAAGGGGGGAGGCTCGCCCAGTACCGGCGAAACGACGCTCCTCCCCGCGACGCCCGTGAGACAAGAGAAACGGAGGAAGATGCCCAACCATTTGACGAGTCGGTCCCCATCCAAACCGCCTTCTCTATCACCATACCCGAGGACTTCTACGTCCCCAAACACTTGCAAGAGCCGCTCACGATGCACAGCAGGTGGGAGCACTTTCCCTCTGCCATGGTCATCAATGGTGGAGGGTTCAACGACCTGGCCATAAATTCAGCCAAGAGGAAGCTGGATGAATTGGTCGACACGACACCTCCTCAGACAATGACCTTTGAAAGGGTGAAGGGTAGGTCGGAACCTATCACCTGTTATCTCAAAGAGCTCCCCGTAGGGGCCCCCAACGCGGTCATTCCTCTGCTGATAAGAGCGAGAATGGCCAACTTTGACGTACATCGCGTTCTCGTCAACGAAGGAAGTTCCATCGACGTGATGTACATCCAACTTTTTCGAACCCTGTAGCTCGACGACTCGCACCTCTCACCTTATATGGGGTAAGAACTGCAGGGTTTTAACGGCTTGACTTCTAAACCTTTGGGATATGTCGAGCTCATGGTCACGTTTGGCGAGGATACAACAACGAGTCAGGTCAAGGTGCACTTCCTCGTCATCGACTGCCCTTCCCTCTACAACTGTATTCTAGGAAGGCCGACATTGGCGGAACTGGCCGCGGTACCCTCTACCATCCATTTGAAGATGAAGTTTTACACCAAGAGGGCAAGGGTCTCCACCATCCAAGGGGACCTGGAAGCTTCCCGAAGGTGCTTCAACGCAGCGTCCAAGGGACGCGATACAATCGACACCGGTGCAAGGCCCGCCAAGAGAGCTGCAACGGCACAACAAGAGCCTCAAAAGACAGAGCCCGTCAAAGAAGAAGAGAAAAGAGCTCCCCCAGAGGTCGACTCGATAGCCCTGGACACCCGCTTTGACCAGGATGAGCCTCCCAGCAGCGAGCAAGTCCCCCTTCGACCAATTCCGAACGGGGACTTCGAACTCGTCCCTCTTGGCGAGGATGCGAGCAAAGGAGTGAAGATCGGAACCGGCCTCCCCAACTTAGCAAGAAAGAAAATCAAAGCCTGCTTGCGTGAGAATTCCTACCTATTCGCGTGGAGCGCCGCAGAGATGCCCGGACTCGACCCCGAGGTCTCCTGTCACCCGCCTCGCTATAGATCCAGCCGCTAGGGCAGTAGTACAACGTAGGCGTAGGCAGTCTCCGGAGAAAATGGAGGCTGCTGAAAAAGCTGTAAAAGACCTCCTAGAGGCAAATTTTATTTCCGAAGCCCGGTATTCAACATGGTTGTCAAATGTTGTACTAGTAAAAAATAATAATGGAAAGTGGCGGATGTGTGTTAATTATACTGATCTCAATCGGGCATGCCCGAAAGATGCATTTCCTTTACCTAACATAGATATGCTGGTCGACAACTCGGCCGGCTATAAAAT
Organism: Vicia faba; assembly: GCA_948472305.1. NCBI lineage: Eukaryota > Viridiplantae > Streptophyta > Magnoliopsida > Fabales > Fabaceae > Vicia > Vicia faba. The sequence continues at coordinate 484,271,710 of OX451736.1, read as the reverse complement.
ATTGTCGTTTATGGACGCCTATTCAGGCTCTAACCAAATCCCAATGGCCGTGAGCGACAAACATTGCACCACTTTCATGACCATCTCGGGCAACTATTACTACAACGTGATGCCCTTTGGTCTAAAAAACGCGGGAGCAACATACCAATGTATGATGAATAAAGTGTTCCATAACTAAATCAGGAACATGCTTGAGGTATATATGGACGACATGATCATAAAATCCCGAGCAAACACCGACCATGCCGCTCACCTCAAAGAAGTATTTGCTCAAGCAAGACGATGCAAGATGAGATTTAATCCCGAGAAGTGCACGTTCGAGGTCAAGGCGGGAAAATTCCTCGGCTTCTACCTGACGGAACGAGGAATTGAAGCCAACCCCGACAAATGTCGGGATTTTTCCGACCTACCCACACTGTTGTACCCCCAAATTTTCCCTCTCATATTTCTCAAAACATTGCAAGGAAAGTCTCCAAGTTGCTCAAGATTGCTCAAGAATTGGACAAACAAGCTATCTCCTAAGGCAGTCAACCCCAAATTAGGGTTTTGTGTTGCACCAAGATCTTTAAGTCCAAATAACCTCAAGTGCTCCCAAATGTACTAATATGTTCTCAAGATCATCCATGTCAAGTTTCAAGCCTTGCAGAGGAAGTTTGCTCAGTCAATTGCTCAAAGGTCCAAAAATCGACTGTGCTAGGGCAAAAGTCAAATATGGCCTACAAACAGTCAAACTTCAATATTTTTTGTCAACATTATCGTTTTGAAGGATATTACATCATTTTATCAAAGGTTGACCATGATTCATCAAGGATTGCTCAAAATTCATCAAGGCTCAAAAATTGCTAAATTAGGGTTTTGTAGGAAAAGTCAACTCAACTTTGACCAAGCATAACTTTCTCATACTTTATGAGAAATGACCCATCCAAAGCTCATTTTGAATAGGATGCAATTTCCTACAATCCATATTCATAACCCAAGATCATAAAATGCACTCACAAGAAGTTATGGATTTGGACATTATAGGTCATTTTTGAAAGTCAACAAAAATACCTTTTTTTCCCCAAAGCTTATAACTTGAGCATGGAATATCAAAATGTTATAAGATCAAAAGGGTTGGTTAGAGGACATCTCAAGCTTTCTAAAAAGTCCAAGAACACCTCCAAAAGTTCAAAATTGAAGAAGTTATGCATTGTTGAAGTTGAACTTTTTTTGCAAAATTGCCAAAAGTCAACTATCCCCAAAACTTCAAATTTTGTCAAATGGGCCCATTCTTTTCCACTTGATTTGAGCTTGCATAGTTGCCCACGTGTCCTAGCTTCATCCATGAGCCTATATTTCATTTTTATTATTTAATTTGATTTTTTATTTAATTTATTCATTTTAAATTAAATAAAATCATAGAAAATCCAAATAATTAATAACTCTTGATTTATTGATTGTTTTAGGTTTTGTTTACAGCTAGCAACACCATGGAATTCGTGTCAAAGCAAATCATGTACAAAAAGATTGAATCAAATCAAATTTGGAAAGGTTAATAATGGAGATCAAATCAAAATCATGTGCATTGATATGAAGGGATTCAGTCCATATTTGTTACCCTAACACACTATACAATACATAAGCAAGCTAAAGCAATCGAAATCAGGGTTGGAAAGTGCAGAGAGAGGCAAAACAAGATTGGAAAAATTCACTAAAAAGCTTGAGATCGAAATCATAGCTGGAGGCATTTTCAGAGGCCAAGACCTGTCCCAATCGCTTCCTGGGCATTCACTCAAGCCAAACCAATCCAAAGCAAGCTCGTTCAGACATCCAAACGCGCTGTAAGTGTCACGATAACCACCCCTGTTCTTGAAATCGAAACTCATCATTCTTGCATCTATAATGAAAACTATTGGCATATTTGTAATCCTCACAACATTTCCAAGCTATTGGCATCATTCAATTTCGTTTATATAACTTGTATTGCAATTCGCCATAGCTAGGTTTTCTTGGATATTTTTGGGGGTTTTATTTTCAGGAACAATTGACCACCAAGAAGGGTATGGTTGTGACCGGGAGGGTGAGACGAACACAACCATGCCCTTGGAATTCATTTTTGTGGCCTGAGGAGGATTTTTGAGATGAACCATGTTGTAGCTACGGACTTCTGTCCGTTGGTATAGGTTTGTGTACTTTTGGCCATGGACGACAGGTTAAAGATTATGCATGGCGCCCCATCATTGGGCCATTCAAACCACGCACACATTTTTTTTTAATTTCTGGCAATGATTTTTGTTTTTTTATATAATATATGTTTTGCATTATAATAACAAATCAAGCAGCATGTCCCAGTGGTCAACATGTCAACTTCCAAGGCGTTAGTGGCTGGAGGTCAGGGGTTCGATCCCTGCCTCCAACATTTTGCATTTTTCTGTTTTCTTTCAGGTGATTCAATGCATACGCCTATCTGCAGCCTACCATGCATCTTCATCCCTCCAAACGACAGATGGCCAAAGGCCAAATCTGATGGTTCCAAGCTGATGGTCCACCAAGGCGCCAGTCAATGTGTAGGCACCAGATCACCAAAAGTCAACAAAGGCCAGCATTTTTGGGCCTTCCAATTGCTATTCATACTCCCAAATTCAGGCTCAAACCCCTCTCTCTTTTATTTTATTTACTTTGTTTTTATTAATTGTTTTTATTATTTTATTTAAATTCTAACCAATCAAAATTCTTTTTCTCATAAAATAAAATCACAAAAATATTCTTATATTTTATTAAACTTTAAAATTTTTTTTAATAAACACTAATTAATTAATTTAGGTTTTAATTCTAGAATAACTTTAACCTATTTTGTAAATAAATAATTAATTAGATTTAATTAGGTACTAACCATTAAAAAATTAATTTTATTTTCTTTCTTAAAATAACAAAATCAAAAAATATGTCACAATTAATTTTTCATTTAATTAATTTATTAATTTAATTTAGTAATTAATTTAGGATTTATTTATTTCTTAATTCAAAAACAACAAAAAAAGATATTTTCTTTAATCAAAGGGGTCAAAACCCTAATCATGCGTCCGATTAAACTTTGCGCCGCAATTTATTTATTTTTATCCAATAATGTACTTGCTCCCGGGTTGTAATAGTTAAATAGGACTTTTATTTATTTTTATCATTTTATTTATTTTCAAAGGGTTTGTCTTTGGCGATGTAAATACCCGACGCCTTGTAATTTAATTTTCGCATTTTATTTCCGCAAATTATAACTGTTAGATGTTTGATAATAGGGTTGCATGACAAGACTGAATGTTTTAACCTAAAATCAACTTAGATCACCCTTAACATGTACAAAGATAAAATTGACTGAAAATGACACACTCGCACATGCGCACTCTTAGGGTACACCGCACTTGGTTGCCTTTGTACGCGGTCATTGAGTATAGGTCGTTTTAGAGGTCGCCCTCTTGTCTAAAAGATCATAGTCGCCTCGAAATGGATGCCTCGGATACTGTTGCCTCAAACAAATTATCTAAGACATTAGGGTTACCCCTAAGGCATCCTAACATTGCTTTAGTAACCGCATGTCCCTCAATCGAATTGACCCTCAAACTTCAACGACGGTGCTACCTACTCATCAATAGTGGGATAACATTGTCTAAAGGACATTAGCATGGAACAATTCCTTTTTCGAGTAGGTAGATGGTTCTTAGATACTTGCTCTTTCAAAAACAAAACTTTTTTCCACACTTACACTCCTTTTCGAACAAGTTTCCAAAAATACTTCATTACACTCTTGAGGACAGAAGCAAGAGTTAAATGGAAGTTTTCAAACAAATTTTTTTCAAACCCACAAACACAAAGAAAGCAATTTTGAAAACAATTGAGCAAGTACCTAAGAGCCCGTGGATAACCACAGATAGAAAGGGTGCTAATACCTTCCCTTTCTATAATCTACCCCCGAATCTGAGAAATATCTCGAAAAAGGAATTTTTCTGTGCTTTTTTCCTTTCCTTGTTGGATAAAATAAAAGTCAGTGGCGACTCTTGCTTACCGCGACATTTTGCAAAAACAAACGCAAAACGCAAAACAACATTCCAAAAACAGTCAGTTCTTCCCACCGTATCACATAACTGGCGACTCTACTGGGGAGTTATAAGTGGGGTGTACCTTAGGAATAGTTCATAATATTTTCAATTGCTTGACTTGTATGCTTTATCTTTGTGGGTTTGAATTGGAGTTACTATAGATCCTAACCCGGATTTGGGGGACACCCTTTAGGTAAGTATCAATAAACTGTGAGGGAACTGTACAGCATAGACCGATACAGTTGAAGCAGTAGCTACGTTGGTGTGGCACTTTAGTTTGTATCGATATCCCTTGTGTTGGAACGAGGATAATATGGGTCTTCTAAGGGGTCATTAAGCACCAACTGACCTTAGAACCTGTAATTGACCAACTTGGCCATAGAACAGTAGCAGTATGCTACACTCATTGAGACCAAACTCTCGCGATGATTACGGCCGCAAGAAAAGGTTGCTAAACTGAAATTATGACCGATCGAGGGTGGTCAGTGATATTGAGATCCTCTAGAACCTGATTACTATTTATAGGACAAGTTTGAACCAACTAAACTGAAAGAGGGTAGTACCTAAACTCCATGCCAGCCTGAAATCTAAGGGCTATCTGTGTGACTTGTTTGCCCTTACCATGTTTGCTATTTGTGGATACTTATGGTGTGTTTTCTATCATGACATCATGACATTGCATGCATCTTGCATTGGACTAACCTATTTCAAAGATAGGAGGGATTCATCTTTATTCTGTTTTGTAGGTCATGGCACCCATGCGTAGAAACACCATTCGGATCAACTTTGTCCAGATTCCCACTCAGCTTAAGGAATTGGTTGTAAAGATTTCAGATACTTCCTCCTTTATCAGAAGACATGGTCACCTCCTGGGTTTGGTCACTTCCAAATTGGACGAGTAGATGATGAATGTCTTAGTCCAGTTCTTTGATCCACTGTACCACTGCTTTACTTTTCCGGACTACCAGCTGGTCCCTACCCTGGAAGAGTTCTCTGATCTACTTGGTATCTCTATTCTGGAGCAGACCTCGTTCACAGGTTGGGAGAAGACCCTTAGGCTGGAAGAGATTGCTTCAGCCCTCCATCTGACAAAGGCTGAAGTAATGTCTAATTAGGAAACTCGAAGTAGGGCAAAAGGCTTTTTGACTAAGTTCTTGGTTGACTGGGCTAATCAGTTCTGGGACAGTCTAGAATTCCAGGCATTTGAAGACATTCTGGATCTTCTCATATATGGTTTTGTGTTGTTTCCTAACTCAGATTCTTTCGTCGACGTGAATGCAGTGAAGATTTTCATGTCCCGTAATCCAGTGCCCACTCTCTTGGGTGATATTCTGCATACTCTCTATGCCTGTACTGCTCGGAAACAGGGAACCCTTTTGTGTTGTGCACCATTGATAGCGAGGTGGTTTATTTCTCACCTCCCCAAATCAGTTTTGAAGAACAAGGAAGGCATGGGTTAGGCCTACAGGATTATGTCCCTCTCTCACATGGACATCATTTGGACTATTAAAGGCATGGAAGACGTGGCTATTATTGATCGCTGTAGGGAATATCCCAATGTTCCATTGTTAGGAACCCATGGAGGAATCACCTATAATCCTTGTTTGGCCTTACGCCAGTTTGGACGAGCTAGGAGGGACGGGCCTCATGAGTTGCTGATGCCAAGCATTGTCTTTGATTTCCAAGGGGATAGTGACGAGTAGCGCTGCAGATTCATACGAGCCTGGGATAGAGTCAACAGGTCTGATCCGCATGAGCTAGGCCCAAAGACTTCTATTCCGATGGAACCATATCTCCGATGGGTTCGAATCTGTGCCCAAAAGTTGGGAATGTCGTACGAAGCCGTCTTGCCTATAATTGTTGAGGTCGCTGATGAAGAAGGGGTTCCTCCTACCATCCTCCATCCATACATGCCTACTGACATTGGGGAATTAAAGAGATCTTAGATGCAACTGAGAGAAGAGCGGGATACTTACAGAGAAAAGTATCACGAGCAAGAGCAGAAGATTAAAAAATTGACAAGGCAACTGGAGAACGAGAAGATCCTCAACGACTATGTCCGCACCGACAAGAAACGAACACGGGAGCACTGATTGTCTTTTGTTTATTTCTAGTTTTGATTTACTTTTCAGTTTTTCTTCTTGTAACGCCTTAAAGGCATCTGTTGAACTTTGAATTCAAGTTTTATCTAATAAAAGTGTGTTTCTTTTTGGTTTACGAATTTAAATCTCTAAAGTCTTTGAAATCATATCATATGCATATCATTCCCATGCACCTCATTACAGGTATCCTTACAGGTTTTCTCATCTTCTTCGTTGTTTATTTCAGCACTCACATCATGTCTGCTGAAACATCAACTGATCAAGCTATCAAGGCTCTTCAAGCCCAAAATGCTCAGTTCCAGGAGATGTTCATGAGCCTGGCCAAGGGGCAGAAAGATCTTAAGACTATTATCTTGAAGGATAAGAAGAAGAGGAAGAAGACGATTCTCTTGAACATGGGTCACAGGTTTGGGAATAAGTTGCGGAAAGAAGTTAATTTATCCCACTCATCTGGAGGGGGAGGAAATCAAGAAGAAAGGAGGATTCCTAGCCCTGTGGTTTCTGACAACGAGACTGACTTTGACAAAGACCAGTATCCTCCGGCTGAGGACAGGTATAAGAAACTGGAAGACCGGTTGAGCGTAATGGAAATTCAAAAGGTCACTGGTTTGGACTTTGGAGATTTGGGTCTGTCATCTGGGGTGGTAATCCCCCACAAGTTTAAAGCGCATGCCTTTACTAAATACGACAGGGTTTCTTGCCCAAAACTGCACCTCCGGTCGTATGTGTGATCGGTGGGAATGAGAACTGACTGTTTTTGGAATGCTGGTTCTCGTTTGCGTTTGTTTTTGCAAAATGTCGCGGTAAGCAAGAGTCGCCACCGTCTTTTATTTTACCCAACAAGGAAAGGACAAAAGCACAAAAAAAATCCTTTTTTGAGATATTTCTCGGGTTCAGGAGGTAGATTATAGAAAGGGAATGTGTTAACACCCTTTCTATCCGTGGTTATCCACGGGCTCTTAGGTACTTGCTCATTATGTTTTCAAAAGTTTGCTTTTCTTTGTGATTGTGGGTTTGAAAAGAGTTTTTTGTTTGAAAGGAGTGTAAGTGCGAAAAGTTTTTGTTTTGTTTTAAAAGGAGCAAGTACTTAAGAACCATCTACCTACTCGAAAAAGGAATTAAACTGTACAAGTGTTCTTTAGACAATGTTATCCCACTATTGAGGAGTAGGTAGCACCGTCGTTGGAGTTTTAAGGGTCAATTCGATTAAGGGACGTGTGGTCACTAAAGCAATGTTAGGACGCCTTAGCGGTAACCCTAATGTCTTAGATCATTTTATCTGAGGCAACCATTTCGAGGCAACTTATGATCTTTGGACAAGAGGGCGACCTCTAAAACTTCTTATACTCAATGACCACGTTCGAGGCAACCAAGTGAGGTGTACCCTAAGAGTGGCATGTGCGAGTGTGTTATTTTTCAGTTATATTTATCTATACATGTTAATGGTGAGCTATGTTGATTTTAGGTTAAAGATTGATCTTGTCATGCATTCCCTATTATCAAACATCTAACCGTTTATAGTTGCGAAAATTAAATTTGCGGAAATTGAATCTAAACTATTACAAGGCGTCGGGTATTTACATCGCCAAAGACAAACCCTTTAATTTAAATTGCGGAAAGTAAATAAAAGCGATAAAGTCCTAATTTAAAAATTATTACATTCCCGAAGCAGTTACAATATTGGATAAAAATAATACGCGTGCGAGAAAATTAAATCGGAGCATTTTGGGGTTTTGACCCTTTTTTATTAAAGAAAGCATATTTTTGTTATTTTTTGAATTAAAAAAATTAAGTCTAAGTTAATAATTGAATTAATTAATTAAATTAAATATTTTTGGGTTTTTATATTTAAGGAAATAAAATAAAAATGGTTAAAAGTTATTAAAAATCCTAATTCTAAATTGATTTTAATTTATTGCAAAAGATATTAAAATCGTACCTAATTAAAACTAAATTTGTAGTTGTTTAGTTATTGGCTTGCATTTTTGGTAAAACCCAAGTGTATGTGTGAATGTCATGACTGATGTCATAACATTCTAGTTTAGTTTGTACTGATTCATTAGGTACCTTTGCAGAAAAATATTGTCATACAGGTACTGATGTTTATAAGTGTGTATCTGAGCATTTTGCAAAATGATCACATTTTCCTAAATCAGTAGTCAGGTTTTTCAGATGTCATAACAGATGTTAAGACATCCTGTTCTGAACTAACAGGTTTGCAGTTTGGTTAATTCTGAGTTTTTTCAGGAAAATGACTCAGTCTTTCCAGAACAGAATCCTGCGTTTTCTTTGGGTTAACCTAGCTCAACCCTAACCTGGTTGATAAAGTCTTGTGACCTAGTCTTAAGGTCAAACGGAATTAACCCTAGGTTTTTGTGGAAACCCTAACTAAAGTTGCAGCTGCTATATATTCATCAGAGCTGCTGTTTTGGAATCAATCCCTTTTTGGTCAGAAGATCATTTGTAAGCTGTATAGTTTTAACTATTGTAATTCAAGCAATTATCATTGTGATAAGTGACTTGGAATAGGTTTTTAATTGTAAGAGTTGTGTAGCACTCAAAGCTTTGAAGCAAGAGTGTTTGTATGTCTCTTGACTAAAGCTGTGAAGCAGAGTCAAGTTAGGTGTGTGTATCACTCAAAGCTGTGAAGCAAGAGTGGTTGTGTTGCTTGATTAAAAAGTTGTGAAGCTTAATCAAGTGTATGTTTTTGAAGAGTGTCTTCATCAATTCATTAGTCAAATTGTTTTATGTATCACTGCTGTGATTGAGGGGGAGTGAGTAGGAACTCAGGTTTAAGTTGTACTTAGATTGAAATTGCATTGGGTAGGTCTTAAGTGAAGGAGATAAACTGGTTGGTTTATTCTTGAATTAACATCTCTTATAGTGGATTTCCTCCCTGGCTTGGTAGCCCCCAGAGTAGGTGTTGTTGCACACTGAACTGGGTAAACAATTGACTGTGTTCTTTACTGTTTTTGTATTTACTGTCTTATAGAAAGTCAGATACGGTGTCATAACATTGAACGTGACATTGAGTATCTGCAGCCAGAATTTCAATTGGCATCAGAGCAGGCACCCTGCCTGTATTACTGGGTGAGATCTAGGGATATCACTTTCTGGCACTATGGACAAAGAAGGGGTTTTTGGAAATAGACCACCCATTCTGGATGGAACTAATTATGACTACTGGAAACCTCGTATGATTGCCTTCTTAAAATCTATGGACAAAAAGGCTTGGAGAGCTGCTGACAAAGGATGGATCCATCCCACCATAACTGAGAAAGATGGGACAATCAGTCTGAAGCCTGAGGAAGATTGGAGTAAAGAAGAAGATGAGTTAGCCCTGGGAAATTCCAAAGCTTTAAATGCCTTGTTCAATGGAATTGATAGAAACATTTTCAGACTAGTACATCAATATGAACTGGCCAAGGAAGTTTGAGACACTCTCAAAACTACTCATGAGGGCACTTCCAAAGTAAAAATGTCAAGGCTTCAGATGTTGACTACCAAGTTTGAGAATCTAAAAATGATGGAAGATGAAACCATTCATGAGTTTCACATGAACATCTTGGAGATTGCCAACACCTCAGGAGCACTGGGAGAAAAGATGTCAGAAGAAAAACTGGTGAGAAAGATTCTCAGATCCTTGCCTAAAAGATTTGCAATGAAGGTAACTGCCATAGAGGAAGCCCAGGACATCAGCAAGTTGAAAGTGGATGAACTTATTGGGTCTCTTCAGACTTTTGAGATGGGGATCACTGATAATGGTGACAAGAAGAACAAGAGCATAACACTTGTGTCCAACACTGATGTTGAAGAAAATATTTCAGAAGCTATAGCATGCTTGGAAGACAGTTCAACAAACTCATCAAAAGAATAGATCCAAAGTCAAGGTCTAATGCCCATAACATTCCCTCTGACATTGACAGTTCCAGCATAAGACCAAGGTCAGAAGAGAAGGGAAATCAAGGCAGAGGAATTTAATGCCATGGTTGTGAAGGATATGGGCATATTCGAGCTGAATGTCCTACCTTTCTTAAGAAACAAAAGAAAGGAATGACTGTTACTTGGTCTGACTGTGATTCAGAAAGTAATTCTGAAGAAGAATCTGCCAAACTAGTTACTGCTTTAACTGGTGTTTGTACCTCTGAAAGTGACATCAGTGATGAAGAGGTGACTTTTGAAGAACTGGCTGATACTTACAAGAAATTGTGTATCAGAAGTACTGAAGTCTGTGTGCAGAATGAGAAACAATCAAAACTCATCATAAAGCTGGAGGCTGAAAAAAGGGCAAATCTTGAAACTATAAGTCATCTAGAAGGAGAAGTTCAATTGCTGAAATCACAACTGAATCAAATGACCAAATCTGTCAAGATGTTGACAAATGGAACAGACAAATTGGAAGAGATCCTTCAGGTTGGACAAAATGTGGGAAATAAATCTGGACTAGGATTTATGGAAGCAAATAAATCTGGTACAGATAAGAAGATCAGGCCTGATAAGCAAATGTCAAAACAGATGTCTTAACACAACTCTCAACATCAGGAACAGAGACATATGAAGAAAAGGTACCAAAGATGGAGATGTCATCATTGTGGGAGATATGGCCACATAAAGCCCTTCTGCTTCAGATTGCATGGATACCCTAATCAGAACTCAGGTGTCAAACCTAAGTCTAAAAATGTACCACATGCTCCTAAATGGAAGAAAAAGGCTACTGCCCTGATAGCCCACACTTCCCTGAGGGTCTCTGCAAAGGAAGACTGGTACTTTGACAGTGGATGTTCCAGACACATGACTGGAATCAAGAACCTCCTCAATAATGTTAAGCCTCACACCACCAGTTTTGTGACCTTTGGAGATGGTGCTAAAGGTGAAATCAAAGGAGTTGGTGATTTGGACTGCCCTGGAGTTCCAAGTCTGAATGAAGTACTGCTGGTAAAAGGGCTGACTGCTAATCTCATTAGTATCAGTCAATTGTGTGATCTAGGATTCAAGGTCAATTTCTCAAAATCTGAATGTCTTGTAATCAATGACAAACAAGAAATTGTAATGAAAGGAGTCAGATCTAAAGACAATTGTTACTTGTGGGAGCCTGAGAACACTAATTTCTCCTCTGTGTGTTCCATTGCAAAAGAAGAAAAAGATGTGAAACTGTGGCACCAAAAACTTGGCCATCTTCATCTAAGAGGTATGAAGAGGATTATCTCCTTGGAGGCAGTCAGAGGGATTCCAAGACTGCAAATTGATGAAGAAAGAATTTGTGGTGAATGTCAGGTTGGTAAGCAGACTAGGATGTCACATCCAAAGTCAAGACATCTGACCACCTCTAAGGTTCTAGAACTTCTTCATATGGATCTGATGGGACCAATGCAAGTAGAGAGTCTTGGTGGTAAAAGATATGCCTATGTGGTTGTGGATGATTTTTCCAGATTCACCTGGATTAATTTCATTAGGGAAAAATCTGATGTATTTGAAGTTTTTAAAGAATTGTGCAAAAGAATTCAAAGAGAAAAGGAAGGGTGTATTGTCAGAATCAGAAGTGATCATGGCAAGGAATTTGAAAACAGCAAGTTTGATGATTTCTGTTCTTCAGAAGGAATTAGTCATGAATTTTCTTCTCCTATAACACCTCAGCAAAATGGAGTTGTGGAAATAAAAAACAGGACCATACAGGAATCTGCCAGAGCAATGTTACATGCCAAAAGACTTCCTATGTATTTTTGGGCTGAAGCTATGAATACAGCCTGCTATGTTCATAACAGGGTCACCTTGAGAAAGGGAACCTCATCCACCATATATGAACTCTGGAAAGGAAGAAAACCAACTGTGAAGTACTTCCATGTGTTTGGCAGCAAATGCTATATTTTGGCTGATCGTGAACAAAGAAGAAAACTGGACCCTAAAAGTGATGAAGGCATATTTCTAGGATACTCCTCAAACAGCAGAGCTTATAGAGTATTCAATTCCAGAACCAAAGCCATGATGGAATCAATAAATGTTATAATTGATGATTATCTTGAAGAAATAGATGTTCCTTGTACTGTTGAGACATTCTTTGAGGCTTCAACCCAACAGAATGATCTACCCAACTCCACCACAACAGAATCTGAATCAAAGGAAGCTAGCAAGATCCCTTCCATCAGAATTCAGAAGGATCATCCAAAAGAGCTCATCATAGGAGATCCCAACAGTGGAGTCATTACAAGATCTAGAGAAATCATCTCAAACTCTTGTTTTGTGTCCAAAATGGAACCAAGAAATGTCAAGGAAGCTTTAACTGATGAATACTGGATTGGTGCAATGCAAGATGAACTGAACCAATTCAAGCAACATGAAGTTTGGGAACTGGTTCCTAGACCTGAAGGAACTAACATCATTGGGACAAAATGGATTTTCAAGAACAAGTCAGATGCTGAAGGAGTTGTCACCAGAATAAGGCAAGACTTGTTGCTCAAGGATACACCCAGGTTGAAGGGGTTGATTTTGATGAAACCTTTGCACCTGTAGCCAGGCTGGAATCAATCAGACTCCTATTGTCAATTGCTTGTCTTCTGAAGTTCAAGTTATTTCAGATGGATGTGAAAAGTGCCTTTCTAAATGGGTACTTAAATGAGGAAGCTTATGTGGAACAACCTAAAGGCTTTGTGGATCCAACCCACCCTGATCATGTCTACAAATTGAGAAAAGCTCTATATGGCCTGAAACAAGCTCCTAGAGCATGGTATGACAGGTTAACAAAGTTTCTATCAGACAAAGGCTACAAAAAAGGAGGCTTGGATAAAACTCTCTTTGTCAAAACTGAAGGAGGGAAGTTGATGGTTGCCCAAATATATGTTGATGACATAGTGTTTGGAGGAATGTCAGAACATATGGTTAAAAACTTTGCTGACCAGATGCAGGCTGAATTCGAAATGAGTCTCATGGGAGAACTAACTTATTTTCTTGGACTGCAAGTCTCACAGATGGAGGACTCAATCTTCTTATCTCAAAGCAAGTATGCTAAGAACATTGTAAAGAAGTTTGGTATGGAGAATGCAAGTCACAAAAGGACTCCTGCTCCTACTCATCTAAAGCTTTCCAAAGATTCAAGTGGGGTTAAGGTGGATCAAAGTCTGTACAGAAGCATGATAGGAAGCTTGTTGTACTTAACTGCCAGCAGACCTGATATTGCCTTTGCAGTTGGAGTTTGTGCAAGATACCAAGCTGATCCCAAAGTCAGTCATATCAATCAAGTGAAGAGAATTTTGAAGTATGTGAGTGGAACTTACAACTATGGGTTGATGTATTCTCATGGCTGTGAACCAACTCTGACTGGCTACTGTGATGCTGATTGGGCTGGTAGTGCTGATGATAGAAAAAGCACCTCTGGAGGATGTTTCTTCTTGGGAAATAATCTGGTTTCCTGGTTCAGCAAGAAACAGAATTGTGTGTCTCTTTCTACTGCTGAAGCTGAATACATTGCAGCTGGTAGTAGCTGCTCTCAAATGATCTAGATGAAACAAATGTTTACTGAGTATAATGTCACACAAGATGTTATGACATTGTACTGTGACAATCTGAGTACAATCAACATTTTTAAGAATCCCATTCAGCATAGTAGGACCAAACATATTGACATACGACATCACTTTATCAGAGACCTTGTAGAAGAGAAGACAATCAAATTGGAACATGTTGCCACTGAGCTACAGCTGGCTGACATTTTTACCAAGGCTCTTGATGCAAATCAATTTGAAAACTTGAGGGGTAAGTTGGGTATTTGCCAATATGAGGAATTGTAGCAATTAATTTTGCTTAAAACAAGGGTTAAAGGAGTTATGCTTGTCCTGATTGGGTTAAAATTATATTTTCCCATTCCCTTCAATTATTTTAAGAAGTTGAATAGACACTCCTTTTCTTCCTTCCCCTCTCGTCTCCTCATCAAAACCCAGTCTCTCAATCAGAATTTTCTCTTCAGTTGTTGTTGACTGTCAAAATGTCTCAAACACCATCATCATCCAATACGAGTATTTCAACCTCTTCCTCTGATCAAGATTCTAGGATAATCTCTTCTTGTCTGGACTCTGAAGTCCTGGAGATCTCTTCTCGTAGAAAAGTGGGAACTAACCCCACCAAGGTCAAAGAGTTAAGAACAAGACATGCAGGAAAGTCCCAAGCTTCTGCCTCTGGTAATCCATCTCATCCTTCTTCTTAAGTTCCCCCTGAAATTGCAAATAGGGAAGGGTCAGCCTATGTTAGTCAAGCAATAGCTAAAATTGTTTCAAGAATTCTGAACGAGAACCACTCAGTTCCTGGCATTTCTGTTCCTTTGAATCAAGAAAGTTCAAATGCTGAAACAAATCCAGATGTCTCTAAGGATGTTGAGACATCGGACAAAGAGAAGAATGCTGACATTGCTCACAAGAAAAGGAAGAAGCCCGAATCCTCTGAGTCTGATGACAGTGCTTAAAGGTTGGTGGAGTTGCTGTTTGGTGGAGTTGGTGCTGGTACCTGGTGGAGTTTGGAAGTGTGTTCAGTTATTTAGCTGCTGCTCTTATTACTTTTTTCTGGATGACTGTATAATTTTTATGGACATGTATCTTTGGCCCATTTGTGGCTAAAGAGGGGGCGAATATTTTGGTACTTACTTAATTAAACATTCTATTTTTCTACAGTCATTTCTTTCTGCTGCTATCTATCTCTGATTGCTTAGGGTCTTTAGCCAAAAATCTGCCAAAGGGGGAGTTTGTAGTTGTTTAGTTATTGGCTTGCATTTTTGGTAAAACTCAAGTGTATGTGTGAATGTCATGACTGATGTCATAACATTCTAGTTTAGTTTGTACTTATTCATTAGGTACCTTTGCAGAAAAATATTGTCATACAGGTACTGATGTTTATAAGTGTGTATCTGAGCATTTTGCAAAATGATCACATTTTCCTAAATCAGTAGTCAGGTTTTTCAGATGTCATAACAAATGTTAAGACATCTTGTTTTGAACTAACAGGTTTGCAGTTTGGTTAATTCTGAGTTTTTTCAGGAAAATGACTCAGTCTTTCCAAAACAGAATCCTGCGTTTTCTTTGGGTTAACCTAGCTCAACCCTAACCTGGTTGATAAAGTCATGTGACCTAGTCTTAAGGTCAAACGGAATTAACCCTATGTTTTTGTGGAAACCCTAACTGAAGTTGCAGCTGCTATATATTCATCAGAGCTGCTGTTTTGGAATCAATCCCTTTTTGGTCAGAAGATCATTTGTAAGCTGTATAGTTTTAACTATTGTAATTCAAGCAATTATCATTGTGATAAGTGACTTGGAATAGGTTTTTAATTGTAAGGGTTGTGTAGCACTCAAAGCTTTGAAGCAAGAGTGTTTGTATGTCTCTTGACTAAAGCTGTGAAGCAGAGTCAAGTTAGGTGTGTGTATCACTCAAAGCTGTGAAGCAAGAGTGCTTGTGTTGCTTGATTAAAAAGCTGTGAAGCTTAATCAAGTGTATGTTTTTGAAGAGTGTCTTCATCAATTCATTAGTCAAATTGTTTTATGTATCACTGCTGTGATTGAGGGGGAGTGAGTAGGAACTCAGGTTTAAGTTGTACTTAGATTGAAATTGCATTGGGTAGGTCTTAAGTGAAGGAGATAAACTGGTTGGTTTATTCCTGAATTAACATCTCTTATAGTGGATTTCCTCCCTGGCTTGGTAGCCCCCAGAGTAGGTGTTGTTGCACACTGAACTGGGTAAACAATTGACTGTGTTCTTTACTGTTTTTGTATTTACTGTCTTATAGAAAGTCAGATACGGTGTCATAACATTGAACGTGACATTGAGTATCTGCAGCCAGAATTTCAAAATTGATTGGTTAAAATTTATTTACAAAAATATGAAATAGTGAAATTAATAAAAATATTATTTTTGGGTTTTCTGATTTTATAAAAAAAATGTTAATTGGTTAATTAATTAATAACAAAATAAATAATTAAAACAAAATAAATAAATGAAAATATGAAGGGAAAAAGAAATAACCCAGGGGGGTGCTGGGCTTAATTTGGGTGTGAAATCACCAATTCTTGGCCCATTAACGCTCCAGCCTGTTTTGACTTTTTCATTCCAATACGCGCTTGTTGACTTTAGTCCATGGTGGATCTGAAATCTAGGTCATTGGATTTGCTTTGTGATCCATCTGGCAGTTGGATCTTTGAGGAGTATGGTAGACCACCTTCTTAGCCTTGCATAGGAATACCTGAAAAAAAATCAAATAAAGCATTTTGGGGGACCTGGGATTCGAACCTAGGTCCCAAGGGGTTTTGCCACGCCTCCCTTACCAACTCAACTATGCTGCATATTTGTTATTAGAATAAGCAACAAATAATATATGCAAAACAACGCACTAAGCCTGAAAAATAAAAAAATGTGGCGCGAGATTTGAATGGTCTAGTAAGGAGAAGACGCGTGGTCGTCTTCTTCACAAAGTCCCTGGTTATTTACCTGCGGATTTTTATCCGCAGGAAGATTCGTAGCTTGCCTCCAAAATTCACCCTAGGCCATGAAAATACCATTCAAGAACATGGATGTGATCATTTCTGCCTCCTGAGTATCCCTATACCCATTATTTGCATTGATTTTTCCTGTATCGAAAAGGCCTAAAAAACAAGAACAAGAACCCTAGGTTCGGGCATTACAGTACAGGCCATGAAAATCAAATTAAATAATGCAGAATTGTTAGAATTTAAACGTTAAGCATGATGGTACAAGTAAATTGGCAAAAGGATGCAAGAAAAATGATATACGATGCCATGTCCAGAGTCGTGTTCAAGAGTGCTTACAGTGCGTTTGGGGCTGCTTCAAGGCTGGATTTTAATCCCTTTTGCTTCAGTGAATGTTAGGGAAGAGAGCTATGTCAAGCTTTTGGACTGAATCGTGCTCTAATGTTATTTTTGATCTCACACTTTTTCCAAACTTTGTATGGCCGTTTCTGCAATGCTTTGTGCGTGTTCTTGCTATGCTTGGCTTGTATGCACATAAGGGAATCAGTTTAGGTTAAAATTTGGGCCTTAATCAATGAATATTGAATATTGGAGATTTGATTTTGATCACCATTATCAAACTTCCCAAAATAGCTCAAATATGATTTTTATGCATGAATAAGCCTTGATACGAATTGATTTGATGAATCATGACAATTGAAAGTTTTACCAATCACAAAAATATTATTTCATCAATTTTTAGATTTTATTTGATTTAATATTGATTAAAAATGAATTAAATCAATAAAAATTAAATAAAATAGAAAAATAAATGAATGGCCATGAAATCAAATATGGGACACGTGTGTGGCATGACAAGACCATATCAAGTGGAAAAAAGTGGTCCCTTTTGTCAAAAATTGGAGTTTTGAGGATAGTTGACTTTTGGCAAATTTGGAAAAATGCCTAACTTCAACAATGCATAACTTCCTCAATTTTGAACTTCTGGAGGTGTTCTTGGACTTTTTAGAAACCTTGAGATATCGTCTAATCAACCCTTTTGGTCTCATCTCATTTTGATATTCCATGCTCAAGTTATAAGCTTTGGAAAAAAAGGTGTTTTTGTTGACTTTCAAAAATGACCTATAATGTCCAAATTTGTAACTTTTTGTGAGAGCATTTCTTGATCTTTGGGTGTGAAGATGGATTGTAGGAAATTTAATCCTCTTCAAAATGAGCTTTAGATGGGCCATTTCTCATAAAGTATGAGAAAGTTATGCTTGGTCAAAGTTGAGTTGACTTTTCCTACAAAACCCTAATTTAGCAACTTTTGAATTTTGATGAATCTTGGGCAATCCTTGATGAATCATGATCAACCCTTGATCAAATGACTAATTATACTTCAAAATGAGAATGTTGACAAAAAATCTTGAGGTTTGACTGTATTTGGGTCACAGTTGACTTTTGCCCTAGCACAGTCGATTTTTGGACCTCTTGAGCAATTGACTGACCAAACTTCCTCTGCAAGGCTTGAAATTTGACATGGATGAACTTAAGAACATATTAGGACATTGGGGAGCACTTGAGGTCATTTGTATGTAAGGACCTTGATGCAACACAAAACCTTAATTTTGACTTGACTGCCTTAGGAGGTGATTTGACTATCCAACTCTTGAGTCATCTTGAGCAACTTGAAGATCATTCTTGAAAAATCTTGAGGAATATGGGAGGGAAAATTTTGGGGTACAACAGTTGCCCCTGTTCAATCTGCTTAAACCTTAGGATATAGATTGGCGTTCAGGCCTTTCGTGATCTGAAGGTGGAAGATGATTGAACACTAGAGTGCCCTGAAATTTGCACTCGCATGAAGTAGTACTAGTCTTGTGATGTCGGGAATGGGCTTACAGATGCCATTTGGAGATTGATGATGGGAGATGGTCTTAAAGATTCCATCCGAAGGAGTGTCGATCGCGTAAGAGATTCCTTAGCGAGGGCTTGTATACCTGTGGTTGGGGGAGATTCCGCTGGGGAATGTTGTTCTTTGTCTTAGGAGAAATAGAACTTTAGGAGCTTCGGTCGTCCGTTATTCTACTGGGGGATCATCTCTGTTGAAGAGGTGAGAGTGAACTATTATCTGGTCGTAACCCAGGCTTCATTGTGATAAGACCGACTGCTATCTGGTCGTAATCCAGGCTTTACAGTGACTTACTGGGGGGATGAGATTAAACTTGCTATCCAGTTGTAATCTAGGCTTTGCAATACCTCACTTCTTATCTGGTCGAAATCCAGGCTTCAGAATAAATCAAGTTGTTATCCAGTCGCACCCAGGCTTCAAATTGAATTTAGGGCATACTAATATCCGGCCGACTCCGGGCTTCTTAATAACTGTCCATGTAAACTGCTATTTGGTCGGAATCCAAGCTTCACAGTGTCTTGTACCGCTATCTGGTTGTAATCCAGTCTTCGCAATACCTCACTTCTTATCTGGTCGAAATCCAGGCTTCAGAACAAATCAAATGGTTATCCGGTCGCATCCGGGTTTCCCTTTGGCTGTTAGGTTTAATAGTATCCGGTCGAATCTGGGCTTCATAGTAACTGGCTGGGTAAACTGTTATTTGGTTGTAATCCAAGCTTCACAGTGTCCCTTAACACTATTTGGTCGTAATCCAGGCTTCACAGAGTATCATACCACTATCTGGTCGAAATCCAGGCTTCGCAGTACTCTTGGTTGTTATCTGGTCGTCATCCAGTCTTCAAAACATCTTCTACCATTATCTGGTCGTAATCCAGGCTTTAAGGTCTTGTATTGCTTTCTGGTCGTAATCCAGTCTTCACAATGTATCATACCACTATCTGGTCGAAATCCAGGCTTCGTAGTACTCTTGGTTGTTATCTGGTCGTCATCCAGTCTTCACAATATCTTCTACCATTATCTGGTCGGAATCCAGGTTTCATGGTCTTGTATTGCTTTCTGGTCGTAATCCAGTCTTCACAATGTATCATACCACTATCTGGTCGAAATCCAGGCTTCGTAGTACTCTTGGTTTTTATCTGGTCGTCATCCAGTCTTCACAACATCTTCTACCATTATCTGGTCGTAATCTAGGTTTCATGGTCTTGTATCACTTTCTGGTCGTAATCCAGTCTTCACAATGTATCATACCACTATCTGGTTAAAATCCAGGCTTCGTAGTACTCTTGGTTGCTATCTGGTTGTAATCCAGTCTTCACAACATCTTCTACCATTATCTGGTCATAATCCAGGCATCAAGGTCTTGCATTGCTTTCTGGTTGTAATCCAGTCTTCACAATGTATCATACCACTATCTGGTCGAAATCCATACTTCGTAGTACTCTTGGTTGTTATCTGGTCGTAATCTAGTCTTCACAACATCTTCTACCGTTATCTGGTCGTAATCCAGGCTTCAAGGTCTTGCATTGCTTTCTGGTCGTAATCCAATCTTCACAATGTATCATACCACTATCTGGTCGAAATCCAGGCTTCGTAGTACTCTTGGTTGTTATCTGGTTGTAATACAGTCTTCACAATATCTTCTACCATTATCTGGTCATAATCCAGGCTTTAAGGTCTTGTATTGCTTTCTGGTCGTAATCCAGTCTTCACAATGTATCATACCACTATCTGGTCGAAATCTAGACTTCGTAGTACTCTTGGTTGCTATCTGGTCCTAATCCAGTCTTCACAACATCTTCTACCGTTATCTGGTCTTAATCCAGGCTTCAAGGTCTTGCATTGCTTTCTGGTCGTAATCCAGTCTTCACAATGTATCATACCACTATCTGGTCGAAATCCAGGCTTCGTAGTACTCTTGGTTGCTATCTGGTCGTAATCCAGTCTTCACAACATCTTCTACCATTATCTGGTCGTAATCCAGGCTTCAAGGTCTTGCATTGCTTTCTGGTCGTAATCCAGTCTTCACAATGTATCATACCACTATCTGGTCGAAATCCAGGCTTCGTAGTACTCTTGGTTGCTATCTGGTTGTAATCCAGTCTTCACAACATCTTCTACCATTATCTGGTTGTAATCCAGGCTTCAAGGTCTTGCATTGCTTTCTGGTCATAATTCAGTCTTCACAATGTATCATACCACTATCTGGTCGAAATCCAGACTTCGTAGTACTCTTGGTTGCTATCTGGTCGTAATCCAGTCTTCACAACATCTTCTACCGTTATCTGGTCGTAATCTAGGCTTCAAGGTCTTGCATTACTTTCTGGTCGTAATCCATTCTTCACAATGTATCATACCACTATCTGGTCGAAATCCAGGCTTCGTAGCACTCTTGGTTGCTATCTGGTTGTAATCCAGTCTTCACAACATCTTCTACCATTATCTGGTCGTAATCCAGGCTTCAAGGTCTTGTATTGCTTTCTGGTCGTAATCCAATCTTCACAATGTATCATACCACTATCTGGTCGAAATCCAGACTTCGTAGTACTCTTGGTTGCTATCTGGTCCTAATCCAGTCTTCAGAACATCTTCTACCGTTATCTGGTCTTAATCCAGGCTTCAAGGTCTTGCATTGCTTTCTGGTCGTAATTCAGTCTTCACAATGTGTCATACCACTATCTGGTCGAAATCCAGGCTTCGTAGTACTCTTGGTTGCTATCTGGTCGTAATCCAGTCTTCACAACATCTTCTACCATTATCTGGTCGTAATCCAGGCTTCAAGGTCTTGCATTGCTTTCTGGTCATAATCCAGTCTTCACAATGTATCATACCACTATCTGGTCGAAATCCAGGCTTCGTGGTACTCTTGGTTGCTATCTGGTCGTAATCCAGTCTTCACAATACCTTCTACCATTATCTGGTCGTAATCCAGGCTTCAAGGTCTTGCATTGCTTTCTGGTCGTAATCCAGTCTTCACAATGTATCATACCACTATCTGGTCGAAATCCAGACTTCGTAGTACTCTTGGTTGCTATCTGGTCGTAATCCAGTCTTCACAACATCTTCTACCGTTATCTGGTCATAATCCAGGCTTCAAGGTCTTGCATTGCTTTCTGGTCGTAATCCAGTCTTCACAATGTATCATACCACTATCTGGTCGAAATCCAGACTTCGTAGTACTCTTAGTTGCTATCTGGTCGTAATCCAGTATTCACAACATCTTCTACCGTTATCTGGTCGTAATCCAGGCTTCAAGGTCTTGCATTGCTTTCTGGTCGTAATCCAGTCTTCACAATGTATCATACCACTATCTGGTCGAAATCCAGACTTCGTAGTGCTTACTGAGCTGCTATTCGGTCGTAATCCGGGCTTCACGGCTCACTGGGGAATAAACTATTATCCGGTCGTTCTCCGGGCTTCATAGCTTGCTTTTGAGAAATGTAACTATCTGCTCGTAATCCAGGCTTTGTGGTAGTCTGATATTATTATCCGGTCATAATCCGGGCTATACAATATGCTGTAGAAATCAAGATACTATTCGGTCGTACCCAGGCTTCATAACTTGAATTTTGATTGTATCTTTCCTGAAAGGTAAAGGTTAGTTGTATGTAATGCATGATATGTATCAGGCAATGATGTTCTCAACATAAATGAGATTATATGGTATGATGCGTATATGCATGTATCATGATGTATGGACATGTAATATTTTAGCTGGGGAAGATAAATCCCGGAGCTGCTGGAGAATAGAGTTGAATTCTTCGTTTCCGCTGGGGATGGTGAACGAAGGTGATTGTGAGAATAAACCTGCAGGAGGAAAGAACTCTGTTGGGGAATAAACTGATGAAGAGATTATTCTGAGGGGAATCGCTATGTGGGGAAGAGATGCTCTGCTGAATATTTTAACGATAAACTCTGCTGGCGGTTCCGCTGATAAACTCTGTTGGGGGTTTCAATGATGAACTCCGCTGGGGATGAATTACTGTTGCTGGTGATACTGAATCTATTGAGGATTGAATTCCAGTTCGGGGAAAGAAAGAACTTCGCGGGGATGATCTTTCAGTTGCAACTTGCTGAGGATAACCCAGTTAGACTCTTGTGGGGATAACCCTCTGAATTTGGCTGGGGAGATTTATTTGCGCTCTACAGGGGACAAGCTTCCAGAATCTATTGGATGATGATTCCACTCTGTTGGGAAAGCTTTTTTAGACTGCACTGGGGAAATGGCTCCACTGGGGGTATCTTGTATTCCGTCGGGGAATATCCTTATACTCCGTTGAGGAATATTAAGACTGTCGGGGATACTCTTATGCTTGCTGGGAAATGTCTTTATACTCCGCTGGGGAATTTTAAGACCTTCTAGGGATACCAAGCCTTTTTAGGGCTGATGGTAGCTTAACTCTTCTTGGGGAGAGTATTGCTGATTCGTTCATGATTACAAGTCTCAGCTGGGAGGGAGCTTCCATTACTGTCTTACTCTGCGGGGAGTGAAGATATCTTGGCCATATTCTTCAACTGAACCTACCTTGGTACCTGGTGGACAGAGCAACTGCACAGTTCGGACAATTCTAATTGCCCCTGTTTCTGCGGGAGAAGGTGCATGCGGAGGCCCTGTGGACCGAGTATTATCCCAACCTATGAGGTGCTTGGTATCTTTCGATTAAAATGACAAGTCTTCTTCTGGTAGGCAAGTGACGAGATGACGAGACATAGTCGTAAGCTTTGATCCCTAATTTTTGCCTGGACCGCCCTTTCGGGTTTTCAGTCCACCGGGATACCCTTTTTTGCCTAAGCCGCCTTTTCAGGTTTTCGACTTGCCGGGTGTACAGATTTTTCATTTTCATCCCTTATTTTTGCCCGAACCCTTTTGGTTCATCGGGAAACCCTTATTTTTTCCTAGGCCAGTCAACCTAGCGGGTCTTTGATTATGCGTAGTACTTTTTAACTATGTCCACGCTCTCAGGATGTAGGGAGTTGTCACTGTCTATAGTGTCGTGTTGCCATACTACCAGAAGATGTTTGATCATGCAAGATTCGTTGCTGGAATTCATGTCCAATGCCCCAATTGATTCAGATGGAGATTTGCCCCTGGCTATTTGGCATTTTGAGAGATTCCTTGAATCTTGACTTGACTGCCCCAGATGATGGACAATGATCATGTCGTGCCCCTTGATTGGAAGTGTTTTTCCACTTGAGGTGATCCTTTTTATTGAGAAGGTTTTTTGTTCACTAGATATTCGTCGTGCGGATTTCTCTGTTGTTGAACAAATCGTCATATGCAAACAATATTATTTTAAGAATGCAAAGCTTATGCCTATTTTAAAATTTTTTGAAAATGCATTTTTCCAGTAAAACAGGCAATTTTTTGTAAAATGTGATGTCAACTCAGGATTTACAGCAAGCCCTACAGGAGTCAGGATACCTTTTGTAACAGTATGCTTTCGGACTAACCCATGCTTCAGCTAGGACTTTTAAGGGTTATAACATGGTCTGGTTCACGGTTTAAGAAACAAAGGATAAATGCTCAAATTTTATTTGTACCCATCCGCTCTTCGTGATGTTCTTCGATCCTAAACTCAGCTAATCGTGCATTAGATCTTGTTTGAGTCTTTGCTCTGATATACCAGTGATGGTTCGGATATTGACAATTTATTTTGAACAGGCAGTCATTTTTTTTTTGTTGAGGGTTTGCAGGATTTCTTCCCTTTTTGATTTCGTTATCCCTGTCTTTTTGCCTGAACTGTTTCTTTTGTGATTACAGTCAGCGGGATGCCCCGGTTTTTTTGTAAGTCTCCTTCATAGGTTTTGACTTTATGGGCTTTTATTTTGAAAGATAATGGTTGTTTGTCCTTACGATTATACGGAACCATCACCATCCTTTGTTTCGGAAGGACTTCTTTGCTGCCATTCATTGTGCACCCGAATTAACTGAGAAACTACTCTGCCCCAGGTTATAATTACGGGTTTTAATTTGTGAAACGACAAAACTCCAACTTCTTTGGCTCAAAGGGGTTGATTAGGGATTATCTTCCTTATAACTCCACTGTTTAGGATTTGAAACAATGTTTGTACCTCATCAGCGGGGTCTATTCAAAAGCATAATGTAGAGATCATGGTATCGTTTTCATCATCCTCCCTCTAAAGGCTTAGAGTTTTTTTTTTGATCGAGAGTTGAACATCACAAAAAGGAAATATGAAGCAATTTAAGCATAGTGAAAACAATTAATTCAAAACAGACACGTGTAATGCATTAATGAAATAAAAGAGTTTGACATGATAATAATTGTTTGAATAAGCAAAGAAAAATACAACTTCAGAATTCAAATGAACAAAAGTCTCTTAGTTTGAACTAGTCATCTCAGATGGAGAATTCTCAGCGGAAGAATTTCATCTCGCCATCCGGCATGAATTCCAGCACTCTTCCGTCAATCAAGTCTTGGATCTTGTTCTTCAGAGTCCAATAGTCGTCGGTGTCATGTCCAGGGCTATGGGAGTGGTATACACAAAATGCGTCGGGACGATAGCCAGGAGCAGAGGTGTTGGGATTCCGGGGAGGATCCTTTAAAGTAATCAGATTAACCTCCAACAAGCGTTTCAGTATTAGAGATGATGGTATATCAATCTCATAGAAATGTCTTCCAGATGCATTTTGCTTACGCCGATTGCCCCGTTGACGAGGTTGTTGTTGGGCTTGTGACCCTGAACCAAGCTGGGGAGCTTTTCCCTTGTCTTCTTGTCTCAAAGGAGGTTGAATGATGATTTGATCTTCAACCCTAGTTGTTTGCCCCACTTGGTTATTTTGAAGCAGCTTGTTGACGAGGACCCTGAGCTCTTCTTGTCTTTGAGCTAGGTCTTGAATGAGAGCCATCTGGCCCACCAGCTGTCCTATCATCTGGATCTTCATTGTTGCCAACTCGATTTGTAGCCCTTCCAACTGATCATTCCTGATGCCTCCTGGATTCCCTAGGACCAAGCCCCTTTTGAGGAGAGCTTTTATCTCTTCTTGCCCCTGGGATAGATTCAAGAACATTTCTTGAAGTTGAGCGTTTTGAACCCGGAGATCTTGGTTGTCTTGTTGGAGAGCCATTGCTGAAATAAACAGCGGGAACATGAGAGACCTGTAAAGGGTACCTGCTTATGAAGTGCATGGGATGAAATGCGTATGATTTATGATTTCAAATACAATTGGGATTCGAATTTGTAAACAAGAAAGGAAGCACACTTTATTAGATAAATTTGGTAATTCAAATTGTTCAACTGATGCCCTCAGGACGTTACAAGAACGGAAATACTGAAAAGTAAAAATAAAACTGGAAAGGAAATCATCAAAGGTCCATCAATGCTCCCATGGTCTCTTCTTCTCAGTGCGGACATAATCATTCAGGATCCGCTCGTTCTCCAGTTGCCTAGTCAGCTTCTGGATCTTCTGCTCTTGTTCGTTGAACTTCTCTCGGTAAGAATCTCGTTCATCCCTCAACTGCATCCAAGACCTCTTCAGTGCCCCAATATCAGTGGGCATATAAGGGTGGAGAATGGTTGGAAGAACCCCGTCTTCATTAGCAACTTCAATAGTGACAGGCCGAACAACTTCATATGGCATACCTAGCTTCTGGGCACGGATGCGGACCCATCTGAGATATGGCTCCATTGGTAGAGAAGTCTTTGGACCCAACTCATGTGGATCAGATTGGTGAACTCTGTCCCAAGCCCTTATGAATCTATGACGTAGCTCGTCATTATCTCCCTGAAAATCAAAGATGATATGAGGCATTAGCATCTCATGAGGTCCTTCTCTTCTGGCCCTTCCAAACTGACGGAGAGCTAAGCACGAATTGTAAGAAATTCCTCCATGGGTTCCTAGCAGGGGAGCATTGGGATACTCTCCACAACGATCAATGATAGTCACCTCATCCATACCTTTGAGAGTCCAGATAATGTCATTATTAGAAAGAGACATCACCCTATAAGCCCAGCCCATTCCTTCTTTGTTCTTCAGCACTGACTTCGGGAGGTGCGAAATAAACCACCTCGACAATAAAGGAGCATAGCACATCAAAGTTCCCCGCTTTCAGGCAGTAAGAGCATAGAGCTGATGAAGGATGTCACCCAAGAGAGTGGGTACAGGGTTCTGAGAAATGAAGATCTTTATGGCATTAATATCAACAAAAGTATCAGGATTTGGAAACAATACCAAGCCATAAATCAAAAGAGCCAGAATATCCTCGAACGCCTTGAAGTCTAAGCTGTCCCAGAAGTAGTTAGCCTTGCCAACCAAGAACTTAGTCAGGAAACCCTTAGCTCCACTTCTAGTCTCCCAGTTAGCCATTACCTCTTCTTTGGTCAAATGAAGGGCTGCAGCAATTTCTTCGGGCTTAAGAGTCTTTTCCCAACCAATGAAAGGGGTCTGCTCCAGAACAGAGATACCGAGCAGCTCAAAGAACTCTTCTAGGGTAGGAACCAGCTGGAAGTCCTGGAAAGTAAAACAATGGTACAGCGGATCATAGAATTGGACCAGGACACTCATTATCTGCTCGTCCAACTTAGAGGTGACCAAACTGAGAAGAGAACCATGCCTCCTGATGAAGGAAGTAGTGTCTGGCATCCTGACAACCAGCTCTTTAAGCAAGGTAGGTACTTGGACAAAATTGATCCGGATAGTATTCTTACCCATGGGCATCATGATGACCTACAAAACAGAGCAAAGATGAAACCCTCTTGTCTTTGAAATAGGTTAGTCTTTATGCAAGATGTATACAATGTTATGATGTCATGATGTCATGATAAAGGCACACCACAAGTATCCACAAAAAGCAAACATGGTAAAGGCACACAAGTCACACTGAAGATCCCTTAGATTTCAGGCTGGCATGGAGCTTAGGTACTACCCTCTTTCAGTTCAGTTGGTTTAAACCTGTCCTAAAAATAGTAATCGGGTTCTAGAGGATCTCAATATCACTGACTACCCTCAATCGGTCATAATTCCAGTTTAGCAACCTTTTCTTGCGGCCGGAATCATCGTGAGAGTTTAGTCTCAATGAGTGTAGCATACTGCTACTGTTCTATGGCCAAGTTGGTCAATTTAAGGTTCTAAGGTCAGTTGGTGCTTAATGACCCCTTAGAAGACCCATATTCTCCTCGTTCCAACACAAGGGATATTGGTACAGACTAAAGTGCCACACCAACGTAGCTACTGCTTCATCCGTGTCGGTCTACGCCGGACATATCCCTCACAGTTTATTGCTACTTACCTAAAGGGTATCCCCAGATCCAGGTTAGGATCTATAGAACTCTGATACAAGCCCACAAAGATAAATCATACAAAGCATACAATTGAAAACACAATGATCTAATCCTAAGGTACACCCCACTTATATATAAATCCCCAGCAGAGTCGTCAGTTCTGTGATCGGTGGGAATGAGAACTGACTGTTTTTGGAATGCTGGTTCGCGTTTGCGTTTATTTTTGCAAAATGTCGCGGTAAGCAAGAGTCGCCACCGTCTTTTATTTTACCCAACAAGGAAAGGACAAAAGCACAAAAAAATTCCTTTTTTGAGATATTTCTCGGGTTCGGGAGGTAGATTATAGAAAGGGAAGGTGTTAGCACCCTTTCTATCCGTGGTTATCCACGGGCTCTTAGGTACTCGCTCATTGTGTTTTCAAAAGTTTGCTTTTCTTTGTGATTGTGGGTTTGAAAAGAGTTTTTTGTTTGAAATGAGTGTAAGTGCGAAAAGTTTTTGTTTTGTTTTAAAAGGAGCAAGTACTTAAGAACCATCTACCTACTCGAAAAAGGAACTAAACTGTACAAGTGTCCTTTAGACAATGCTATCCCACTATTAAGGAGTAAGTAGCACCGTCGTTGGAGTTTTAAGGGTCAATTCGATTAAGGGACGTGTGGTCACTAAAGCAATGTTAGGACGCCTTAGCGGTAACCCTAATGTCTTAGATCATTTTATCTGAGGCAACCGTTTCGAGGCAACTTATGATCTTTGGACAAGAGGGCGACCTCTAAAACTTCCTATACTCAATGACCACGTTCGAGGCAACCAAGTGAGGTGTACCCTAAGAGTGGCATGTGCGAGTGTGTTATTTTTCAGTTATATTTATTTGTACATGTTAATGGTGAGCTATGTTGATTTTAGGTTAAAGATTGATCTTGTCATGCATTCCCTATTATCAAACATCTAACAGTTTATAGTTGCGGAAATTAAATTTGCGGAAATTGAATCTAAACTATTACAAGGCGTCAGGTATTTACATCGCCAAAGACAAACCCTTTAATTTAAATTGCGGAAAGTAAATAAAAGCGATAAAGTCCTAATTTAAAAATTATTACATTCCCGAAGCAGTTACAATATTGGATAAAAATAACACGCGTGCGAGAAAATTAAATCGGAGCATTTTGGGGTTTTGACCCTTTTTTATTAAAGAAAGCATATTTTTGTTATTTTTTGAATTAAAAAAATTAAGTCTAAGTTAATAAGTGAATTAATTAATTAAATGAAAATATTTTTGGGTTTTTATATTTAAGGAAATAAAATAAAAAATGGTTAAAAGTTATTAAAAATCCTAATTCTAAATTGATTTTAATTTATTGCAAAAGATATTAAAATCGTACCTAATTAAAACTAAATTGATTGGTTAAAATTTATTTACAAAAATATGAAATAGTGAAATTAATAAAAATATTATTTTTGGGTTTTCTGATTTTATAAAAAAAATGTTAATTGGTTAATTAATTAATAACAAAATAAATAATTAAAACAAAATAAATAAATGAAAATATGAAGGGAAAAAGAAATAACCCAGGGGGGTGCTGGGCTTAATTTGGGTGTGAAATCACCAATTCTTGGCCCATTAATGCTCCAGCCAGTTTTGACTTTTTCATTCCAATACGCGCTTGTTGACTTTAGTCCATGGTGGATCTGCAATCTGGGTCATTGGATTTGCTTTGTGATCCATCTGGCAGTTGGATCTTTGAGGAGTATGGTAGACCACCTTTTTAGCCTTGCATAGGAATACCTGAAGAAAAATCAAATAAAGCATTTTTGGGGACCTGGGATTCGAACCCAGGTCCCAAGGGGTTTTGCCACGCCTCCCTTACCAACTTAACTATGCTGCATATCTGTTATTAGAATAAGCAACAAATAATATATGCAAAACAACGCACTAAGCCTGAAAAATAAAAAAATGTGGCGCGAGATTTGAATGGTCCAGTAAGGAGAAGACGCGTGGTCGTCTTCTTCACAAAGTCCCTGGTTATTTACCTACGGATTTTTATCTGCAGGAAGATTCGTAGCTTTCCTCCAAAATTCACCCTAGGCCATGAAAATACCATTCAAGAACATGGATGTGATCGTTTCTGCCTCCTGAGTATCCCTATACCAATTATTTGCATTAATTTTTCTTGTATCGAAAAGGCCTAAAAAACAAGAACCCTAGGTTCGGGCATTACAGTACAGGCCATGAAAATCAAATTAAATAATACAGAATTGTTAGAATTTAAACGTTAAGCATGATGGTACAAGTAAATTGGCAAAAGGATGCAAGAAAAACGATATACGATGCCATGTCCAGAGTCGTGTTCAAGAGTGCTTACAGTGCGTCTGGGGCTGCTTCAAGGCTGGATTTTGATCCCTTTTGCTTCAGTGAATGTCAGGGAAGAGAGCTATGTCAAGCTTTTGGACTGAATCATGCTCTAATGTTATTTTTGATCTCACACTTTTTCACACTTTTTCAAACTTTGTATGGCCGTTTCTGCAATTCTTTGTGCGTGTTCTTGCTATGCTTGGCTTGTGTGCACATAAGGGAATCAGTTTAGGTTAAAATTTGGGCCTTAATCAATGAATATTGAATATTGGAGATTTGATTTTGATCACCATTATCAAACTTCCCAAAATAGCTCAAATCTGATTTTTATGCATGAATAAGCCTTGATACGAATTGATTTGATGAATCATGACAATTGAAAGTTGTACCAATCACAAAGATATTATTTCATCAATTTTTAGATTTTATTTGATTTAATATTGATTAAAAATGAATTAAATCAATAAAAATTAAATAAAATAGAAAAATAAATGAATGGCCATGAAATCAAATATGGGACACGTGTGTGGCATGACAAGACCATATCAAGTGGAAAAAAGTGGGCCCTTTTGTCAAAAATTGGAGTTTTGAGGATAGTTGACTTTTGGCAAATTTGGAAAAATGCCCAACTTCAACAATGCATAACTTCCTCAATTTTGAACTTTTGGAGGTGTTCTTTGACTTTTTAGAAACCTTGAGATGTCCTCTAATCAACCATTTTGGTCTCATATAATTTTTATTTTCCATGCTCAAGTTATAAGCTTTGAAAAAAAAAGGTGTTTTTGTTGACTTTGAAAAATGACCTATAATGTCCAAATTTGTAACTTTTTGTGAGAGCATTTCTTGATCTTGGGATGTGAATATGGATTGTAGGAAATTGCATCCTTTTAAAAATTAGCTTTGGATGGGTCATTTATCATAAAGTATGAGAAAGTTATGCTTGGTCAAAGTTGAGTTGACTTTTCCTACAAAACCCTAATTTAGCAACTTTTGAATTTTGATGAATCTTGGGCAATCCTTGATGAATCATGATCAACCCTTGATAAAATGATGAATTATCCTTCAAAATTATAATGTTGACAAAAAATCTTGAGGTTTGACTGTATTTGAGTCACAGTTGACTTTTGCCCTAACATAGTCGATTTTTGGACCTCTTGAGCAATTGACTGACCAAATTTCCTCTGCAAGGATTGAAATTTGACATGGATGAACTTAAGAACATATTAGGACATTAGGGAGCACTTGAGGTCATTTGGATGTAATTACCTTGATGCAACACAAAACCCTAATTTTGACTTGACTGTCTTAAGAGGTAATTTGACTGTCCAACTCTTGAGTCATCTTGAGCAACTTGAAGATCACTCTTGACAAATCTTGAGGAATATGGGAGGGCAAATTTTGGGGTACAACAGTATGTTAGGAAGATTCAGCCATACACTGGTGACAAGAATCTCTGGATCCACTTCTTTCAAGATAGTCTTTCAGGGACTTAACTTGAATGGTTTTACCAACTGGAAGGAGTTAGTGTCCGTATCTGGGAGGACTTGGCTGCTGCTTTTTACAAGCAGTATCAATACAATGCCGACCTCACTCCCACGCATACCTAACTTCAGGGTATGTCTATGGGTGCGAGAGAAGGTTTCAAAGACTATGCTCAGAAGTGGAGGGACCTTACTGGAAGAGTACAACCCCCGCTGGCTGACAGGGAGTTAGTAGACATGTTTCTAGGGACCTTGTCTGGTCCGTATTTCAACCATCTGATTGGAAGTTCTTCATCCGAGTTTACAGAGCTGATTGTGACCGGGGAAAGGATTGAGGCCGGTATCAAATCTGGCAAGATACAGAAGGGTGCTTCATCAAGCTCCGAGAAGAAGCCTTTTAAGAAGGAGTCGAGTGCTGTTTATAACGCAAAGAGCCATAATAGACCTGAACACCGCCAAGCTGTTAATGCAGTGTGTGATCGGTGGATCTGGAACTGACTGTTTAACGCTGGTTCGCGAAATGTCGCGGAAGCAAGAGTCGCCACCGTCTTTTATTTTCTCCAAATGGAAAGGACAAAAGCACAAAAAAAATCCTTATAGAGATTGCTCTCGGTTCGGGAGGTAGATTATAGAAAGGGAAGGTGTTAGCACCCTTTCTATCCATGGTTATCCATGGGCTCTTAGATACTTGCTCACTTGTGTTTTCAAAAATGGTTTGTTTGCTTTTCAACTGTGGGTTTTAAAAAGTTTCTTTGAAAATTTCAGTTCGACTCTTGTATCGGTCCTCAAGAGTGTTTGAAAAAATGCTTTCGAAAGCTTTTTGAAAATGTGTTGGTGCGAAAAGTATTTTTGAATTTATTTTGAAATTTAGAGCAAGTATCTAGAGTCGTCTACCTACCCTAAGGAATTCGTCTGTGTAAATATCCTTTAAAGTAGTGCCATCCCACCATTGAGAGGTAGGTAGCACCACCGTTGGAGGTGTTCGGGTCAATTCGAGGTTCGGGACATGGTGATCACCAGAGCAATGGGAAGACACCTTAGAAGCTACCCTCATGCCAGGTTCCCGGATCATGAGGACTTACTAAGACATCCTCTACTCGACGATCACCTTTCGAGGCAAGGCAACAGTGAGGCGTACCCTAGGGGGGGTGTGTGATTTGTGTGTCAGATTCATTTATTATTGTCTTGTCAGGTTATGGGTGATCTATACGCTTGTTTTTATTTAAGGCCATTCATTCTTGCATGCATTTATTTAACAGTTAAAAAATTGCGAGAAAGGTAAAGTTCTAAACTATTACAAAGGCGCGGGTCCACATCGCCAAAATTTCCAGAACCCGATTTGACAGAAAAATAAAGAAATAATGAAAAGTAAAGTGCGAGAAATTAATTACACGGCTTTGGGAGAGGTACATAAATATTAAAAGAAAAAAGAAATAAATACGCGCATTAAATAAGAATTAAGAACGAGGGTGTTGGACCCTTTTTTGCAAAATTAAATTAAATGATTATTAAATTAATAAAATTAAAATGAAAAGAAATTGTTTTTGGTATTTTTGGTATTTAGGAGAATTTAATGCAATTAAACCTAATTCTACAATTTTTATTGAATTTTTTTTATTAATAACCATGTATTAAAAAAATATTTCGCAAATAACCGGGTTTCAGAAAAAATTACGCAAATAACCATGTTTGAGATGGCTCCACAAAGGAGGAGCCATCTCATTTGGCGCATGCACCTAGGGTTTTGCCCTAGGCGCCATCTCATTTGGCGCCTCCATTGGCTTTTAGCCAAGTGAGATGGCGCATGCTCCTTAAAAATGAGAGGAGGCGCCATCTCACTTGGCGCCTAGGGCAAAACTAGGGTTTTTTGCTGTTTTATAAATAATTCGTCCGTTTCTTTGAAATTTCTCACACTTTCTCGCACTGTATTTTTATTTTGTACTCCCTTATTTACGTAATGACGTCACCTATGATTTTTAGCAGAGATGGTTACGTTATATTCTCCGCCACGAAACCTGCGATGAAAATGAAATTCTGGCACATTCACTCCATGGAGCGTCTGAAGCGGGAGTTGATGCGGTGGCTAGATGGAGACATCGCCGAGGGGGAAAAAATTCGAAGGATCCAGCGAAAACGAACAACAACCTCGCATGCGACAGGAAGACCTAATGTGTGGTTGGAGGAAGTCAAAACAGACAGTGATGTAATGCTGATGATGCATGGGTCAGATGAAATTGTGTTAACAGTTGTAATTTCCTAGATTGATTATCGTTAATCATTGTTGTACGCGAAAACCCTAATGTAATTTCCTATATTGAATTTCCTAAATTGTGTGAACAGTTTTATTAACGGAAAACCCATAATGTTTACAACACAAATATTGAAAAGATTTATTGTATTACAAAATTTATGTGGTCGAGCCAGACGCCCGATTCGGACAGTTTTTGCGATTGTGTCCGACCTGACGGCATAAACCACACTTTCTTTCCAACCTGTCAAGATCGTCCATTTCTGTTGTTATGCGCCTGCTTTTGGGACGACCCTTCTTGTTCCTTCGCATTTGGTTGTTGTGCCAAACTATATCACCGTTGTATTCAGGCCAATAGTCCGGTTTTGCCACCAAAGGAAAGTTGTTGTTGTAAACAGTGAGCAACGTTTCAGATTTATAAACGTTTGAGAGCAGTTGAAGCGCGTCTTGATGGGTATGCGCACAAGCGGCAATGACATGAGAGCAAGGCATACGAAAAGCTTGAAACCTGCCACAATCGCACCATTGAGAAGGTAAAATGACCCTGTATTCTTGTCTTGCCAGGCCTTCATTGTGGTCAATTGTCTCTTTCACAATGAAGTTGTGGCTATGGCGGTCAAACCGTGTAACCATGTGAGTGTTGGCTTTAGCACTTTCAGCCTTAATGTATTTCATACAGCTTTCACTCCATAGTTGTCCTGATTGCAAGACCGCATACCACATTTCACCTCTTTTGGCAAATAACGCAGCCATCCTAAAATACGTTGATTTCACCAAGGCAGTGATGGGGAGGTTTCGTATGCCCTTGAATACCCCATTCATTGATTCAATAAGATTTGTAGTCATATGCCCCCATCTTTGGCCATTGTCGTATGACCTAGTCACTTTTTCGACCGGTATATTGTCGATCCACGTACCGGCTTTTGGGTTAGACAAACGGATCTCGTTGCGGTAATATTTGAATGTGGGTTGTGTCAGTGCGTATCCCGCATTCATCACCGCTTTCCTCAATGTTTTGTCCTTGACCTCCCTCGAGAAATTCTGGACGATATGCCTGACGCAATAGACATGTGTAGAAGGAGGGTCATGCCAACCATTTGCCGGATTATTATAGGCACTTTCAATGGAGGCATGTCTGTCCGAGATCAAACAGAGATCTGGTTGAGGAGCCACGTGTGTACGAAGATTTTTCAGGAAAAAGCTCCAAGCACCACCGGTCTCCCCCTCGACAAGGGCAAACGCAACGGGGAAAATGTTATTGTTGCCATCTTGTGCAACTGCCATCAAAAGCGTGCCTTTGTACTTCCCATACAACCAAGTCCCGTCTATTTGTAGAATTGGTTTGCATGATGCAAACCCTGAGATGCATGGTTGAAATGCCCAAAAGACGCGACTGAATATTCCGTTGCCATGTAGTAGACTACCATCTTGAGCGTACGCTGGCAATGTTTCCAGAACATAAACACTACCTGGAGAATATGTCTTGAGTGCATTTAGGTAGCGGGGAAGTTCTCGGTATGACTCCTCCCAGTTTCCGTACACCCTTTCAATCGCCTTAGTCTTTGCTAACCACGCCTTACGGTAAGACGGAGTGTAGTTAAAAACCGTGGTGATGTGGGAGATGATTGTTTTCACCTTCAAAGAAGGGTCGTTGCTGACCAGGGGTAGGATTTCTTGACAGATTAGATCATGGTTGAGTTTTCGGTGGTCTTGTGATTGAGTGGAACTTACACAAGTATGGGTAGTCATGGAACCTATGACCCAGCAGTCACCCCTTAGTCTGTATGAAGCGGTCAGCTTGAACATGCAGTCAGGGTGGACACACTTGATCTTGTACCTTTCCGGGTTTACACGATCCACCTTATAATCAACCGAGTTGAGCATGTGAAATTTTTTGATGGCCCTTATGCATTCCTCTCTATTACGAAACTTGTCCTTCTCTTTTAAATTTTCATCTGATTGCATATACGGTTGGAAAAACAAGTCCGTAGAAGGTTCATCTCCGCCCATGTTGAAGTTTGTCATGTGCGTAGGTGGTGTGTAGATTTTGTCGGTAGGAATACTTGGGATGCCATCATCGTCAGAATCGCCGTTCACCATTTCATCGAACTCTAACTCGTTATCTTCTTCTTCATCATCAACGGCATCCACCTCATCTTGCTCATTCTCCAAAGGATCAACCTCCTGTGTCACCGGAGGCTCTACCTCCTGTGTCATCGGAGGCTCTTGAAACAGAACGTACAACTCAATAGAGTCGTTTCCAGAATAGACATGGCTGGAAATCATGTTCTGGAAATCCTCGTCATCTTCAATTGCAACCTTATAAAATATGACTTGGTTGTTTCCAAAAAAGACTGGACTCTGATAAAATATTTGGGATACCGGGCCTCGTTCAAGTTTGGCCTCCAATCTTTTCTTAAAGTAGGAGAAATTTGCTTTCCCGTTTAAGAGAAATCGGACATTGTCGGTGTTTCTAAACAAAAACTCAACTGTGGGACACATGTATGTCTCACCGTTGAAATGTGCTTTGACAACAAATTATGGTGAAGAGGCCATTGTGTAGAATTGTTTTAGGTATGAAGGTGGGAATGTTTTGGGTTTATTGATTATATGAAGGTATGAATGCTGGAATGTTTGAAGGTTAGATGACTGATTCGAAGGTTGGAAAATTTTACAGTTTATGTGAATGAATGTTATGTTCAACCTAAGGCAAAATATTTCAATTAAGTAAGTGATGCAACCCCCCAAGGCTGCCAATAATATTACATGCATGGGCTTATGCTGCCACCTAGCCTGGCCCTATTCTACACACATAAATGTTTTGTGTAAGCCTGCCACCCATCAACTCCAATGGCCTTGCATGCAACAGAGAAAGGAATCCCAAAGGCTGTCACGTAGCCTGAGCCAATGCTGTAAAACGTGACACCTCTTATTCGCCAAATGGGGTGGCGACACCATTCATTTTTGTACTATTTCGCCAAGTGAGATGGCGCCTCCCTTACTGTCCAATCGTGATACATGCATGGGCTTATGCTGCCACCTAGCCTGGCCCTATTCTACACACATAAATGTTTTGTGTAAGCCTGCCACCCATCAACTCCAATGGCCTTGCATGCAACAGAGAAAGGAATCCCAAAGGCTGTCACGTAGCCTGAGCCAATGCTGTAAAACGTGACACCTCTTATTCGCCAAATGGGGTGGCGACACCATTCATTTTTGTACTATTTCGCCAAGTGAGATGACGCCTCCCTTACTGTCCAATCGTGATACATGCATGGGCTTATGCTGCCACCTAGCCTGGCCCTATTCTACACACATAAATGTTTTGTGTAAGCCTGCCACCCATCAACTCCAATGGCCTTGCATGCAACAGAGAAAGGAATCCCAAAGGCTGTCACGTAGCCTGAGCCAATGCTGTAAAACGTGACACCTCTTATTCGCCAAATGGGGTGGCGACACCATTCATTTTTGTACTATTTCGCCAAGTGAGATGGCGCCTCCCTTACTGTCCAATCGTGATACATGCATGGGCTTATGCTGCCACCTAGCCTGGCCCTATTCTACACACATAAATGTTTTGTGTAAGCCTGCCACCCATCAACTCCAATGGCCTTGCATGCAACAGAGAAAGGAATCCCAAAGGCTGTCACGTAGCCTGAGCCAATGCTGTAAAACGTGACACCTCTTATTCGCCAAATGGGGTGGCGACACCATTCATTTTTGTACTATTTCGCCAAGTGAGATGGCGCCTCCCTTACTGTCCAATCGTGATACATGCATGGGCTTATGCTGTCACCTAGCCTGGCCCTATTCTACACACATAAATGTTTTGTGTAAGCCTGCCACCCATCAACTCCAATGGCCTTGCATGCAACAGAGAAAGGAATCCCAAAGGCTGTCACGTAGCCTGAGCCAATGCTGTAAAACGTGACACCTCTTATTCGCCAAATGGGGTGGCGACACCATTCATTTTTGTACTATTTCGCCAAGTGAGATGGCGCCTCCCTTACTGTCCAATCGTGATACATGCATGGGCTTATGCTGCCACCTAGCCTGGCCCTATTCTACACACATAAATGTTTTGTGTAAGCCTGCCACCCATCAACTCCAATGGCCTTGCATGCAACAGAGAAAGGAATCCCAAAGGCTGTCACGTAGCCTGAGCCAATGCTGTAAAACGTGACACCTCTTATTCGCCAAATGGGGTGGCGACACCATTCATTTTTGTACTATTTCGCCAAGTGAGATGGCGCCTCCCTTACTGTCCAATCGTGATACATGCATGGGCTTATGCTGCCACCTAGCCTGGCCCTATTCTACACACATAAATGTTTTGTGTAAGCCTGCCACCCATCAACTCCAATGGCCTTGCATGCAACAGAGAAAGGAATCCCAAAGGCTGTCACGTAGCCTGAGCCAATGCTGTAAAACGTGACACCTCTTATTCGCCAAATGGGGTGGCGACACCATTCATTTTTGTACTATTTCGCCAAGTGAGATGGCGCCTCCCTTACTGTCCAATCGTGATACATGCATGGGCTTATGCTGCCACCTAGCCTGGCCCTATTCTACACACATAAATGTTTTGTGTAAGCCTGCCACCCATCAACTCCAATGGCCTTGCATGCAACAGAGAAAGGAATCCCAAAGGCTGTCACGTAGCCTGAGCCAATGCTGTAAAACGTGACACCTCTTATTCGCCAAATGGGGTGGCGACACCATTCATTTTTGTACTATTTCGCCAAGTGAGATGGCGCCTCCCTTACTGTCCAATCGTGATACATGCATGGGCTTATGCTGCCACCTAGCCTGGCCCTATTCTACACACATAAATGTTTTGTGTAAGCCTGCCACCCATCAACTCCAATGGCCTTGCATGCAACAGAGAAAGGAATCCCAAAGGCTGTCACGTAGCCTGAGCCAATGCTGTAAAACGTGACACCTCTTATTCGCCAAATGGGGTGGCGACACCATTCATTTTTGTACTATTTCGCCAAGTGAGATGGCGCCTCCCTTACTGTCCAATCGTGATACATGCATGGGCTTATGCTGCCACCTAGCCTGGCCCTATTCTACACACATAAATTTTTTGTGTAAGCCTGCCACCCATCAACTCCAATGGCCTTGCATGCAACAGAGAAAGGAATCCCAAAGGCTGTCACGTAGCCTGAGCCAATGCTGTAAAACGTGACACCTCTTATTCGTCAAATGGGGTGGCGACACCATTCATTTTTGTACTATTTCGCCAAGTGAGATGGCGCCTCCCTTACTGTCCAATCGTGATACATGCATGGGCTGCCACCTAGCCTGCAAGAGTGACACCTTACATTATTTGTAAATGCATGCATGCATATGTGTAACTCCCTAAGCATGCAAATGTGACACCTCGCAGGCATGCAACCACTACATCAAAATTATTTGCCTATAAATACATACCTTATGAAACATCTCTCACACCCACACAACTCTCACTCTCTGCTACGAAA
The DNA here is from genome assembly GCA_948472305.1 of Vicia faba. Lineage (NCBI taxonomy): Eukaryota > Viridiplantae > Streptophyta > Magnoliopsida > Fabales > Fabaceae > Vicia > Vicia faba. The sequence continues at coordinate 484,232,386 of OX451736.1, read as the reverse complement.
TATTTCTTAAGTCTATCATACTCTCTATTTCTTCCTAAGTCTTTCATTCTCTCAAGCGTTCTGAAGAATGACCCTTCTAACAATGGGAGAAACTCACAGAGGCACAAGGGAAAACATTGCTGCATTTGTAAGTCTCTTCTTTGGTTATACATTTTCATACTTTAAAAAACGTGTTGTTCATCTTAATTAATCTTACTCTTGTTTAATTATGATCTCAGGATACACAGAGATTCAGAATCCGTTCGCACAAATACCTGGCTCCCGACCCTTTCATCGTCCCTTATCTGGAATATGTAGGTTTTGGACACGTGATAAAGATCTCCAACTGCACCATTGACTCCAAATTCATCCTTGCAATGTTGGAGAGGTGGAGACCGGAGACCCATACATTTCACCTACCAATAGGTGAATGTACCACCACTCTCGAAGATGTGTACATGCTACTGGGCCTCCCTATTGACGGTAAAGCGGTGAACAGGTCGGTTCAACAACCCAACTCACAGTGTGAAGAACTGTTAGGTAGGGACATGGTAGAAGGTGGTGGAGCAAGAGGCCAGGGAATACTACTCACTGACCTGAAACGGCATTATGCAAGTATGGAATTAAATGAAAATTCCTCAGAGAATGACCGAGTAGTAAAAGCCCGAACTTATATTATGATACTTTTTGGTACTTTTTTATTTCCCGAAAGTACGGGAAATAGTGTAAATTTCATGTACTTACATTTACTAACAAATTTTGATAAAACTAGAAAATTTAGTTGGGGTTCTGCAGTATTAGCCCACCTGTACAGTTCCTTGTGCAAAAACGCAGTCAAGGAAAAATGTACATTTTATGGGTGCGCATTTTTACTACAAGCCTGGGGTTGGTGGAGGATGGAGTCCTTAAACCCCATCAACAACAACACTTTTGGTTTCCCTTACGCAACAAAGTAAGTCATTAAGTTATAGCATTTATAACTATTCTTCTCTTTCCAAAATATATGCTAAAAATAACATGTTGGATTACGGCAAGAATCCCAGATTCAATGTCGCACTCTACCGGAATCTGTTGGATCACTTAGGCCCAGATGACGTAAGTCGTAGCTTTTAACTTTTGTTCATTTTAATTATTTATACATTACTTTTGCGCTTACCTGATTTAAATTTTATCGCAGTTCGTCTGGAGACCATATTTGGGTTTGGACCATTCTCCAAATCCAGAGGATGCAGCAACTTGGACTGCAAAGACTGCACTCATTCGGTTCAACATTGTGGAGATGCACCACAGCGACCGTGTGAAGATGCATTTCGGAATGATCCAAGAGATACCAAGTGATCCAACAGATTTGTCCCCCTGGCATCTAAAAAGGGTCGACGCCCAGTGGAATCTAACCAACTGGAAAGACTTTGCTCCAGAATGGTGTAAAATGTGGCAAAGGCGTCACCGCTACATCTTGCAATCCCCTATTTTCCTTACTCAAGGTAACATGCGACACACCGATCAATATATGTCGTGGTACAGGTCGGTTAGTAACCCAGATATGCACGTGTCTCATCCGAGGTACTTGGTTGACCCACGCACACAATGGGCACAACCCTCGATTCCCCACCAACAAACCCAAAATCCATCAACCTCAAACCAACCCCCTAGAAGAAACAGACCAACAAACACACAACCACATTCCCCACCACAACACAACTACAACCAAATGCCGTACTACCAACCACAATCACCACCAAACTACCAATACCCAGATATGCCTCAAACCCAACCACAATACCAACCCCAATATCAACAAACCCACATACCCCATACACAATTTCAGTCTTCCACATATCCCAATATGGGGCCCTCAACATCCAGCCTTAGCCCTGATATGGGAATGTCAGAAGATTATGACCAACCCGACCAAACCTACCATCAACCACCATATCACCAAACAACCCAACATCCACAGTACCAAACACCCCAAGATCCATTTCCTTTCTACCCCCCATACTCAGACGACCAATGCTACCGACCAACCATGGAACCCCACCCACCGCCAACACGACCAAACTTCGAGGGTATGGGTAACCGACTGTACCAGAGCGGATCTTCGAGATATGGAGATCTTACTGATTTTATGGATTCGGATCGCATTGACTTCGCTGGGCCATCGACCTTGCCGCAACAGGAAACGAGACGGCACCCAGCAAGAGAAAGGCGAGGACGGGGATGCGGAACTGGGGGTCATTACCGGGTTCCTGGGGATCATTGATGTATCTTTTTTTTTTCCAGTATTTTTTGTATCTATTTTTTTACTGTTATTTAAATGTAAAACAGTTCAATGTAATTATTTTTTATCAAATAAAAAATCAATTTTGTTTATCTCTGTCTAATACGCAACGCGCAGGAAAGGAAATTTTTTTTTTTTTTTTGACCTCACTTTGTACATAGGCGCCATCTCACTTGGCTTAGGGCTTGCCATTTGCCCTTAGGCGCCAAATGAGATGGCGCCTCCCTTATAAAAAGAGGAGGATGCGCCAAATGAGATGGCTCCTCCTTTATGGAGCCATCTCAAACATGGTTATTTGCGTAATTTTTTCCGAAACCTGGTTATTCGCGAAATATTTTTTTAATACTTGGTTATTAATAAAAAAAATTCATTTTTATTTTGTTATGAAAACATATTAAAGTTTAACCTAAAATTAATCCTAATTAATTAATGCGATTTAATTCATAAAAATAAATATTTAATTACTAGTGAAAAGAAAAGAAAAAGGATAAAAATTAATTAAAACTAATTCTACCATTTTTAAATTAATTAAGAAAATGTTAAGATGTTAAGATTTTACTCCTAAATTAAAACTAATTAATTAATAAGGCTTTATTTACAAAAATACTAGTTAAATAAAATATTTATTATTTTTTATCTTTTTCTGATTTTTTTTTGTGTTTTTTTTTTTTTATATATTATGAAAAAAATAATTATGAAGAATTAATTAACAATAACAATTGAATCAAAATAATAATAATGAAAAAAAAATATAAGAAACTTGCAAACCTTAGGGGGGGTTCTGTCCCCAGTAGGAGGGTTTATTAGCATTTCTGGCCCATTTAAATTCATGGCCTGATTGACTTTCGTGGCTAGCATGTAGCTCCGTTGACTAGTGCCTATGGTGTCCATCAGATCTGGTCCCTTGGATTGGCATTATTGGCCAAGTGGCACGCCAGAAATTATGGACGCATGATGGTCCTTGATGCTGAAATTGCATAGGAACGTTAATTGCAAAATAATATGGAAAGGGTGAGGACCTGGGGCTCAAACCCATGTCCTAGAGATTACCAATACCTAGCCTTGCCAACTGATCCACTTGATTGCTTTGTATATTACATAACAAACAAATAACATAAGCGAATATAATAACTAATGGATTTCTGGCGCGAATTTTTGAACGAACCAATCAACGCTTGCCACTGCATTGTCTTCTCCATGGCTTGTTTATTTCCTGAAACACAAAAAAACATTGGCAACGGTTTTGAACCGTTCCCTCAGACACTATTATAAAAAATAGCGATTAGCTCAGGGTGGCTCATAAATTAAGCGCGACCCCATCACTGAGTTTGTATGAAGGTCCTGATTTTGATGGTCTGGGTCTTGTGCTTCAATTTTTCTGGATAAGAGAATCCCTAATTTTGCAAGTCTGAAAACCTAGGGTGCTTTAATGGCGATTTCGCGTATGAGACACAAAAACTCAATCCAACTACACGGTTAGCTTCAGAATGAGTCAAATAATGCAAACCAAATATTAAAAATCAAGAATAATGCAAGAATTATGATAAGTGAGTATGGAAAAAATCAAGAACAGGGCTCAGTCGTTCTACCAATTCTGGGCGTTAGAGGTCGTGCTTTTGATCCAGGAAGTTTCCCTGATGTCTTAGGAAGGCAATGGATTGATTACTTTGCCTTGAAATGTTTGGGAATCACGATTTCAGTTTTGAATTTTTTGATCAAAGTTGCAAAGTTCTCTTTTGTCTTTCTGCGCAGCTTGGGGGTTAGCCGGCATTAGGTCTTGATCAAGCTTATGTATGGAACCAATTAGGGTTAAAATTTGATCCAAAAAACCTTTGCATTGATTGAATAATATTTGATTTTCAAGGCAAAATATTTTCTAATCTTTTCATGCAAACTTCTACCAAATCATGACCAATTAGCAAGATTCTTTCCAAATCTGATTATACACAATATCTTGAAGTTATTTCATGCACAAAAAGATTCAACAAATTAGGTTTAGTATTTTTCACATATTTAATTTAATTAAATGAATTATTAATAATTAAAAATCCAAATAAATAAATAAAAATGATAAAAAACTTCCCTTTGGGCCAAATGGTCGTGCACATGCCTTGGATAATGAATTGTGGAAGAAAAAGAGGCCCATTAGCAATTTTAGGTCATTTGAATCAATGTTGACTTTTCAAAATATCCAAATATTTCCCAACTTCCACAAGGCATAACTTGCTCAATTTTTAAGCTTTGCTCATGTTCTTGGACATTTTGGAAAGGTATTTGAGTCCTCTAACCAATGCCTTTGGTCCCATGTGATTTTGATTTACCAATCTCAAGTTATGGCCTTTGACTTAAAGTCCCTTTTTGTTGACTTTTGAAAATGACCTATAATGTTGAAATTGATAACTTTTTGTGAGAGCATTTCTTGGACTTGAAGTATGAATATGGGTTGTAGGAAATGTCTTTCTATTCAAAATGAGCTTTGGATGGAATTTTTCTGATAATCCATGTGAAAGTTATGCCCTGGTCAATTTACAGTTGACTTTTTCAACTGTCCAGATAAGGAAACTTTTGCATCTTGATGATTTTTGAGCCAAGATTTGAGAATCATGATCAAGCATTGATCAAATGATGTTTGTGGCTTCAAAATGAGATGTTGACCAAAAATTTGGACTTTTGATTGTCAAATGACCATTTTACCCCTACAGTTGACTGTAGTGCAATTAGGGTTTTGACTGTGCAATTTTGTGCTGAAAGTCTTGAAACTTGGTATGAGGATACTTGACCATGTTTATAGGCATGTGAGACTTGATTGGTCCCTTGGAAACTTCATTTACTTTGTCAGAACCAAAACCCTAATTTTGACTGTTTAGGAGGCCCTTGCACTGTGCAACCCTTGGGGAGATTTTGAAGCTTGACTTGGCAATTTCTTGAAGAATATGGGAGGGAAAATTTTGGGGTACAACAGTTGCCTCTGTTCAATCTTCTTAGACCAGAGGATGCAGATTGGCTGACGTGCCTTTCGTAATCCGAGGGTGGAAGATGATTGAACACTAGAGTGCCCAGAAATTTGCGCTCTCATAGTAGCAGTGTGATGGTGGAATGGGCTTATAGATGCCATTTGGAGATTGATGAATAAGATGATGGGCTTATAGATGCCATCTGGATGTTGATCGCGTAAGAGCTTCCTTAGCGAGAACTTGCGTACCTGCAAAAGAAAAAAATGAGTACCTGACCTGTTACAGGAGCTGGTCTTCAAACTCTTCGTGTTGGATGTGTCCTGACTGGTTACAGGAGCTGGATCTGGATCTTCAAAAGGTGATGAATGAACCAGGGATGGTTACTACCTCAACAGGAACAGTGAGAGAACCTTGGACGACTTCAGCTTCAACAGCAATCGTTGAGCGAATCTTGGTGGGAATTACCATCTCCGCAGTATCAGGGAGAGAACCATAGGCGATTACAACCTCAATAGCAATCATTGAGAAAACCTGGGATGGAATTATCATCTCCGCAGCATTGGGGAGAGAACCATAGGCGATTACAACTCAATAGCAATCATTGAGAAAACCTTGGATGGAATTATCGTCTCCACAGGATCGGGGAGAGAACCATAGGCGATTACAACTCAATAGCAATCATTGAGAAAACCTTGGATGGAATTATCGTCTCTGCAGGATCGGGGAGAGAACTATAGGCGATTACGACTCAATAGCAATCATTGAGAAAACCTTGGATGGAATTATCGTCTCCGCAGGATCGGGGAGAGAACCATAGGCGATTACAACTCAGTAGCAATTATTGGGAAAACCTTGGAAAACTTCTACTGAGTCTTCATCAGAAAAATCTGTTTGGGGTCAATTTAGCTGGACTAGAGAAGGCCTTGGACTGGATAAGAAATCTTTGGAGTCGATTACCTGAACCGGTCTAGGTCTTGGAATGTCTTCAACTGGGTCTTTATCAGAAAAATCTGTTTGGGGTCGATTTACCTGGACCAGAGAAGGCCTTTGACTGGATACTAACCAGAGAAATCTTTGGAGTCGATTTAACTGAACCAGATAAGGTCTTAGAGTCTTGAAATATGATTGAGAATTTAACTGAATCTTTCCTGAAAGGTAAAGGTCAGTCATATGCAATGCATGATATGGACCAAGCAATGATGTTCTCAACATAAATGAGATTTGTATGATGCGTCTATGCATGCTATAATGATGTATGGAAGTGCGATGTTTATGAATGTATTTTTCGTCTAGGAAAGTAAATCCTTGACGGGTGCCGGGAAGTCACTCCTGGGCTGATGTTGGAGAATAGATTTTGCTTCCGCTGGGGATGATGATTGCAAGAATACCGGTAGGAGAAGATGACTCCGTTGGGGAATAAACTTGGCGAATGGAATAAATCTGCGGGGAGGAAAGTACTCTAACGATCTTGCTGGGAAGCAATACTCTGTGGGGAGAGAGATGCTTTTGCTGAGCGTTGATAATAACTTGCCAGGGATACCCTTGTTGTGCTGGAAGTGTTAATAGACTTCGCTGGGGATAAGAAAACTCCGCCAAGGACGCTCTTTCCGTGGCTTTTGGCTGAGGATAACCCAGTTATATCCTGGTAGGGAAATAACTCTTTGAATAAAGCCGGGAATCGCGTTCGTGTTCTGCGAGGATGAGCTTCCAGAATCTACTGGGGATAAGCTTACTGCTTGGGGAGATAAATTCCAACTTTCCTGGGGAACTGGATTGGACTCTCCTGGGGAAGTTTTGAACTGCGGGGGAAGTGATTCCTTTGAATGTTGGTATGCCTCCGGGGAACAATCTTTAGACCAAGACTGCCGGGGATGCTTGTTAAGAATATGTATATTGCTGCTGGGGAATGTTGAGATATGTGGAGGATACTCAACTTCCTTAAGGTTTGATAATATAGCTTTGCTCGAGGAGAGTATACTGTCTTGCTGACTTACTCTCTGGGGAATTGGGATATCGGGTTGCGTTCTTCAGCTGATCCTACCTTGGTACCTTGGAGGACAGAACAATTAGATTGCTTAGACAACTCTTTTATTGCCCCTGTTTCTAATGTTACATGTAGTTAATTCTTTGTTTCGTATGCAAATATTTATGAGTTAGCAAATTATTGTCAATGCATATATCACAAATTGAACCTTGGACGTTCTTCGCAAGACAAAACAGAAAAAGAAAAACAATTGGCACTTTTAACTGAAAAATATATTTGTATTGATTTTTGAATGGCCTGAAAATAGGCGTTTTGTGTACAAGAGGCTGACGTCCTAGTAAGAGAACACCGCCGAACAGAAGAGTTTATACAAATTTGTACAGGAGAAAATAAACAGTTGTGTGAAATGAACGATCCCACTGGGTTTTAATTCTGCTATTGCCTTTATAACTCCGAGCGTCTCATCACTTGATGACCTAAACGAAGATGAAGCTGACTGATCGATGCCGTCTGAATTTGATGTAGATACCGGATTCCGGACGCAAGGTGATCCAATGAGACATAGTATTACGCTTTTATCCCTAATTTTTGCCTGGACCGCCCTTTCGGGTTTTCAGTCCACCGGGATACCCATTTTTGCCCAAGCCGCCTTTTCAGGTTTTCGACTTGCCGGGTGTACATATTTTTTTCATTTCATCCCTTCATTTTGCCCGAACCCTTTTGGTTCGTCGGGAAGCCCTAATTTTTGCCTAGGCATGTCAGCCTAGCGGGTCTTTTTTTCATGCGTAGTATCTTTTTACTATGTCTGCATTGGCGGGGTGAGGAAGGTCGTCACCATCCATATTGGTTAGAATCATGGCTCCTCCTGAGAGCACATGTTTAACCACAAATGGCCCTTCGTACGTAGGGGTCCACTTGCCCCTTGGATCACTCTGAGGAAGGATGATTCGCTTGATTACCAGATCCCCAACTTGATATTCCTGTGGTCTGACCTTTTTGTTAAATGCCCTGATCATTCGTTTCTGGTACGTCTGACCATGGCAGATAGCAGCAAGTCTCTTTTCATCAATAAGGTTGAGCTGATCAAGTCGTGTCTGGATCCAATCATCCTCGTTCAGATTTGCATCCTTCATTATCCGGAGAGAGGGTATTTGCACTTCGATCGGTAAGACTGCCTCCATACCATAAACCAGAGAGAAAGGAGTTTCCCCGGTTGACGTCCTGGCTGAGGTACGGTACCCATGTAGAGCGAACGGTAACATCTCGTGCCAATCCTTATAAGTAACTGTCATCTTCTGCACGATTTTCTTGATATTTTTATTTGCTGCTTCTACAGCCCCATTCATCTTCGGTCTGTAAGGAGAAGAATTGTGGTGCTGTATTTTGAACTGCTCGCAGAGCTCAGTGATCATCTTGTTATTTAGATTGGTACCGTTGTCTGTAATAATTCTTTCTGGGACGCCGTACCGACAGATCAGATTATGCCGAATGAACCGCGCCACCACAGTCTTGGTTACTGTAGCGTAGGAAGCTGCTTCAACCCACTTTGTAAAATAATCAATCGCCACTAGGATGAAGTGATGCCCATTGGATGCCGTAGGTTTAATCTCACCAATCATGTCTATGCCCCACATTGCAAACGGCCAAGGCGCAGTCAGAACATTCAGGGGAACTGGAGGAACATGCACCTTGTCTGCATAAATCTGGCACTTATGGCATGTCCTAGAATGTTGGTAGCAGTCAACTTCCATTGTGGACCAGTAATACCCTGCCCGAAGGATCTTATTTGCCATTGTATGCCCACTGGAATGTGTACCAAAGGTCCCTTCATGTAGCTCTTCCATGATCCTTTCTGCTTCAGTCTTATCCACACAACGCAGTAAGGTTGAGTCATGGTTTCGCTTGTACAAGATGCCGTTGCTAAGGAAGAACTTTGCCGTGAACCTTCTCAGGAACTTCTTATCGTTGACAGATGCATCTTCAGGGTATTCCTGAGCTTCCAAATATCTCTTCACCTCATGGTACCAAGGCTTCTCAGTCACCAATTCAGTCTCGAGATCGCAACAGTATGCCGGTTCGTCCAGTTTCCAGATGATGATCCGGGGAGCTTCATTGTCCCATTTGACCTTGAACATAGAAGAGATTGTAGCTAACGCGTCCGCTAACTGATTCTCTTCTCTTGGAAAGTGTTCAAAGGTTATCTTCGTGAAGTGAGGGATCAAGGTCAACACACATTCTCTGTAAGGAATAAGATTCGGATGTTTCGTATCCCACTCTCCTTTGATCTGATTGATCACAAGAGCGGAATCTCCGAAGACACTCAGAAACTTGATCCTTAGATCGATCGCGGCTTGAAGACCCATGACGCACGCCTCGTACTCCGCCATGTTGTTGGTACAGTTGAAACATAGCCGGGCAGTGAGCGGAGTATGAGTGCCTTGAGGAGATATGATTATGGTGCCGATACCGTTTCCCAAAGAGTTGGAGGCTCCGTCAAAGTGAATAGACCATCGGGATCCTTCCTCAGGTCCTTCATCCGGTCCAGGTACTTCACAATCAGTCACTATCATGATGCTTTCGTCCGGAAACTCGAAGTTCATTGACTGATAGTCGTTTACTACCTGATGTGCTAAGTGGTCTGCCAATACACTTCCCTTGATGGCTTTCTGGGTTGTGTACTGAATGTCGTATTCCGTCAAGATCATTTGCCATCTTGCTATTCTCCCAGACAGAGCAGGCTTTTCGAATATGTACTTTATAGGATCCATCTTTGAGATCAACAAGGTGGTATGAGTCAGCATATACTGTCTCAGCCGGCGAGCAGCCCATACCAAAGCGCAGCAAGTTTTCTCGAGCAGTGAGTATCGGGTCTCACAGTCGGTAAACTTTTTGCTAAGGTAATAAATGGCATGCTCTTTTCGGCCAGACTCGTCATGCTGCCCCAGCACGCACCCCATTGAGTTGTCAAGTACTGTCAGGTATAGTATCAGAGGTCTCCCTTCAACCGGTGGCATAAGGATGGGTGGTTCTTGGAGATACTCTTTGATTCTGTCAAACGCGGCCTGACATTCATCATTCCAACGTACTACCTGATCTTTCTTCAGCAGCTTGAAGATTGGCTCACAGGTAGCAGTTAGGTGTGAAATGAACCGAGCAATGTAATTCAGGCGTCCTAAAAAGCCTCTGACTTCCTTTTCTGTCTTAGGAACTGGCATCTCTTGAATAGCTTTAACCTTAGCAGGGTCCACTTGAATACCTTTATCACTGACCACGAAGCCTAGCAACTTTCCAGATCTTACCCCGAAGGTGCACTTGTTCGGGTTCAACCTTAGCTTGTACAGTTTCAACCGGTCAAACAACTTCTGCAGATGATCTAGGTGCTCTTCCTCAGTCTGGGACCTTGCGATCATGTCGTCAACATACACTTCTATCTCATGATGGATCATGTCATGAAATAAAGCGACCATGGCACGTTGGTAGGTTGCCCCAGCGTTCTTTAGTCCAAAAGGCATGACCTTGTAGCAGAAGGTGCCCCACTGAGTAACAAAGGTAGTCTTTTCCATGTCTTCAGGTGCCATCTTGATCTGATTATAACCTGAAAAACCATCCATGAAAGAAAACACCTTATGCTGAGCTGTATTATCAACAAGGACATCAATGTGAGGTAGGGGGAAGTCATCCTTGGGGCTGGCCCTGTTCAGATCCCTGTAATCAACACACATTCTGACCTTACCGTCTTTCTTTGGTACCGGCACCACATTAGCAACCCACTGAGGGTAAGAAGTCACTGCAAGGAACCCAGCATCAAACTGTTTCATAACCTCGGCTTTGATCTTCTCAGACATCTCTGGACGCATGCGGCGGACCTTTTGCTTAACCGGAGGGCAGTCTTCCTTAGTTGGCAAGTGATGGACCACAATATCGGTATCCAACCCGGGCATGTCTTCGTAGGACCAGGCAAAGATCTCCATATAATCATGTAGCATCTTAGTCAACCGTTGCTTCACGCTGAGCTCTAGGTTGGCACCAATCTTTACCTCTTTCCTGTCTTCTTCAGTACCCAGGTTTATTGTTTCCACTGGCTCTTCATGTGGTTGAATTGCCCTCTCTTCCTGAAGTAACAGTCTTGCAAGCTCTCCAGGCACTTCGCAATCATCTTCACCTTCGTCTTCGGCTAAGTTGATCGAATTTTCGAAGTCATAATTGGCAGTAGCAGAGTCGTTACCAATGAGATCCAGAGTGGATTGAAACCTGTATGAGTGAGTGTGTGTAAATACAGCTGTTTTGAAAAATATGTAAAGGAAGAAAAGACAGAAAAGGAGCATAAGATTTGAAATGCGAGAAAACGTCCAAGATTTTCATTTATGATATATGAAATGACAATTTATATGCCCTCACAAATGAAACCACGGTGCCTCGGGTAAGACACCGGGCCATAGAGTTTATTTATTGTTCATTACAAATAATAAAACAAAGAAGTTTATTACTGCGTAACAAAAGTAACAGGAGTATGGTCTTTGACAATCCAATTGGTCAATCCGCCTTCGGTCGTCGGGTAGATCCAGCTATTGAACTCAGCTTCGTCCACTTCATTGTCTTCACCAACATCATTCACTCCTGGATTTGTAATGAACACAGGAGGTCTTCTGGTCTTCGCCTTCCGCATAGCTTTCTGACCCTCTGCAGTAAAACCCAGTCCAAATTTGTCAGTTTTCTGTGTAAAGTCGGGAAGCCTGCCCCAGTTAGCATATTCACCTTTCTGAACCACAGCCCGGGCATCCTTTAGGGAAGCCATCTTCAAAGGAACATCCTCCTCGACCGTTGTTTCTGCTGCTGCTGAAATTGGAAGCACCTCCGCAAAATGCTGAAAGGGGGTTTCAATAAACTCCCCATCCATCTCAATGTATCTAAAGGAATTCAAATGGCTCACCATATACTCCTCCTCTCCCTGCACAGTGACGATCTTCCCTCTGACGGGGTACTTCAGCTTCTGGTGCAAGGTAGAGGTCACTGCCCCAGCTTTATGGATCCAAGGTCGACCCAGTAGACAAGAGTATGATGGGCGGATATCCATCACATAAAAAGTAGAGTCAAACACCTGAGAGCCCACACGAATAGGAATGTCAACCTCTCCATGAACCATCCTTTTTGAACCGTCAAAGGCCCTGACGATGATATTGCTGGGTTTCAGTTTCAGGCCTTCACAATCTAAACAGTCTAAAGCCTTCTTGGGTAGCACATTCAAGGACGAACCAGTATCCACCAACACATGCGCCAGAGTAGTGCCCCTGCATTCGATAGAGACATGCAGGGCATCATTGTGGTCTCTTCCTTTCGTAGTCAAGTCAGCATCTGAGAAGCCTAAGCCATTATCCCTGTCAGATTTACTACGCAGTCAGTGAATTGAACTGCAGATGTCTCCTGTGGCACATGGGCCGTCTTGAGAAATGAGATCAAGGCCTTAGCATGGGCCTCGGAGCATAGCAATAGGGAGAGCATGGAGATCTTGGAGGGCGTATGCCCCAGCTGTTCCACAACATTGAAATCACTCTTCTTTATTATTTTTAGGATTTCCTCCATCTCTTGTTGGGAGGCTTCAACATTTATAGATATCGGTGCCTCCATCCGGGCAGGCTCATCTTCGACTCCCTTGCCCCGAGCATTGGATGACTCGGCAGCAGGGGAAACAACTTGATCAGCAACAGGAACAGGTACACTTGTAGGTGTTATAAGGAGGGGTCTTCGAGCAGCGGGCGGTGCAATGTCAGGCGAGAAGAGCCTGCCACTGCGGGTAACCTTGGCTGGGCCAGTGATATCACAGATACTGGCGCCAGTGTTGAACTCTTGTTTAATTCCATTCACATATACGTCTGCCCCATAGTGCCAGGGGACAGCTTTATCAGATACGTAGGGGAGAGGCCCCGGAACAGTAATAACCACTGGTGCGACGGTCATGATTTGAACAGGCTTCTTCGGGAGAGCCTTGACTGGATTATTGAAGATGGTAACCACATAAACTTCTTCTACCGGAACCAACTGAATAGCAGACTTCTTAAACAGAATCTCCTTACTATCCATTAGGCTTTGGATGCCTAACTTCAGCAAGGGACAACCAGATAGGGAAACAGCACAGAACAGGCAACCCTCACTGCAACCCGGAAATAAACCGGCCAGCAGCAGGTTCCTCTTGACAGTCTTCAGAGGGGTAGCTAGGTCATCCACAGAAACAGCGTAAGCATCTTCATCAACAACATTTACCCCATGCTGAGGCATAGGAGCAGTCACCACATTCGGCCTCTCAGGCGCTTCGAACTGTATCTCCTTCGCGTCGATAAGGTCTTGCACCTTATTCCTTAATGCCCAACAGTCATCAGTGGAATGCCCCGGGCTATCAGAATGATAAGCACAACGAGCATTTGGGTTGTATTTCGGAGAGGCAGTGTTTACGCCTTTGGGGGCCTCTCTGACAGTCACTAGGTTGGTGGATAGCAACTGCGGCAAGATTTGGGATAGGGTCATGCTCAAACGGGTAAACTCTCTCCGGGGTCTTTCAGCCCTTTGAGGATTGGTTGGCCGAGGAGCGGCAGCAGGCTTAGCAATCATTACCGCACTAACAGATTGGCGGCGCTCAGATCTCTCTGGTCTCCGGGAGCCATATACAGCACTAGCCTCCTTCTTGAAGGGTTTCTTCTCAGAACTAGACGATGCACCCTTCGGAATCTTTCCAGACTTCAACCCAGCCTCAATTCTCTCTCCAGTTAGAATCAGATCAGTGAACCCTGCAGACGAATTCCCGATAAGATGGTTGAAAAATGGCCCAGATAGGGTCCCCAAGAACATGTCTACCAACTCCCGATCAGTCAACGGAGGCTGCACCCTGCCAGCCAGGTCCCTCCACTTCTGAGCATACTCTTTAAAACCTTCACTTGAACCTAACGACATACCCTGGAGTTGGGTACGTGTAGGGGCAAGGTCGGCATTATATTGATACTGCTTATAGAAAGCAGTAGCCAACTCCTCCCAGTTACGAACCTTGGTCCCATCCAGCTGATAGAACCATTCGAGATGAGTCCCTGAAAGACTCTCCTGGAAGAAGTGGATCCACAAGTTCTTATCCGCTGAGTACGGTTGAATCTTCCGAACATAGGACCTGAGATGTAGCTTGGGACAAGATGACCCGTCGTACTTAGTGAAAGATGGTGCTTTGAATTTACGAGGAATGATCACACCAGTTGACAAACCCAGATCTCCAAAATCCAGCCCAGGTACCTGTTGTATCTCCATAGCATTCAGCCTGTCCTCCAACTGCTTGTAACGGTCTTCTGCCGGAGGATATTGCTCTTCATCAAAATCAGTCTCGTTGTGGAGACTACCGGACTAGGACCTTTTTCCGCTTGAGGAGTACCCTTGCCAATGGAAGAACCAACCTCTTCATTTTGCAGAGTATTGCCAAACCTTCGGCCCGAGCTGAACAGAACAGTCCTTCTCTTCTTCTTCTTTTACTTCTTCAGGAGCAGAGCCTTCAGCTCCTCTTGGCCCTGAGCCAAGCCCATAATTAATTCCTGAAATTGCACATTCTGCGCCTGAAGAGCTTTGATGGACATCTCAGTTGATGACGAGTCAGGATTCATGATGCTGAAATAAACAGCGAAGAACGGTAAGCAACCTGAAAAGAGGAAAACCTGCTATGCACATGATGAATGGAATGCGTATGATTTATGTTTTCAAAGACAATCGGGAATCAACTTTGTAAACAAAAAGGAACACACTTCATTAGATTCAACTTTGAAACTGGAATTATTCAACAGGTTGCCCTTAGGCGTTACATGAAAGGAAATACTGAAAAGGGAAATAAAACTGTAAAAGAACATCCGGAGCTCCTTATTGATCCCATGGTCTCCTCTTCTCAGTACGGATGTAGGCATTCAGAGCTCTCTCATTCTCCAACTGCTTTGTCAGCTTCTGGATCTTTAATTCATGCTCGTTGAACTTTTCCCGGTAAGAATCCCGTTCTTCTCGCAGTTGCGACCAAGATCTCTTCAATGTCTCATAATCAGTAGGTATCTGAGGAGGAAGGACAGTTGGAGGAACACCATCTTTGTCAGGACACTCAAGAATGACGGGTCTGACAGCTTCATACGGCATACCTAACTTCTGAGCACGGATGCGAACCCATTTGTAGTAGGCTTCCATAGGTAAAGAAGTCTTTGGCCCCAACTCTTGTGGGTCAGCTTTATGAACTTTGTCCCAAGCCTTGATGAACCTACGACACAGCTCGTCACTATCCACCTGAAACTCAAAACTGATGTGAGGCACCAACATCTCATGAGGCCCTGCTCTTCTTGCTCTTCCAAACTGACGGAGCGCTAGACATGGATTGTAAGAGATCCCTCCGTGGGTACCAATTAGAGGAACATTAGGGTATTCCCCGCATCGATCAATGACAGCTATCTCATCCAAACCTCTGCAAGTCCAAATGATGTCTTTGTCGGTGAGAGACATTAACCTATGAGCCCAACCTCTTCCTTCTTGGTTCTTCAGTACGAACTTGGGGAGGTGCGAAATAAACCACCTCACCAACAAAGGGATACAACACCATAGGGTTCCTCGTCTTTGGGTAGTACGAGCATGAAGTTGTTGCAAGATGTCACCCAAGAGAGTGGGCACAGGATTCTGAGACATAAAGATCCTTATGGCAGTGACATTAATGAAGTTATCAGGATTAGGAAACAAGACTAACCCATAGATTAGGAGAGCCAAAATGTCTTCATATGCCCTAAAATCCAGGTCATTCCAGAAACTGTTAGCTTTACCAATCAGAAACTTGGCCAAGAAACCCTTAACTCCGCTTCTAGTTACCCAGTTGTCTGTTACCTCCTGATGGGTCAAAGGAAGAGCTGCAGCAACATCCTCAAGCCTGAGGGTCTTTTCCCAACCAGTAAAGGGAGTCTGATCCAAGATAGGGATACCAAGCAAATCAGAGAACTCTTCCAGGGTAGGGACCAGCTGGAAGTCTTGAAAGGTGAAGCATTGGTACAGGGGGTCATAGAACTGGGTCAGAACACTCATCAACTGTTGATCCCGCTTTGCAGTGACTAAACTAAGAAGAGAACCATGCCTCTGGATGAAGGAAGTGGTATTTGGAATTCTGCTAACCAACTCCTCAAGCAACTCAGGTGAATGAACAAAGTTGAACCGAATAGTATTCCTTCGCACAGGCATCATGATGTCCTACAAAACAGAGCAAAGGTGAAACCCTCTTGTCTTTGAAATGGTTAGTCCTTATGCAGGATGCATGCAATGCTCATGATGTTATGATGTTATGATAAAGCACACCACAAACAGATACAAAGGCAAACATGGTAAGGCACACAAGTCACACAAGGCAAGCCCCTAAAGTTTAGGCCAGCATGAGGTCTAGGTACTACCCTCTTTCAGTTTGTTAGTTCATACCTGTCCTATCAAAGTAATCGGGTTCTTAGAGGATCCCAATATCATTGACTACCCTCAATCGGTCATAACTCCAGCATCGCAATCTTTTCCCGCAGCCAGAACCATCACGAGAGTTTAGCCTCAATGGGCGTAGCATACTGCTACTGTTCTAATGGCCAAGTTGCGTCATTTAAGGTTCTAAGGTTGTTGGTTCTTAATGACTCCTTAGAAGACCCATATTCTCCTTGTTGCGACACAAGGGATATCGGTACAGACCAAGGTGCCACACCAACGTAGCCACTGCTTCACCCGTGTCGGTCTACGCCGGACAGGTCCCTCACAGCTTATGCTACCTAAACAGGGTATCCCTAGATCTGGGTTAGGATCTATATAACTCCCATGCAACCTACAAATTTAAAGCAGACAAGTCAATACAATTGAAAACACAGTTATGAACTAACCCTAAGGTACACCTCACTTTAAGTTTAAATCCCCAGTAGAGTCGCCAGTTCTGTGATCGGTGGATCTGGAATTGACTGTTTAACGCTGGTTCGCGAAATGTCGCGGAAGCAAGAGTCGCCACCGTCTTTTATTTTCTCCAAATGGAAAGGACAAAAGCACAGAAAAATTCCTTATAGAGATTGCTCTCGGTTTGGGAGGTAGATTATAGAAAGGGAAGGTGTTAGCACCCTTTCTATCCATGGTTATCCATGGGCTCTTAGATACTTGCTCACTTGTGTTTTCAAAAATGGTTTGTTTGCTTTTCAACTGTGGGTTTTAAAAAGTTTCTTTGAAAATTTCAGTTCGACTCTTGTATCGGTCCTCAAGAGTGTTTGAAAAAATGCTTTCGAAAGCTTTTTGAAAATGTGTTGGTGCGAAAAGTATTTTTGAATTTATTTTGAAATTTAGAGCAAGTATCTAGAGTCGTCTACCTACCCTAAGGAATTCGTCTATGTAAATGTCCTTTAAAGTAGTGTCATCCCACCATTGAGAGGTAGGTAGCACCACCGTTGGAGGTGTTCGGGTCAATTCGAGGTTCGGGACATGGTGATCACCAGAGCAATGGGAAGACACCTTAGAAGCTACCCTCATGCCAGGTTCCCGGATCATGAGGACTTACTAAGACATCCTCTACTCGACGATCACCTTTCGAGGTAAGGCAACAGTGAGGCGTACTCTAGGGGGGGTGTGATTTGTGTGTCAGATTCATTTATTATTGTCTTGTCAGGTTATGAGTGATCTATACGCTTGTTTTTATTTAAGGCCATTCATTCTTGCATGCATTTATTTAACAGTTAAAAAATTGCGAGAAAGGTAAAGTTCTAAACTATTACAAAGGCGCGGGTCCACATCGCCAAAATTTCCAGAACCCGATTTGACAGAAAAATAAAGAAATAATGAAAAGTAAAGTGCGAGAAATTAATTACACGGCTTTGGGAGAGGTACATAAATATTAAAAGAAAAAAGAAATAAATACGCGCATTAAATAAGAATTAAGAACGAGGGCATTGGACCCTTTTTTGCAAAATTAAATTAAATGATTATTAAATTAATAAAATTAAAATGAAAAGAAATTGTTTTTGGTATTTTTGGTACTTAGGAGAATTTAATGCAATTAAACCTAATTCTACAATTTTTATTTTGTTATGAAAACATATTAAAGTTTAACCTAAAATTAATCCTAATTAATTAATGCGATTTAATTCATAAAAATAAATATTTAATTACTAGTGAAAAGAAAAGAAAAAGGATAAAAATTAATTAAAACTAATTCTACCATTTTTAAATTAATTAAGAAAATGTTAAGATGTTAAGATTTTACTCCTAAATTAAAACTAATTAATTAATAAGGCTTTATTTACAAAAATACTAGTTAAATAAAATATTTATTATTTTTTATCTTTTTCTGATTTTTTTTTGTGTTTTTTTTTTATATATTATGAAAAAAATAATTATGAAGAATTAATTAACAATAACAATTGAATCAAAATAATAATAATGAAAAAAAAATATAAGAAACTTGCAAACCTTAGGGGGGTTCTGTCCCCAGTAGGAGGGTTTATTAGCATTTCTGGCCCATTTAAATTCATGGCCTGATTGACTTTCGTGGCTAGCATGTAGCTCCGTTGACTAGTGCCTATGGTGTCCATCAGATCTGGTCCCTTGGATTGGCATTATTGGCCAAGTGGCACGCCAGAAATTGTGGACGCATGGTGGTCCTTGATGCTGAAATTGCATAGGAACGTTAATTGCAAAATAATATGGAAAGGGTGAGGACCTGGGGCTCGAACCCAGGTCCTAGAGATTACCAATACCTAGCCTTGCCAACTGATCCACTTGATTGCTTTGTATATTACATAACAAATAAATAACATAAGCGAATATAATAACTAATGGATTTCTGGCGCGAATTTTTGAACGAACCAATCAACGCTTGCCACTGCATCGTCTTCTCCATGGCTTGTTTATTTCTTGAAACACAAAAAAACATTGGCAACGGTTTTGAACCGTTCCCTCAGACACTATTATAAAAAATAGCGATTAGCTCAGGGTGGCTCATAAATTGAGCGCGACCCCATCACTGAGTTTGTATGAAGGTCCTGATTTTGATGGTCTGGGTCTTGTGCTTCAATTTTTCTGGATAAGAGAATCCCTAATTTTGCAAGTCTGAAAACCTAGGGTGCTTTAATGGCGATTTCGCGTATGAGACACAAAAACTCAATCCAACTACATGGTTAGCTTCAGAATGAGTCAAATAATGCAAACCAAATATTAAAAATCAAGAATAATGCAAGAATTATGATAAGTGAGTATGGAAAAAATCAAGAACAGGGCTCAGTCGTTCTACCAATTCTGGGCGTTAGAGGTCGTGCTTTTGATCCAGGAAGTTTCCCTGATGTCTTAGGAAGGCAATGGATTGATTACTTTGCCTTAAAATGCTTGGGAATCACGATTTCAGTTTTGAATTTTTTGATCAAAGTTGCAAAGTTCTCTTTTGTCTTTCTGCGCAGCTTGGGGGTTAGCCGGCATTAGGTCTTGATCAAGCTTATGTATGGAACCAATTAGGGTTAAAATTTGATCCAAAAAACCTTTGCATTGATTGAATAATATTTGATTTTCAAGGCAAAATATTTTCTAATCTTTTCATGCAAACTTCTACCAAATCATGACCAATTAGCAAGATTCTTTCCAAATCTGATTATACACAATATCTTGAAGTTATTTCATGCACAAAAAGATTCAACAAATTAGGTTTAGTATTTTTCACATATTTAATTTAATTAAATGAATTATTAATAATTAAAAATCCAAATAAATAAATAAAAATGATAAAAAACTTCCCTTTGGGCCAAATGGTCGTGCACATGCCTTGGATAATGAATTGTGGAAGAAAAAGAGGCCCATTAGCAATTTTAGGTCATTTGAATCAATGTTGACTTTTCAAAATATCCAAAAATTTCCCAACTTCCACAAGGCATAACTTGCTCAATTTTTAAGATTTGCTCATGTTCTTGGACATTTTGGAAAGGTCTTTGAGTCATATAACCAATTCCTTTGGTCCCATATCATTTTGATTTACCAATCTCAAGTTATGGCCTTTGACTTAAAGTCCCTTTTTGTTGACTTTTGAAAATGACCTATAATGTTGAAATTGATAACTTTTTGTGAGAGCATTTCTTGGACTTGAAGTATGAAGATGGGTTGTAGGAAATGTCTTTCTATTCAAAATGAGCTTTGGATGGAATTTTTCTTATAATCCATGTGAAAGTTATGCCCTGGTCAATTTACAGTTGACTTTTTTCAATTGTCCAAATAAGGAAACTTTTGCATCTTGATGATTTTTGAGCCAAGCTTTGAGAATCATGATCAAGCATTGATCAAATGATGTTTGTGGCTTCAAAATGAGATGTTGACCAAAAATTTGGACTTTTGACTGTCAAATGACCATTTTACCCCTATAGTTGACTGTAGTGCAATTAGGGTTTTGACTGTGCAATTTTGTGCTGAAAGTCTTGAAACTTGGTATGAGGATACTTGACCATGTTTATAGGCATGTGAGACTTGATTGGACCCTTGGAAACTTCATTTACTTTGTCAGAACCAAAACCCTAATTTTGACTGTTTAGGAGGCCCTTGCACTGTGCAACCCTTGGGGAGATTTTGAAGCTTGACTTGGCAATTTCTTGAAGAATATGGGAGGGCAAATTTTGGGGTACAACACGGTGGTTATATCAAGACCTGTTGTTGCTCCTCACCGCAACAATCAACCAAGGGCCGAGAGGCCGCGAAGACAATTCACGCAACTCAACATGACATTATCTCAGATTCTGCCGCAGTTATTGAAGACCAACTTGATAATTCCAAGGGAGGCTCCGAAGAATCCAAATACAACATCACCGATGTACGATCCGAATGCCCGTTGTGCTTTTCACTATGATGGCCTGGGGCACGATACAGATAACTGTTGGGTCTTGAAGAACAAGGTACATGACTTGATTGATGCTAAGGAGATTGAGTTCGAAGCGCCTGAAAGGCCTAATGTTGTGACTGCTCCTATGCCCAAGCATGGAGTGAATGCTGTAGATGAAGATTGATTTGTGGTTTTTATGAGAGACATTGCTACTCCATTGATGACTGTGAAGAAGAACCTTCTGTTAGCCAGTTTATTTCTGGGCTGCGGTGAAGGTTGTCGTCTGTGTACCATCCTACCTACCGGTTGCCATCTTTTGAAGTCAGGTGTCCAACGCCTGATGGATAATAAAGAAATTCGGTTTGAGAAGACTTTTGTTCCTTTGGTTTCTACTGAAGAAGTTGCTATAATCACCATTTCTGACAATTCTTCCAAGGCTTCCTCGAGAAAGCCTGTTAGAATTACACCCGTTGCGAGAATTGCACCGTTGATCATCACCATTCCTGGGCCTATCCCCTATACATCAGATAAAGCTGTCCCATGGCACTATGGGGATGGCGTGTACTACCATGGAGTTAAACAAGATTTGAATACTGATACTGACATCAGCAACATTGTTGGAGCTAGTAAAATCACCTGCAGCGAAAGACTTTTTTCCCCTGAGATCTCTGCGCCAACTGTTCGGAAGCCTGTTGTTATTACACCTGCTACTGTCCCTGTTCAAGTTCCAATTCTTACCCCTGTTGCCGAGTCGTCTGACACTCGGGGCAAAGGGACCACCGGTGATCCTGCCCAGACGGAGGCACCAAAGATGATTACTGTTGAAGCCTCTAGACAAGAGATGGAGGAAATTTTAAAGATCATCAAAAAGAGTGACTACAATGTAGTCGAGCATCTGGGGCAAACCCCATCCAAAATCTCTATGTTGTCTCTGTTGCTATGCTCAGAAGCCCATGCCAAGGATCTGATTGCTTTCCTGAAGACTGCACACGTACCACAAGAGACATCAGCTGATCAGTTTAAAGATTGTGTGACTAGTCTGACTGCTGATAATGGGTTGGGTTTCTCTGACACCGACTTGACTGCTAAGGGGAAGAATCACAATGACGCCCTGCATGTCTCCATTGAATGCAGGGGCACTACTCTTGCTCACGTATTGGTAGATACTGGAACTTCGTTGAATGTGTTACCTAAGAAAGCTCTAGACTGGTTAGGCTGTGAATGGTTGGAGCTGAAACCAAGCAACATTGTGGTCAGGGCCTTTGATGGGTCCAAGAGAATGGTATACGGAGAAGTGGATATTCCGATTAAGGTTGGTTCTCAGGTTTTTGCATCTACATTCTATGTGATGGACATTTGACCATCTTATTCTTGTTTGCTAGGTCGCCCATGGATCCACAAAGTTGGGGCAGTAACGTCCACGCTTCACCAGATGCTGAAATACCCGGTCAAGGGGAAAAAAGTTACGGTACAAGGAGAGGAGGAGTACATGGTGAGCCACCTCAACTCTTTCCGTTATGTAGAGATGGACGGGGATTTCATTGAGACCCCGTTTCAGCATTTTGAAGAGGTTCCCCAGACATTGTCATCAACTGAAACTGTTGTTGAAGATCCTCCAATGAAGATGGCTTCCTTCAAGGATGCTCGGGCTGTTGTTGAGAAAGGTGGGTATGCGAATTGGGGCCAACTCCCTGATTTTGCATATAATACTAACAATTTTGGTTTAGGTTTCACTGTAGAAGCTCAAAGGGATGTTCGGTGTGCACGGATCGGAGGACCTCCCCTGTTTATCAGCCATTCAGGAGTAAATTCCATTGAAGACGATGTTGAAGAGTCTGAGTTTGATAGCTGGATTTACCCAACTGCCGGCAGTGGATTAAGCAACTGGACAACAAAGGACTTCATCCCAATTTCTTTTATTACCCAGTAATAAAACTTTTGTTTTGAATTTGTAACAGACAATGTTTTAAACTTTACGGCCCGATGTCTTACCCAGGGCATCGTGGCTTTGTTTGTGAGGGTTTTATGTGTGTCATCTACATATATCATTAATAAAAGTATTGGACATTTCTTGCATTTCAAAATTTGCGCTCTTTGTTTTTCTTTTATTATATATTGCAAAATAACTATTTTACACACACTCACATATACAAGTCTACATCCATTCTGGATCCCACTGATAACGACTCTGCTACTTCCAGTTATAACTTCGAAAGTCCGATCAACTTAGCCGAAGACGAAGGTGAAGATGATTGTGAAGTGCCTGGAGAGCTTGCAAGACTGCTACTTCAGGAAGAGAGGGCCATACAGCCGCATGAAGAGCCAGTGGAAACAGTAAATCTGGGTACAGAGGTAGACAAGATAGAGGTCAAGATTGGTGCGAATTTGGAACCTAGTCTTAAACAACGCTTGATTTAGATGCTGCGTGACTATGTTGAGATCTTTTCCTGGTCTTATGAAGATATGCATGGGTTGGATACTGATATCATGGTTCACCGATTACCTACCAAGGAAGATTGTCCTCCAGTGAAGCAGAAGGTCCGCCAAATGCGCCCGGAGATGTCTGAGAAAATCAAGGCTGAGGTTATGAAACAATTTGATGCCGGTTTTCTAGCAGTTACTTCTTACCCACATTGGGTGGCCAACGTGGTTCCAGTGCCAAAGAAGGATGATAAAGTTCGGATGTGTGTCGACTATAGGGATATGAATAGGGCAAGCCCCAAGGATGATTTCCCTCTACCTCATATCGACGTTCTGGTTGACAACACCGCAGAGCATAAGGTCTTCTCCTTCATGGATGGTTTCTCCAATTATAATCAAATTAAAATGGCTCCCGAAGACATGGAGAAGACAACCTTTGTTACTCAATGGGGTTCCTTTTGCTACAAAGTCATGCCTTTTGGATTGAAGAATGCTAGGGCAACGTATCAGCGTGTCATGGTCGCTTTGTTCCACGACATGATCCATCATGAGATTGAGGTATACGTTGACGACATGATTGCAAGATCCCAGACTGAGGAAGAACATCTTGACCACCTTCAGAAACTATTTGACAGGTTGAAGTTGTACAAGCTGAGGTTAAACCCGAACAAGTGCATCTTCGGGGTGAGGTCTGGTAAGCTACTGGGTTTCGTCGTAAGTGATAATGGTATTCAGGTGGATCCTGCAAAGGTGAAGGATATACAAGAAATGCCAGCTCCCCGAATAGAAAAAAGAAGTCAGAGGCTTTCTGGGACGTCTGAACTATATTGCCCGATTCATCTCGCACCTGACTGCTACTTGTGAGCCAATCTTCAAGCTACTGAAGAAAGATCAAGTAGTACGTTGGAACGATGAATGTCAGGCCTCTTTCGAAAGGATCAAGGAATATCTCCAAGAACCACCTATTATGATGCCTCCAGTTGAAGGGAGACCCTTGATCTTATACTTGACAGTACTCGACAACTCAATGGGGTGTGTGTTGGGTCAGCATGACGAGTCTGGCCAAAAAGAGCATGTTATTTATTACCTTAGCAAAAAGTTTACTGACTGCGAGACCCGATACTCGTTGCTTGAGAAAACTTGCTGCGCTTTGGCATGGGCTGCTCGTCGGCTGAGACAGTATATGCTGACTCACACTACTTTATTGATATCAAAGATTGATCCAATCAGGTATATCTTCGAGAAGCCTGCCTTGTACGGAAGAATAACAAGATGGAAGATGATCTTGACTGAGCATGACATCCAGTACACGACCCAAAAGGCAATCAAGGGAAGTGTGTTGGAAGATCATTTGGCACATCAGGCAGTAGATGATTACCAGTCTATGAACTTTGAATTTCTTGATGAGAATATCATGATAGTAACTGACTGTGAGACACCTGGATCGGATGAAGGACCTGAGGAGGGATCCCGATGGTCTATGTACTTTGATGGAGCTTTGAACGCTTTGGGTAATGGCATTGGCGCCGTGATCATATCTCCTAAAGGCTCTCATACTCCGTTCATCGCCCGACTATGTTTTAACTGCACCAATAATATGGCAGAGTATGAAGCGTGCATCATGGGTCTTCAAGCAGCAATTGATCTAAGGATTAAGTTTCTAAGTGTTTTCAGAGATTCCGCTCTCGTGATCAGTCAGATCAAAGGTGAGTGGGATACGAAACATCCGAATCTTATTCCTTACAAGGAGTATATGTTGATGTTGCTGCCACATTTCAAGAAGATAACCTTTGAACACTTCCCTAGAGAGGAGAATCAGTTGGCGAACGCGCTGGCTACAATGTCTTCTATGTTCAAAGTCAATTGGGACAACGAAGCTCCCCGGATTACCATTGAAAGGTTGGACGAACCTGCACATTGTTGTGATATTGAGACTGAAGAGGTAGCAGATAAACCCTGGTTTCATGAGGTAAATAAGTACCTTGAGACTCAAGAATACCCTGAGGGTGGATCTGTTAATGACAAGAAGTTTCTGAGGAGGTTGGCAGCGAAGTTCTTTATCAGCAATGACATCCTTTACAAGCGTAACCATGATTCAATCTTACTGCATTGTGTGGATAAAAATGAAGCAAAAAGGATCATGGTAGATTTACATGAAGGTACTTTCGGGACTCATTCCAGTGGACATACCATGGCAAAGAAAATCCTACGGGCGGGATATTATTGGTCCACTATGGAAGCCGACTGTTATCAGCATTCTCGGACCTGTCACAAGTGCCAATTCTATGCTGATAAGGTGCACATACCTCCAGTACCTCTGAACGTCTTGACAGCTCCGTGGCCTTTTGCAATGTGGGGCATTGATATGACCGGAGAGATCATACCTACAGCGTCCAAAGGGCATCGTTTCATCCTGGTGGCTATTGATTACTTTACAAAGTGGGTTGAAGCAGCTTCCTTTGCTACCGTAACCAAGAACATTGTGGCACGGTTTATTTGGCACAATCTGATTTGTCGATATGGTGTACCGGAGAGGATCATTACGGACAATGGTACCAATCTCAACAATAAGATGATCACCGAGCTCTACAAGCAATTTAAGATACAGCATCATAACTCTTCTCCTTACCGGGCAAAGATGAATGGGGCTGTCGAAGCGGCTAATAAGAACATTAAGAAGATTGTGCAGAAGATGACAGTGACATACAAAGACTGGCACGAGATGTTACCATTTGCTCTTCATGGGTACCGTACCTCAACACGGACGTCAACAGGGGCAACACCCTATTCCTTGGTCTATGGCATGGAGGCAATCTTGCCCATTGAAGTTCAGATACCCTCTCTTCGGATTATGAAGGATGCAGGTTTGAGCGAAGATGACTGGATTCAGACCCGGCTTGATCAGCTGAACTTAATTGACGAAAAAACACTTACTGCTATTTGTCATGGTCAAACGTATCAAAAGCGAATGATCAAGGCATTTAACAAGAAAGTTAGACGACAAGAGTATCAAGTCGGGGATCTGGTAATCAAGTGTATTATCTTACCTCAAGGTGATCCCAGGGGCAAATGGACCCCTACTTACGAAGGGCCATTTGTGGTTAAGAATATTTTCTCAAGAGGAGCTATGATTCTGAACACCATGGATGGTGACGACCTTCCTCACCCCGTCAATGCAGACATAGTGAAAAGATATTACGCATAATCAAAGACCCGCTAGGTCGACTGGCCTAGGCAAAAATAAGGGCTTACTGGCGAACCAAAAGGGTTCGGGCAAAAATAAGGGATGAAAATGAAAAAAAAATTGTACACCCCGACAAGTCGAAAACCTGAGAAGGCGGCTTGGGCAAAAAAGGGTATCTCGGTTGTGATACGATGGGAGAACTGACTTGAGGTTTTGCGTTTGTTTTCGCAAATGTTTCGGTTGAGCAAGAGTCGCCACCGACTTTTTATTTTATCCTAAGGAAAGGTTAGCAAGCACAGCAAAAACCTTTGAGATGTTTTTCTTGGGTTCGGGGAGTAGATTATAGAAAGGGAAGGTATTAGCACCCTTTCTATCCATGGTTATCCATGGGCTCTTAGTTACTTGCTTAGATCAACTTGCCTTGATTTTCAATTGTTTGAAATGGTGCTTTGTGTGTGTGTGGGTTTGAAAATGTTTTGAAAAGAGGCCAATGTGGTGGCAACCTTTGTAATGATCCATGTTGGGATGTATACAAAGGTGTATATCTTTTGAAAAGGTTTTCATTTGTTTTTGAAAGTTGTTTTTGAAAGTGTAGTGATGTGTGGTTTAAAAATAGGCAAGTGTTTTGTTTTGCAAGTTTGATTCAAGTAACTAAGAGTTTGTCTACTCCTAAATTTCTCAAAGATTTCTCATATGTTTTTAACCCTTTTAACAATTTTGTTCCACCATTGCATTTGGTGGACAATCTTGTGTTAGGATGTGAAAGGGACGGGCGCGGGTCATCGTTTAGACCATAATTGCAATGGTGCCAAGTATCTTTGGGCAATTTTTCCTTGGAGGGACTTGATCATTTTTTAGGCAACTTTCGAAAGCGTCATCGAGGGACTATGATCATTGGAATTGTATTTGTTTTGCCCAAAGAGACCTAGCATGCAATATGGCCCATTATTGAAGGCAACAAGTGGAATACCCTAGGGGTGCAAGTGTGATTAGTGTTGTCCATTTTCATGCTTGTTTATCTTGAAATTAGGTCAAATTATTTTGGTTAATTGATTGGCATACAAAACCCTAATTCTAACATGGCATAATTAGAAAGCATTAAAGTGCGAAAAAATAAAGTTCCTAAGTTATTACAACATAATATATGGGAAGGGGGGTACAAATGTTCAAATGGGGGTATTTTGACAAGGAATTTAAACCTAACTATTACATCAAATGGGATTATACAAATTATTTAATATACAACAATTAAATAAAAATGGAATAAATATGCAAGATGCAAAAAATGTTTTTTATATGTATGAAAAAAGTGTTTTTTATATGTATAAATAAACAAAATAAAAAGTATTAATTTTTTTGAGTTTTTATGTATTTAGGGTAAAACCCTAATTTATTAAATAAAAGGTATTAATTATTTAATATGTACAATGCTTATTAATTATATACAAAAATAAAATAAAAATGAAGTATATTTGTAAAAAGGGTATTTTTAATATTAAATATTAATAAAAATAAAAATGTATATATTTAATACAAAATAATAATATTTAATATTTATAAAAAAAGAAGTATATTTTATATAAAATATTTTCAGAAGATAAAATAAAATAAAAATTAGAAAATAAATGTGTTTGCATTATTTTTTTAGTTATCTTAAATAATAGTATTTATATATTATTTATGTACAAAACTAAATAAAGACTAATAAATATCAAAATAAATGCAAAAAATATGGAAAAAATGATTTTTATATTTTTCATACTTAAATAAAAATATAGAAATAAAATCAAAAGGAAAAAATGGAAAATGATAAGTAAAAATCAAAATGGGCCAGGGGGGTTCAAAAGTAAAAACATGGTGTGAAAAGAAAAAAAACATTCCAGGCCCAGCCCAGAACCTATCTTCTTCAACCTCCAGCAAACCTTGTTCAAAAAACGCGCGCTTTGTACATGGATTCAAACATCCTGATTCCTGGACTTTTAATGAAAACTCACAACACAAAAAATGTCAAGCATCTTCTCACGAGTTCATACATATAAATAACATGATTTAACTCTCAGAAATGAGAGAGAATTTCTTCTCCCCCAATTCCTGACCTAGTTTTTGTTCCAAGTTCAGACATCAAATTCTCATAGCACACATAACATAAATGAAAACTAATTATATGGGCATGTTCAGGGCTATGAATGTGACATAATTTCTTCACAAACCTAAAGCTAACAATGCCTGGATAGGGAGATAGAAGTCCATGAACTTACCTGTTCAGTTGGAATCGTATCTGATGATGGATGTGTTTTCAATGCAAGGTGACGATTGGTACAACTTCCTTGATGTCCAGGGATGCTATTCCAAGCTTTACTTTGTTTGGAAACCAAGAGAATCGTGTTATGGAACTTCAACTGCAAAACAGAAAAATGAAAATGGTGATGTTGATTGGGAGTGTTACAGGTCGTGTTTGAGGTTTGGAATAGTTTCAAGGGATGATGTGGGATATGTTTGAAGTGGTTTTAGCAAGAATGCATGAATGGATTGAGTTATGGAACTCAATCTGCAGCAGGTACCCTGTTTGGGCAGTTTGAGGGTGATTCTGTGTTTGAGAAGGCAATGGAGAGGGTTGGCTTGTGTTTCAGCTTAGGTTTGATGATTAGAAAGTGTTTGATAACTTTGCTTAGGCTCTGGTTTACAGGAATGAGAGTTGTGTGTTGTTATGCCAAGTTACTTCTAACTTAAGCAAGAAATGGCAAGTTGTGTTTCTAGCTTGTACAGGCCCCCCTAATGTGCTGCATACCTTGGCCTTGATCAGTGTAATTAGTTCATAAACTTGTGCCAAAAGGATTTGCACTGTACTTGCTTAGATTTGCTTTTGACATAAAGCCATACTTTTCAAAAATGGATATTATGCTTTTTCTAAAAATGGCTTAATCTTCCATGTAATGCTTAAACACATAAAACAAGGCCTTGGCACAATGAGTTAGCATTAAATTATTGAGTGCAAATGGGATATAGGACCTGTAATCAAGGAATGCAAGCTGAGTTCAAAATGGCACAAGTGTATGAACATGTAAATTGACCAAATCAAAAGTGAGTTTTTCCCAACTTGCCAAATTCGATTCTCCCTAACCATGAGGTTGTTTGATGAGTTCTTGGACATTTTGTAAAGCTTGGAATGTGTACTACAATCCATCTTTGAAATGAAAATTGAAATTCCAAGTGGAAGTATGTGAAAAATGGTCTTGAAGTTAGGTAAAAACCTTGCCTAAAATAGGTCAAATTTCTCTAAGTTAAGAATGGTTTGGTACCCTTGTTCCAAAAATTGTAACTTGAGCTACAAGCTTCTTTTGAGGAAACTTTGTGAATCAAAGTTGTAGATTTTGCAATGGACTACAACTTTCATGTTTTTACTTTTCCTTGAATCCAAATGAATCTTGGTGAGAAAGTGGGACAAAGTTAGGAAAAAATTAGGGTTTTTCATAACTTAGAAAAATTCTAAGTTATGAAAAATCTTCATTTCAAACCCTAATTTGCAATTTTGGATTTCTTGATGAACAAGTTTCATGATTTGGCATGTTTTGATGAAAAATGAATCTTGACACTTGATTTTGACCAAAAAGTCAAAGTTTGACTTTTCAGTATACAGTCAAAATTGATCAATTGACTGGGAAATTCAACTGTCAATCTTGTGCATTTGGGATCTTTTGAACTTGTTGAGTATGTCAAGACAATTCCATGGGGTCCTTGAGTCCATATGTGAGTTTGGTTTGCCATTGGCTAGGTCAAACAGTCAAAAATTGCCTTTGTGCAGTCAAAACCCTAAAAATGACCATTTTGCCCTTTTGGTGATTTGATCAAATTTCTTGTGGAATTGTGATCCAAACTTGATCAAATGGTCCATGTGAGTTCATAATGTTGATGTGGGTCAATTTTCATGAGATTTGACTGTCAATTGGCCACAGTTGACTTTTTCCCCAATACAGTTGATTTCTAGGTCAACTGTCCAATTGACTGGGCAAAATTTGGAATCAAGACTTGAAACTTGGTATGGATAAACTTGGGAGTCCAACATGAAGCATGAAAGTCATCTTAGGCATTTTAGGTAAAAATATCTTTGTGCAAACATAAACCCTAATTTGGGTCAACAGTGCAAGGAGAAGTCTTGAGCAGAGGAAACCCTAACTGGATCTTGAGCTCCAAGGGTCTTGTGATGAGAAAATGTTGAGGAAATGGGAGGGAAAATTTTGGGGTACAACAGTTGCCCCTGTTCAATCTTTTTGAACCTGAAGAGTTAGATTGACAAGTTTGCCTTTCGTGACTTGAGGGTAAAAGAAGATTGGACACTAGAGTGCCCGGAAATTTGCACTCGCATGTTAGAGTATCAGCAATGTGATGTCGGGAATGGGCTTATAGATGCCATTTGGAGAGATGGTGGATAGGGAGATGGGCTTATAGATTCCATCTAAAGGTGTGACCGAATCTTGTCGGGAATGGGCTTATAGATGCCATTTGGAAGTGTCGGTCGCGTAAGAGATTCCTTACCGAGAACTTGTGTATTTTGAGAAAGACAGATGTTTTCCTGGCTTGTTACATGTGTTGATCTTCAATCTCTTCATGCAGATATGCCCTGGCTGGATACATGTGTTGAGTCTACAATCGGTTGCTCACAGATATGCCCTGGCTGGATACAGGAGTCGAATATGGAATTAGTCGTCAATAGATATGCCCTGGCTGGATACAGGAATCGAATCTTCAAACTCTTTAGATGTGCCCTGGCTGGATACAGGAATCGAATCTGGAATTAGTCGTCAACAGATATGCCCTGGCTGGATATAGGAATCGAATCTTCAAACTCTTCAGATGTGCCCTGGCTAGATACAGGAATCGAATCTGGAATTAGTCGTCAACAGATATGCCCTGGCTGGATACAGGAATCGAATCTTCAAACTCTTCAGATGTGCCCTGGCTTGGTACAGGAATCGAATCTGGAAACTGATCACTCACAGATGTGCCCTGGCTAGATACAGGAATCGAATATGGAATTGTGACAGTTGAAAGTAGTTGTCTTTTGGGTTGTCTTTTTTCCTGAAAAGGCAAAATATCAGTTGTATGCAATGTCATGATGTATGAAATGCATGATGTCATGATGTTCAACATGAGATAGTGTTGTATGCACTTTATCATGTATGTAAGCAATATGTATGAAATATGAAGTGTTTATGAATGCATTTTCGTCTTAGGAAAATAAATCCTTGACGACCGGCCGGGGAATTAAATCCTGGGCTGACATTGAAGAGTAGAGCTCTTTGCTTCCGCTAGGGATGATGGTTGCAAGAATACACTGGTAGGAGAAGATGACTCCGTTGGGGAATGAACTTGTTGGAGAGATTACTCTGAGGGGAATTACTCTGTGGGAAGAGATACTTCGCTGAAGTTTTGACGAGAGCTCCACTGAGGATTTCAATGATGGACTCCGTTGGAGATAATAATGATAAACTCCGCTGGGGATAACAAAGATAAACTCCTCTGGGGATGACAATGATAAACTCCACTGGGGATGACAATGATAAACTCCGCTGGGGATTGTGTTGATAAGTTATGTTGGGGAATTTGATGAACTCCGCTGGGGATGGGAAGAACTCCGCCGAGGGCGATCTTCCGTGGTAATTAGCTGAGGATAACCCAGTTATAAGCCCTTATGAGGAATAACTTTGAATAAAGCTCGGGAGAGACGTCTGTACTCTGCAGGGGATAAGCTTCCAGAATCTACTAGGGATAAGCTTCAAGACCTGCTGGGGATATGAATTCCACTCTCCTGGGGACACTTTTGAGTTGTACTGGGGAATGGCTACACTGGATGTCTGTATTCCGCCGGGGAATAATCTTAGATCAAGACTGTCAGGGATGCTTGCTGATGAATGCCTATACTCCGCTGGGGAATGTTGATATCTTCTGGGGATACCCAACCTCCTTTAGGCTTGACTGTAGACTAACTCTGTTCGAGGAGAGTATTGCTGACTTGCTAGGGGAACATGATGCTTATTGTAGGGCTGATGATAGACTAAATCTTCCCTGGGAGGGCATTGCTGATTCTTGTCTTACTCTGCGGGGAGTTGAGGTAACTTGGTCACATTCTTCAGTTAAATCTACCTTGGTACCCTGGCGGACAAAGCAACTAGACTGCCTGGACAATTCTACATTGCCCCTGTTTCTGACGTCACCTGTAATTAGTCTTTTGTTTCATATGCAAGTATTTATGAATTAGCAATTTAATGTCAAATGCATATATCAAAAATGAACATTGGATGTTCTTCGCAAGACAAAACAAAAAGAGAAAAACAATTGGCAATTTGTTTGGAAAAGTGAACTTGTATTGATTTTGAAATTTGCCTGTAAATAGGCGTTTTTTTGTACAAGAGGTCGACGTCCTAGTAAGAGAACGCCGCCGAATAACATAAAGTTTATACAATTTTGAAAAGGAAACAAAACAGCTTTGTGCACAATATTCCCACTGGGTTCCAACTCTGCTATCGCCTTTATGTCTTCAAGCGTCTCATTATTTTGCTGCTTAGTTGAAGATGAAGCTGATTGATCGAGGCCGAAGTCTGAGCCAGATAGTTGATGCCAAATTCTGGATGCAAGGTGATCCAATGAGACATAGTGTTACGCTTTATCCCTAACTTTTGCCTGGACCTCCCTTTCGGGTTTTCAGTCCACCGGGATACCCATTTTTGCCCAAGCCGCCTTTTCAGGTTTTCGACTTGTCGGGTGTACAGATTTTTTTCATTTCATCCCTTATTTTTGCCCGAACCCTTTTGGTTCGCCGGGAAGCCCTTATTTTTGCCTAGGTATGTCAACCTAGCGGGTCTTTTATTCATGCGTAGTATCTTTTTACTATGTCTGCATTGGCGGGGTGAGGAAGGTCGTCACCATCCATGGTGGTTAGAATCATGGCTCCTCCTGAGAACACATGTTTAACCACAAATGGCCCTTCGTACGTAGGGGTCCATTTGCCCCGAGGATCACTTTGAGGAAGGATGATGCGTTTGATTACCAGGTCCCCAACTTGATACTCTTGTGGTCTGACTTTCTTGTTAAATGCCCTGATCATCTGTTTTTGGTACGTCTGACCATGACAGATAGCGGTGAGTCTCTTTTCGTCAATTAGGTTTAATTGATCAAGTCGAGTCTGGATCCAGTAATCCTCACTTAAGTCTGCATCCTTCATTACCCGGAGAGAGGGTATCTGGACTTCAATCGGCAAAACTGCCTCCATGCCATAGACCAAGGAAAAAGGAGTTGCCCCGGTTGACGTTCTTGCTGAGGTACGGTACCCATGAAGAGCGAATGGTAACATTTCGTGCCAATCTTTGTGGGTCACTGTTGTACCCCAAAATTTTCCCTCCCATATTCTTCAAAATTTGCTAAGTCAAGCTTCAAAGCTTCCCCAAGGGTTGCACAATGTAAGGGCCTCCTGTGATACGGTGGGAGAACTGACTTGTGTTTTGCGTTCGTATTCGCACTTATGCGGTTAGCAAGAGTCGCCACCGACTTTTTATTTTATCCTAAAGGAAAGGTTAAAAAAGCACAGCAAAAACCTTTTGAGATATTTCGTGGGTTCGGGGGGTAGATTATGAAAAGGGAAGGTGTTAGCACCCTTTTCATCCATGGTTATCCATGGGCTCTTAGTTACTTGGTTTTTAGATCACTTGCCTTGTTTTTCGATTGCTTTGAAAATGGTGTGTGTGTGTGGGTGCTTTTTGAAAATGTTTTGGAAAAAGATGCCTTGTCTTAGGCAACTAATGTATTTGACTCGTGTTTGAGTGTTTTACAAAAGTGTGAATCTTTTCGAAAAGATGTTTTCAAATGTTTTTGAGAGTTTGTTTGAAAGTGTTGTGGATTGTGGTTTTTGAAAAGAAGGCAAGTGTTTTTGCAAGTTTGATCTCAAATAACTAAGAGTTTTGTCTACCCTATTGTACTCAAAGGTTTTTGTCATGTTTTAACCCCTTTTAACAATTTTGTTCCATCATTGAAATTGATGGACAATCTTGCGTTTAGGAAGTTTATTCGGGACGGGCGCGGGTCATCGTATGGACCATGAATGCAATGGTGCCAAGTGTCTTTGGCATTTTGCTTGAAGGGACTTGATCATTTTGATAGGCGACTTTCGAAAGCGTCATCGAGGGACTTATGATCATTTGATTTTGTTTTGCCAAAGACATTCGACGTGCAAGCATGGCTCATTTTGGAAGGCAACATGTGGGATTACCCTAGGGGGTGCAAGTGTGATTGTGTATTGATTACATGTATTTGTCTTGTATTAGGTTATCTAGCGTTTGATTTTATGTACATGCAAACCCTAGGTCTAACCATGGTATAATTAGAAAACTGTAAATTGCGGAATGTGAATCTACGCTATTACAAAATAGTGGCCGGGAGTGGGGATATAAATGTACAAGGGGATGAGACTTATAGTACCCAATAATTTACAACCAAATCGAATGTGCGATCAAAATGAATATCAAATGTACAAATATAAGATAAAATGTGTATAGGGTAATGTGTTGTGTAAGTGTACAAGTGTATGTATTGTGTAGGTGTAAATATGTACAAATGCGAAATGGAATTGAATCGTATTAGGGTTTGACCTAGAGAAATGTTTTTAAATGAATCTTGATTTTTTTGTATGTTAATTATGTACAAAAGAAAAATGAAGATGTTTTGATTAAAATGTTAAATTTTAATTGGAAAGGTATTTTAGTCAAATGTTTGTGAATTTCAATATTAAAAGATGTATTGAATTGTTATATACAAAAAGAATGTTAATTAAAACAGTTTCAATTTTAATTATGTATAGAAATGTATAATATGTACAAATATGCATTTTAATTAAAAAGTATCTTCAATTTAATTATGTATAAGAAGTATTTTGTTTATTTATGTACAAATGTCTATTAATCTAAAGAAAATGTTTTCAAATTTAATTTATATGATGTGTACAAAATTAATTTTTAATATACTATGTATGTACAAAATATCTATCTAAAAATGTCTTAATTTTATGATAAAAAGTATTTTTAATTAAGATAAAAAAGGGTAAACATTGTTTGTAAAAATAAAAAAAAGATTAGTGTTTTATAAAAAAGAATAAGTATTGTTTATATAAAAAAGAAGATTAGTTTTTAATGTTGTTAAAAAAGAAAGAGGAGAAGTATTTTTAATGGGCTTAGGAAGGCAGAAACGGGTCAAGCCCATACCAAGTTTGAAATGAAATTAGGGTTAGGCGTGTTGGTTCAGTTGGGAACGACGGCTAGGGCTTGTGAGGCAGCGACGGCGCGTTGAGTTTCGTCTTCTCCATTCGATTTCCTGAGCACTTGGTTCCGGCCACCAACATCATCCTCACACTCTCTTCCCTCCAAGGCAAGAATTCCACGTCCCTTGAAACAAGGTTGGTTCTAATCGTTTTATATTTTCCTCTTCTTTTCTGATTCGCGTAGAATTTATTCTGAGCTCTTTATTTTTTTGTTTTTTATGAGGTGAAGGAGAAGGGATAGAAGGCTCGTTACCTGCTTTTGGAGATGGAGGAGAGAAGAAAAGGGTGATGCTTCAGGAGGCCGGAGCGGCGAAGGGAGATGCTTGCTACGCTTCTGATTTTTCCTTGAAACGATTCACTTCTTCACCTCTTCTACTTCGCTGGCTTGTTGGTTTGGACTGTCTTTGAATGTTACTTCTGTATCTTCTCTTCCAGTTGCCTTGATTTGTTGGTTTAAACTCTTGCTTGATGTATGTGATTGCTTATGTTGTCGCCTATGTGTGCTTGCTTGCCCAAGGATGAACCTAGGGTTCTGAGGGCCTAGGTTGCCTTGAACATTTACTTCCTTGGCGTTGCCCTGTGATGGTTTGCTTGAGTATTGTTCCACTTTCGTTTCTTTTTTCTGATTTGCCTGTGATGAAGCCCCCCTTCTGAGGCCTAAGGTGGGTTTGGGAGATTTGGATATGTTTGAGAGATTATGCGTTTGATAAATTGTGAGGCCTGCTTGGGTTAGGCCTATGATGAACGTTTCACTGAGGCCTAGAGGGTTGGTGTTTGAATATCTTAGATGTTGGTTTCATAAGATGGTGAGGCTTGAGTTTGGATATCAGGTTTGATTGCTAATGCTGGTTTGATGGTCTTTGACAAGTTCTGAGTAACGTTAGCTTGGCTTGGTTTTGATCAGTTTGTAGGTATGGTGAGGTTATTGGTATGGTGCAGGTTCTGATTAAGCTTGGCTTAACTCAGTTTCTGGTTATGTGAGGTTTGGGACAGTAGTGGTTTGATGCAGGGTTGTATGCATCAGGTTATGGTGTTTTTTAGGTTTCTTGGCAAGGTTATGGTGTTTTGTAGGTTGCAAGTTGTGGTTCTTTTTTATGACAGTAGTGAGCTCTCTTTTGACTTAGGCAGGTTGTGGTGCTTTTGAAGGTTGAGGCTAATGCTTGTATATATCTCTTCTCCCTTATCTATTCTACTGTCTGCTGTGAACTGTCTTTATTTTGCTGAGTTGGCTTTTGATGATTTTGTATATCTTCTGCTATCTTGCTCCTGAACTGTCTATGTTTGCTTTGTACCCCTGCTGAACTGGTTTGGCTTTTGTGTATTTATCCTAACCTCTCTATTCCGAGCTGCTATCTTGCTGAACTCAGTTTGTCTCTTTTATTTTGTATCTCCTTTTTGTCTTGCTGCCTGCTACTGAACTGTTTTATTGGCTTTTTGATTTGCATAATCTTTTTCTTCTATCTTCTCTACTGTCTGCTGTCTACTATGAACTATGCCTAAATCCCTGCCTTGCTGCCTTTATCTCTCTTTTCTTCTCTCTTTACAGTACAATTTAAGAATTTTATAATGTTTATTGTACTTTTCTGAAGGGGCTATGACTAGGGAAATGATGAATTAAGATGTTTAGCTTGCATAATACATCTTGCATCTCCTTTATCTCTCTTTTGACAGTTTGGATAGATTTTCTGCTTTTTGATATCTTTTTCTCAAATCTTTCCATGACAGCTTTTGAGCTTGTGACAGCAAATGTACTTCCTTGATTTTCTTTGAGTGGACTTTGTTTTGGATTGAAAGTTAGGATTGAACTTTTTCAGTTTAGTTTGGATTTTGGATTTTGAACTTCTATGCAGCTTGAATTTTATGACTTATGCATTTGCATTTACATTCATGAAAAAATAATCTTCCCTCTCTGTGAACCGGGAGAAGTCCCGTGATTTGCAGAGAGGGCAACTGATCCCAGTCAGTGGCCCCTAATGATGAGCACTTTTACTGTCTTTTAATTAAATGCTTTCTGACTTTTCTTATTTCTTTTTGCAGATGAAAAATGGAATACCGGAGCGGAATGAAGCACGAAGAATATTTAGAAAATAGGATAGTTTTTCATTCTATGTAATATTTAAATTAAATGTAAATTATTGTCTGTAACAACAATTTGTACAAATAATTTGAATATCAATAAAAATCAAATTATCCAATTGGTTCTAACTTTCTTTATTGTTTATTTATTTATTTAAAATTCTTAGAATTAAAACAATTGAAAAATAAATTCAATCATTTAATTTCAGAATAATAAATAACTAAAATAAAACAACATTGATCCAATAAACCTGTCTTATCCCACATCCAAAGCAAAGCAGCAATTGACCCAGATAGACTGATCAAACACATGAACACTGTGAATCCAATACTGCATCTTGTATCTGACTGGCCCAATCAAAATGTACTGAATTCAAACCACTGTCTCTTTTGCTGATTAAACCAAGATAACGCGAATTTTAATCTGAATCTTGAAATAAACCGCAAAGTGCTGTGGAATTTAAATTCTTCTGAGAATATGCCCATGAAACCCTAATTCCCGATTAAATGCCAAATCACGCTCGCTTGATCAAAATTGAACCAAAAATCAATCAAACCCTAAGCCCACTGTATGAAACAATTCAGAGCTCTGAAAATCAGTAAAAACCCTAGTTTTGATTGACTGTCAAGAAAAGTCCGTTTGTCCGATTCTTGAGCCAGTTTGAGAAGTCAGGAAATGTTTGAAGCTGAGATTTCTTGTGGAAAAGCGCGAGGGCAAATTTTGGGGTACAACAGTTGCCCCTGTTCAATCTTCTTGGACCTGAAGAGTTAGATTGGCGAGTTTGCCTTTCGCGACTTGAAGGTAAAAGGAGATTGAACACTAATGTGCCCAGAAAATTTGCGCTCGTCGATGTGACGGTGGAGGTGAATGGGCTTAAAGATGCCATTTGGTGATGGGCTTAAAGATGCCACCTGGTGCGAAAGAAATTTGTCGGGGGATGGGCTTAGAGATGCCATCTGAGAATGGGCTTACAGATGCCATTCGGCGACTACTGGTAGGAGGATGGGCTTATAGATGCCATATGGTGATGTTGAACTGTACGTCAATGGTGAGTGGACAAGTGTCAGAAGGGCATCCTTGTTTTGGAATATCTCTGAATTGGGGTCTGAACAAGCAACAGATTGACGTCCATGTCTGGAGAATTTGTAAACTATTTTCAGGAGTTGGGACTGAACAAGCACTAGGGCAGCATCCGTTGTTGGGGAGCGTCCGTAACCCATTTTCAAAAATTGAGAAGAGTCTGAATCAGTTGGTAGATTGACATCCGTTGTAGGGAAGAATCCGTAAACTGTTTCAGAAGTTATGAAAAGTCTGAATCAGTTGGTAGATTGACATCCGTTGTAGGGAAGAATCCGTAAACTATTTCAGAAGTCTTGAAGTTGAAGAGGAACCGTTGTAGGGTTTCTGCTGATGTGTCTTGAATGAATCTTGAATAAGTATCAGAATGTCGCCGTGTCTGGGTCACATCTGAACTATTTTTGGATGAATCTCGGGAGATGATCTGTGTCGACTGATCTTTCCTGAAAAGGCAACGGGTTAGTTGTATGCAATGTTATGATGCATGATGCAATGCATGTGACATCAATATTTATGAATGTGATGGATGCGCATGTAAGCTGATGAGCTAATCTTGCCAAGGATACATGATTCCGAGATGGCCGAAGATAAAAGCGTCTTGACTGCTGCCGGGGAAAATAAATCCTTGGCTGTCGCTGGGGAAGAGGATTCCTGATGACCTCTACTGGGGAGCTCCAACTAGTAGACTCATGCCGGGGAGACCAGATTGAGAATCTTTGGCTTGATGGGAGGTAACCCTGGAGACTTCACTGGGGAACTCAAGATATGCCTCCTCAAAACTCTGTGGGGAGAAAGTTTGAAAGTCTGACTCCGCTGGGGATTGAAGGAACCCCGCTGGGGATAGGGAGAATTTTGGCGAGCGCGATCTTCCGTGGTGGTTAGCTTTGAGAAGAATCTGAACAAGCGATAGGTTAACATCCGTTTACTTGGAGAACCCGTGAACTATTTTCAGAAATCTTGAGGTTGAATCAGCAATAGAACAACATCCGTTGTTGGGAAGCGTCCGTAAACTAAATTCAAAGGTTGTATCTGAACAAGTTGATAGATTAACATCCGTTGTTGGGATGAATCCATGAACTGTTTTCAGAAGTCTTGAGAAGAATCTGAACAAGTCGGTAGATTGGCGTCCGTTGTTGGGAAGAATCCGTAAACTGTTTTCAGAAGTCTTGAAGAGGAATCAACAATAGGACAACATCCGTTGTTGGGAAGCGTTCGTAAACTGAATTCAAAGGTTGCATCTGAACAAGTTGATAGATTAACATCCGTTGTTGGGATGAATCCATGAACTGTTTTCAGAAGTCTGGATAAGAATCTGAACAAGTCGGTAGATTGGCGTCCGTTGTTGGGAAGAATCCGTAAACTGTTTTCAGAAATCTTGAGGTTGAATCAGCAATAGAGCCGCATCCGTTGTTGGGAAGCGTCCGTAAACTGAATTCAAAGGTTGCATCTGAACAAGTTGATAGATTAACATCCGTTGTTGGGATGAATCTATGAACTGTTTTCAGAAGTCTTGATAAGAATCTGAACAAGTCGGTAGATTGGCGTCCGTTGTTGGGAAGAATCCGTAAACTGTTTTCAGAAATCTTGAGGTTGAATCAGCAATAGAGCCGCATCCGTTGTTGGGAAGCGTCCGTAAACTAAATTCAAAGGTTGCATCTGAACAAGCTGATAGATTAACATCCGTTGTTGGGATGAATCCATGAACTGTTTTCAGAAGTCTGGATAAGAATCTGAACAAGTCGGTAGATTGGCGTCCGTTGTTGGGAAGAATCCGTAAACTGTTTTCAGAAATCTTGAGGTTGAATCAGCAATAGAGCCGCATCCGTTGTTGGGAAGCGTCCGTAAACTGAATTCAAAGGTTGCATCTGAACAAGTTGATAGATTAACATCCGTTGTTGGGATGAATCTATGAACTGTTTTCAGAAGTCTTGATAAGAATCTGAACAAGTCGGTAGATTGGCGTCCGTTGTTGGGAAGAATCCGTAAACTGTTTTCAGAAGTCTTGAAGGGGAACCGGTGCAGGGTTTCCTGATGATGAGCTTGTGTAAAACTGCATCGGGTTTGAACACTTTTGACATTCGAATGCCCCAAGTGGTGATGTAGATAAAATCCTGGTTTATTACAGGTGTTGGTCTACAATCGGTCGTTCACAGATGTTTCCTGGGTTGTTGCAGGTATTGATCTGGAATTCTTCAGACATGCCCTGGCTGGATACAGGAGTCGAATCTGGAAATGTGATAGTTGATAGATATGCCCTGGCTGGATACAGGAATCGAATCTTCGAACTCTTCAGACATGCCCTGGCTAGATACAGGAGTCGAGTCTGGAAAGGTGATAGTTGATAGATATGCCCTGGCAGGATACAGGAGTCGAATCTTCAAACTCTTCAGACATGCCCTGGCTAGATACAGGAGTCGAGTCTGGAAATGTAGTCAACAGATATGCCCTGGCTGGATACAGGAATCGAATCTGGAAATAGTCGTCAACAGACATGCCCTGGCTGGATACAGGAATCGAATCTGGAAATAGTCGTCAACAGATATGCCCTGGCTGGATACAGGAATCGAATCTTCGAACTCTTCAGACATGCCCTGGCTAGATACAGGAATCGAGTCTGGAAGTGTAGTCAACAGACATGCCCTGGCTGGATACAGGAGTCGAGTCTGGAAATGTTGTCAATAGATATGCCCTGGCTGGATACAGGAATCGAATCTTCGAACTCCTCAGACGTGCCCTGGCTAGATACAGGAGTCGAGTCTGGAAATGTAGTCAACAGATATGCCCTGGCTGGATACAGGAGTCGAATCTGGCAATGTTGTAGTTGATTTGTTGAACACTTTTGACATTCGAATGCCCCAAGTGGTTGCGAAGGAGTCTTGAATCAGATTACTCTGCATATTGAGAGATTTCTTGAAATCTTGACTGGACTGCCCCAGGTTAACTGAATTTTGAAAGATCTGTTGGACCTTGACTGGACTGCCCCAGGTTAATTGAATTTTGCTATGTCATGCCCCTTGTTGATAGGAGATTTGACGGAAGTGTTATCCTCTGGAAGTGGTTTTGACTTACTGAGAGAGCTTTCGTTCCTCCGAACATTCGCTGTATGAACTTCTTTGCTGTCAAACAAAAGGGGTTAAATGCAGACAGTGATATTCAAGCAATGCAAAGTTTATGTTTGTCTCGAAGTTTTGAAAAATGCGTTTTTAGCAGAAAACTTTTCATAAGACAAGTTAACACGAGATTTAGAGCAAAGCCCTACAGGAGTCATGATACCTTTTGTAACAGTATGCTTTCGAACTAACCCATGCTTCAATTAGGACTTTTGAAGGGTTGTAACGTGGCCTGGTTCACGGTTTAAGAAACAAAGGATAAAGGCTCAAAGTATATTTGTACCCACCCGTTCTTCGTGATGCTCTTCAACCTAAGCTCAGTTAATAGTGTGTCGCACTCTGTTTTGAGTTTGGAACGACTTTTGGGCGATGGTTCACCAGTTTGAATTTTTGGGGAGACAGTCATCATCTCCTTTTTATTTTTCAACACTTTTCATGTTATTGAGGGTTTTTCAATGACCTCACTATTTTGATTTTGATTTGTTATCCCTAACTTTTGCCTGACTGTTACCGTTTTCGGGATTTACTGTCAGCGGGATGCCCCAGCTTTCTTAAGCCTCCTTTATAGGTTTTGGCTCAGCGGGCTTTTCTCTTTTGAGAGATTGACTGTCTATGTGATAGGGAACCACCCTTGTCTTTTGATTCCGAAGGAACGCTTTCTTTTTTGACGTCGTTCGTTGTATTACGAACTGAGAGTTTGCGACTTCAATGCGCGTTCTCTTTTGAATTAACTGAGAGACTACCCTGCCCCGGGTTTATATCAAAGGTTTTGATCGTTTAGAACAGGAAACTCCTACTTCTTTGGCTCGAAGGGGTTGACTAGGGATTAACTTCCTTATAACTCCAGTGTTTGGGAATTGAAAGAAATGCCTGTACATCATCAGCAAAGTCTGTTCAAAAGCATACTGTATAAGATCACGGTATTGTTTCGTCATCCTCCCTCTAAAGGCTTGCAGCTTTTTATCAAGAGTCAAATATCATAAAGAAAAGCATAAGAGTAGTGAAACGAATGGATGAATTCAAGACAAACATATGCAATGCATTAATGAAAACAGAGTTTAACATCAACAGATAATTGTCTGACAGCAAAAGAAATTACAACTTTGAAAATTCAAAAAGAAGCAAAAGTCTTTCAGTTTCGAGCCTCGTCACTTCAAGCGGAGAACCCTTTAACGGAAGATCTTCATCTCGCCGTCTGGCATGAATTCCAGCACCCCTATGTCAATCAGATCTTGAATCTTATTCTTCAAGGCCCAACAGTCGTTGGTACTGTGCCCCGGGCTGCAGGAGTGGTAAACACAGAATTCGTCGGGATTAAAGCGAGGAGAGGAGATATTGAGCTTCTGAGGAGGGTCCTTTACGATGAGCAAATTGACCTCCAACAGGCGCTTCAGTATGAAGAATGATGGTATTTCAGTCTCCGTAAACTGTCTTCCCGACTTTTCTTGTTTACGCCGATTGCCCCGTTGACGCTGGCGAGGTTGGTGATGGGTTTGTGACCCTGAAGCTAGCAGAGGAGCTTTCCCCTTGTCTTCTTGAGTGGATGGAGGCTGAGCGGTGACTTGCTCTTCGACCCCAGATGTTTGCCCCAGGCGGTTGTTTGGAAGCAGTTGGCGGACAAGAACTCCGAGTTCCTCTTGTCTTTGAGATAGGTCTTGGATGAGAGCCATCTGGCCCACCAAATATCCCATCACTTGGGTCCTCAGTGTTGTCAGATCAAACTGCAGCTCCGCAATCTGATCATTCCTGGCATTGTTGGAATTCT
The DNA here is from genome assembly GCA_948472305.1 of Vicia faba. Taxonomy (NCBI): domain Eukaryota; kingdom Viridiplantae; phylum Streptophyta; class Magnoliopsida; order Fabales; family Fabaceae; genus Vicia; species Vicia faba. The sequence goes on along the minus strand of OX451736.1, from coordinate 484,188,407 downwards.
CCAAGCCGTTGGTGAGGAGAGCTTTCATCTCTTCTTGCCCCAGAGACAAGTTCATGAACATCTCCTGCAGCTGAGCAGTCTGGTCTTGGATGTCTTTGACAGACCGTTCTAGAGCCATCTCTTGCTGAAATAAACAGCAGGAGAGTAAGGAAACTTGAAAAAGGAAAGGTTGTCAAGATGCAATGCATGATATGTGGATGCATGCTTTCAAGGATCTCTTGGGGTAAACACAAGAAAATGTTAGAGGTTGAACTCTGCTCTTGGATTGGAGATCTCTGCATCGGTGGACGTCCTTCCACGAGAATCAAGCTCACCATGTCAAGTGGGTCATAGCCACTGATTCAAGTTGTTGTTCTTGAATTTTGATTGGATTGGTTAGAGGAGAGACCTCTTGCCCCTTGATAGATGTCTAGTAACCCTGCATCAACAGAACCCTCGAGATCCTTGAAACGGTTATTGAAAAATGCTAAAATGCTATGGTATGATGTTATGATGTCATGTACATGTATGCACAAGCAAGTGAGTGTATATACAGGCAAACAATATTCACACAAAGCACACAAGGCCTTAGGTTTAGGCTTGCATGAGGTTCAGGCACTACCCTCTTTCAGTTTGTTGGTAAAAACCTGTCCTATCAAAAGTAACCGGGTTCTAGAGGATCTCATATCATTGGCTACCCTCAATCGGTCATAACTCCAACATCGCAACCTTTTCTCGCGGCCGGAACCATCTCGAGAGTTTAGCCTCAATGAGTGTAGCATACTGCTACTGTCCTAATAGCCAAGTTGGTCAATTTAGGGTTCTAAGGTTGGTTGGTGTTTAATGACCCCTTAGAAGACCTATATTCTCCCCGTTACAACACAAGGGATATAGGTACAGACTAAGATGCCACACCAACGTAGCCACTGCTTCACCCATGTCGGTCTACGCCGGACAGGTCCCTCACAGATTATGCTACCTAAAAAGGGTATTTCCCAGATCCGGGTTAGGATCTATGAAACTCCGATGCAAAGCCCGCAAATATAAAAGCAAACAAAGCAAACAATTGAAAACAAAGGTGATCTAAACCCTAAGGTTACTCCACTTTTAAGTAGTCCCCAGCAGAGTCGCCAGTTCTGTGATACGGTGGGAGAACTGACTTGTGTTTTGCGTTCGTATTCGCACTTATGCGGTTAGCAAGAGTCGCCACCGACTTTTTATTTTATCCTAAAGGAAAGGTTAAAAAAGCACAGCAAAAACCTTTTGAGATATTTCGTGGGTTCGGGGGGTAGATTATGAAAAGGGAAGGTGTTAGCACCCTTTTCATCCATGGTTATCCATGGGCTCTTAGTTACTTGGTTTTTAGATCACTTGCCTTGTTTTTCGATTGCTTTGAAAATGGTGTGTGTGTGTGGGTGCTTTTTGAAAATGTTTTGGAAAAAGATGCCTTGTCTTAGGCAACTAATGTATTTGACTCGTGTTTGAGTGTTTTACAAAAGTGTGAATCTTTTCGAAAAGATGTTTTCAAATGTTTTTGAGAGTTTGTTTGAAAGTGTTGTGGATTGTGGTTTTTGAAAAGAAGGCAAGTGTTTTTGCAAGTTTGATCTCAAATAACTAAGAGTTTTGTCTACCCTATTGTACTCAAAGGTTTTTGTATGTTTTAACCCCTTTTAACAATTTTGTTCCATCATTGAAATTGATGGACAATCTTGCGTTTAGGAAGTTTATTCGGGACGGGCGCGGGTCATCGTATGGACCATGAATGCAATGGTGCCAAGTGTCTTTGGCATTTTGCTTGAAGGGACTTGATCATTTTGATAGGCGACTTTCGAAAGCGTCATCGAGGGACTTATGATCATTTGATTTTGTTTTGCCAAAGACATTCGACGTGCAAGCATGGCTCATTTTGGAAGGCAACATGTGGGATTACCCTAGGGGGTGCAAGTGTGATTGTGTATTGATTACATGTATTTGTCTTGTATTAGGTTATCTAGCGTTTGATTTTATGTACATGCAAACCCTAGGTCTAACCATGGTATAATTAGAAAACTGTAAATTGCGGAATGTGAATCTACGCTATTACAAAATAGTGGCCGGGAGTGGGGATATAAATGTACAAGGGGATGAGACTTATAGTACCCAATAATTTACAACCAAATCGAATGTGCGATCAAAATGAATATCAAATGTACAAATATAAGATAAAATGTGTATAGGGTAATGTGTTGTGTAAGTGTACAAGTGTATGTATTGTGTAGGTGTAAATATGTACAAATGCGAAATGGAATTGAATCGTATTAGGGTTTGACCTAGAGAAATGTTTTTAAATGAATCTTGATTTTTTTGTATGTTAATTATGTACAAAAGAAAAATGAAGATGTTTTGATTAAAATGTTAAATTTTAATTGGAAAGGTATTTTAGTCAAATGTTTGTGAATTTCAATATTAAAAGATGTATTGAATTGTTATATACAAAAAGAATGTTAATTAAAACAGTTTCAATTTTAATTATGTATAGAAATGTATAATATGTACAAATATGCATTTTAATTAAAAAGTATCTTCAATTTAATTATGTATAAGAAGTATTTTGTTTATTTATGTACAAATGTCTATTAATCTAAAGAAAATGTTTTCAAATTTAATTTATATGATGTGTACAAAATTAATTTTTAATATACTATGTATGTACAAAATATCTATCTAAAAATGTCTTAATTTTATGATAAAAAGTATTTTTAATTAAGATAAAAAAGGGTAAACATTGTTTGTAAAAATAAAAAAAAGATTAGTGTTTTATAAAAAAGAATAAGTATTGTTTATATAAAAAAGAAGATTAGTTTTTAATGTTGTTAAAAAAGAAAGAGGAGAAGTATTTTTAATGGGCTTAGGAAGGCAGAAACGGGTCAAGCCCATACCAAGTTTGAAATGAAATTAGGGTTAGGCGTGTTGGTTCAGTTGGGAACGACGGCTAGGGCTTGTGAGGCAGCGACGGCGCGTTGAGTTTCGTCTTCTCCATTCGATTTCCTGAGCACTTGGTTCCGGCCACCAACATCATCCTCACACTCTCTTCCCTCCAAGGCAAGAATTCCACGTCCCTTGAAACAAGGTTGGTTCTAATCGTTTTATATTTTCCTCTTCTTTTCGGATTCGCGTAGAATTTATTCTGAGCTCTTTATTTTTTTGTTTTTTATGAGGTGAAGGAGAAGGGATAGAAGGCTCGTTACCTGCTTTTGGAGATGGAGGAGAGAAGAAAAGGGTGATGCTTCAGGAGGCCGGAGCGGCGAAGGGAGATGCTTGCTACGCTTCTGATTTTTCCTTGAAACGATTCACTTCTTCACCTCTTCTACTTCGCTGGCTTGTTGGTTTGGACTATCTTTGAATGTTACTTCTGTATCTTCTCTTCCAGTTGCCTTGATTTGTTGGTTTAAACTCTTGCTTGATGTATGTGATTGCTTATGTTGTCGCCTATGTGTGCTTGCTTGCCCAAGGATGAACCTAGGGTTCTGAGGGCCTAGGTTGCCTTGAACATTTACTTCCTTGGCGTTGCCCTGTGATGGTTTGCTTGAGTATTGTTCCACTTTCGTTTCTTTTTTCTGATTTGCCTGTGATGAAGCCCCCCTTCTGAGGCCTAAGGTGGGTTTGGGAGATTTGGATATGTTTGAGAGATTATGCGTTTGATAAATTGTGAGGCCTGCTTGGGTTAGGCCTATGATGAACGTTTCACTGAGGCCTAGAGGGTTGGTGTTTGAATATCTTAGATGTTGGTTTCATAAGATGGTGAGGCTTGAGTTTGGATATCAGGTTTGATTGCTAATGCTGGTTTGATGGTCTTTGACAAGTTCTGAGTAACGTTAGCTTGGCTTGGTTTTGATCAGTTTGTAGGTATGGTGAGGTTATTGGTATGGTGCAGGTTCTGATTAAGCTTGGCTTAACTCAGTTTCTGGTTATGTGAGGTTTGGGACAGTAGTGGTTTGATGCAGGGTTGTATGCATCAGGTTATGGTGTTTTTTAGGTTTCTTGGCAAGGTTATGGTGTTTTGTAGGTTGCAAGTTGTGGTTCTTTTTTATGACAGTAGTGAGCTCTCTTTTGACTTAGGCAGGTTGTGGTGCTTTTGAAGGTTGAGGCTAATGCTTGTATATATCTCTTCTCCCTTATCTATTCTACTGTCTGCTGTGAACTGTCTTTATTTTGCTGAGTTAGCTTTTGATGATTTTGTATATCTTCTGCTATCTTGCTCCTGAACTGTCTATGTTTGCTTTGTACCCCTGCTGAACTGGTTTGGCTTTTGTGTATTTATCCTAACCTCTCTATTCCGAGCTGCTATCTTGCTGAACTCAGTTTGTCTCTTTTATTTTGTATCTCCTTTTTGTCTTGCTGCCTGCTACTGAACTGTTTTATTGGCTTTTTGATTTGCATAATCTTTTTCTTCTATCTTCTCTACTGTCTGCTGTCTACTATGAACTATGCCTAAATCCCTGCCTTGCTGCCTTTATCTCTCTTTTCTTCTCTCTTTACAGTACAATTTAAGAATTTTATAATGTTTATTGTACTTTTCTGAAGGGGCTATGACTAGGGAAATGATGAATTAAGATGTTTAGCTTGCATAATACATCTTGCATCTCCTTTATCTCTCTTTTGATAGTTTGGATAGATTTTCTGCTTTTTGATATCTTTTTCTCAAATCTTTCCATGACAGCTTTTGAGCTTGTGACAGCAAATGTACTTCCTTGATTTTCTTTGAGTGGACTTTGTTTTGGATTGAAAGTTAGGATTGAACTTTTTCAGTTTAGTTTGGATTTTGGATTTTGAACTTCTATGCAGCTTGAATTTTATGACTTATGCATTTGCATTTACATTCATGAAAAAATAATCTTCCCTCTCTGTGAACCGGGAGAAGTCCCGTGATTTGCAGAGAGGGCAACTGATCCCAGTCAGTGGCCCCTAATGATGAGCACTTTTACTGTCTTTTAATTAAATGCTTTCTGACTTTTCTTATTTCTTTTTGCAGATGAAAAATGGAATACCGGAGCGGAATGAAGCACGAAGAATATTTAGAAAATAGGATAGTTTTTCATTCTATGTAATATTTAAATTAAATGTAAATTATTGTCTGTAACAACAATTTGTACAAATAATTTGAATATCAATAAAAATCAAATTATCCAATTGGTTCTAACTTTCTTTATTGTTTATTTATTTATTTAAAATTCTTAGAATTAAAACAATTGAAAAATAAATTCAATCATTTAATTTCAGAATAATAAATAACTAAAATAAAACAACATTGATCCAATAAACCTGTCTTATCCCACATCCAAAGCAAAGCAGCAATTGACCCAGATAGACTGATCAAACACATGAACACTGTGAATCCAATACTGCATCTTGTATCTGACTGGCCCAATCAAAATGTACTGAATTCAAACCACTGTCTCTTTTGCTGATTAAACCAAGATAACGCGAATTTTAATCTGAATCTTGAAATAAACCGCAAAGTGCTGTGGAATTTAAATTCTTCTGAGAATATGCCCATGAAACCCTAATTCCCGATTAAATGCCAAATCACGCTCGCTTGATCAAAATTGAACCAAAAATCAATCAAACCCTAAGCCCACTGTATGAAACAATTCAGAGCTCTGAAAATCAGTAAAAACCCTAGTTTTGATTGACTGTCAAGAAAAGTCCGTTTGTCCGATTCTTGAGCCAGTTTGAGAAGTCAGGAAATGTTTGAAGCTGAGATTTCTTGTGGAAAAGCGCGAGGGCAAATTTTGGGGTACAACACCTCCTAACAGTCAAAATTAGGGTTTTGGTTCTGACAAAGAAAATGAAGTTTCCAAGGGTCCAATCAAGTCTCACATGCCTATAAATATGGTCAAGCATCCTCATACCAAGTTTCAAGACTTTCAGCACAAAATTGCACAGTCAAATATCCTAATTGCACTGCAGTCAACTGTAGGGGCAAAATGATCATTTGACAGTCAAAAGTTCAAATTTTTGGTCAACATCTCATTTTGAAGCCACAAACATCATTTGATCAATTCTTGATCATGATTCTCAAAGCTTGGCTCAAAAAGTCTCAAGATGCAAAAGTTTCCATATTTGGACAGCTGAAAAAGTCAACTGTAACTTGACCAGGGCATAACTTCCACATGGATTATCAGAAAAATTCCATCCAAAGCTCATTTTGAAGATAGAGAAATTTCCTACAACTCCTCTTCACACTTCAAGTCCAAGAAATGCTCTCACAAAAAGTTATCAATTTCAACATTATAGGTCATTTTCAAAAGTCAACAAAAAGGGACTTTAAGTCAAAGGCCATAACTTGAGATTGGTAAATCAAAATGACATGGGACCAAAGGCATTGGTTAGAGGACTCAAAGACCTTTCCAAAATGTCCAAGAATATGAGCAAAGCTTAAAAATTGAGCAAGTTATGCCTTGTGGAAGTTGGGAAATTTTGGATATTTTGAAAAGTCAACATTACTTCAAATGACCTAAAATTGCTAATGGGCCTATTTTTCTTCCACAATTCATCATCCAAGGCATGTGCACGACCATTTGGCCCAAAGGGAAGTTTTTTTTATCATTTTTATTTATTTATTTGGATTTTTAATTATTAATAATTCATTTAATTAAATTAAATATGTGGAAAATACTAAACTTAGGTTTTTAAATCTTTTTGTGCATAAAGTATCTCCAAGATTTCGTGCAAATCAGGTTAGGAAAGAATCAAAGGTAATTGGACATGATTTGGTAGCAAATGTGCATGAAAAGATTTGAAAATAATAGCATGGAAAATCAAATATTGTATCATCAATTCATGGATTCTTTGATCAATTTTATCAACCCTAATCATTCACATGTATATATGGATGCAAACCCTACTCCTCAAAACCTCCCAGCTGCGCCAGAAAAGCATGGAGAAACTTGAGTTTCTGCCAAAAAAAATTGGAAACTGAAAGCTAGGTTACAGGTCGATTCAAGCAAAGAGACTTGTTCCATCACCTTCCTGAGGCTTCAAGGAAGGTTTTCAAATCAAAACCATTCATCCTAACACCAAGAAACGTGAGGACGATGGTGACCTGTACAGAATTTTTTTTACATTCTTGCATCTCGATTCATGCATCTTTAAGAATTTTTTATGTTGGATTTATGTTCCTTGACTAATTCTGAAGCTAACTACATAATTCAATCGAGTTTTCATGTGCTATATGCGATTCCACCATTGATACAGGTTAGGGTTCTTTGAGGTCCAAATTGGGCGTTTCTAAAAGCTATAAAATCAGAACATCATAATGCCATGAATGGATTCAGTGTGTTTGGACGAAAACAATGGAACCCTCGCGCCTAATTTATGAGGCCATATGGCCTATTCGCTATTTTGAAAACAAGCTTGTTTTGGGGGGGGGTTTAAAACCCCCGCTAACCCTTTTTTTATTTTCAGGAAAGAAACACAACGATGAAGAAGATGATTAGGTGGCCACCAGTAATTGGTTGATTCAAAATTTCGCGCGAAAAAGTCACTAACGCTTTGGTTTATTTTATATTCATTGTTTGTTATTTAATATACAAAGAAGTAAAGTGGCACGATTGACAGGCATATACATTGATAACCAACAGGACCTGGGTTCGATCCCAGGTCCCCACTCCTTTCCATATTGTTTTTCCATTAATACTTCTGTGCAGTATGCATCTCTCAAATCTAGCTTGCCACTTGGCCAATGGAGACGATCAGAAGACCATGATCTGAAGAGCATGGTAAACCTGAGTCAACGCACCTACACGCGTCCTGAAAAGGTCAAAGAAGGCTTGATATAGGTGAGCCAGAATTGCTACAATATACCTCTCAATTTGGGGACAGACCCCCCTAAGTTTGCAATATTCTTTTCATTATTTTTTTTATTTGATTCAATTATTTTCCTTTTTAATTAATTTCTTTAATTTAATATTTTTATAAAAAACATAAAAAACAATAAAAATCAGAAAAAAGACAAAAAATAGTATTTTTATTTAAAGTTATTTTTTGTAAATAAATTGCATTAATTAATTTTAGTTTTTTAATCTAGGATTAATCTTAATATTTTTCAATAAAACTTAAAATTTGTAGAATTAGGGTTTGCGTCAATTTTTATCCTTTTTTCTTTTCTTTTCACTAATAATTAAACATTTTTTATTTTTATAAATTGAATTCCATGTAAATAATTAGGTTAATTTAGGTTTAACTTTAATACTTTCTTAACAAACTAAAAAACAATTAGAATTAGGGTTAACATTTTAATTTCAATTAATCTTTCTCATTAAAACCATAAATGCAAAAAATCTCAAAAAAACAATTTCCTTTTCTTTTAATTTAATTAATTTAATAATTTAATCTAATTTCATTAAAAAGGGTCCAACGCCCTCGTTTCCAATCTTGTTTCAATTCGCGTGTTTTATTTCTTTTTCTTTTAATTATTTATGTACCTCTCCCAAAGCCGTGTAAATTTAATCTTTCGCACTTTACTTTATTACGTTCTTTATTTTCTGTCAAATCGGGTCCTGGAAATTTTGGCGATGTGGATCCGCGCCTTTTGTAATAGTTTAAAATTTTACCTCTTTCGCACTTTTTAACTGTTAAATAAATGCATGCAAGAATGAATGACAAAAAATAAAAACAAACGCGTAGATCACCAAAACATGAACAAGATAAAATATCTGAAGATGACACACAAATCACACACCACCCCTAGGGTACGCCTCATTGTTGCCTTGCCCCTCGAAAGGTGATCGTCGAGTAGAGGATGTCTTAGTAAGTCCTCATGATCCGGGAACCTGGCATGGGGGTAGCTTCTAAGGTGTCTTCCCATTGCTCTGGTGATCACCATGTCCCGAACCTCGAATTGACCCGAACACCTCCAACGGTGGTGCTACCTACCTCTCAATGGTGGGATGGCACTACTTTAAAGGACATTTACACAGACGAATTCCTTAGGGTAGGTAGACGACTCGTGGATACTTGCTCTAATTCAAAACAAAACAAATCAAAAATACTTTTCACACCAACACATTTTCAAAAAGCTTTCGAAAGCATTTTTCAAACACTCTTGAGGACCGATACAAGAGTCGAACTGAAATTTTCAAAGAAACTTTTTAAAACCCACGGTTGAAAAGCAAACAAACCATTTTTGAAAACACAATGAGCAAGTATCTAAGAGCCCATGGATAACCATGGATAGAAAGGGTGCTAATACCTTCCCTTTCTATAACCTACCTCCCGAACCGAGAGCGATCTCTTTAAGGAATTTTTCTGTGCTTTTGTCCTTTCCATTTTGAGAAAATAAAAGACGGTGGCGACTCTTGCTTCCGCGACATTTCGCGAACCAGCGTTAAACAGTCAGTTCCAGATCCACCGATCACAGAACTGGCGACTCTGCTGGGGAAATATTTATAAAGTGAGGTGTACCTTAGGGTTAGTTCATAACTGTGTTTTCAATTGTATTGACTTGTCTGCTTTAAATTTGTGGGTTGCATGGGAGTTACATAGATCCTAACCCGGATCTGGGGATACCCTGTTTAGGTAGCATAAGCTGTGAGGGACCTGTCCGGCGTAGACCGACACGGGTGAAACAGTGGCTACGTTGGTGTGGCACCTTGGTCTGTACCGATATCCCTTGTGTTGCAACGAGGAGAATATGGGTCTTCTGAGGTGTCATTAAGCACCAACAACCTTAGAACCTTAAATGACACAACTTGGCCATTAGAACAGTAGCAGTATGCTACGCCTATTGAGGCTAAACTCTCGTGATGGTTCTGGCTGCAAGAAAAGATTGCGATGCTGGAGTTATGACCGATTGAGGGTAGTCAATGATATTGGGATCCTCTAAGAACCCGGTTACTTTGATAGGACAGGTATGAACCAACCAACTTCAAGAGGGTACTACCCAGACCCCATGCTGGCCTGAAACCCTAAGGGCTTGTCTTGTGTGACTTGTGTGCCTTCCAACTTGACTATTTGCATGCTTGTTATCTGACACTTGAGTTTCCCTTGCAGGTTTTGTTTATAGTCCTTAATAGGGACTCATAACAGGGTATACTAAGTTTCTTACAGGTTTTGGTTTGCAGTCCTTAATTAGGACTCATAACAGGGTTTACCGAGTTTCTTGCAGGTTTTGTTTTTAGTCCTTAATTGGGACTCATGACAGGTTTTACTTGAGTTTCTTGCAGGTTTCTGTTTATAGTCCTTAATAAGGGCTCATAACAGGGTTTATTCATATTACCTCATGCATCATGACATCATATCATTGCATACATCCTAACCCCTTTCAAGGATCTCAAGGGCTTGTGATGCAGGTCATGATGAATCAAACATCTAGCAAGGGGCAAAGAGGATTTATTTTCCTCTAGCCAAAGTTGTCAGAGGCTATGACCCACTTGATATGGTGAGCTTTGACTCCTGAAGAAGGTTCCCCTAGCCAAGGTTGTTTGGAAAGCAAAATAAGGTTGATGACTTGAGTCAGGGGCTATGACCCACTTGATATGGTGAGCCTTTGACCCTTGGAAGAAAGATTCTCAACAAATATGAAGTTCTTTCAATTAAGCTACCGAATCCAAATGCTAACAAATTTTCTTGTTTACCCCGCGAGGTCCTTGAAAACATTACATGCATGTCATCCATATCATTGCATCGCAGGTACCCTTTGACAGGTCGCTTACCTTCTTCGCTGTTTATTTCAGCCGATCGTCATGAATCCTGAATCGTCCGCTGAGCAAACTATCAAGGCCCTCCAGGCCCAGAATGCCCAGTTCCAAGAGTTGATTATGAGCCTAGCCCAGGGTCAAAAAGAATTGAAGACTCTGCTCTTGAAAAAGAAGAAGAAGAGGACTATGTGGTTCAACCCTAGACGCAAACCTGGGAATGGAACACAAAATGAAGCTGAGAGGACCACTCCATCTGTTGGGGAAGGCAGTCATCAGGAGGAAAGGGTTCCCAGTCCAGTGGTCTCCGACAACGAGACAAATTTCAATGACGAACAATACCCTCCTGCTGAGGACAAGTATAAACAATTGGAAGACCGCCTGAATGCAATGGAAATTCAACAAGTGCCTGGTTTGGATTTCGGAGACTTGGGTTTAACTTCTGGTGTGGTGATCCCACACAAATTCAAAGCACCCTCTTTTGCTAAGTACGATGGGGCATCCTGTCCCAGGCTGCATCTCAGGTCTTATGTGCGGAAGATTCAACCGTATACTGTGGACAAGAACTTGTGGATCCACTTCTTCCAGGAAAGTCTTTCAGGGACTCATCTCGAATGGTTCTACCAGCTGGATGGAACCAAGGTTCGTAACTGGGAGGAGTTGGCTACTGCTTTTTACAAGCAATATCAGTATAATGCCGACCTCGCTCCTACGCGTACCCAACTCCAGGGTATGTCGCTAGGATCGGGAGAAGGTTTTAAAGAGTATGCGCAGAAATGGAGAGACCTGGCCGGTAGGGTACAACCACCCTGACTGACCGTGAACTTGTGGACATGTTCTTGAGAACCCTGTCTGGTCCATTCTACAACCACCTGATTGGGAATTCGTCTGCTGGATTCACAGATCTTATCTTGACTGGAGAGCGAATAGAAGCTGGCATCAGGTCTGGAAAGATTCAAGAGGCTGCACCTTCTGATAAAAAGCCTCATCATGGAAAGAAAGAGTCCAATGCTGTGCACGGTAAAAAGAGCCGTCATGAGGTAGGGGCAACCCATATCTCTAATCCTAGACCTGCTCAACAAGGACAGGGGCAGCAGCGCAAGGAGAGCACACCCAAACGACAGTTCACCAAGATTAACATGTCGCTGGATCAAGCACTACAACAAATGTTGAAGGCAGGGCTGATCACCTTAAGGGCTCCTCTTCGGAATCCGAACACTTCTGCTCCGAACTACCATCCTAATGAGAGGTGTGCCTACCACTCTGGTAGCCCGGGGCATACTACGGACAACTGCTGGCCTCTCAAGAACAAGATTCAAGACATGATCGACGCCGGAGAGATTCAATTTGAAGTACCTGAGACTCCGAACATAATCACTGCTCCGTTGCCCAATCATTTAGGACCTTTTGTTTATTTGAATTTCCGAGTTGTATTTTTCTTTGCTTATACAAACAATTGATGTCATATCAAACTCTTTTATTCTATCAATGCATCGCATATGTCTGTTTTGGGAATTAATACAATTGTTTTCATTATATTCAAAATTATTTTCATTTTTCTGTGATGATCAACTCTCGGTTAATAATTCTAAGCCTCTTGAGGGAGGATGACGAAACGATACCACAATCTACAGTATGCTTTTGAACAGACCCCGCTGATGAGGTACAAGCATTGTTTCAATCCCTAAACACTGGAGTTATAAGGATGATAATCCCTCGTCAACCCCTCTGAGCCAAAGAAGTAGGAGTTTTTCTTTTAGAAATTTAAAACCCTTAATCATAACCTGGGGCAGGGTAGTTTTCTCAGTTGATCCAAGTGCATAATGAACAGCATCAAAAGAGGTCCTTACAAAACAAGGAAAGACAATGATGGTTCCGAATAATCAATAAAGAGAGGCAGTCATTACTTCTCAAAATAAAAGCCCAATGAGTCAAAACCTATGAAGGGGACTTACAAAACTGGGGCATCCCGCTGACTGTAACCACAAAAGAAACAGTTCAGGCAAAATTTAGGGATAGCGAAATAAAAAAAAAGGAGGTCCTACAAACCCTCGACAAGAAAAAAAAGAAAAGAAAAAATGACTGCCTATTCAGAATAAATCATCAATATCTGAACCATCATTGGAACATCAGGACAAAGACTCAAACAAGGTCTAACGCACAATCAGCTGAGTTTAGGTTTGAAGAACATCACGAAGAGCGGGTGGGTACAAATAATTTGAGCCTTTATCCTTTGTTTCTTAAACCGTGAACCAGGCCACGTTATAACCCTTAAAAGTCCTAGCTGAAGCATGGGTTAGTTCGAAAGCATATTGTTACGAAAGGTATCCTGACTCCTTAAGGCCTACGGTAAAATAACGAGTTGACATCACGTTTTACAAACATTCACTTGTTTTATGAAAAAGAATGCATTTTCAAAATCTTCAAGACAGACATGAGCGTTGCATTTTTAACATAACTTTGTTTGCATATGACTTTTTGTTTGAACAGCAGGGAAATTCGCACGAGGAATACCTAGTGAACAAAATCACTTCCAACCAAGGGGCATGGCATGAGCATGGTCCATCATCTGGGGCAATCCAATCAAGATTCGGAGAATCTCTCAAAGGCCAAATAGCCTGGGGCAAATCTCCGCCTGAGTCACTTGGGGCATTCCAATAATGAATCTTGCCTGATTAAACACTTTCTGGTGGCATGACAAAACACTTCTAAACAGGGGCAACTCCCTACCTTCTGAGAACATGGACATAGTTGAAAAGATACTACGCATAATCAAAGACCCGCTAGGTTGACAC